>OY728138.1:1411203432-1412453432 GCA_963277665.1 Viscum album
TTATTACCAAAATAAACATCATAATACTCGATATACAAGATATATTTTTTTAATATTTATTTTCATGTTCTTGTACCCTTATGCTCATGTTATCACCTTTTCTTACCCATACCTAGAATTTGATATCATCCTTTCTTATGTTTCTTTTACCCTAGATATGAAGAAAAAATATATGTGTCTCATAGGTTTAAAGTTATAAAGAAATAAGATGAAGATGATATAGGGGTTTTATGAATCAATTGTTTATGTCTATATGATACCAATGAAACTAATATTATACAGTTTTAGAAAGGTTTTTTATGTTATGTAATGAATATTATTCAAATTAAATGTAATTTTTATGTATGAAACATTATGGGTCCTTATATTTGGTATCATATAATGGTTTACTTCACCATTAGAAACTATGATGAGAAAACCCTAGTAAGAACCCTAAGGATAAGTCTATGTATATGATATAATCCAAAAGATTTGGTGATGATCATAAATAACATAGGATAAAATCATAGGTGTCATAGATTGAAAATTTATATGTAATTTACCTTGATTTTGAGGTTTTCCCACTATTATTAGTGTTTCTCACACTATTCTTTTTTGATTTTAGTTAATGGATGTGACATAAAATAACTTTTTTAATGCTGAAGGTGATGAGAATTTCAATGACATTCCACATGAGAAACCAAATTTTATGTGAACAAGAATGGAAAATACAATTCGTATGCTCACACAAATTTCTCGTTATATGAATAATTTTGGACTTAAAAATGAGAAATGAGGGAACATCATTTAGTTAAGTCCTTCATGAGGTAGTTTCCACCTTTTTTCATTGGGTCTTCAGAACCTCTAGAGGCTAAAAAATGGATCATTACAATTAAAATTTCAATTTTAGTTCTATAATGTTCCGAACATGAGAACATAATTTTTTTAATCTATAATTTTAATCATTTATAGAATTAATGTTTTAATTTCATCAAGAATATGAGTCAACAATATGAATTTGACACCATGGAATGGGATGAGTTTGGTAACATATTTTCCAATAATTTATTTCCTAGTATTCTTTGAATTTAGATGGATATTAAATTTATTGATCTTATAAGAATTATGATGTATCTGTTGGTACATATGAGGTAAAGTTTATAAGACATACAAGGTTAGCTTCTCGAATTATCATCCGACATAAGAGTAAGGAAGATTCATACATTAGTATCTATAAATCGAGTCTCTAAAGGTAATTATCCATAAGGAAATTCAATAACTATGAGGAAATATATCAATGTTCTCTCAAGGATGATATGGTTATTGCAGTTTACCATCAGTATTATGGGTTCGATAAGAAGAAAGAATTGGAATTCAAAAGACAATATGAAAAACATATTGAGAAGAAGATGGCATGTCCTTTACACTCAATGTGTGGAAAGAAACATGGATAAAACTATATTTAGGGGAATATAAAAATTTTTAATTATGAAAAATAATATCATTTGGGAAATAAATACAGATGTGATAAGAAAAATAATAGTTAATTATATGAATATATAAAATTCTATACAAAATGACACTTCTACACTTATTTTCTTAAAGATTAAGTAAAATGCGCATTATGATATCTAATTCCCAAATACAAGGGATAACAATCATGATCGAATCCAAAAAACTTTTAAGGGGAAAGAAAAATGGAAAATACCTTGCGATCACTATAGGTGATATAGAGTACAACAATGAACTGGTGAAAGGTACACTTACCAGCCATTTTAAAGTTTTGAAAAATTTTATTTGATTCTCAAACAACCAACTATTTTATTTCTAAATAATTTTATAAGGGTATCACTATGTTACAGAAACATTTATATTTAGAGTTATATAATAAAACATATAATGAAAAAATGGTAGGATGACATGTTTATAATTAATCTATAGTTGATGTTTTAGGGAATGTTCATCATGTAATTATTATGATATTTCCTTTAGTTGAATTCTATGTGATTCATGGCATGTATTGTATTTCACTATTTGGATATCATATTATTTTTTTGTGGAAGGGATGTTTCATTTCATAATCTGAATGAATATATGATCATCTATCGATGCTAATATGAATGTAAAAATTCTAAAGGTAATTACTTCCATCGTACGAGTATTATTTCATAAAAATTAATTCTATTTATATCAGATGGTTGGGAATAAAATCACTATTAATGATAAAACTATTTTACTAGATTTTTTTGATGTTTTTATAGACAAATATTTAGTTCCTCTATTTAATTGTGATGGTCAATTTTCAGGTGAACTAATTCTTGGTGATACACATATTTCAAATACTTCTTAAGGAAATCACACTAATTATGTTATAGGAATTGAAGATGAAATCCAAGAGAATCTAGAAAAGAGATTTGTACACGTAGCTACATCATAATGGGGAGCACCTTTTCTATTTATTAAGAAGAACTATGGATCAATGTGACTCTTCATTGATTATTGATAACTTATCATGATCAATATCAAGAAAAAATATACTCTCCCATGAATTGATGAATTATTTGATCAACTACATGGACCTTAATACTTTTCCATGATTTATCTCCATTATTGATATCATAAATTGTGGGTTTATAAGGATGATATAGCCCAGATGAAAATCAGGACTAGGTATGAAAAATATTAATTTATAGTGATGGATTTAAGTCATACTAACGTTCATGATGTCTTCGTGGATTTAATTAATATATTCTTTTTAGAGTATCTTGCTCATCTTTTGGTAGTCTTTAAATGTGATATTATTTTATATTCAATGTGTAGTGAAGAACATAAAGATCACTAATGGATCATACTAATGTCCCTGAGAAATGAAATGATTTAATAAAAATTTACCAATTCTTAGTTTGGGATTCATAATGTTTTATTTGTGGGTTAAATAATCTCAAGATATGGGATATTTTTTGATCCAGCAAAGGAAAAAGTTATTGAACAATGGCATAGAACAAAAAATTTAACTGGTAACAAATAGTTTCATGATTTTGGTGGATATTGTTCATTTTTTTGAATAATTTATCATGATTATCTAATATTCTCCCCATGTTGACTTGAAAATAAGTTACGTTTATTTTGATAGAGGAATGTGAAGATAATTTAAAGGAGTTGAAAAGAATTTTAGTCCGTGCATCTATATTCACACTACCCTATAGTGTAGAATGTATTGTGATATACAGTGATGAATTAATGAAGGGGTTGGGATGTGTTCTCCAAAAAAATTAAATGGTGATAGATTATAAGTCAAGGAAATTGAAAATAAATCATAAAAATTACCCAACTCATGATTTGGAGTTAGCTCTTGTAATTTTATCATTAAATATTTATAGGATTATCTTTATGGAGAATTTTGTGACATATATAATTATCATAAAAATTTGAAGTATATTTTCAGTAAAATGGAGTTATATATGTAGAAAATAATATGGTTTGAGTTGATCAATTATTAAGACTCCTACATAAATTACCACACTTAGAAAAAGAAAACGGTGGAAAATTCTTTGAGTAGAAATGATTATACCAGCCTATTTATGATGAGGATCACAAAACATAAAATATATATATATTTGGAATGGTTAAATCTAGAATTTATAATGTAAGAGAATAAAAATTTTATTTTTCAAGTGAATGTTCAATCACATATACATGTGATGATTAAGAGGGTATATAATGATGATATTGATCTATAAAATATGGTGAGAAATGTTCTTATGTTTAATTTTTTATATTATTGAATAATAAGGTGTACGAACCATGCTGGTATCCCTACCATACTAGAATTAAAGAAGGATTTTTTTGTGGCTCATCTTTCATCATTCTCTTTTCATGCCAGATTCAAAATGATCTATAGGGATTTAAAATAGTATTTATAGTGGGATGACATGAAGAAGGATATTGAAAAATAAGTTTCACAATGCTTGATTTTTCAAAGAGTTAAGGCTGAGAGATAATAGTATATGGAGATGTTACATCCATTTCTGAATCCATAATATAAATGAGAAAACATAACAATAGATTTTGTCATTAGACTTCCCAAAAAATCTAAAAACAATAACATTTTTTCAGTTACTATTGATCTTCTTTTGAAGTCATCACACATAATTTCTCTTAGAGATGATTTTCTCTTGACCAGCTTCCTATATTATGTATTAATTAAGTGTTGAGATTTCATGGTGTACCACTTTCCATTGTATCAAATTGGGACCCGAGGTTTACCTTGATGTTATAGAGAAGTCTTCTTATTGATTTAGACATGGTTTTATGTTTTAGAATTGCTTATAATGCTTAGGTAGAGAGTTAGTCTAAGAAGAAAATTAAAACTCATGAAGAAATGATGAGGTAATTCTTTATGGATTTCAAAGGTGGATGGGATAAAAACCTACATTCGGTATAATTTTATTATAATAATTCCATTCACTCCAGTATTCAAAGGATCATAATGAATACCCTTATAGTAAGAAGTTCAAATACTCTATCAGATTGGAAAAACGTTTGAGAATGAAAACTATTTGGGTGTGATTTATTTGATGAAATGGAAGATAATGATATATATATTCAATATAATATAACATTACCTAAGAGCCTACAAAAATGGTATGATGAAAATTGATGGAAATTCCTAGAGTTTGAATTGGTGACAAGGTAATTCTGTTAATATCTCCCTAGAAGAGAGTGATGATATTTAGAAATAAGTTTGTTATATTCCCTTGTTATATTGGCCTTGTTTAAATTATTAATATTATTAGGAAGGTAACTAATTCATTGGAGCTTCCACAAAATATCTATGATTTCCATGATATGTTCTATGTATCTCTCCAATGAATGTGATTACCTAATCATTAACATGAAATAAACTACAAATACATACCACTAGAGAAAAATATTTCTTATGAATAATAACCAATATATTTTATTGATAAAGTAGAAATTGTTGTACAGAACAATACCACTCTCCCTATTTTCTTTTATGGTGAAACAATATATTTTAAGGGTCTACTTGGGAACCTAATGATGTTATGGGGAATAGATACAATCATTTTTTTAATTGTAGTAATGAATTTTGATTGATAAATTCATTTTATGGGGGGTAAAATGTTACACCTGTATATTTTAATAAAATTACTTATCTTTAAATATTTTTAAACTGTTCAATAGATGAGGTTTCACACAACCGTGAGTATAAACAAATTGAATAATATTATATGTTTATTAGAACCTATAAGTAAAATGAGTGTGACTAAATATGAATATATAATTTATGAAATAAATATAAATGTCCAACTCAATATGAATGTGTTATTACGAGCTTAAAAATGAAAACACAATTCTTTTTAATGTCAATTAATTTTTCATAAAAATAAGTTTTCTTCTACAAATAAATTTTCTAAAATTTATGAATATTAATTTTCAGAAGTTATTGGAAATGGATTTGATAAAATGAATTTAATTTTTTAATGAATCTTGTTAAAATTATATTAAATTATTTATAATTTTCCGAAAACATTTATTTTATATGAATATTGAAAATAGAAAATTTTATTGAAACATTATTTTCATTTAATTTATTCAAAAGTTCAAAATACGAAAATAATTAGTTTTAAAATTTTATTCGGCAATTTAGATTTAATTCAATTATGGTTTTTGAGAAGGATATTTTACACAAATATATTATAGAAAAATTTTATATTCTAAAAATGAATTTTTTGAAAAAACATTTTGGAAGGATTTTTTATGTTAAATTAAATAAAGAATCTTATATGTTTTGAATTTAGAAAAATACAAAAAAAATTATATTCTGAAATTTAAAATTTAGTGAATATGTCCCTTTTTTGTTCATTATAAATATTACCCATGGTAAAAATTATTACCACGATATATGGAAAATTGGGCATTTTAGGTTAAAAAATAAAATGATAAAAACAATAAAATGACCCGAACACCTGAAATTTTTTTATTGGAGAATAAAATTTAACTCTTAACAGTTAATGTGATAAATTATGTAGTTTTATTGAATTTTTTCCTTGAAAATTACTTATAGTGTATTTAAATCAATGAATTCACAAAACGTTACCATCTTTGACTTAATTATCTGTTACGTATCTACATGGGGAAATACTAGGTTATGCACTAATATAAATTGATATTTTTTTCTTAATAACATATTTTCATTATATAAATTTATTTTTTCAGACTTTTTGGCCAACTTATATGAGATTATGATATTTATAATATTTTATTTAATACAAATTAAATGATTTCACATTCATGTTTTAAATATTATATCATTTTTAATGTAGAGTTTCACAAAAGTTATATAAGACATTGAATATGAATCTAAAAATTAGTGGATTTATATTCATCATGTTATTTTTTTTAATTCTTATTAAATAAATTATTATATTGAATAATTACACAATGCTGATATGGTAATTATTTTAATAATGAAAATATCGAATAACTGTTATTAATTATATTAAAATAATTATAATTATAGATGATTAATGCAAAAAAATATTATAGATTTATATGGCCTCATGAGGGTATAATATAATATTTAATTAAAGTTAACATGTTATCTTGATATTTTTACAAGAACACGTAATAAATAGAGTAAAAAATGACAGAAATGATATTTTTATAAAACAAATACATATCAAATTATTTAAATATCATAAACTATATTTTAAAATACAAAATAAAATAAAATATGTTCTAAAATTTTATAAATTGTTTAAATATTTTCCAATTTACACCACATAATTAAAAATTATAACCTTTAAATATTGAAAATGTTGTTAATTTTTTTTTTGAAATTGAAATATGTTAACTAATGGTTAATAAAATTATATACTTTAAAATAAAACCAAAATATGACTAAAATATATTTTTTAGGTGATTAAACAGTATATTATTTTAACTCTGAATATAATCCATTTTTTACGTTTTTTTCTAAGATTGAATTCATTGTAAATTTATATTTTGTGAAATTTTAAAAGTATCCCTCACCTCAATTATAAAATGGCACCTCATCCCTCACTAATTCACATCACATTGAAGCTTCATTATAGAAAATTACCTAGGATTTATTTTCTGTTCAACCCTATAATAATTATAGAGGATCTTTTATAATCCAAATACCAACATCAGTGTACCTAAGAGGTGATCTAATTGAAGTTCACTAAAGAAGAGAAAATTGTCTTTACCGACTCCTTCATGATTATTTCTTTTTATAATTTAACTTTATGTGTTGTTTTCCTTAAAATATAATAATTTTAGTATAATTTATATTATGAGATCTTATTATGATTTTTCGGTAACCATATTCCATCTTTTATCCATCCAATAAAAAATAAAATTCGTAGACATGCGTACATATTAATAACCATCTCCACACTATGTCAAAATCTATATTATCCTCACAACATTACATTGATGGAGATCCTAATGGACATAATATATATATATATGGTAATTATATCATTATATTAATATATCATTCACTTTCTTTTCCTTTCACCATTAAGGGAATTATATCATCACTTGTGCGTACGTTTGACTTACCATCTACATAACACAATTGAATTCATTTTACATGATAAACATTCAGAAATGATTATATAAATGTTTATATTTAATAAATAATATATATATTATCTTAATATAATTCTGTATGATGTAACTATATCTTATTCACAAGAATAAGGTCGTATACGTAAAAATAATTACAGTGAAATGAAGTAGTTAACACCTGTAAGAAGGGTAAAAATGATTTATTATTAAAAAAAGTGTAATATGATGATAAATGTAGGATAATATATGATATAATTAATATGAATATGGATATATTATAAATTATTTAAATTATTTAAATTACAATACAGGCTTTTCAAATATGTATGAAGGAAATCTGACCTTATGTAAGATTTTATTTCATAATCTCATCATTATTCTTGTTTGACAATACATAAGTATTTTTTTAGAAATATTTATATTCCTTGTACAAATTTATTAAAAAAATTCCAAAATATTTTTTCATATCATCTTTAAAATATTAATTTTACTTTAAAAATTATTTCAATTTTCACTGAATCATTTGAAAGGAATATTGTTTTCATTTTCTAAGTGATATTCTTTGTGAAATTTCTAGAAAAAATTATGGAAAGAATATTTTTTTAACTTATACCTCATGAATGGATTTTTCAAATTTCATGATAACTTAATGCCTTCATAATTACATTAAAAAATTACAAGTTTCTTTTCAAATAATATTTTTTCCTTCGTATTTGTAAATCTATAATAAAAATTTCAAAATGGAAAGGATATATTCATGAAGATTTTTTTCAAGTGAACTTTGAAATGAATTTTCTATTTAATACAATGTTATTTTATATAACTAATTTTTACTAGGTGATATGACCCAATGATAACCATTATTATTCTTTCCATTAATATTTCAGGATTATGATGGTTTGAGGTTGATGAATTTTGGTTGCTTTCCTTTAGTTATGTTATGATAAAATGTTTTTGAAACTCATTTCTCATTATGAGTTCTGATATTATGAATGATTAAACTTGTTGTGGAGAATATATATATGGCCTTAATTATGTTATGGGTGAGACCTATTTATATCTCCAATTCATTGGGTAATTATTTATATCTCATGAAATTGATAATAATGGAATGAGAAGAGAACCAAGTTCAATAATACATGATTGGAATGGTAAGAAAAACTGTGTTCAGTAATATATTGCCAAAATGAAGAGTGAACACAGTTCAGTAAGGAACATTGTCTACTATGATGGTCTTAGAAGTGTCCCTTTACTAATATGAAAATGATTTTTTTATGATTAAATGTATTAAAAAATTTCATTTCTTATATTATACAACCTGTAATTAGGTTCTTGTTTAATTAATATCTTATAAACTTCCATGATTTATTCCACAAATTAATATCATTGAAATTTGATATGAAGGATATAATTTTCAAAATTTATTATCAGGTTCTTATTCTTTTATGATTAAATTACATCCCTTTATTACCCTTACTGCGAATATGGGCTCACAATTTGTATATGTTTCAACTGCATTGTTTATTAGGAATGGTATAATGGGTCAAAAGGTTGTTGTTATGAAGTATTACGTTTGAGATGATGGAGATATTTTTTGAATACATTGTTTATGTTTACAATTTTATTAAGATACTAAACCTATATGTTTTTTGTAATGGGTTTTTTATGTCATGTGATTAATATTATTAAATTTAGATATAATATCTACGTATGAAAAGTGTTGGCCATTTTAGTTTCTGGGATGTTTTTTCCCTAAAATAAAATAACTTAGAGTGTTACATTCTCTACTATAAATAATCTTGTCATCAAAATTAATGATATGTGATTTTTAATAAAAAAATGAGGGTAGTTTTTATCCATCACACATTCAGTTTTCCATATTGATTAATCTAAATTATAATGATTCCAGAGTACTTTCACTAGATGAGTCACAAAATTCCAAAACATTTTCTCTCTAGTTCGATGAATCTTAATTGGAATATAATTATAATATAATTTAGGTTAGAAATATATTTCCATTGTTCTGATTAATTGTGTTGGATTTTTCATGTACTTCATAAAATATGAAACCCAACTAAAATAATTAACCTTACAGAAGTTTGGTGGAATTGCCAAACGATATGAAATATCTTCAACTCTATCTAAAATTAAAAACGTTATGATTTACAGTATAGTAACCATTCACTTATTATTGAGAAATATAACTTCATTCTATAGATATAACATTAAGAATACATGGTCACCCACATGAAATTTGTTTTTACCTTTATTACCAACATGACAGTTCAATATTCATTGAGATGTTCTAAAAAGATATTGAATAGATTGAAGATTTGTAGTTGTCACCTAAACTAATTATGGGTTTTTAGCTTCCTTTATCTAACTTAATATCAAAATGATTTAGAATGAAATATGTTCCCATATAATGATTCATATGGTGTTATATTAATTTAAAAAGTAATTATATTATTAAATGACATTTAAAATAAAAGAAAATATAGTCACATGTTTCTTAAAAATAAAATGATCAAGATCATATCATTTTTAATAATTTTGGAATAATATTTTCAAATTGTACATATGTTTTAGGATGAATCATGATGATCAAATGAATCTTATTGCTTCCATTAATTTGAACAATTCCCTAAAATATAGATTTGAATCAGGGGTCATGATCAAATAAAGTAGTTATAGGTTTAGTGTGAATCTTCACAACTTGATTAATAACATTTTTTCATATTTATAGAGAGGTTTATCATGCCTTATTTTCTTGAAATGTATGGACTTGGTGAGGTGATCTACAATGACCCATATAGCATCATTAATCCTAGGAGTCTTTCTAAATCATGTAATAAGGTCATTTTTAATAGTTTCCTCCTTCCAAATTAGTACGAGGAGAGTTTTTATAGCCCCCATAGGATGATGTATCTTAGCCATATCATTTTCAATCATAAAAATGATTTACACACAATAAAAATTTCTGGTCTGATGACATCCCACCAAAAATATTCCCTAAAATTCATATACATATTGGTGATACCATGGTGTATAGGGAATTCAAGCTATGAGATTCTTCTAATATTTCTATATTCAGCTTTGGAATAGATGGATATCATAGTCACCTTACATTCATAAATACACCATCCTTATATATGAAGTATTTCAATAATCCAAAATTTATATAAAAAATATTATTTTGTAAATTCTTGTCACCATGCTAGAATACCATTATATTCCCTAGTAATTATTATTTTTTGAAATCAAATATACAAGTAATTATGTATCAATATCCATAATAATTATTATATCTATCATTACTAAATCCATGAGTATAAGATAATTTTATATCTTCACCATGGGAAGAAATCCATGGACATTTTTATTAATTCAATAATCTACATTTTTCAATAATAGGTGATATGGAATCAAACAATCACATTCCTTGTGAAATTGTTTCTATCATTGTTATCCCAACATTAAATAATTCAGAGAGAATATGTATATATTACTTTTATGATCTATATATATTTCACTTATTTCACATTACAGATTATACCTCTATATAATACAAAAAAATATAAGAACTAACTAGTCACAATAATGAGTTATATTGTTTTTCAACGATCTTTAATTTTCTTGATGCATAAGAAGCCTTACTATCCTTATGAATAAAAACACATCCCAATAATTTCATTAATGAATCACTATATATTTGAAATCATTTATTATTTCAAAGGGTAAATTTAATACTATTGTACAGAACAATATATTATTTAATAATTCAAAATCATTATCAAATTACTCTATCAATGTTTATTTGACCCCATTTCAAGATCAATTATTTTTCATGTTTTCCGATCTATAAATGTTTTGAAAATAGTACTAGTAGTAACCTTTTAAGAAAATGAAATGTCATATCATAGTTTTTTTCAATGTTGTTAGCCATTCCTCGACTACCTTAGTTATTAATATATATATATATATATATATTCTATTATTGTATACAATTTAATGATGAAAATAAACATTTCTTTCCAAAATTCACACTGACTAAAATTAATATATAACACATTTCTTCTATGAGTCTCTTGAATTATTCAAAATATATTTATGTTACCTTCACCACTTTTATATTACCCTATGATTTCACCAATTAATAAGAAATAAAATAAACACGATAATAATTTAGTACTCTATATCTCTTATCTGTAAACATAAAGAGGACATTATTCCATGCAAATGGGATTACAATGAACACATAATTTTCATTCCTTGTATATAATTATATCATTCGTATATCATATGTAATTACTCTTAATTGATAATAAATATAATAAATATAAATATTTGAAAATAATTTATCTACTAAATATTGATTAATATAATCATAAATATATGGTAAATGATATTTTTAAATAATTTTAATATCATTTATATCCTTGTAATAGATTGTAAACATCCAAGACCCATAAAATGTTTTAATAAATAAATCATTGGATCATCATGGAGAAAAACTATGGAATTTGAATCCCTTTTCTCCTAACTCATATACTATTTTTTAATCAACTAGTTCCACTGGGTCCCTTCTATTGGAATTATTAGATATAGATTTTTCATTGGGGATCAATTCATCATAAAACATGACATCACACATTGGTGAATGTCCATGTCATTCTCATAAAAATAAATTAATGCACTCTTAAAAAATAGGCACACCTTCCATTATAAGGAGGTTTGTCCCATCCATAGATTATATTTTTCTTTCCACTTCTCCTAAAATTTCTTTTATGTAACATATTAGAGGTGAATATTTCTCTGAATCAAATAACGATGTCTATTCCTTAAAAATTCTATTTAATTCTTCTACCAAAATTATTAGTCTACTTCTCCCAAAAATAAATTATGTCCTTATACTTCATGATCCAATACATACTAATGGTTGGTCGAAATATAAAATAGTTATAATAATAAATTTCATAACAATAGAATATATCAAAATAAAAAACTGTAGATTAGCGGTGGGTTATTATAAGGATTTGTGCACAACCGCCACTAATCATGGAATTTAGATGGGTTCCAAAACACCCTCTATATTTTTCACATTTTTTTGATATATTTTTCTTAATTTTAGAGGTAGTTATGTCAAACTCACTATTAATTTAATTATTAGAGGCCCTATATGTTCGATTTAATTTTAGAGATGCTATATATATAATATTCATTTGGTTATTGGTGGATATATTTATATATATATATAAAGTTAATTTTTTTATAGGTAAGAGTGGGGATTCACAAACCTATCTAATATCTTAAATTAGAGGAAGTTTTGAACCCCTTATAAATTAAAAAATTAGAAGGGGTTGTGAACCCCAACTAATATATGACATTAGAGGGGTTTTCAACCCCCTCTAATATATGAATATAGAGGGGGTTTTGAACCCCCTACAATTTAATAAGTTATATGGGGTAGTGTGCCACCTCTAATTTATGACATTAGATGGGGTTCATGAACTGCCAGAAATCCCTTTGATTAGATGGGTTTCTTAAACCTCAAGAAAATTTTATTATTATTTAAAATAAATCTCATATATATTAAAATATTATAATGTATATTTGTGGGTGTGCAAGTGAACGCGCACACACACCAATATATATTATAAAAATAATATCTATCTGTTTTTAAATTCATTATATATATAATGATATCATATAAATAATTTAAATAAATTTTTATACATATAAATAAAAATTTATACATATATAAATATTTGTATACATAATATAAATATAATTACAAATATTTTTAAATTATTATAAAAAAAATTTATGTTGGTTTTTAAATGTTTGACATTTATATTAAGATTTATACTATAAATATATTATATTTAATACAATTTTATTATATATTTGAGTATAAATACATTTGTATTGTATTACATATAAAGATAAATATACTATTGAAAATATTATATATATATATATTTATTAAATATTATATATTTATCTAACAAATATTTTATTGTAAATATTATATTATATATTAATATATATATATATATAT
Organism: Viscum album; assembly: GCA_963277665.1. Classification (NCBI taxonomy): domain Eukaryota; kingdom Viridiplantae; phylum Streptophyta; class Magnoliopsida; order Santalales; family Viscaceae; genus Viscum; species Viscum album. The sequence goes on from OY728138.1 coordinate 1,411,217,093, forward strand.
AATTCGTTACACCATAATAATTATAAATTAATTTAGTAAATATATATATCATTTAATTATATTATATATTTGCAATTATATGGTTGTGTTTAATTGTATTTATATGTATACATAAATATAATTTTATAATTGGTTGTACATTTATAAATATTTATTTCTATAATTTTTATTTCATATAATATTAATTATAGATAACATAAAACCATAATAATATTGTATAAATATATAGATAAATGGACTTTATTTAAAAAATATATCAAAAAAAAACACAAGCTTGTAGTTTTTAAAATTTGTATTATATTAATAGTAAATATATTTTTAATTAATATGATTATGCATTTATATTATATATAAATAATATTATATGATAGACAATTTATAAAAATAAATATTTATTAATTCACATAATATTATAAAATTAAATTTATTGGAATAAATAAATATTAATGTGAAAAATATATATATATATTAAAAAACATTATATACATATTTCTATTAATTCTATTTCATATATCATTAACTAAATATTGGTATATATTCTATTTAATAAAAAAATATTTGTATAAATTGCAATTTATATAATATTAATTATATATTTTATAAATATTTGAATAAATTTTATTTCACATAAATCTGTTTCATATAATGTTAATATTTTTAATATTATACACTTTATACAAATCCTTATATATTGATGTTCATAATATTAAATAATTATTTGACATAAATTATATGAATATATTTTTAAAGACATTATATAAATATATTAAATAAATAATTATATATAAATATATATTATATAAATAAACAATTACATAATAAATATGTTTGTATTTTAGTATATAAATAATATATATATATATGTATGTATGTATATTTACATATCATAAATAGATTTCCAAAATATATTTAGTCAAATGTATGTAAATACAAAAATAAAACATAAAGTTTATATAAATGTATAAATTGTATCTAATATAAATATATTATATTACAAATACCTAAACACATAATATATATATAATCTAATTCAGTTAAATATATGTCAGTTATTTATTTACATGTATTTAAATACTTACTCAAATAATATTTATCTGAAGAATCATACTGACACACACACACACACACATATATTATATATAAATAATATAAAAATATTTCCCTTTGTGGAAGATGTTGTCGGATTGGTTGCGGTGAGGGTTTCGAATCCTGCATGTGACATTTTATAAGAGATGAAGGAAAATAATACTGGGGATGGTTAACAAGATGCACAGACAATAGTAGAGGAGCGACGCCTTTATTGTGGCAGGGACAACACATGAATACGGACCAGATAGGAATGGACCAGATTTGCAGAATGGAGGAAAGGACAAGACATGGGGGTTGTGGGCTGCTCAGAATTTGACGTGGGGAGTGGGGAGTGAATTCGAGGTGGGGCCTAAGGATCCTTAGTTGAAGGAAATATGAGGGAGTGGAAAGGGACTCTAGGAACCGAAGATATATGGGTTGGAAAAAATTTTAAAAATAAAATAAAAATATTTAGAGGTGGTTCAGTCATTCCACCTCTAAATACATTTCAAATCATTTCCATTAGGGGCAGTTTTAACTGACTCAAATTTATCCTTAATTAGAGGAGGTTCTGAGAACCACCAATAACCGCCTCAAATATCACCAATTTATCAGCGGTTTCTAACCACCACTAAGTTGGTTTATAAAATAGTTGGGGTTAAACAACATCAAAACTAAGATTTTACGGTGACATTAGAGGTGGTTTTAACCACCTCTAAAACAATCACCGCTAAATTTATCATCACTTTAACATCGGTTCCTCAAAATGACCTCTAATAATAGTAGGCCGACTCATTAACAGAATTTTCTCATACCCTCACTAATGTGTTATGAAGGGTTTATAACCCCTTCTAAACTAAAAAGTAACCTCTTCTAATCGGGACCATTTATTGAAGTTTCTATTCATCCTGATAGAGAATACCATTTATATACTTACCTTCATATGATTCATAATAGTTAATATGATTGATAACCCCCTTTTAAATGTGTCAGGGAATGATTTAATGTTCATATAAAACATTAAATATACACAATAACGCATAGATCTAGAATAAAATATAGATTTAGATAACTTTTAGTTTAAAATTAAATAACATTCCTTTACATTATTTTGAAAATTTACTTCATCTGTAGGTGTGAAAATATTTGGCTTCTTCAATGAAATATCCCTTACTTCATGAAGAATTGATTCAAATAGTTCAACATAACATTATAGTTAAATAATTTAACATTGGAAGCTCCCATTTTTCCTTCACGATCATGGTATACATTATCACCACACATGAATCTAGCTCCGACTTCATTATAAAATTAACATGGCCATTTAATCTAATAATAATTTCATATTGAAGCAACCAAATTTTCATTTTCCTCTCTTTCTATATTTTTCTTATCATAATGTTTATACACCAATTTTCTTCTTTCATTACATTGAAAAATTATGTCAAAGATAATTCATTCTCTTTCTTGATGGAACTTGACACTGCATTATCATATGAATAAAATTTTAGAAAGACTAAAAACTTTTAATGACTTTAAATGTATTGTTAAAGTAAGTGATCAAAATTATTTTATTGATTTCAAATATAGTCTGTAACATGTATAAAAACCCATTTAACATTAGACTCACACAAAATCACTTTCCCCCACCTTTTTCATTATATGATGTAATTTCATCTCCAAATTAACTAAAAAATCTTGATGAAAGTAGTTTTTAAAAATATATCCTTAATAATCCTCCATCCCATGTGTTATATCTATTATAACTCTTATACGTTTTGAATTAGTGACCACCATTGATTCACATCTTCATTTAGAAGAAAAATTGTCATAATAACTTTTTCCCTTCCATTACATCTGAAGGGGAGATATATCTTCTCAAGGGTCCACATCCATTTTCAAGAAACTAATAAATTAAAGGTTTTACTAAATTATACCATTTTTGTGGGTTTTCATAGTCCAAAATAGATACACTATGATATGAATCATTATATTTCTATATACAAGAACGGTTATTCCTAATAACAACAGTCAGTTTAAAAAATGTTGTTATAATCTATTCATATCTAACATCATCCTCATTGACATCCACCTGAGGAAAATCATAAAATGGATTACATATTTTTATATTGATTTCATTCATTCTAATAAGATATTTTTCTAAATATTGGGACAAACACAATTAACTCATAATCATATAAAATTCGAATCATAATATTTTATTCATATGTAAATAAAATATTCATAAAATATTCAATGAATATCTTAAGGGTTTTCATAGTGTTTTTTTCAAGTTATATTCCTCAATATATATATCTCAAGGATTTTAATATTCCTATATAATATAAAATTTAACATTATAGATTCCCATTGTTTTGTGCTAACGAATATATTAAAACAATGGTACTAAATAAAAGATATCACATTATACAAGATCCAATAGATTAGTGGTATTTGATGACTATAAAAAAAATATGGCTTATATGCTACAGTTTAAATCATAAAATAAATCCTATTCACTTAGTGAGAACAATATTACTCCTTCCAGTATAATCATCAAATTATTATAATCTCAATAATGGTTTTTATATGGAATAAGATTAAAAAAATAAATGAGTGGGAATAGATACACTGTAAGGTGTAGAAAATAGTGTAATCTATTACCTAATTTCAATTAATTACTAATTTTAAAGGGATTAATAATAAAAAAATATTCCAAAAAACTGTTAACCCGAGTATGGTATATAACCAAAAAAAATCAGAAAAAAATAATAACAAATTTTATTATGGTGGAATTCATAATTTCTAACATCACAATATTATACATAGGCCTCATAAAATGAAATCATTCCTAAATGGTAACCCATATACAAAAAACCAAAACTCATTTTCCCATAATATACCCAATACATCTAGGGGATATATAATTACAAGACCCACCCATAACTAAATATATACAATAATTTCATCATATTAATGGACTGATTAAATACTTCATAATAAAAATGCCTTAAAAAACAATAACTTTTTATAATAATTTAAAAATAATAGATATGATTATAATTACTTTGTAAATAAATGAAAAAAATTTATTGATAAAACACTTTAATTTTTTAATTTTTATTCACTATTTTAATGGAAATTTATATGAATGTCATTATATAAAAATATTCATTTTTTTTATAAAGTGTGTGAAATATCTAAAGGTATATCCATTAAGAGGTTCAAATTTGGTGTGGCGTTAGGCCCAATAGTATAATACCAAGTTGATATGAGTTAATATTTAGTCAAACATTTTACATGTTATTACCACTAGGTTTATATGTGGTAGATCTAGTGTCCATATTTTTGTATATAGTCATGGATTCCTTTTATAGGACGCCACAATTGTTTAACCTATCTAATTTTTAGTATGATCTCTTATATTTAAATTTATTAAATGTTTTTATCCAATATTTGATTATTTATAAAGATTTGGATTTAGTATAATGATATTGAATAACTAATGTATCATTAAAAATATATTGAAACAATGATATTACTATGAATTTTACATCATTTTAATATACAAAAATATTTTTGTAAGTTATTAATACCAAAGAAAAATAATTTAAAATAAATGTAGAGGATTTAAAATACATATATTTCATGTATTTCAATTACATTAAAAAATTTACAAATAAATGGAATGGTATTTTACATTATGAAAATAAGAATAGGAAGCTCGATAATGAAGAAGTAACATAATTGTGGGAAATCGAATACAACCAGAGAACATTTAAAATATACATAAGACAATGAGAGGTAATTGAGTTATGAATTTTGTTATCTTATGTCTAGAGTCAATTGGTATGTGCATATAAATTCCAAAATTCCAAAATTATGTTTGTTGAATGCATGATTCTAAACCTTTTTAATAAATACACCATTTTTATAGTTGATTTAACACATGATTTTATTCATATATCACATTATTTTTACTCCCTTCATCCTCATGGATATGTTTAGTAAATTTATTTAAAGTCACTATGGTATTTATGGCAAGGTCAAAAGAGTTATAAAATATTTTTCATAATTTTATAATTTTAGAATTAAAATTTATTTATCATTATTTTTATCGAGATTTATAAATTGATATATATCTTCAAAATAGATTTATAATACGAAATATATGCCAATATGATTAATTTTAAGTTGTTATAAAAAATAAACTGATTTTAATGTTAATATGGTGAGTATAATTACTCATTTATCATTATATAATATTCATTATTTCTTATCTAGATTAATTAATCATTATAAAAAATTATATAACAATCCATGTAAGGTGGCCATAAAAATAATTTATGTCACCTGGGATGGTTGTTGTTTATATGTAACACGAGTGACATTTCCATTATTTTTGAATAGGTATTAAGAATTTAGTTTATGAGTATACTTTAAAAATAAAAAATGTTAAGTACATTAATGATAATACTTTTTTATATTGAAATGGGTAGGATAAATTAGGAGGAGGTGTAATAATAAAATATAAAAGAAAAATAATAATTTATAGTTTTCACCACACTTCATATGAGGGATCCATTTCTATGTTGTTTATGAAATAAAAGAGTTTTTATTTTATAAGAACATAATATCTAGTATGTGTATTTGGTCTTTGGAGAGGGGTTTAGGATTATTTTTTGTTGATATAGGATAAAAATGTTGTCTGGAGAAGTTATGTGGTGAATGAAACCATTTATAAGTTAGAGGGGTGGAACTTTTGTAAACACTCTTAACATTAAAATAATATAAATGTATTTTTCATGGTAATGTGTCTCCAAGGTAACCAAAATTAAAATATGGGATAGTGAAGGTAAATATAAACTCCACTAATCAAATTAATGGCATGTTTTTGTGATATTTTATAACTTTTCTCTTAGTATAACATCATTTTCAAAACATATAACCCTTACCGTGGTGAAATATTGTTACCTTGAGAGACATATATTTATAAGCAATTAAAAATTTTCATTAATGAATTATTATATGTTGAAATTAAAAATATGAAATTAATTTTTGGTATAACATTTCTGAATGTCATAACTATTAACCTCATTACATATTATAAAATAATATTTTTATGAATAATTTTTCAAAAAACCACTACAAATTTAGTATATGATAATATAAAAATTTAAATTCATAGAAGGTATCTATATTTGTCCAATTTGACATTTTATTATTAATGATGTTAAATTAGAAATAAATTTATGAAAAAAATATCTTTCTAATATATAATAATTATTAGGTGGTATAATGTTTTATGTGTAATAATTTCACATTTGTTTACCCCTATAAAATAATTTTGTTTGATACAATAAACGGTTAAATATTTTTTCCTCATAACAATATCCATTTGTGTAAAACAAATGTTGAGATTAAATAAAATATATCCAAATAAATTAAATCCATCAAAATCAATTACAAAAAATAAATACCACTGATTCAATATTAATTATTTATAATATATCTATTAATTTAATAATTGAAAAAATAATGTAAACCCAAAAAATAAGTAATATATTGAAGGAAATCATAGGTATAATAAATTTTTTTCAAATAAAGAATATCTATTAATATTAACATAGAACACAAAATATAGTTTCATTGTTATGAGAGTTCTATTATGTGTGTTAATTAGAAACTACTTCTTCAATATATCATGGGGTTGTTCAAAATCTACATTAAATATAAGAGGCTATAGATTCCAAATAGTATAATAGATTAATTAATAATAAAAATTAATTCTATTTTAACCAATGAGAACATAATATTAGTTATATTAATTTCAAAATATTATCTTTACTTTATCAACCTCTTCTTTTATTAATTCTCTTGATAATTGAGGATTTGGTTTGAATAGTTCTATCTATCCTTATAGTTGAAACACTAGATATAGGTGGATTTTTTCATTACCTTAAATCCATGAGCCAAATGTCCCTTTTATTTGAACATGAAAAATAATCACCTTTCCTTTATAAAACTAGCTGAGATCTTCAATATTAAATTATCATATAATGGTTGTTTCATCCATCCTATATTCTCCATTGCATGATTTCATTTTCATTCATGATCATCTGTCCTATCCTTTTATGGATTTTCTTTTAAAATATAATATATGGATAATTATTTCTATATTTTTAAGCAACATAATAAATATTATCATATGATGTTAATGTTTTAGAGATTACTTCACAAAAATGTTTTTCTTAATCTCATCAAAGAAACTGTCAAACCTACTTTTCGGAATATGTACCCATTCTATTGCATGACTAAATAAGGTCATAAATACTTTCATAGAATCAAAATAAATTTCCTCATAAATCGATCTTAAATTAAGAAATTTATATTCTATTTCATTTCATTAATCTATGGGAATATATTACTCAAAGAATATCACCTTCAGATTATTCATTTCATTCTACATACAGTAAGAACCCAGTTCTTTTTTTAGGTATGGGTTTCTTCTTTTCTCATTTACTTAATTGTTTTTTAGAAATTAAGAAATTGGGGAAAAATCATAAATTTTGGGACTACATGCCGTGTACTTTTTCACACACCGTGTACATTGGCCGTGTGGGGTGAGTACACAGGGTGTGTAGCCATGTTGGTGATGAAGGGTGTAAAAACTGACTAAATGACATGTAGTGGGTATTTACACACCTTGTAGTCAGTCGGTAGGTGAATTTTAAGGCGGTGGAAGTAGCCGCCAGCCGAGCGGTAGTACATTCCGTGAACTCAGGTTTCACATGTTGTGTACTCATGTTGACAGACGAACTGTGCCACGCTGGCAAGAAGACACCGAGGGAACTGTTAAAAAATGAAAAGTACACACTGTGTACTTAAGAAACACATTGTGTAGTTTGTTTTTTTTCCTTAAATGGGAACTATCCAACCCTGTTCACAAGATTGGCTTAGAACTGGAGGAGAGCTCGGGAGGGTGACTAAATCTCTGTGGATCAACCGATTGAGCACCGGGAATCCAATCCCACTTCCGTCGATCACGTTGGAACCGCACAGGTAAGCCCTCACTTATCCTTGCGTAGTTCATGACAATTATTCCTCTAAGGGAACTTATTTGAGTTTGAATGAGGTTTTCTTTCAAGTCAGATCTATGTCGTTCTTGGACGATTCGTGGACCGTCATTCGCGTATATCGATCACGAGAGTTTAAGATAGGTGGATTGGTGTTTAATTTCCAACTATTGTTCATTTGTGTTAATTTTTGTGATAAAAACCATGTTGGGGTGTCGTGTGGCTAAGGCATCAGCTGTTTTAAATACCTAGAATTGTATTGGTAATTAAATGTGATAATAAACTGCTGTTTGAGATCACTGCTTGGATCCAGGAACACCCTGGGGTGCGTTCCTATATTTAGCCATTTGGATGGGATACCTGAGGGTATGCCTTTATAATAATGATTATATAATTTTATTGAGAGGAATTGCTTGTGAATTGATTGTTTATATGTTGGGAATGGCCTGATTACTTGTTTATCCTGAGGGTAGTGTTTTACTTAGCCTGAGGGCAGTGCATCTTTTAGCCTGAGGAAACTTCCTCCGTGCCTATGGGAAATAGACTCTGTGGTTGAGGGAGACACTTTGTACGCTTGAGGGAAATATCTGTTATGCATGTGGGAAATTATCTGCGAGTTAATTTTATGATTACCTAAGGGTAATGGTTTGCGTGTCAGAGGACGCTGACTGTTTACATGGAAATTCACTGTGGTGGCATCCTTATAATGAACGATTAAATGAATATTAAAATGACAATATAACTGGTAAGGCTATTTACTTTTGAGCACTGCTACGTTTATTGCATATACTTTTGCACATTGTTGTGGCTTTTTTATCCATAGTTGAGCACATTCCATTGGTGGGTGCCTACTGGGAGTTATTTCTCACACCCTATTTGGGTCATGTATTCAGCCCAAATAGATTACATTTCTACAGGTGTGGATAAGGGAAAGGGTCCCTATAAAGGTACTTGATTGCTGCTGAGGAGTAGGGGAGCATGGGACCGGGCATAGGCTCATGATGCTACTAGCTATTTTGTTATGTTTTGCTGTACTCTATATTATAATGTACTGTATTGTTGTGTCACATGTTCTGGCTGTTTTCTTATAACTTCAGACATGTTGCATCTTTATCTAGATAACTGTTGGTCCTCTTTTATTGTAGTTGTTACTTTTAAATGTGTATGGTTTATAGCTTCCACTATTATTGTACGCATTTTATTTTATTCCACTCTTCTACACTTTGAAAAATGAGGGCATAATTTCCCCACTATCAGACTTGGGCCCTCACTGCTAGTCGGAAGCCTCTGGCATTTGGGAAATTGTGCTTGGGTTAATGTGACCAAATGGGTTTGGGTCACCCATTGAGTGGCACCTGGACCCGGGACGTTACAAAGTAGAATCATAGGTGTTCTTTTCTTTAACTTACTATTTGGAGCCTTAGTCAAGGATGAGACGAGAATGGTATTTGGTAATAATCTATGCCCGGGCGTAGCTTACCCGTCTTCAGGGAAAAGACAGTCTACCTCGTATTTTTGAATTTTTTCTAATTTGGAATATTTTACAGTTGATTTGATTTCACCGTTGGGTGACTCACTTTCAATTGTTCTGTTTATATTTATCCATGGGTTCTATTTAGTTTCATCCTGATGAGATGAGGGTATTCCATCTCATGCATCATTTAGACACATGATAGAAATCACATGCCATGCATAGTTCCATGCCATGTAGGTGCATCATAAATTGCATGTTGTTGTGATAGCTGTTGTGATAGAAAAGCATGTTGTAGTGATAACCTTATTGATAAATACCTACAAAGGTGACATGGTATTTTTGTGTGATCTTTCTGATTGAATGGACGCCAAACTTTGGTATTTGGGGAGTATGGGACCCCATTGATCAGAATTTGGTAGACCATTAACTGTTTATCTTGGTATAACATAGATAAGATTCAAAACATTGATTTTCGGGGAGTATAGGCCCCCCACAGATCAGAATATGGCACTTAGGTGTTGTTTTTCAGTATTTTCTGGGTTCCAGAGTAGTATATAAGCCTTACTGTCCGGACAAACCAGGATGCATGCCGTGTAGTTCCTCGGACACACGACGTTTGTTCTTCTGTTCGGGAAGAAAAGAAAAATTTTGATTACACACCTTGTACCCTAAGTACACATCGTGTAGTCTCTTCCCATGTCATATACCTTGGGGGCAAGGACACGAGGAAGGGAAATGCTTGGGGTGATCACGCCGTGTACCGGATGTACACGTCGTGTAGTGTTGACTCGGAGTCTGCCCATGTAACTAACAACACGGACGGAGGATACCTTAAGACATACATGTCGTGTCCACTATGGAACACGCCTTGTAGTCTGGCCTGGGGACCCAGCCGTGTAACTAACAACACGGGTCGGTGTAATCCTTTCGTGTACATGATGTGTGTATATAGAACACGCAGTGTAGTGTGAGCCGTGTATCCAGCCATGTAACTAACAACACGGGTTGGCAGAGCTCGTCGAGTACATGTTGTGTGCCTGAGGGACACGCCATGTAGTCTTGACCGATGAAAGACCGTGTGGCTAGGAAGACGGAGTGGTGTACACACCGTGTGTGGGTGTAACACACCATGTAGTATCATGATGAGTAGTCAGTCGTGGCACAAACTACACGAGAAGTTGGAAAATTACACCATACATGCCGTGTAGATTATATACACGCCCTGTAGCTTTGTTCAATGGGAGCCGTGTGACTTAGCCATGTAGAAGGACCCTAGAAGGGGAAGTAAAGTCAGGTACACTCCGTGTAGTCAGTATACATGTCGTGTAGTATTGTTTTTCAAATCTTGAAATTCCTTCTTCTTCATGTTCTCTTTTTGGTCCCTTCATTTTCATTCTTTGATAATATTGATCTAAGGTGTGCGTTTGACATTGTAGAGGCATGCCACTGAGACGACCACGTGTTGTTCTCCAGGAGAGCGACAACGATTATACTCCAAAGATGGTGGGCCATTGGATACTAGTGGATCCTCCAGCAGATCTGTATGCAGCTCCAGCCATAATACCAGACACAGGCGTGGAGGCGCAGTTCTGTGAAGGCTTTATACGGTTTATGCAGACCTTTCAAAGAACACCACCGGATGCCACATCTATGGATGAGCTGACTCGTATATTCCAGCAGCAGCATCTGCGTACGTTCTCAGGGGATGGCGGACTACATGCTAAAAAGTCTTGGATGGGCTCTATGCAGACTATTTTCAAGAATCTTGAGATGCCTCCAGGAGGGAGGGTCAAGCTTGCAACTTATATGCTGCGTGATTCCGCTAAGAGGTGGTGGGATGTTACCACCGAGTCAGAGCATCACAAAGACATGGCGTGGGATGATTTTCCGGCAGTAATCTATGAAATATTCTTTTTTGAGACACTGAGGGAATATATAGCTCGAGGGTTCATGAACCTGTAGCAGGGCGCAATGTCGGTAATGGATTATTCTACTAGTTTCACCGAGCTTCAACATTTTGCACCCGTACTGGTGGGTGATGAGACGTTGAGGGCCAGGCGTTTTGAGGATGGTCTTCGATATGACATCCGAGCACTGGTAAATGTTTTCAGGTTGGATTCAGTACATGCTATTGTGAACAAGGCACTGATTACAGTGAGGAACCTGTGGGAAGCTAGTGGTGTGGGCTAGGGCATTTCAGCACCAGTTTCGGGTAACATTTCTTTTGGCAAGATGAAGAAATAGATGGAATTCTCTCAGGCTGGAAGTACCATCAAGAAAAATGTTTCAGGTGGCCAGGTTATGTGCTACCAGTGTGGTAAGGAGGGGCACAAGAGGCCTCAGTGTCCATGAGACCTAGTGGAGTGTTGAGATTGCAGAAAGATGTCTCATATGCAGCACTTTTGAAGGGTGTTTCCACTAGTGGCTAGTGAGAGGGGTTCTGTGCAGACTCCGCGTGCGAGATCAAGACCTGGAACTTTTTATCAGTCGGGAAACTGGAATACGTCAGGGTGTGCAGACAGGGATGGTGGTCGTGGCCATGGTAGCCAGAAATCAATATCTCAGAGGCAGCAGGGCGGGACAGCTCAGGGTAGCCAGGCTATGTCGTAGGGGCTGCGGCACTGGGCAGGCATATGCAATATAATATACCCAGAAGGAGAAGGATCCCAAACCATCTACTATCAGCGTTAATATTCTAGTAGCATCTGCCTTATTGTCTTTACTTTTCGATACAGGCAGTACACATAGTTTCATATCTGTGCCCGTTGTGGAGAGCCTTGTGCACTATGTTTCTTCTTATTCTTCTGTTGTTAAGATGCTAGACACTCTGTTGGGAACTAGAATGACTGGTGTGTGTCAGTGCAAGGAGTTCCCCCTTGAGGTCGGTGGGTGTCACTTTCTATGGGACCTCTAGGTCTTAGAGATGACGAGCTATGATGTCATTCTCAGGATAGATTGTTTTGTTCCCTTTCGATCCTTTGTATATTGCTATTGTCACAGGGTGAGTTTCATGTCACCATAGGGTGCAGAGTTTCTATACAAGGGAGAATGGGATGTTCAGGCGAGTCGAGCTGGACCAGAGAATCGTGGACGAGTTGGTGTGATATCCCAAATTGTGAGTATATATCTGGATTATCATGGGACTTGTCAGACATATCTCCCTCCAATGGTTGATCGTTTCAGCGACATATTCCAGAATGTCTTTTCAGGTCTACCTCCAGAGCGTGATGTGGATTTCTCTATTGATCTTGTGCCATGAGTAGCGCCAGTGTCCATTCCTCCCTATTGGATGTCTACACATGAGCTACAGCAGTTCTAGAGGCAGTTAGAGGAGTTACAGTCAAAGGGTTTCATCCGAACCGGTACTTCTCCTTGGGGTTCATTGGTCGTCTTTGCGAAGAAGGCGGACGACACCCTCAGACTCTGTGTGGATTATCCGAAGCTAAACTAGTTGATGGTGAAGAACCGATATTCCTTGCCAAGGATTGATGATCTTTTTGATAAACTTCGTGGAGCATGAGTTTTTACGAAGATTGACTTGACATCAGGATATCATCAGTTGCGCGAGAGACCATCAGATATACCGCTTATAGTTTTTTAGAGTAGATATGGTCTATACGAGTACTTGGTTATGCCGTTCGGACTCATGAACTCACCAAAAATTTTCATGGCTCTGATGAATCGTGTGTTCCATCAATACCTATATTATTTTGTGGTAGTACTCGTGGACGAAATCTTGGTGTACTCTTACACTTGACATGATAATTTCACCCATCATGAGATAGTATTGAGTACACTGAGAGAGCATCAACTGTATTCTAAGCTCTAAACGTTCCACTTTTGGATGGACCATATTCACTTCCTGGGTCATATCATCTCAGAGGAAGGAGTTTCTGTGGACCCAGAGAAGGTGAGAGCAGTAGTTTCCTGGGAGCATCCTAAGAATGTGTTTGAGATAAAGAGTTTCTTAGGGCAGGCTGGTTACTATAGAGGCTTTATAAATAACTTCTCCCGCTTAGTAGTGCCGTTGACTGGTTTGACTAAGAAGGGTGTGAAGTTTATTTGGTCAAAAGCTTGCGAGACAAAATTTCAGGACCTGAAAGGAAGGTTGACATCAGCACCATTCCTGATTCTCTCAGAGCAGGGAATGAGTTATACATTGTACGGTGATGCATCAGGTATTGGGAAAGGAGCTGTGTTGATGTAGGGAGATCTAGTTATTGCGTACAGTTCTTGGCAGTTGAGGCCACATGAGAGGAATTACCCGATGTATGACCTCGATTTGGCTGCATTTGTGAATGCGTTGTACTGTTGGAGACATTATGTATTGGGAGAACATTTTGTGGTTTTCACTGACAAAAAAGTCTCAAGTATATCTTTAGTCAGTGTGACATGAATCTGAGATAGAGAAGGTGGTTTGAATACCTTTAGTCCTTCGATTTTGATCTTTCCTATACACCTGGCAAAGGTAATGCATTAGCAGATGCACTGACCAGGAGGACTCAGATACTGGCGGTACAAGAGGCCAGTGGTGATCGGCAGCTCATGGCTTTGTTCTTTGAGATTCATTTGGAGGTGCACGATGGTCAGGGGTAGACCTATCTTTCTTTTTTAGCTATGACTTCTACCCTTCTGGATAGAGTGAGGATGAGACATCTATCTAATTCAGAAGGCCTATTTCTATGGGGGTCGGTGGCAAGAGAGGACCCTCCTTCTGGTTGGACGATAGGCAATGATGAGGTACTACGTTTCCATGGATGAGTGTGGGTTCCATGGGATATACGTGAGGAGCTGATGCGGGAGTTTCAGGTTTTAGCTTGGGCAGTTCATCCCGGGGTTACCAAGATGTACCGTGACTTGAGACGTCAGTACTGGTGGCCGGGTATGAAGAGGGATGTAGCTGGTTTTGTTACGATATGTTCCACCTATTAGCAGGTGAAGGCGTAGCATCAAAGGCTAGCCGGACTGTTACAGTAGTTACCCATTCCGAAGTGGAAATGGGATGATGTCGCGATGGACTTTATGACTGGGTTGCCGAGGTCACCTCGAGGCAATGATGTCGTGTGGGTTGATGCGGACAGACTCACAAATGTAGCTCAATTTTTTCCGATCAAGGAGACCATCAGTGTTGATGAGCTCAGGAAGCTGTATATCCGAGAGGTGATACATCTTCATGTGGTTCCTCATTCTATCATTTCAGATAGGGTTGCCCGTTTTACTTCATGTTTCTTGCAGAGTTATTAGAGGGAACTGTGTATACAGGTTCTTCTGAGCACATCTTACCACCCTTAGACCAATGGCCAGTCAGAGCGTATGATACATGTGCTTGAGGAAATGTTGCGTGCATGCATCCTAGACTTTGGGGGCTCTTGGGAGAAGCACATACCCCTAGTTGAGTTTTCCTATAATAATAGTTTTTAGGTAACTATTGATATGGAACCTTAAGAGGCTTTATATGGTAGGCCATGTCGATCACCATTGTGCTGGTTAGAGGTAGGTGAGGCAGCTTTACTGGGACCACATCTCATGCAGGAGACTTCTAAGAATGTCTACTTGATTCAGAAGTGGATGGCTACCGCACAGTCTCATCAGAAATCTTATGCTGATCTCCGAACACGGCCCTTAGAGTTCGTGGTCGGGGATCTAGTTTTCTTGCATATTTTGCTGAGGTTGGTACACAGACGGATCAGGATACAAGGTAAACTTTTACAGAGGAATGTGGGACATTTGAGATTCGGGAGAGAGTCGGGCTGGTTGCCTATCAGTTACAATTACCGTAGAGGTACTGAGCCATGCACGACATCTTCGAAGTATCTCATTTGTGCTGCTATTATTCAGAATTGTCTCACATTTTTCACCCAGAGGTGGTTGAGCTTCTGGTAGATGTGTCCTTTGAGAAGCATCTGATTTGTATCATGGATAAGAGCACAAAGGTTCTCTGAGGCTGGTCAGTTCCTCTCGTATGGGTGCTATTGCAGCATGGCCGAGTGCAGGACGAAACATGGGAGCAGGAGATTGATATACGTGCTCAGTGGCCAGAGATGTTCTGAAATTTGTCTTCACTACCCTTGGAAGGGCAATTCAGAGACAAATTTCATTAAGGGGGGAAGTTTGTTAGAATCCGGTTCTTGTTTTTTTAGGTATGAGTTTCTTCTTTTATCTTTTCCTTAAGGGTTTTTTAGAAAATAAGGAAAATCAGGGAAAATACTAAAATTTGGGACTACACACCATATACTTTTCCACATGCCATATGGGATGAGTACATAGGGTGTGTAGCCATGTTGGCGATGAACGGTGTAAAAACCGACTACATGCAGTGTAGTGGGTATTTACACACCATGTAGTCAGTCGGCTGGTGAATAGTAAGGCGGTGGAAGCACCCACCACCTGAGCAGAAGTACACGCCGTGTACTCAGGTTTAACATTCCCTGTACTCATGTCGACAGATGAATAGAACCTCGCAGGTGAGAGGTTGCTGAGGGAACATATAAAAAATGAAAAGTACACACTGTGTACATAAGAAGTACACACCGTGTAGTTTGTTGTTTTCGCTTAAAATGTGTAGTAGCTAACCCTACACGCAGAATTGGCATAGAATTGGAGGGGAGCTCAGGAGGATGGTCAAATCTTTTTGGATCAACTGATCGAGCACCAGGAATCCGATCCTGCTTCCATCGATCATTTTGGAACAGCACGGGTAAGCCCTCCATTCTCCTTGAGTAGTTCTTGCCAATTCTTCCTCCAAGGGAAGTTATTAGAGTTTGAATGAGGTTTTCTTTAACATCAGATCTATATATCTCTTGGATGATTCGAGGATCATCGTTCGCATATATCGATCAGGGGAATTTAAAGTAGGTGGCTTGATGTTTAATTTCCAACTATTGTGTGTTTGTGTGTATTTTTGTGCTACGAACCCATGTTGGGGTGTGGTGTGGCTGGGGCCTTGGCTGTTTTAAATACCTAGAATTGTATAATTAATTAATAGTGATAATAAACTGCTGTTTGGGATCGCTTCTTGGATCTAGGACCACCTTGGGGGTACATTCATCTATTTAGCCGTTTGGCTGGGATACCTGAGGGTATGCCTTTATTAAAAATTATTATTGAATTTCCTTGAGAGGAATTTCTTATGAATTGCTTTTTTATATATTGGGCATGGCCTGGTGACTTTTTTAGCCTAAGGGAAGTGTATTACAAAGCCTGAGGGAAGTGCATATTTCATCCTGAGGGAAAATTCTTCCGTACCTATGGGAAATAGACTATCTGTCTGAGGGAGACACTTTGTATGCCTGAGGGAAATATCTGTTATGCATGTGGGAAATTACCTATGGGTTATGTATCCGGTTACCTGTAGGTAAGGGTTTTCGTGTCAGAGGAAACTGAATATTTACATAGAAATTCACTGTGGTGGATTCCTTATAATGAACGATTAAATGAATATTAAAATGAAAATATAACTGGTAAATCCAGTTACTTCTTAGTACTGCTTAGTTTATTGCATTTACTTTTGCACATTGTTGTTGCGTGTTTACACACAGTTGAGCACGAGCCATTAGTGGGTGCCTACTGGGAGTTATTTCTCACACCCTGTTTGGGTCATGTCTTCGGCCCAAACAGATTATATTTCTGTAGGTGTGGATAAGGGCAAGGGTCCCTATACAGGTACTTGATTTCTGCTGAGGAGTAGGGGAGCATGGGACCAGGCTTAGGCTCGCGATGCAACTAGCTGTTTTGTTTTGTTTTTCTGTACTCTGTATTATACTATACTGTATTGTTGTGTCACATGTTCTGGATGTTTTCTTAGAACTTGAGACATTTTTCATCGTTATCTAGATAACTGTTGGTTCTATTTTACTGCAGTTGTTTATTTTCAATGTGTATGGTTTATAGCTTTCGCTATTATTGTATGTTTTTTATTTTATTCCGCTGCGCTACACTTTGACAAATGAGGAAATAGTTTCCCCACTATTAGACATGGGCCCTCATTGCTTGTCGGCAGCCTATGGCATTTGGGGAAATGCACATGAGGTCATGAGACCAACCGGGTTCGGGGCAGTCATTGAGTGGCACCCGGACCCGGGACGTTACACATATCTTCTCATCCCCCTTCATATTTTGAATCACTAGAATCTATCTATGAAATATCCCATTATTTAATTTTATAATATAATAAAAATATCAACATAATTAATTTTCAAATGGAATTTTTTCAAGGGTATTGATCCATTGTTCAACTATCAATAGATTAGTAGTTCCGTTAAACGATTGAGGTTTATATCACATAAACATGTTCAACATCATCGCATTTTGATGTATGAAAACAATTTTTTCTAAAAGGATCAAGGTTATTTGTTATAAACACATTCAACTAACCTAAAATAGTCATAATATATTCATTTGGAACACCATTCGTGATGATTTTCTCTAGTGGTAAACCCCTTCATTAATTACATGTTTGGATACATTTTTAATCCATTCCACTTATAACAATCTGTAAATTATATAATACATTTAATTATGAAAAACAATTATGAAAATAAATTCATAATAAAAATACCTATAAAATTTATGATTATCCTAGGTTTTTATCAAAATTATAATTGTATCTATGTTTTTCTAAAATCATTTTTTCGTGCTTCCTGATAAGCATTCTTTGAGAATAATTGTACAAACCCAAACTACTTTAAACTAGATCTGTTGTTTAATTTATTAAATTTGTATAATATAAAAGATATAATAACTAAAAGGATATAATATATTAGTAGTCCTATGATACTTTATACATACATTATCTGCATATTTCATTGATAATATCTTTTATAATTTATAAACACCATCAAAAAAATCCTTTTCCATTTATGTTCATCATTGAGATATTTCTATGATCGATTCATGATACCATAAGAAAAGGTAAAAAATAAATGGTTGAGATCAGATTCTTAGAAATATATTTCATAAATTAGAAACAATCATAGTTACAAAAGGAAAATAAAATATGGAGAAGTGAATAATAAGTAAAAATGTATTTTCAATAACAAGTGCATGAAAAATATTCCGAGATAATAAAAACATATTTAAAAAATAATTGACTACATAACAATTGAATGCATAATTCTGGAAATAATAATCTTAAATCTATGAAATTATTATCTTAACATCAAGGTATTATTCAGAGGCATTATGATCATACCATCATCGCCTTATGCCAAGTCATCTACCAATGTATGATTTCAATTCTGGTAAGAGATACTCATTTGTGTTTTCTTAATGAGACCTTAAATGATAAATAAAGGGGATATAATAGAACCAGCCCATCACGTACACATATTAAATGATAAATCCAATAAATATTTCATATTATTTAGTAATACATAAGTATTAATATTGCATCAAATATAAGTAAAATAAAAAATTAGTTTGTCAGTAGAATATATTTCTTAGATAGCTTCCTTTAATTTGAAACATATATAATAATGATTATATGTTTTATTAAACATTTAAATTATGCTAAATATATCAATGGTATACAATAACATGTATTTTTAGGGGGAAAATAATGTTAATGACCAATGGAGAGTAATTGTGAAAATAACATCAAAAGAAGTTAAAATTTTCAGAAAAAAATTGTTATCTGAAAAATTAGGTATTAAGTATAAATGTGTAATACATTAAAGGGAAACATCATTTCATGAAAAATAATTTTTTTTGTTAAAGGTGTTTTTTTGTAAACTAGAGAGTAAAATGGAAGCGGGACATTCAAAAATACTTTCTTATAACACTTTCAACTTTATTGTTGAAATTGAAATTATTAATCTCTTCTAGATATAATTTCCAAAATGTCAAGAAAAAATTTAAAATATCAATAATTAGATATTAAATAATTATATAAAATTTAAAATAAACCATGATTATATAAGAATTTAGGTATTTGATGATAAAAATATACAGAAGTGAAATGTAATATCTTTCAAAACCTCTAGAAAAATAATACGATTTTATGAAAGTATAAAACAAATTACTCAATTAATGGAAATAGATGTTACATTTTAAAATTATAAAAAAGGTAAAGTAAAATTGTTAATATATAATGTACCTGAATTTGGGATAATATTTTCATGTGAAAAAAATAAGAAAGTGATGATTTTCTCATTTCTGTAATATTATAAATGACATAAATTGAAAATGTTTAAAATATTAATTTTGATATTTTTAGACGAGTGTAAATGTTAATATAATTGATCTAAAAAATTATTTAATTATAGAAAATATTATTTTGATAAAAATAATAAAATTTATATGAAGGAAAAAGATTCCCAACATTAAAGGAGAAATATAGATTATTTTTCTTATAAACAATATTTTTGATAATTTATGCATCGAAAAAAATAAAATGATAATTTTACATAAAAAATGAGTTAAATATAGTTGAATTAAATAGTTTTATTTTTGTATACAAAGAACACAAAATTCCCCAATTGAAAATAAAATCAATGCAAATAAATAGTGAGACTGTAAAGTAAAACCTTACCTTTGGTTCCCACGTGGTCAGATATTTTCCAAACTATTGTGAAATAAATTTAATAATATTATTATTATATATTATAAAAATATTTTTATATACCATTTATTTATAACATATTTTACACATTTAATATTAATAATTTGTTAAAATTATTAATTTAGATGTTAATTATTCCACTTCCCCTAAATATTTTTATTCAGTGGTTCCATACATTGAACCTTGGTCATGATACAATAAAATCCAAAAATGATAATAATTTAACATATATATATTTATATATATAATATTTATACATTAAATATGTAACACCCCAGGATTTTCAAATTAGAAAATTATATTCGATAGTGGAAAGGATTTTCAAAAATAGGTTTATCTTGATTTACTTTCAATACTCATTTAATATTACAATACACACAAAACTAGTATCTTTAAAAGATAACATTACAGAAAAAACTGGGTTAGGCCAAAAATAATAATAATAGATGTATTATTTAACATATCAGTTATCACCTTTCCATTAGAATGGTGGGTATTGGAAAGATTAATTGAATTATGAAAACAATTTTTAGAAATGAATATATAATTAATTAAATTGTAACATAATAATTAAAAATAAAAATAAAACACTTTTGATAATAAATGGAAGTATTTTTCTAAATGTTATTGAAATGTGCATCATTATGTTTTATAATAACTAAAAAATCAGAATTAATTTCATATATTAATTAAATTTATATGTATTATATTCAATATGATGTTTTTCTTTAATCATATATTTTTTTAAATAAAATAGATACAAATAAATCCAATTTTATGATTTAAACCATTTTTTAAAAATATAGTTTTGTTTCCTTTTTTATGGTGCACATATATTAAAACTAATTTATGAAATTTCTATAATAATTATTTTAAATATAAATTCATGTTTATAAATTAATACACAAAAATTATCTGAGGGGGATGTTTTTGAATTTTTCGGAAAATTTTCAATTTTTGATGAATATAGAAAAATAATTAACATTCAATAAAAACAAAATTATCAACTAAATAATTTTTATTGATAAATATTATTTTAAATAATTTTTAATATTTAATTATATAAATTATAAATATATTAGTCTAATTTAATCCATTTTAATTATCTTCATATTTAATATATATATATATATAATTCCATCGTTTTACTAAATTTACATTAAAAACATTATTTGACGCCACGTCTTAGTGACTAATTTTAAATTATATATTTCCTCTTTTGTTATTTATATTTGTAAAAAAATGGATTCCATATTTGGTATAATAATATTTCAAATTGTTTTATTGCATAAAAATTATTTTTTTAATGAAGTGATTATTGGGAAATTTTTAACTTATTTACATCGAATAATGTAAAAATGATTTTACTAGGTGGTTAAACTTATTATATATGTTTCAAAAATGACACATTAATTTTATAAAAACCACTATCAGGACATATATCTACCCTTATATCATTGAAATAAAAATTTATGATTTTTTGGACATTTTTCTATCAATTTATTTCATATATCAAGTTAAATGAAGAAAATTACAAAATAATATACCATTCTTCCGTTAAATTTCAATAATTCTTTGGGGATTGTGGAAAACTACATAAGTTAAGTAATAAATATTATTATATAAGATAAATGTATTGTTTTGGAAATAATTATAATTTATCATTAATTTTAAGAGATAATATAATTACATTAAAGTCATAAGAAATGCTAACACATGGAATATTGTTTTAATAATTAAATAAAATTAATGATACTAAAAACATTAAAAGTGAGTTAAATATATTGAATTATCAGGTTAAATTAATTTTTTAAAGGAAATATAATGATGGATTTATTTTTACTTAATATATTCTAAATTTATCATTCTACAGATATTTAATTCATATTAAATGAAAAATTCCAAAATTGTTATCAATGTTATTTTATAGTAAATGCTATTTTAGTTAGTAATTAAACATTTATAAAAATAAAATATCCAGTAAATTTATATGCAAGTATTCACATATAAAAAGTATGTTCCATTTATGGACTAATTTTTCTTCTATAGTGAACATAATGTCCCCTAAATATTGAAAGCATTGTTGGCACATTTTTGGTTAATGTATTTTTTTTGTGAATTACATGCGAATATGAGAAAATGAAATACCAAATAATATATAATTTTTTTCTATAACTTTTATTATATAATTATAATTAGTGGGTATAATTTTTTTTGAATATTCCTTTTATTAATTTAATATTAATTGGTAATTAAATTGTTTATAAATATAACTACCTAATTGAAAACCGAAAATAAAAAATATAATGAAACCTAAGTGATAAGGGAAAAATATTTAAAAAATTTATTTATTACATTGGTGGATGATTTTATGAAAAAAATAACTGACCTCCATTATTATTCAACTTTTGTTAAAATGAGGTAATGGATACCCCCTAATAGTAAATACTTTACAGTAATAATAAGAATTACACTCATAAAAGATAAAATGGTTCTCACTCTCCCCACTTCTACACACATATCATGCATTTTCTCATCCAAAATATACTCAAATAAATCACTAAAATATTTACTACCATACTATAAGTATTAATTTATACATATAGAAATGCATGTATAGCCTTTGGTTCAAACCAAAAGTAGTAACATCAAGAAGAGGAAATGTTTATGAAAAATATTTTTTATTTTATTTATTTCTACACCCCCTTTAACTATTATTATATCATGATTATAGGACAACCTATGTATCCTTAATATATATATATATATATATATATATTTTATATCAGGGGTATCTGTCACGAACCAGCCCGGGTCGACCCTGAACCGGTCACCCGAGCCGGTCCGCGGCAAGTCCCGAGGGGCGTTCTTGATCCCCCCGGGATGGCAACAAGTGCCAGACATTAAAATTTGATCGTTGGGAATGATTTCAGCCCAAACAAAAGTAAATAGAACATAACAAATAAACACTAAAGACACGAACAAAACTATACCATGACATACCTCCACGTGACCTCGCGGGTCACCACCCAACTACAACCAACGTCGCTCCCTCACTGAGCGACTCAAGCCAGGAAAAACCTGGACACAAGGGACCTGCAACTGAAAAAGGTAAAAGATAGGCGTGAGCACAAAAGTACTCAGTAGGTGAGCCCAACAACAAATCCCAAAGCACTGCCAGTAAATATAGAATCTACATAATCCAGGTTTGAACTATAATGTATAAAAGTAATTTTTCATAATGTTTTACTTGAAATCAAACACGAGACATTTCCCTTATTATTTTTCGAAAGTTAGTTCCATTTCATTAGTTTTAAACTCATTCTGAAAAGCAAAGTGTTACATTTTCAAATCTAACCTAAATCGAATAAAGCATTTTCATTTGAAAACCATTTTTCTCAAAGTCTAACAGTATAGGCTGTGAAATATGACTGAAAGAAAACAAGCAGGGAAAACAAGTGCAAGTAAAGGTAAACAGGAAAGGAAAACCAAGTGCAAGTAAAAATAAACCAGAAGTTATCAGCAATAACCCTGGGCGATCCTGAACATCCCTAAAAAACCCCTGGACGTACTCGGGTTCAGACTACCTGCCGGCATGGTACTCCACAGTCAATAACCAACTGGCCGCCCTAATAGCCAACCAGTGGCACATCCCACCTGGCCTGTCCACAACTCCAGAGGGTACCAACCCGTCTAATCAGGGTTAGCAAGCAACTGTCACTCGATAATCTACAAGACGCCCAGGAACCCATAGTGGTTTTTGTAACACTATGTAAGTGGGAGACCCTCGCACGCGTGACTCATCTCACCGCACTTGCCAACCCCTTACACGGACATCGCTACACGACAACCCTCGAAGGGAAGTCCCCCTGTAGAAATGCCCTCACAAGTACGTATATATATATATATGTAAAAATCATTTCACATTTATTAAAGTGCCAACCGGGCCATCATATCATTTACATTTTTAACATTTTACACTAAAACATTTCCAAAGAGATATGAAACACGCCATGCCATTGAAAACCAGAAACACACTTAGAACATTATTTAAGAAACTCAGATCGGCATATTAAACCCAAAACACACTGGTTCCACAAGTAGAATCATTTTCCAATATCCAAACGCACCCCACTTTTATTAAGAGCCAAACGGGCCTTAAATCATTTTTTTTGAAGGGACACCATTTCTCAAATGAAATCCAAACATTTGTTCACGCGACAAAGGAAAATATTTCTCGTCAACCAAGATCCACACTTTAAATTCCCAAAATCAAGTTTAAAGGTCATACGGTCATTTTCTCTAATCCAGGTTCTAAGAAACACCATTTTCATTAACAATACATCTACTAATTTACACATGCCAAGAAAAACATTTCAAAACACAATTTAACATGACTTTCGTTATTCAGGAAGAACCATTTAGCAATACTACAATGGAAGCACACAACTAAATCCAAGAAGAACACTTTCAATGAAACGCTAGAATTAAAAACACCATTTATCATCAGCAGATCACCACACTATAAAAACCACTTAATATTACTTTTAAATTCACTGAAATTCAATAAAAGGCAAGGAATAAATAAATTCTTAATTTAAAGGCGAGTGCGATGGGAGACCTACCTCAAGATCTAAGCGCGGCGGTAAAACGACCTTGGAACCAAGGTGCGATGACACGACGTGTGTCCGAAGCCACGTGATAAAGTCCAACACTCTCGAAACTGAGGCGCGGAGACGGCAGAACCTCGGAAACAAGGCGCAGCGATGGTGCTTTCTCAGAAACGCCCTACGCGGGTCCTAAAAACTTAAACCTACCAAAAACAAATATAAGTTGACGAAGAAAGCCCCTAACAAAGCACAAGTGAAAGCCAGAGTAATAATAATGTGAAAATAATAATAAAAATCATAATATGACATAGTTAAAATATAATGATACAATAATAACAATAATAATATAATAAAAATAATAATAATAGAATGATATTAACATCATAATAATATAACAATGATAAAATCACAATAATAATAATATAATGATAATAATAATGATTATTTAGCATAATTATAGTATAATAATATGAAAATGATAGGATAATAGTAATAATAATAATAATAATAATAATAATAAAAATAATAATATAGCAATAATAATAAAAATAATAACTTAATAACATGATAATGATAATGATAATAATAATAATAATGTAGTAATAATAACATCATAATAATAATGAATAATAATATTATAAAAATATTAATAAAATAATAATAATAATATAATATGATAATAACAATAATAATATGATAATTAAAATATTAATAATAATAATTATAACAATAATGATAACAATAATTATAATAATAATAATAATATTAATAATAATGATAATACTAATAATGCCAATAATTATAATTATAATGATATAATAATAATAATGTAATAATAACATTATTATTAACATGATAAAAAAAAATATCAAAACATTATAAAAATAAAAAAACAACTTACAGCGGAGGGGTGCGCTGGGGAGATGCAGGTCGGCCAAACCAGAGAAAAAGAAGAGAAAAGAATGGGAGGAGGAAAAGCGGGGGAGAGAGAAGGGAGAGGGGGGAAAAGGGGTGGCGGCTACGGGAGTAGGGTAGGGTTAGGGCTTGATTATGCTTATATATATTTATATATGTGATAAAAATAATGATAATATTATTAATAATAATATTAATAACATTATATGAATAATAATAATAAGTATAATTTTAATCATAAAACCTTAATATATTAATAATAATACTAGAACATCATAATAATAATGATATAAAACCCTTATAATAAAAATAATTAAACTTTATAACATTAATGATAATAATGATAAAACTTATAATAATAATAGAATTTATAATAATAATAGTAATACCTTAGTTAATTCTAAAAATAATCATTTTGATCAAATAATAAAATAATCTAAACATAATACATATATATACATTTATGCATATAAAGATATATACATAAACATATATAGAACCATATGTATATATATACCTTATTATACATACATATATATACATATATATATAAAGCATACATAAACATATATAAAATAAAATTAACTATCATATTAATAACACAACTTAAATAGTGTTAATAATAAAATATCAACATAAAAATTATAATGTTTAAAACACCGGGTGAACACACTGTCACCCGGACTGAACGCACGGTCACCACTAACGATGCGGTGACCGCGCACCGGCGCAAACCCACCAATCGCAATTAAACTCCGAAAAATTTAAATCGGGACCAAGAAAGAAGAACAATTACGGACATCCGCGGTCGGGGTGTGACAGTATCACTACACCTATACACAATTCTATAAAATATGTTATAGAGTCCTCATTCCTATGTAAGGAGGAACACCACCTCATAAATGTATTTCATTCATTTTAACATCACCTCCTCCCGTGGTAGTGTGTTTGATAGGTTTCTTTATTGGTGCTCTCAAATGATGTAAAATAATTACTTCTTAGTGGTTTCATAGTGGTTAACTAAGGCCATCTATTATTGTAATTACTAATTTGAATCAAAATTTTAAAGTCATTTGTGAAAATAATGTAAACTGATATAAATACACTACAGAAATGGACAAGGTTGATTATCTTTCCTATAACTAAAATAATTATTATAGAAGAAGATTGTTTTTAAAAGATATTTAGAAAAAACAAACAGAATATATATTTTTGAAAACTATTTTTAGAAATCATATTCTATCTAACTCTACCTCTTCATTTATTTATTAATCATTATTATTTATATTAATATACACATAATTATGATCCCTTAATTGGTTAACCACCAAAACATTTGATAATTAACTTTTCCCCAAAGTTTAAGTGAATGAAACCATAGGATAACATTATAAAATGTAATTGAAACACCATGCATTGATTTTCTTTCTAAGGATTAGATTATAGTTAGTGGTAAATTAGGAAATATATCTTTTATATAAATATGGATGAATTGAGTTTATGGATTATATTTGAAAAATAAAAAAGTATCATTAGTGGGTTTGTTTTACTGATTAAGATCACGATCCTTCAATTTATACTAAATTTGACCTTGTGTGTTTTTGTGTTAATTGTTCAATTTCATTTTTAGTTTCTATTAATTTAAAAACTCATCCCAAGAATCATATTATTTTAAATATAGTTTCTATTGATTCAAAAATAATTAAATTAAGAAGGTATGATATAAAAAAATTAATAAACAAACTACTCTTCTATGTGAAGTGTAATCATCCAAGAAATGAGTTTTTTTGAAATTTTTTATAATTGGCTTAACCCAATATTGTTTATACTTCTGAGTTACATCCCAAAGATGTTAATTTAACAAGGATATCATTGAACAAAATATAATAAATGGAATAGAAAATGAGTACATTGAAAATAAAAAAAAATATAATAAAGAATAAGAAAATATATTCATTTTATAGTAGATCCATGGTATTTAATTTCCATTCGTTAATGGTTCATTGAAATAGAAATTCACCACTAATCATCTTCCCTAATCATTTAATTCACGTCTAACACAATAAAAATTAGGTAAAATCCAATTTATAGAGTACAAGGAGTCTATGTTTTTAATAGGGTTTATATGTAAATGTTTAAATTCATCCAAATATATTAAGAAAATTTTCTCTTACTTGTTGACCCAAAAAACACAAGAACCAACTATCCTTTTACATGTATTATTTTTGAGAAATTGTATCCTCTAACTTATCTCCAAATTTCGTACAGTCCATGTAAGACTAATGATGTTATGGGCCAAGTACTGAAGTGGTGTCCAAAGTGTAGAGTCTTATCCATCATTTATTTCATATCCCATTTAATTCAATAAAATCAAATATTTATCTCTAATTCCATGAATACAAGTTATATCCCATTATGAATCGATCATAGTTAATAAGATTATGTTAAAATAATACACGTAAAATATTTTTGTATTAAATAAAACAAATCACTTTTCATGGAAAAAAAAGAATTTGCTTCAAATTTTAAAATGAATGATCTAATCCAAAATATTGTATAAATTATAATATCTTACACAATGTGAGGAAATTAATTCTATATTATCATTAAAATATTCAATAAAGATGTGTTTGATGAAATACACCACACATAGCCTATTCTACACATCGGAAAAACATCATATCATGTATTCTGAAATAAACTCCTGATATGATTTCATGTTCTTATACCATAATCCACATTGGAAATATAGTCATATTAATAACCTCATAAAGATTCAATATCTATAAATTTTAAATTAAATATCTCATAAATTTTATCAAAATAAAATTCAATTAGATTAATGAAAAAAATCATCAGAAAATATGTTATGGGTCTACCATACCATTAATTCCCCACATGTGTGTGGAAACCATTTCAAGCTCATGTCTACACCCTTTATTCACTATCTATAGGTAAATAAAAATAATTCTTTTTTTACCCGGTTTAATTCACCACACCTATTATAAATTCTATTGCAATATTAATTCAAGACCAACTAACTTATGCTTTCCCAAAATTCAATCTGTAAGCTCTCAACCTTGATATCTCCACGTGATGAAAATTTGATCACTCTCCTATTTATTACGATAATATACATATTTTATTATTTTGTGATTTTATTTTTTAAATGATTTTTTAGGGCATGAAACTTTACTACATTAATTACACACATATATGTCAATTTCTTCAAGTAATGAAACTTCTTAGAGGAGAAATAAATATGTGGATCAAATATTGATATACGATAATTTTTTTTACCCAACATGGTTATAACGTCAATTACATTGGAATGTTAAACATGTCATGGTTGCTTGAATAGATTTGTAGAGAAATAAATGACACAATTGTTTATGAACATATGTTACAATGAATGGTGTCAAACTATAAAATATTTTATAATGACATAACCAATCATATCATCGACGGCATCTAATTTTATAAGAATAATCACATGATGATGAAATCATCCTCATTCTTTTCGTGCTACCAATGAAATTTGAAAAAATTCACTTCCATATGTTCCACATGTAAACGAACATATTATATGATATTTTACATTGATTTTTAATGTTTTTTATTTTTTTATAAAATTAAAACAAAACACATACACACAAACACCAAAATATAAACCCTAAATGGGATACCCCAATATGTTTTCCCCACCACCACACCTAAAATATTTCATTGAATTAAATGTAAACATTTTAGATGATGTGTTCAAATGAAATGTAGAATATTAAAATGGAAAATAAATATATAAGTGAATGGGTTAGGAACATCCTAATATTCTCAATTGATAATGGGGTCATGCAGTGTGATGAAATCCACTTTAGCAGTAAGAATTCACTCAATGTATTTATTCAAAAAATTCCCATTGACTATAATTATTCGTCATGTTTATTATTGTGTGATCTCAACAACACTATCAAAAATAACTTATATACAACATAAGGGCCAAACCATGTCGAATGAAACTTACCAGGCATTAGATTCAGTTGTGAAATGTATATAATAATTTTATCTCTAAATGGAACTCCATTTTTTGGATCATTCTATCATTATTGCCCCTTTATGATATATTTATGAGCAATTAGTTCTCATTTTATTCAAATTTAATCTCAAAAATATATTGAATTTGTATCTTCCCTTGAATTCCATATTAGAAAAAATCCAGTTGGCATTTCTTTATAGCCTAATATGCCTGATGCCTGACCTCCCCAGGGAGCTGATAGGATTTACCAATAAATCCAATATGGGGAAATACCAATGGGTGTTTTTTATGTTTTCCAATATCCCAAATGAAAATATTATATGTTCTTTCTCCAAAACATCATATTTTACCACATAGTTTTCTAAAAAATATGTTTTTGACTCCCAATTTGAAACCTCATATTAACCATTTGTCATGGGGCAGTACGGTGTTGATGTTTTCTGTGTCACTCGACACTTTCCAAAGTGGGAATCCAAAATCATATTGATAAAGATTGTATCTTGGTCCATGATGATGACCTTTGGTACTCAAAGTCTTAAAAAAATTTGAGCCTTTAAAAAATACATTAAAACAAGAGAATCATCAATCTTGGAGTCCTTGGCCTCCAAAAACATTCGAACATAATCAATAGAAACCAAAATATATAACGAAATAACTGAAATTACAAAAGTAACCATAAAATGAATTCCCCATAAACAAAAAATATTACATAATAATATGGTTTGTTATGTCATCTCATGTCTCCTAGAAATATTATCATTATGTTAACAACATGATCATGACATAAAAACAAAAGATAATCATGGAATAATATAGAAAAAAATAATCTTTAGTTTATGAATTTCCTAGATATTCAATGGTGTCCAACATTTCCTCCACATTAAAGTGTATGAAGTAATTTCATTATAGACTCAAACTCATGACCAGAAACACACCTCTAAATAAAATGATCACTACACATTTTTCACAAGTAGGGATCATCCATCACATTAATACTAGACCCCTCATAAATTTTTGAACAAAATGTTTCTATAAATTTGTATGAATTTTATAGGAAACAAGGTAGTTCTCTAAATTAGCATAATAATGATGTATACTTGATATTTCATAAAGATTCTCATTGGGAATAATGTACTGATGTGGTAACCATTTCAAGGCGTCTTCCTTGAGTGTTTGAGGAATCATACTCATATTGTCTACAACCATGTTTTCTGACCCCTTTTTGTTATTTTTTTGAATATGTAATTCTTGAAAAAGGATCCTCTTTTGAATATGTTTTGGCTTTTCATAAGGATACTTCAAGAGGTACCTCATAGTTTCATTGTTATAAGAAACAACTACTCTAGATCCCAATAAATATGAATGGAATTTATTTAAAGAAAATATGATGGGGAAAAACCATTTACATGGTTGTGTAGTTTTATTGGGCCAAATCATATTCCCTTGAAGTATATGCCATCATGTGTGAACATCCCTCCACCCTTCACAATAATACATATCCAACTAATTTTTTTTCACATCGCTGATAAGCTCAAATGGAATGTCCCACCATGGGTGATTGATGATCAGTGGAGTAGAAAAATGCTTCTTTACCTTATTATATGAAACCCTTCTTTATTCATTAAAAATAATGTCGATATCATTTTTAAGAAATCAATATAATGGTAGAAAAATCTCACTGAAATCTCAGATAAATCATCGATTGAACTTTACATTTATGATGAATGATCTAAATTCACACACACATAAAGGATTTGGTAAAGCTAAAATATTATATACCATATATATATAAAACTATATTATATGTTTTAAAACAATACTCCCAAATACAATGACCGATTATACCATAAAATTTCACATTTCGATGTTTAACACTAGATTATTTTCATTACAGTTATTCAGCACCTTTCCCAAACTAATGATAAATTAATTGAATGAAGATCCTTACACTATAAAATAACCCATAAATACCTCTATGAATGTATTAGTTAAATCTAAAAAAATATTCAACACAAATCATTGAAGGCTTCCAAGGGCATTTCAATGGCCAAATAGAATAATTCTGTTGTAAAATGTACCGAATTGAAATGTCAATGTGGTATTCTCATAATATTTTAGAGCAATAGTAACCTGAAAATATCCAAATAATCAAACCATGAAATAATAAAATTTCTTTCTGGCTAGTCAATCATTCATTTTATTAGTAAAAGGTCAGGAGAAATGTTCCTTGAAAGTGGGTTTATTTAGTTCCCAATAATAAATATACACATGCTAACTTTTTTGTACCCAAATCGGAACAATCTCATCTCACTCTCAATTAAAACAACTATAACATGACTTTTCTTTAAAATAACATAAATAGGACTCACCCATTGGGAATCTAAAATGGGATCAATTATACCATACATATGAGAATTTTTGACTTATAATTTTTAATTTCGTGAAGATTTGGATTCAGTGTGCTTTGTGTCTAGTGAATTGATTTATCCCAATGCATCAAGAAATATTATGGATGAAAATGGAGGGGCTAATATTAGATATGTCAACCAAGGTACCCATGATATCCCTAATAATATCCCTCATAGTATTAAACAATTTTTATTTTAGTTCCAATGGGATATTGTTAGAAATGATAACATGAAATATCTCACCACTCAACAGGTTAAAGTATTTATGATTTAGTGGAAATTCCTTTAGTTCTAATGAGGGGTGGGGGTGTTTTATGGTTAGATACATTAAAGGAACTAAAAAATGTGAACAATTAACATTAATATCAGAATATAAATCTGAACAATCATGTAATAATGAATCCAATACATCACCATACTCAACAACCATGTCAAAATTACAGTGAAAATGTTCAAAATTAGAATATGAATCTACATAGAAAATAAAATCAAAGAGAGGTAATTTTGCATTTAGAAAAAGGTTTTTATATTATATTAGAAATAAAAATATATATAAAAATCACTATATATCTACGAATAGTAAAATATAATTTAATGTGGATTTTAATTGGTGGTTTAAAATAGGATATAACATAATTGGAATGGTCCCTTATGTGGTACTTCATGGAATCAATGGTACTAAATATCACAACTTCATTTCAAAAATCCATGGAAAGTGTATCCTCATGGAAATTTATTATTGATTTTTTATTTTTTTGGAATGAATTACTTTTGATAATGGGGGAATGAGAATATACCTTATTATCATCAATGTTAAGAACCTAGAAACTTGTAGTAAATATAATGTCTCTTCACAAACAAGTACGTCCTCAATGAATCCACTGGTTATTTTTTTTTCTCATTTCACCAACAGCACCACTACTCTTATGAGATTCAAATAACCATCCAATAAATAAGAGAATACATAGTGAGGCATCACATTTATGAATACACCCAAATAACATAATGTATATAAATAAGTGTAACTACCCTATGGTGCGTGTGGTGGTGAATATTCATAAATCCTTTCACTTTGTTGTAATTTATTGAGTTTGTTTAATGTGTACTGAAATATTCATACAACGGTTTATCCCCTCATTTCCCTTATACCCACATCAATTAGTAAAATTATCTCTTAATAATATGGCAGACCATGAGGTTTTATTAATTGCATCAACATGGGGGATGTTTATCTCAACATCCATAAATATGTCCAAAACCTCTTTTTTACATCACCAATTTTTCTATCATATTCATTTGAACAACTATATTTTGAATGGGATAGGGTTTTAAAAGAACATCATCAATATATTTCTTATCTTTTTCTTTTTTTAGACTACCCATCAGTTGGTCTTGAATGGGGATTCTCTAGAGTTTTGTTGAATTCCTGTGGAATGATATGTGCATATGAATCTGTCTTTGGTTGCCAACTTCTCAATGTGACAACACTTACTTTCCCCATGGGATTTGGAGTAGTATTCCGAATAATATTTCAATAGTATTAAAATACATATTCATAGATGTTGTTGGAAATCTGGCTCATTTCTGTCTTCAACTCCCATAACTCTTATCATTTACTCTTTAGCTCATTCTGTTGATTATGATTTTGTTTCAAAATATCATTAGTAATAGAATCTACCATGGTTTAGAATTATATTAGTTTGTCTTTTTTATGCTTAAGCATCAAATTATCATTGGGGTTGTTGGAATCCCTTTTGTTAATGCATAGAAAAGAAGAATTTTTTTTGTTGTCCAAATCCATAACTCATATATTATTGATCCCTCTATACATGGTTTTATGTTGGTGAAAATTAATCATACATATTACAGGGATATGGTTGTTGTTTCTGCTTACATGGTCTCCCAGGGAATACTACAAATCAATCCTCAATTTCTTGTAGTTGGGGGTAATAATCAGTTGGGTGGTCTATTTCAATGAAAATTCCACAAGGCCTCATATGTGATAGTTAGGTGGTATTTTGATCCAAAGTAATATTCATCAAAATTGTTTTTAATTATTCGAAATTATTATCAAACACATTTTTAGGAGAAGATTAACATACCTGATGTACTCCCTTAGCATTTTGTGTGACTCCATTAAAAAATTATTGCGAGTGTTTTGACATCTTGTTAATAAATGCATGTATAGTATTTTGTGTTTTGTCGACCAATGATAATCCAGCTACAACATCGCACACACACCTCACCATTGGAATGATTCTTTCATATAATTATTGCATTAGTAGTTTCTCACTCCATTGGTGATGTGGGAAGATTTCAAAAAATGTCTTAAATCACTCTCAGTACTAATAAATTGACTCCCCTTAGGATTTATTGATTCATAAGATCTCTTTTCAAATGGAAGTGTTCCCTGAGGATGGAATAAATATCTACATAAAAACCTGTTACATGTAATTAAAAAAATCTACAAATTTAGGATGTAAATAATACATATATAATTATGGATTTCCATCCATTGACATTGGGAATGATATTAGTTTTATTTTATATATTGATCAATTTATTAGTTTTCAGGTTAAGAAACAATATTAAATTATTTTAAATATTTTTTTAGATCCTCACTAGATAATCAATGTTATTTTGAAAGAGGTTTAATTAACCTAGATTTCAGGTCAAATTACTGTTCATGATTTGGGTATGCAATATAATTTAGTTGATTGTTAAAATTTGGATCTGTAAATTATAGAATGCTTTATTATAGTTAATTATTATTATTTTTATCCATTAGCACTTATTTTATATTTTATTCATAATTTTTTCCAATTTCAGTCTTCCCATAATGTAGGAATTCTCCAACTGGTTGAATGTTAAATATTTGTTTAGATCGAGAATGTCTGATTCGATCTTTAGGGTTAAATTTAATATCAGGGTCAATATCTAATAGATACATGAAATTATTTATTTTCCTAATTAATGTAATAATTAAATTATGAAAAGCATACCATAATTAAAAATATAACATGTTTTATGTGACGGTTTAAATAAGTGGGAAAAAAATTTAAATAGAAAAATCGAGACTGCGGGGAGAAGAAATAATGATGATAATAAAAGAGTAAAATGAATAAAATATCTATAATGTGTTGAAATTTTTTTTACTCCTTGGAAATGGTGGAAATATTTAAGGACATTACATGGGTTCTCTCAACTTATGGGTAATTCTTACTTCCAAGTTTCACTATAGTGGCTGACCATGGTCGTATTTCAAAGGAGAATGAAATTTAAAATAAAATACTAAAGTTATTTTGAAAATAAAATAAAATAATATAAAAATAGTACATAAAATGATTTGGGTGATTATAATTTAAAAACAAAATGATGTATTCTTGATTAATATTATAATTTTTTTCCAAATGATATTGAGAAAATATAATGAGAAGATTTTTTTGTAAATAATTTTCATATAAGGTAATTGATCTAACTCTACCTCTTAAATTACACATCAATCAATATAATTTAAATTAATAACCACTTAATTATTACCCCCTAATTTATTTACCCCCAAACCCTATGAGAATTAAATTTACCACAATGTTGAACGAAATTAAACCATAGGATAACTTCAGTACATGAAATTGTAGCACCCATCTTTGATTATGATTATATAGAATAACTTATGGTAAATGGTAAATTAAGGAAAATATATATTATTTAAATATAGATGAATTGAGTTTAGGGATTATATTTAAACTCTAAAAATTTATCCTGTGTGGTTTTGTTTTACCGAGAATGATTTCTCTCTATGAATTTACATAAATATAGTCCTCGTGGCTATTTGAGTTAATTATTCAATTTTTTCGTTTCATTTAATTTAAAAAATCACTCAAGGATCACTTAATGTCAATTAGAGTATCTCTTGATTCAAAATAATTATATTAATAAGGTTGGATATATATTGGTTACTTTGAAAACTACTCTTTAATCGGTGGTGTAGTCATCGTTGAAATAAATTTCATTCAAAAAGGGTTAGATTGAGTATAACACAATAAAATTTCTACTCCTATGTTCTAGCTATATAAACAGAATTAAATATGGATAAAATTAAACAAAATAGATGAAATGGAAGATAAACATAATATTTTATTCCAAGAATTGAAACATTTCAACATAGAAGCAGAAAATAAGAACATTTTAGAGGAGATCATTGTTTGATAGCTTCCCTCCTATAGTGGCAAATTTAAATGGAAAATAACCGCTTCTACTCTGCTATTATTCTTCTAATTCACATCCTACTCTATATAAATGTGAAAAAACAAATTCAAATAGTGGATTGGAGGCTAGGTTTTTAATAGGTTTCAAGTGTGAATGGGGGAAATGGGATAAATATTTTAATCCGAATTTCACTGCATTTTTTCCACAATATGTTGGGAACCTCTATACTTCATTAAGAATTATTTATGTGAAATTGGGTTATAGATCCCCTTTCAAAAGATGTTCCTAATAAAAACATGGAGGAATAATTTATATACCAAATTAAGAATTTCTGTAAAAATTTTCAAATCTAGTACATCATTGAAATTATCTCCCATTTACTCCAAACAAATGCATGATTTAGCTCTGATGTCATGAATGAATGTTTTATCCCATTATGTTAGGAACACAATCACTAAATATGATGTTCAAATAATAAAAATAAAATTTATGGCTTCAATAAAATATTTCAATTTAAAGTATAAACTATAATTTTCATCAAAACATCAAATGAATGATCTAATAAAAATATGAGATAAATTTACATATTTAACACAATGTGAGGAAATTATGGAATTTATTATCAATAAAATATTAAATAAAGATGTTTTTTATTTGTATAATGATTTAAAAAATATATTTATATGATATTTTGTAACGTTAATGATATAATAATACATCTGGAGGAAACATATTATATAAATTCGTTTTATATTTATTTCTTTAAGTGATAGAATAACATTACTCATGTGTATGGCTAACTACCTCTATGCGAAATGACATGAAGAAATTTATAGTAAAATTTTACATGGAAAGTAATATATAAAATATAATGAATAAATATGATATAAAATAAATAATTATGATATTCATGAAAAAATTATCTTTCTAGAAATAATTTATGCAATTGTTTTCTTATCAATTCAAAAACTAAAAAAAATGATAACTTCTTTTTTGGACGTATAGACTACTGCCTACTCAAAGAGATGAAATTACATTTACATAAAAATAACCATATATATATAGGTATGTATAATTAAATATAATGGTATTTATGACATAATTATTATTAGGGATATTTAAAATATTAATTACCATCTTTTCATGAATTTACTTGAAAATTGAAATGTTACACATGCGTACGAATGTCCTAGCGTCTCCATGATAATTCCATTGGTTCGTTTTTAATAAAAAAATTATGATTTGTTTGAAAATTATAATTAATTTATAAGTATATTTATATGATAATTTTTAAGTCATTATTATTCAGTAGGTTATTAAATAATGTCATTTTAACCATAGTCAACAAACAAATGTTGTTTTTGTCACCCAAGAAGACTGTGGGCAAGACATCTAACTAAAAATTAATAGAATAAGTAATTATAAAAAACATGTTTATAAGTGAAATAAAATTAAAAATAAACATATAAAATGATATAAATCATGTAAATAATTATAATATGTTTATTTTTCTGGAATATAAAGAACAACCACGATTAATGGGACTCAAGGTAAAGGAATTTCTCATCCCATTGTTATTATTTTGAGATAAATTCCATATTCACTGTTAATTTTTTATGAGGTGTATATAGAAACCATGAATTTATTGTATTATTTTTAATTTTATATTTATGGGGTATTTCATATCTATTTTATGATATATATTTCATGGGGTTTTCTGTTTCAATGTTACCAATGTGACATGATATTTTTGTCAAATATTCCTTCTTTGAAACAAATGTCTTGTTACATTTGTATTATTTTATGTGGTGTATATACTACCACATGTACATGTTATAAAATGAATTGAAATATTTTCAGGATATTATAAGTTTCATTTAATATTATCCCTTCATAGGGATTATGATTCAATGTTCACAAGGTGGTAAGAGTTTCATGTCACAATCTCATAATTTTTCCCCATATATTGTGATTAAATTTGACAATATTAAAATATTAAAATATACCTCTAAAAAATAATCATTAATATTATTATCTCATATTTAATTTGTAATAATAAATGTTCTTCCTTAATTTTCATCTCTTTATGTACTCAATATTAAAAAAAAGTTTTGATGAAAAATCATCTTTTCAGTCACAAATATGTTTCCTTCTCAAACCATGATTCATAAAAATGTTTTCAATTTTTTTTTCAAATGATTTTTCCTAAACTGAAAGGGTATTTTATAAAATTTAATTTTTAGTTGAATTTTAAAACATTATATGTTACAATGGCTGTTTTCAAAGAAAAGAAAATTCAAAATGTTTTATATCTTAAACTGTGATTTTCCAAATGAAAAGGATATTTTCAAAAATAGTTTTTTAAGGATACATTAATTGAATTTACAATTATCAACATCAAAAACCATTTTTTTTCTTATCCTCTAATATGGATATTTTTTATTTATATCATCATATTTATTTCTCCAGATATATTAGGTATTTCTGAAAAGGGTTTTTCATGAAACTCATTTATCTTACATAAGTTAATCCTTTTTTAAAGAGATTATTTTGGAACCCATTTCCTTTCCACAAGTTAATAATGTTAGAATATCCTGTTTAATTTTTACAATTTAATAATGTTTCAAAATAGATTTTCATGAAACCTAATTATTTAAAATGAGTTATTCATGTTATAAAAACAATAATAGTTTGTTTAAAGAGTTATGATGTAAAAAATTCTTTATATTATGTGTTAATGTTGTTCTAATTTGACATGATAAATTATGGGTTCAACAATACATCACCATGTGATCCTGTTATAGCTTATACGATGAGTGCGTCCAGATATTTCTCCAACGCATTAGACAATGAATATGTTATCTAAGGAATTATATATTATATAGGTTTTATGATTATACCAACTGATAATGGATATATTTAGGATTTTTTATATGATATTTCATTATAGAAATAAGTTTTATTTATTAT
This sequence comes from Viscum album, assembly GCA_963277665.1. Lineage (NCBI taxonomy): Eukaryota > Viridiplantae > Streptophyta > Magnoliopsida > Santalales > Viscaceae > Viscum > Viscum album. Next base: position 1,411,256,414 of record OY728138.1, read on the forward strand.
TTATAGGTGATTATGATGTTCCATTTCATGAAGATTGATATCACTTGGAAAATGATTACTGATTTTTAGGAATACTTACATTATTAAATCCTTATTTTATGTTTTCATGTTTTATAATCTAGTTATTGATGGGTATGTATATTCTAATGTTATTATCATTAACGTTTTTAGATCATTATAACCTTATTCTATTTTTATGATCATTGATGAAATTCATTTGTTAATACATTGGTTTTCAATTACTGGGCATTATAGCACACCTTTCATATGTTTTATTTTCCCTATGTTTTAATGAACGATGTTAAGAAAATTACTTCTAGAAGGGATTTAATGGGTATGGTGATTATGATATATTAAGGTGACAAATAAAATATGGTTTTTTGGGAGAAACACTAATTTAAAGTCATATAAATATTATAAGTAAGAGTATGTCCAATTTATCTACAACTCTAAATGTAAAAGGCCCTGAATTTTTTTAGAGATCAAAATTCTCCATTTTATGAATGTAAATACAAAAGATTAAATCATAAGGTGGAAATTTAGTGAATAGGTCCCTTTTAATTTTTTTGGCCAGTATGAATAGTAACTATGTTAAATGTTGTTAAAACAATAAAGGGTCAATTGGGTAATTTTGTTTAAAAATAAACTAATAAAGAATATAAAATTACCCCAACACATTCCCACATTTTATTGGATATATATAATTCAACCATAAATACCAACATATAAAAATTATTTTTTAGTGGGCTCTTTTCAATGAATTTCAATTATATAATATTTAAATAAAAAAAGTCAAAAAAATACAACTTCTTTGTCTTAAATATCCCAAATGACTATACTTGGGAAAAATATAAGTTATGAATTAATATAAATGTATATTTTTCACTTATTAAAAATATTTTAATGATATATTTTTTTGACTTTTTTTCACTTATATTAGATTATGATATTTATAATATTTTATTTAATAAAAATTAATAGATGTCACAATCAGGTTTTAAAAATATAAATATTAAATCTAGAATATTTATCTTTATCATGATATTATATTTTACTTTTTATTAAATAAATAGGTATCATAAATAATTACTCAATGTTGATACTTTAATGAATTTATTAAAGGAAATAACAAATAAATGTAATATAAAATATTGAAATAAATATAATTTAATTTAAAATGTGATAAAAAAATATTATAAATGGTATCGACCTTTTATTTATATAATAAAATATTTTTATCAAAGTCATCTTATTATCAATGTATTTTTAAAAGCCAAATTATTAAATACACTCAAAATTGAAGAAATGATATTTTATTGAAATATTATTTTACTAATTTATGTAAAAGTAAGATGAAATATTTTTTAAAAAAAATTATATAATGTTATAAAATATTATCAATTTTCCATTTATGGTCCAATTGACATCAAATAAGTAAAAGAATTAACTTCTTAATATTGAAAGCATTGTTACCATAGTTAAAATTAAAATAGGTTAACTAATGGTTAATAAAAATTAAATGGTTCAAGATAATTCTAATAATGTTATAAAATATATTGATTTATGATCATAAAACCATATATCATATTATATTCTATTATATGTATTTTTTATGTTATTGGTTTGACATTGAATCCATTAGAAAACAATATCTTGAGATATTCCAAAAAAGTGCCACTCACCAAAATTAAAAAATGAAACATCCTCCCTAACTTCTTCACATTACATTAAGAGTTGATGACCAACCATACCCTTCCAATTTGTCTTATATACTTTCCTATCAATATTATATAGGTTCTGGTATTCTCTAAATACCAACCCTAGTGTCCCAAAGTGTAGATATAAAGAAATTTCATCGAAGAAGAGGTAATCGTCATTACCGAATCTTCCATGTTAGTATCTTTTTATAGTCCATATTCTTGTGTTGTTTACATTATAAAATAATAAATCCAGTATCATTTATACTTTGATATGTTATTATGGTTATGGTACAACCATATTTTACCTTTTATCTATCCAATGAAAAATGAAATCACTGCGTGTGAGTACGTATGTCATTGCTTCTCCACATCGTGGTGTAATATCTTTTTTTCATCCCCACTTTACATGGATGGGTAAAATGATGGAAATAATATATAAATATATAAAAATTACAATATCATATTAATATATCATCCACTTCCATACCCTTTATCCTTTTAGTTAATGAAGTCATAACTTGTGCATATATACGACCTACCGTCCCAATGATGCCATGCGATTTATTTTCCATGATCAATTGTTAGGAATGATTATATAAACATATATAATGAATATATATGATATATATTACCTTAATATAATTCTTAATATGATGGAACTATATCTTATGCATAACAACTAGGGTTTATATGTCCAAAAATGCATAGGAAAATTAAGTTGTTGTCACCCAAAAAAATTACAATAATGAAATATTATTAACAAACTTGTGATAATATTTTGTAAATGTATCAAATATAATTTCATAAATATAAATATTATAATATTTTAAATTAATAACCTTATTTAAATTATTATACATGAGTTTCCAAAAATTATGATTGAAATCAGTTACAATTTAAGGGTTAATTTCATAATCTAACTATTATTCGATATTGTTTATACATAAGTATCTACTATGTAATACCTATAATGAATCTCTATATTTCCGGAAAACTTATTCACAAAATATTTTATCTATTCTTATACACTTTTTAAATTCATTTTTACACATGTGATCATTTTTACGAAATGTTTTGTAGGGAATCTATTTTTCATTTTCCAAACAAGGTTATTTTTGAATTCTCTAGAAAAAGTACCAAAGGAATATTTTTCCATAAATCATATGGAATAAATTTTTTCCCCCACATACATTGAGCCTTAATATATTTATAATTGTTTTACAACATTATATTTTTCTTTTCAAATTATATATTTTCCTTTATAATTTCATGACAAAAAAAATTCAAATTGGAATGGATACATTCCTTAAGAATTATTTCTTGTGATCTTTCAAAATTAATTATCTATCTTAGACAACCATTTTTTATGTTACTTATGTTTCAATAGGGACATGATCTGATCATATAATTATTATTATTTCTATTAATGGTTTATGTTTTTGGTGAATTTAATCTTTTGAATTTTCTTCCCTTTCCATGAGTAATGTAATTATTGAATGCTTAGGAAACCAGTTTATTTTAATGGACTCTGATATAATGAAAGATTTATGTTGTTGTTGAAAACATATATATTATATTCAATATGAGAAAAGTGGGAGATATATACCCCTCCAATGAAATGTTTGAATTTTTATATATCATGTTATATAAAGGAATGGAATATGATGTGAACTCGGTTCACTAATATTGGATTTGAATAGGGGGTAAACCAGTTTCTGAAATATTGTTTTGGAATAAAGAGTGAACTTGGTTCTATAAGGGACTTAATTTTCTATGTTTGTCTTGGAAGTGATCATTTACATATATGAAATTTATTTTCTATCGTTATTTTTATGAAAAATATCATTTCTTATGCTATACACCCATAAATTAAGTTCTTTATAATTCATTTTTGATGAAATTCAATGATTTATTCATTAACTAAAAATCATGATCCTTGATATGCAAGATAATGTTCTCAAATATTTTTTCATGCTCTTATGACATAATGATTATGTTATCTACCTTCATTATCATTAATTAGAATATGATCTAGCCCATTTTTATGTTAGATATCATCAGGATATGAAGAAGGGTAAGATGTTTCAAAAAGGGTTCTAGTTATAATGGAGTAAGTGGGAGATGGTGTAGTTGTTTTCTGAATGAATGGTTTATGTTTCCATGATCCTAAAGATACTAAAACTATACAGTTATATCCTATATTTCTATGTTATATAATTAATATTAATCTATATAGATTTAATATCTATGAATGAATAGTATGGGATGTTATATGGATGGTATGTTTCTCCTGCCCATTTGTCCATGGGTGGAATGTAGTAATTATTTGTATCTAGGAACCAAAATATTTTTGATTTTCTCTCCATAATCATGTTGTAAAATAAAAATCCTGATAAAAAATGATGATCCTTTATAGCTTGGTATGCTTCACAACCTCATCCTCATAACACCATACTAGATCCTTTGTAACAACCATCTCTCCAATGATAATAAAGTGGGATCAATTTCCCGACTAATTCATGATTTCTTAAAAAAACATCACTATCTATCAATGATATGTGTATTCCTATGACCACATCAATCAATATTTCCCCCCATGTAAACTAGGGAATATCCAATGGAATAAATAACTACATGTAACATGTTTTTTTCCTTCACTTATTGATAGAAAAAGCATCAAAATGGATACTATGTTTTGAATCACTTTATCTCAGGAAACCAAATATAACCTATTAAAATGATACATAATGGGTACATAATGTTATTATACCAATACTGAGCTATGTAACACACTTACAACCTTCATCAAAATATTAATTAAATATACCATGTTCCATTAAATATGTAATGATGTGGGTCATCCTCTAACAATCCCTCTTGAGCATCATCATGGATGGATTAATCCCACACCCCCTATACCATGGAGTCTTCCCATAAATACATATCCACTAACCAAAACTGGAAATATTTAATGTTCATTTGAAATAAGAAACCTCTACTAACAACTTGTTCTACATAATGGTGAATCATCTATGATCCTCCATATGTCTTTAAGTATCTATGGTTTTTCGAGATCATTTCCCTAGGACTTTCTACGTAGTAAATATGAAACCCCATTCCCATTCCCCAATGTATTTGATATATCAATGTTATAGTAATAGAGACAATAAAACCCAATAAAATATCCTATATTCATACATCATCATGTTAAAAAATATGGTAGACACTCATGACTGGTGAGACCCATAATGAAATCATCAATGATATAACTATTTTATATTCCATCAATAGACAACCTCATTCGAGACAAGACGAAATACAAAACACCTCAAACATTATCCCCACCTCTAGGAACCTATGTAAGAGAGTACTAAAAAAATATTCATTAGTTTTTCTAAATCATCATAAAACTAATAAATAAATAATAATGATTATCCCATCATGGTCAATAATAAGTGAAGAGATATATAAAACTAAAATAATAATCCACATCACTAAGGAAACTATGGCAAAAAAAATCATTTATTACAAACCATGAAACAACTACCTCAACATTTGAAAGATCAATACTAATCCTCAGTGAGACACTACATATCCATGGAATCTCTCCTCCAACAACCATATATTTCATTGTGAAATATTACTATAAATTTTATGGTGTCAGAGGACCTATATAATTTCCCTAAGGTTATTAATATAATTTTTGTATAAACACTAGTATATGAGTAATTCATCATAGAACATGATCAAAAAACAATCTTGGAAGTCACAGAAAATAGAGTTTAGGTGTCTCAAGAACACTTCTGCAGAATTTGTAACATTGGATGAATTGAACATGATCTTGATGTGCACATATAAATACAAGAAATCCATATGCGGTATATCCTCACACTTTATCCTTATATGATGATTTCTAAACATTCATTAAGTATTTTAAAATTGATATGATCTGATAAAATTGTCAAAAACATTATCAATAATTTAGAGAGGGTAGAAGTTCTTGATCATCAAATAATTCATCTTATTATTGTCTATGGAGATGTCAAGACCCAGAAATTTCAAGGAAAATATTTTTATAAAATTAATTAGAATTTTACGAGTCCACAGTTTCGGATGGCATCTGATTCTGAGGCCTGGTGTTCCCGGAATCAATTTCTGAAGTTTTGTTAGGGTACGTTCAGTAAACGTATGTGTGGGTTTTTCTATATTTTGAACCGGTTCTAGGAATTTAAATATGAGGACACCGATGAACTCACAATGCCGGTATTCTCTTAAGGGGACCTTAAGCGCAGTTGCGTTTTGTTGTATGAGGTAGTTAAAATTTGGGGATTCATTCAGAATTGAATAAAGTTGTTAAGTTATAAATTTATTTTCAGTGGAAGTTATTTCCTCCAAAAGGAAGTTGTAGGTGGGGCCCACACCCCACCTAACTTCCCATGGGAGATTATAACTAAGGGTAATGGATCCCACATGATCCACTAACTTATCACCTCCCCATAACTCCCTTGAAACCCCCCATTTAACTCCCCTTATATTTATTATGACAACTCCCCATTAACTCTTCCCTTCTTTAATTTTTGAAAACTCTCTCTAAACCTATGGACTTCCACTTAAATGTGGAGACTCTCCATCTCTCATCCATTAATGTTGCAAACTCAAATGCCTTAATTAATTCAATTGTCATTTTGAATTAATTTGAGTGCATGGAAATGCTATATTATGGGGGAATAAAATAATATCTTAGGCGATTATTTTAGTTTGGAAATCATGGTGTTGAGAGGATTTTTGGAAGAGAACTTTGGAAATAGAAGAAGAGACTTCTTTTTTCAATGAAGAACCACAGAAGAACGATGATCATCACCTTCGATCTTCGGACAAGACAATGGAGAAGGATCCACCCGCAGGTAACATCGGTGACACGCCATCCTAGGCTCCTTCTTCCCTGATGTCATCGAGTTGATGCCGACTCCCCGCAACTCTATATACAAACAGACCTTATTGATAGGTAGGGGGTTTTCTTTAATTTCAAATTGAATAAGATTGTTCTTCGTTCCACATTGAAACCATGTACTATCTTTGGGCCTTTGATACCGCCTAACGCGGAGGGCGCGGGCCAAACGAACACGGCCCGATGACCCTCCATTGATAGACATTGTATTACGATGGTGGCAGTGATAGAAAAGGTGGAGGAGACCAGATTTGGTGACGAACGAAGACAGCGGCTGCAACCCTGTGTCAGCCTGAAGAGAACTGCGGAACCGGGTGCCGTGCGGAAAGAAGAACTCCGGCCCACAACCATGGGCCGCTCTGCCGATGATGAACCGGCCCACTAAATCCGGATGGACCAAAGAAACCACATCACCACAAGGGAGCCACACTATGGAAAACCATGGTCCGTGCTCCGTAGGCCGCTTAGCGGCGAACTGGCAGACTCATCAGCCGGCCGGGATGAAGGAGCCGCTGCACCAGGAGGGTGCTGCGCTTGGGAAACCACAACCCGCCCATGCGGGCCGCTCATGCTAGGTAGGCTGGCCGGTTGGGAGGGCGGTGTTACCGGTTCTGGAAAGTAGGGGGTCGTGCCCCTTGGATCGGTTGGCCTCCCGGGCCGCGCCCCCTCAGGTCGGGCCCCTTATCACATAAAATTGAATAACGTTATGACCACATCTCTGATCTACGCGCCATCTGCGGAACTAGGACCCTCGCGACGAAGTGGTCCTTTTGTGTTACTCTAAATGTGTTTTGGACGACTTTGAAAAAATGACCGGGTTGGTTTGATCCCGAAACCAACTGGGCCCTCGGAGTGGAAACACTTATAACTTAAGGACCGAATATTTGAATGACTTTTCGTCAACTATATTGGTTTCCTTTTGATGAGACAGTTCTTTTGGCATACTCCACGTGGGATTCATTTGAGATTAGAGTATGGTCGGGTTGGTTTTATCCTAAAAACCAACCGGGCCCCTGGAACGAAAATGCCAATAACTCTCAGACCAGGAGTCTGATTGATGCAACGTCTATTGAGTTGAGACCCCTATGACGAGGCAGCCCTTTGAGATAATTCCACCTGAGACATCGTGACACTTGGAGTGATGACTCATAGCTCATGGAGTAGATTCTCCCAGAGACGAGCAGTCGGAGTGCGGATACCTTGTAGCTGTAGACCTGATGGGTGCTTGACCGATTCGACTCGGAGTGATTCGATTAGCCCAGTGAATGGAGCACCCGGTTTTGCGGCAGACCGATGGTGTACGAAGCACCTAGATTGGTAGCAGACCCACGGTACTCGATAGGAGGAGTACCTATGATGGCTATTAGGGGGAGCGCCCGGTTTGGCGGAAGACCCACGATGGACGAAGCCCCCTATTTGGCAGCAGACTAGCGGTACTCGACAGGAGGAGTACCTCATCAGCCTAAGGTTAGTCAGTAGCGCCTCGGAGTCGTGGAAGGGCTACTATACTCGATAGAGGTGGAGTTCTCTAGTAGCCATGGTTTAGTTAATTAAAATCATGTTTTGAGCTCAATGAATGACCTTTGTGTATTACTCATGATTGAGATGTGTTATGTTATAACTTAGGTATACATATGTGCATATACCTAAGTAATGGTTATCCATTGAAATAATAATTTGTGGTTTATCCTTGTTGGATTCTCGTGAGACATTGAGGGTCTCGGGGTCCCTACTATGTACTTTATACTCACCCCTACATAGGCTATGCCCGCACCTCATTGTGTTTGATGCAGACGACGAGCAAAGATGACTAAGGAAGAGTGTACGAGGACAGGACGGTACCCAGAGGTGGACCTAATGAAGAGTCAGTACCAGAAGGAGACAGATGGACGTGGAGTGCTGAGGAGGACATATGTACCTTCCCTTTAGGTAGGAACCCAGAGGATGATCCAGGAGTTGCTTCCATCTTCCAGCTATTTGTCTTTTCAGTTGTACTTCCTTTCAGTTATAGCTATATCTTTCTGTTGGGATTGTATTTCTGACCCCTTTACTTTTATCATACTTGTCACACAGTTTTTACTTAGAGTTTTCTTCCTCTTGTACTCTGGTTGTGTTTGTTTATAGTTATAAAGGAAATGCCTTCCCAGCTTTAGGGATTTACGCCTTTGGTGCTAGTTGTCAGCCCCTGGCCTATGGAAGGCGGGCTTGGGGTAGTCACGATGAGGGCCCCGGGGGGCGGGTCGTGAAAAATTGGTATCAGAGGGAGGTTCAACCATAGAGCTTAGGACTCTGAAATTTCTTTTATGTGAAGCAATATTGTTACGGGTAATGAGTGTGGTACTCATTTCATGGTGTCCAGTTTTGGTGCGGCGGCTGACGTATCCATAGACCAGGACCATGACTTCTGATTTCCGACTCAGTGCACGAAAACATTGACTGCGTGTGCGATTTTCAATAGTTTTATTTACGTCAGCTAAAACTAGGTCAGCTCATGAGGTATAGTCTTTTTACTATGTTGCATCTGTTTCTTTTAGTATGCCTCCCTGCGGACGACCAGCTAGAGCCCCAAGAGTTGTACGTACTGACAGCCCGCTGAGCGATGAGGCCTCAATACATGTCCCTCTTCTAGTTGAGGCACCAGTGGAGGCACCAAAAGTACTACCAACTGTTGGGACATCGATTCCATAAACCCCAGTAGCAGGAAATGCACGCCACTTAAGCGTGCTACACGAGTTCCAGTGCCAGAGGCCACCCAGGTTCCGGGGAGAGACGGACCCGCAGGTGTCTGAGGATTGGCTGGAGGCTGTGGTGAGAGTCTTTAGACTGGTTGGGACACCAGCCATCTTTATGGTGATCCTTTCTACCAGCCCCCTTCAGGCAGCAGCAGGCATATGGTGGAGCTTGATTCTCAAGATGCATGATGAGGTGACACTTCTGTGGGCAGAGTTCAAGAGCCTATTCTGGGTGGAGTTTATTCCAGCCACCCTTCGAGCGTTGTGTATACAAGATCTACTGTATCTGCAGTAGGGCAGCATTATAGTGGCACAGTACTCAGCGAGGTTCACATACTTCTATCGCTACTATACAGATATGGTACGAGACCCATTCTTTAGGGATTGGACATTCGAGTAGGGGATTAGGTGAGAGATTAGATCTTCAGTTGTCTCCCACAACATCCCAACACAGACGGGGGTGTTGGAGTGAGACCTCCTAGTTAAGAGTTTACTTGCTGAGCAGTCTCCAACCATGAGACCCACCACTAGCCGACATGCAGCAGAGTCTACTACAGCTGGTAGTAGATAGATGATGTAGAGGTTGAAGAGGACCAGAACTATAGGTGGTCGACCACACGACTTAGGATTGGTAGTGCATGGCACCCAGGGTGGTGATAGATCCAGCCGTACCAGGAATGAACAATGTTTCTCCTACGGCGGGCTTGTTTACATGGCACGTGACTATCCGGACTCGATATAGAGACTATCAGCAGATAGATGAGGGACCTCCCTAGTAGAGGCAGAGGATCGATCAAGGAGGACCGTAAGGAGAAGGAGACTGAGGTATATGAGTTGGCCGTGTAGCTGGTGGTGGATGATTCTTCGAGGTGTTGCCACCACCACCACCAGTAGGAGGTCCACCCCAACTGCAGGGAATAAGTTGACACAGGAGAGCACAGCTTTAGGAAGCTAAAGTATATGACTATGGAGCTCCGAGGGTAGGTGGACTGGAGGAGGACTATTTCCAGGCATAGATACCTTTGTTAATGTTGCTTCTATCATTGTTAATGTTGTTGTTTATGGTTTCTTTGTATCTTTGTACTTTGAGCTACAGTAATAAAAGACACTTCTCCTTGTGATGTTTTCATCACTTCTTTTTTGTGTGGTTAATACTAAGAGGTTCTGGTTAAAACTGTTGAATTGACCCTCACATTCAAGATTTATACTGGAAGAGACCAAGTGACCACACACGGGTGCCGACGGTGTGATCTGGCCCTTGAGACGAGATTTTCGGTTGGAACCTCTTGGGGGTAGCGTCGAGGCCTTACGACGTTAGTTTGTGTATGGAATGGGCAACCAAAGTTCAAACATAGATTGACTGTGTTAGGAACAAAAGGTTGTGGTTATCTACAATTATGGGATGCGGTTTTAATTAGTCTGCAAAAAGGGAAACCTAGACAGCATGTTAAAGTAATGTATAGGAGGGTGCAGCCGATCACTCTTGAGTCAGTCAGCCTTACCCTTGTGGTAGTAGGAGTTCTGAGTTTTCAGCTCCATATAGGAGTGTCAGAACATGGGGACATCTTATCATAATATTTTTCCAGTATTACCCCTCAAAGGGGGGAGGGATGACTGCTTTGGCTGGATACTACTAGAGATTCATTCCAGATTTCCCCAGAATTGCAGCACCACTTTTAGCCTTGACGAAGAAGGGGAAACCATTCGCGTGGTCAGAGAGATTATAGAAGAGCTTTCAAGAGCTGAGGAAAAGGCTGACTAGTACCCCCATCTTGAGTCTTGTAGAGGAAGTCTTAGGGTAAGTTTTCTACGATGATGGTTCAGGGATCGAACTTGGGTGTGCCCTAATGCAGGAGTGAGTAGTGATCGCATATGGTTCTCAGAAGTTGTGACATCATGAGAAGAACTATACTACCAACGACTTGGAGTTACCAGCAGTGGTTTAAGAACATGAAAATGTGGTGGCACACTCTGATGTAAAAACGTTTAACTGTGTACTCTGATCACAAGATTCTTAGGTATATCTTCTCTCAGAAGGACCTGAACCTGAGACAACATCGATGGCTTGAGTTCCTCCAGGACTATGACATTGAGATAGTCTATACTCCTGGTTAGGGGAACATTGTTGAGGATTATCTCTACAGGTGGACTGGCATTCAATTTCTAGGAGAGGTGTCGGATAAGCTTGCTGCCTAACAGATATCCTTTGTGGATAGCGATGGAGAACCCTATCCACAGTCTCGTACAGTCACTAACCCACTTCTTCAGTGAGTTTGGGAGGCACAACATGGGGACACTGACTGCGAGATGTGATGTGTTTAGATATACATAGGGAATGAATCTGATGGATTTTCTAAAGTTGGGGAGCATGTCATCCTCTTCAGTGGACTTACCATGGTACCAGTTGCTCTTCAGAAGGAAGTGTTGAGGGAGTTTCACACTTCCCCCCTAGCGGTACATCCAGGTGTGGTGAAGATGTACTAGGAACATCGAGGAAAACACTGGTGGCCAGGTCTGAAGGAGTCGGTAGTGGAGTTTGTCTATCTATTCCTCACTTTTCAGCATGTGAATGCGAATCACCAGGTACCAACAGACCTAGTTCATCCCTTAGAGGTCCCAGAGTGGAAATGAGATGGGATATCCATGGATTTTGTGATGGGTTTTCCACATATATCTTGGATTCACGATTCGATTTGGGTAATCATTGACCAACTCACTAAGTCGGCCCACATACTAATTACCAAATATGATACTGGCTACCACAGAGAATATACAAATCAGCCAGGAGTGTATGAAGACTGCACAGAGAAGGTAGATGTCATATACTGACGGATACCTCTGGAGTTCATGGATGGAGACCACGTCTTTCTACGGGTCTCACCTCGACGAGGTCTACATAGATTTGTCCGAGATGGGAAGATATCTCCATGATTAAATGGACCAATCCAGGTCCTCACCAGAGTAGGCGAGGTTGATTACTGCTTAGCTCTTCCAACTCAGTTGCATTGGATGCACGATGTCTTCCACGTATCTCAGTTGAAGAGATACGTGCACAACCCATCTCATATCATCGACCTCGGGGATCTGCACATCAATGAAGGGGTGACTTTTACAGAGTTTATTGTGGAGATTGAGGATAAATAGGAGCAGGTCTTAAGTGGAGGGTTGATACCTCTAGTGCATGTTCGTTGGCAACACATGAATCTCCAGTAGAGCACATGGTAGCATAAGGCTCAGATACGTGCTCAGTACCCTCTTTTGTTTCCCTTGTGTATGTTGTACCATTACGGGGATGTAAATACCTATGTTGGGGGTAATGTAAAGACCTATAAATTTCATGTAATTTTTTTTCTTAAATTCTTTGGAATTTTATGAGTCCGCAGTTTCTGATGGCGTCTGATTCTAAGGCCCAGTGTTCCCGGAATCAATTTCTGAAGTTTTGTATGGGTATATTCAGTAAACGTAAGTGTGGGTTTTTCTATCTTTTGAAATGGTGATTGGAATTGAAATCTGAGGGGACTTATGAACTCACAGTGCCGATATTCACTTAAGGGGACCTTAAGCGTAGTTGCGTTTTGTCGTATGAGGTAGTTAAAATTTGGGGATTCATTAAGAATTAAATAAAATAGTTGTGTAACAATTTTATTTTATGTGGAAGTTATTTCCTCCAAAATGAAGTTATAGGTGGGGCCCACACCCCACCTAACTTCCCATTGGAGATTATAACTAAGGGTGGTGGGGCCCAAATGAGCCCCTAACTTATCACCACCCCACAACTCTGTTGAACCCCCCATTTAACTCCCCTAATATTTATTATGAAAACTCCCAATTAACTCTTCCCTTCTTTAGTTTTTGACAACTCTCTATAAAACTATAGACTTCCACTTAAATGTGGAGCCTCTCCATCTCTCATCCATTAATGTTTCCAACTAAAATTCCTAAATTCATTAAATTTTCATTTTGAATTAATTTGAGTGCATAGAAATGTTATATTATGGGAGAATAAAATAATACCTTAGGATATTATTTTAGTTTGGCACTCATGGGGTTGATAGGATTTTTGGGAGAGCTATTGGGAAGTAGAAGAAAAGAGTTCTTCTTTTAACGAAGAACCACCAAAAAATGATGATCATCACCTTCGATCTTCGGCCATGCTAAAGGAGAAGGAACCACCCGCATGGAACGTCGGCGATGTACAATCCTCGGCTCCTTCTTCCCCGAAGTCAACGAGTTGACGCCGCCTCCCCGTGACTCCGTCTAAGAACGAACCTCATTGCAAGGTAGGGGTTTTCATTAATTTTAAATTGAATAATATTGTTCTTCATTCTTCATTGAAACCATATACTATATTCAGCCCTTTGATACTGCCTACCATAGAGGGCGCGTGCCGAACGAACACAGCCCGATGACGCTCCATTGATCAATGTTTTATTATGATGATGGCAGTGATGAAAAAGGTGGCGACGACCAGAGTTGGCGAGGACCGAAGATGGAGGCGGCAAGTGCACGCCGGCCCGAAGAGAACTGAGGCACCAGGTGCTGTGTGAATGGAAGAACCATGACCCGCAACCATGGGCCGCTTAGCCGACGAAGAACCGGCCGGCTAAAGCCAGGTGGACAAAAGAAACTGCGGCCCCCCAATGGCACCGCACTATGGAGAACCACGACCCACGCTCTGTGGGCTACTCGGTGGTGAATCGGCCGGCTCGTCAGCCGGCGGGAATGAAGGAGCTGCAGTTCCAGGAGGGCGTCGTGCTTGGGAAACCGCGGCCCGCGCGGGCGGGCCGCTCGTGCCAGGAAGGCCGGCCGGCTCGGCCAGCAGGTTGGTAGGGCGACACTAATCGGTTCCACCGATTTGGGAAAGCAGGGGGCCACACCCCCCGGAACCCTCGGCCACCCAGCTGGGCTGCGGCCTGCCGGGCAGGGCCTTGCCACGCCGGCCTGGGCTGCGCCTTTCCCAACCTAGCCGCGCCCCCTCGGACCGGGTTGCGCCCGTTATCACTTAAATTTGAATAACATCAAGACTGCGTGTCCGATCGACGCGTCGTCTGCAGAAATGGGACCCTCACGACGAAACAGAATTGTTGCGTTACTCTATGTGAGTTTTGGTCATCTTTGGAAAAATGGCTGGATGGGTTCGATCCCAAAACCAACTGGGCCCTCGGAGTGGAAACACATATAAATTAAGGACCAAACATCTGATTGATGTGTCTTCAACTAAGTTGGTTTCCTTTTTATGAGACGGTTCTTTTGGCATAATCCACATGGGATTTAGATTAGATTGGATTATGGTCATGTTGGTTTTAAACTAATAACCAAATGGGCTCCTGGAAATGAAATGCCAATAACTCTCATACCGGGCGTCCGATTGACCCACCATCTGTTGCGATGAGAGCCCTATGATGAGGCAGTACTTTGAGATATTTCCATATAAGACATTGTGACACTTGAAGTTTTGACTAGTATCTCGTGGAGTAGATCCTCTCAGAGACAAGAAATCAGAGTGTGGAGACCTTGTTGCTGTAGACCTGGCGATTACATGACCGATTCGACTCGAAGAGATTCGATTAGCAAAGTGGACGGATCACCCAGTTTGGCTGTAGACCCATGGAGGATGGAGCGCCTGGCTTGGAAGCAGACCCACCGTACCAAGTAGGAGGAGTACCTCTGATGGCTATTTGGGGGACCACCCGGTTTGGCGGCAGACCCACAGCGGACGAAGCGCCTAGTTTGGAAAAAGACTCGTGGTAATCAACCGGAGGAGTACCTCATCAGTCTGAGATTAGTGAGTTGTGCCTCGAAGTCACGGCAGGGCCACTGTACTCGATAGAGGAGGAGTTCTCCAGCAGCCGTGGTTTCGTTAATGAAAATCCTGGTTTGAGCTGAGTCAATGACCTTTGTGTATTCCTCATGATTGAAATGGGTTACTTGATAACATAGGAATATGTATGGTCATATACCTATGTAATGGTTTTCCATTGAAATAATACTTTGTGTGTTATCCTTGTTGGATTTTCGTGATACCTTGAGGGTCTTAGGGTCACAACTAAGTATTGTTATACTCACCCCTGCATGGGCTATTCCCTCACCTCGTTGTGTTTGATGCAGACGACAGACAGCGCTGACCGAGGTAGAGTGTATGTAGACAGGATGGTACCTGGAGGTGGATTTCATGACGAGTCGGTACCCGGAGTAGAAAGAAGGACATGGAGTGCTGAAGAGGTCATCTGTACCTACCCTTCAGGTAGGAACCAGGAGGACAATCCAGGAGATGCTTCCATCTTCCAGCTATTTGTCTTTTCAGTTATACTTTCTTTCAGTTGTAGCTGTACCTTTTTGTTGGGCATGTATTTTATACCCCTTTACTTTCAGAATACTTGTTACATAGTTTTAACTTAGTGTTTTCTTCCACTTTTACTGTCGTTGTATTTGTTTACAATTATAAAGGAAATTCCTTCCCAGCATTAGGGATTAATGCCTTTGGTGCTAGTCGCTAGCCCCTGGCCTATGGAAGGCGGGCTTGGGGTAGTCACGATGCAGGCCCCAGGGGACGGGTCGTGACAAGTATATATTGTCATCTACTTTCTCATTGAATAACATAAGATAAACTTATGGGAATATGTTGTGTTGTATAAATATCCTTATTAGTATATTATATATCTAAATCCATTAATCATACAACATTTATGTTTATATCTATTAATGGTCCATCAAAATTTGAGATTCAGCAATATGAAACTATATCAAGAACTCAATATCACACTGAGGGGGTAAATAAAAAACATCCTTATGAAAAATATCTATAAATCCCTCCAAAAATCATTGTAATTTCACTCATATTGATTCATTGGACCCAAATATAGAGCTTCTAATTGAGATAAAATCATATTCAAGAATCTACATACCAGTCAATGGTACTATCTACTAAAAACACCTAAAACTAGCCACCTTATAACAAAACACCACTCTCGTAGTGAACTAATCAATAATGTAATGAAAAAATTATAATGATCCTATTCAAGGTATGAAATAATATGGCTACTTATAAATCCAAAATAAATCCACAAATGACTGGTGCTACCGCATCATCTTATAAAAAATTAAAATACACATCAAGAACACTTGTTTAACCTCAAACTAGAATTTTCAATAATAGGGGCACAAGGAGAATCTCCACCTTGAGTCCTACAAAAAAAACAAGGTAATAATTATAAAAGAGTATGACCCTAAAAAATAAAATTAATAATATAAAATGTTAGAAAATTACAATTGGAATCTCATATTACTTTTTGTTTCTATAATAGTCACACATCCATAAGAAGATTATAACTTTGTCTATATGCTTGAACCCACAACTAATGATCACCTCCATAGTTTCCTAAATTACTAATTCATAGAGGGAGAGAGGCGTCATGGAATTTTCCAGATCCATATATATCATCATGTGGAGGAACAAAGGTGCACTACCCATGACACTGTTAAGGAATTTCATAAAACTATTTCTAATAGCAATGAAAAGGGGCGTGGTATATCATGCATTATAGAGTCTAAATAATATCTCGAAACAATAAATAATGTGGTCAATTATCTATTTATACAATGTAAAATAGATAAAATATCAAAATAGTAAAACAAAAACTCCTATCCCCCGGGATTGTGGAAGAAGAAAACTGTTGAGGATGACTCATGAATGGATAAATCCACATATTCTAAGATACCAATGATCAACCCCCAGAAAAACGTATTACTAAGAAAACCTTATGGATCTTCTTAAAAGAAGATTCAGAATATTAATTCTTCCTCTTAAGGACCTCATTATCCTTTTACACATATTTAGACTACATAAATTATGTGACCACATATCAAATATTGGAATGTAGATCCAACTCTAAGAGATAATCCCTAGAATACTCAATACTAATAATTCTATTAGTGAAGAGGTGAAGGATACAAAATCAGGTACGTACGACCATTAAACTCATTCATATTTTCTGAAGAGAGAACAATTCTTTCCTTTTTTCCACCCTCATTGTTAATTGAAAGAACTATCTATGGAAAAGACTAAAAAATTATTCAATAAAACATCTTAAACCTTTATCTAACAGAGATATATGTTCCAGAAGATCATATTATTCATCATATCTGACTAATAAACCATTAAACCCAATACCCAACCTTTTATAAAATTCAAATGAAAGAAATATTATGCTCATAATGGTAAATCTCTATCCCCAGATCAGAGAGAAACCCCTCATATTTCACGGATCACAAACATAGAAACTGACACAACTTCTTCCAATAATCCTTCCCCTTTCTGCTAGGTGAAACATCATGCAATCGAATAAATTTGGCTTGTGAACATTAAAAACATGAACAAAAAATAGATAATTACTATCTGACATATATGAATATAAGGAACTATACTCCTAACACAAATTTCATCAAATTATAACAATCATTTTAATTCGATTAATCTTATATAATTTAGCCAAAAATCATCTTTGATTCCAACACTTGTTCAATGAGATTCATTATTATAACTCTTCTAAGTCTATAGCCTAAAAGAAAAAAAAATTCATTTATTCATTTGGTAATCTAAAAATACTTACATCACATCCTAGAGGTCCTAATGTCCAATGCGATATCCAGTCTCTTTGGCTAATGGAATACACCATGATCAATGTGGACCATTACACTACCAACCCATGAAATCTGTACCAATTCCAAAGTCTATATATCACCATATCTCTAAATCAAATGTTATAATACCTCTATATCATTTTCATCCCTATTTAAAACCCCCTCCTTGGTCTATAATGATTGTGATAGTGACCAATAAATCATGTTTCAAATAGGTCCTATGTGGGAATCTAGAACTAGGGGTATAAAAAAAATATACAAGAGGAATTACCCTCATATATCCCATGAACTCAAAAATAAAAAAACTAATAAAATATATAATAAAAAAATCATGATCCAAAATAATCCCACAATTAATCAATATTTTAAAAATTAAAAAACTTTAAAAAATCCATTAAAATTCTATGAGGTAACTCTATTACCAATTGAATTCCATAAGATATTACTGTATAACACTACCATTAAACTCAACAATTAATCCCATAAAAAATTAAATTTATATGAGTGATCATAACATGTATACTCATGGGGTCATATGCACATTATCTTGTGAAATTTTTTAAAATGAAAACTAATTACATAATAAACAAAGAGTAGAACAAATAAGAACATATCAGGTGAACTATAACCCAACATCACTAGGGAACAATAACTAAATGTTATAAAATATGAAATAAAATTATATCTCGGAATATAACCTAAGGCACACCAAACCCACTTCCCCAGTGATTTTACACTCATATACTCCAAAACTAAATGTCTTATGATTAATAACTCCCATAACTGATGTGGGATGGGTCATAACCCAACCTACCAAACAGGCCAGTATCCAATGCTGGAATAATTCAATCCAAACCACAACCACAACCACATCAAAAATAAAATCCATGATAAACAAATTATCCCACATCTAATACTAGACATCAAATATAATAAAAAAATCATAGGAAAAATACAATATATTATCCTAAAGTTGATGTAAATCATCCTCTTTCCCTCATATTATTGTATAAAATGGACACCTATTCAAACACATCCATTTATTTTACTATAAAGTTTCATGAATATGAATGTAAAAACTAACTATTTATTTATTACATATGTTTTCTAGGAATTAACTATTTTATTCCATATAAATTGTGTAATTTTAAGAGACATGATTTTCAATTGGAATTCAAATATTCAGGGTTCTATAGGTTATTTTTTCACATTTAATGAGTCCCAATTTATTGTTCAGGTGATTCGGTGAGTGCGAGAGAAGGGTCAGTAGACTCAAGTGTTGAAATTTATTCTTTTGTAACTAATCACTAAGTCATGTTATGGTTTTCAACATGAATAGTGTTGAGTGTGATAAATTATTCCTTTAACAAGAGTATATAGGACCATGACCCTTACTTGGAGTATTTCATGATGTGATGGGGGTAATTTATTTCATGATGTTGGACTTTACATAGGTGCTTATAGATATTTACAAAACTATTCATGTTGTGAACCATGGTGCATTCCATGAATAGGCTTTGATACGGGGATGATCGTTATAATAAAGATAATTAGTCTATGAACTACTATTTAAAGTCATAAAATTACTGTAAAATGGGGAATTCAAAATATAAACTCCATGCTCATTCTAAGAATAGTTCTTGGGGGAGATATTTTGGATAGGGTAGTTCTGTATTTTTTATAGAAGTTTGGTTTTGGTATTAGGTAGTGTGGGTTCTTAGGACATGCCACACCATAATAATTTTCCCTTCCCACATCCCTTCATTAAGACCCCCCCCACATAATGGATGAGTTCTAGTGTGTTTATATAGTGATTCGAGGAATGTTGATCCATTCCTCTCCTTTCAATTTAATTTATCTATTATTTCTAAATGATTTGATATAATCTAGGCTGAATTTCAATGAATATTCCTTCATATTGTGGAAAAATAAACCAAGTATGATGGGGATTTCATTTTGTATGGTGAATTGAGGACCAGGAAGGATAATCATGAAAAACCTAAAATCATTTAATTAGTGTTATTCCATTGGCCTAATTTTATTTTATGTTCTTGATGGAATTAGATATACTAGATTATATGATGGGTTTTGGTGGTTATTTTTTTAGATATTGTTTTGGGTACACTATGGAACTTTCATAGGTGGTTGGACAAGGTATATATGTGATGATGACACATGATGATTTTTCTGTTGATTGCACCTCTACTGATTAACATAAATAATAATTTATATACCTTTATAATAAATTATATTTGTTTTATTGAATGAGAAAAATTATCAAGAGTTATTGTTTTCTTCTATGGGGAATAATTAAGATTAGATAAGGATCTATAGGGGTTTTCTTGGGTTATAACTCCATTTCATGTGTATATAGTCACTTAATACAAATCCATAAACCAATTTATGCATGATTTTAAATTACATGCTAGTTTCATGGGAATAGTTAGAAGAATATAGACTTAGTGGGGAATGGGTAAAAGAGATAGGATTATTGTGGGACACATATTTTTTCATTATATCAACCATATAAATTAATACTACTTTGGATAACACAAATAATATGTATCCAAGGGGAAAATGTGTCATTAACCTGATTTACATCCTAAAATGTTATAACAATAATATTTTTAATGCGCGTTTTATATGCTGGTTCTCTTATGGATAGTTGGGTAGGAAAAAGAGGCTCTGGACTAGTGATTATAGGGGAGATGATAACGTAACTCATTCTAGGTGAGTAAAATCATCGTAACTAAACTATAAGTTTCATATAATTTCCTATTAAAGGTATGGTATTATGAGAGGTTTGAATGAGAAGAGTTTGTAACAAGTGAATTTTTAGAGATCTCTCATTAGAGAAGTGATATAGGCCCTTGGTGAAGTTGATGTGAATTGTTTGAGACATAGAATTATGATGGTGAGGGTTTTAGAGAAATAAAAATTGGATGGTACCTATACAGTGGTAATAAGGGATTATTGAATTTTAATTGATGTTAGACCTAGAATTGATGTCTTTATTAGGATGATAATATGGGTTGTCGTGTTACCGAGGAGTAAAGGACTTGGGTTTGTGTAGATGATCAGGGAGAGGGGATATGATCAAATTGACCTTATCTCAGGTAAACAATATGGTGATGTATGATGTGTTAGGAGACTGGTGTGTTGTTGACTGACTGTGTTCAAGTGATACTCGTGGCGTGTATTTTATTCATAGACATGAAATATGTGATACAACTATTGATGAAATTCTATGGTTGAGATAGAGTCCTTAACCCAGAAGTATGACCTTGCCACATGTAGACATCATGGAAATACACTAGCCATGTGATAGGTTTGGGTTTTGATATAACATGATATATAAATGATAGAACCATCCTTGAGTGATACGATAGGAGGTTAGGGTTTTTAAATTTCCCCATACCATGTTCATTAAGGTAGTGTATCATGGAAAATGAAAATTCCATGCCCTATATATTTTAGTATGGTATGAGTATCAGAAATAATGTAATAACATGATGATAAAACATCAGAATTGTTCTAAATTAGGTATGATCATGGGATTTTGTGGGCCGGTTAGCACATTGTTACCAGTTTTATAGAGAGTTGTGGTTCCATGGTTATCGCACTTCATTTGCTAAAATTTTCCAACTTGTTTACCTTTCTTGTTAATACAAGTTTTTAATGGTGTATACTATATGAACATAGTGAGACCCTTTCGAGATGTATTTATCATAATTATCATGGTATTCTTTGTGTCTGTGTGTGTGTTTGTTTTTTGATTAATTTTATGTGAGTGTTAATGATGTTTAGTGGATCAGACTCACACACCATGAACAATATTTTGCGAAAGGTTTTGATATATTTTGATGGAATAAGAGACTATGTTATTAATTTCTTTTAATTTATTTATTTTTTATATAAAATAATCCTTGTGGGTGGTTAGTTTATATTTTATTTTACCATGGGACTGGATGACCTTATTCTCCCACATGAGACATTTGATATTAAATTATGATTAGTTATATATTTATCCTTTGAGGATTATTATGGTAATTATTTAGTTATTTTTATTGTGTGTTAAAAATAATTCAATGTCCCACTCTCCCTACTGTATGGATTAGTCCCCCATCACTATTTTTTAGCCTATAGCCTACGATGAGGCATATTTAATGTCATGTGGTACTCATACATGGAAGAGATTTACAGTATGGTGTGTTTGAAACTATTATCATAGATCTTTTTTCTCATTTTATTTGGGTAAATGGATGAATTTTCTTGTTGGATTGTCATAGATATTGTGATGGTATTCATATTGGTGCATTATGAACTCCATTCAAGTGTGAAATCCATGTTACCATGATTATGGGGTTGATGTTCATATTCTATGATTTTATTGACGATTTGATTATTTGATATGATAAATTTATGAAGGACTGCCATTTATTTTTTGGATCATGGAATATTAGAAATTGTTTTGTGTACATGCATCATATTTAGAATCTATAACACACATGAAATATGGGTGTATGTGATTTATTTCATTGATGATGGGTTCAAATTTTTAATCTGTTAATAACATATTTTATTTCATTTACACATATAACTAGTTGGTGACATTCAAATCAATTTAACACCATAATTTTCATTGATGAATGATCATGTAGATCCAGGTGTAGGATGTCCACTAGTTTTATCTATATTTCCCCTTATATAAGGGTTACATATAGACCCTTACCTGTTAAATGTAGGAATTGGATTATATTCTATGGAAAAATTGATGGGTTTGGTGTGTGCATTGTATATTTGAGAGATAATATGAGGATAGTAATGAGTTTTGTAAGTGATGTGGGTTTCAGTTACTTAACATCCCAACATCAACCAATATGTTGTTTTCTCACATAGCTTCCTAGTGGAACTCTACACAACTAAATTATGTAGTTGATAATGTAATTTAAATTCTATTTTATTTCTCTATTGATTGAATTATAATCTCTTGGTATTGAGGAAATTTTGTTTATGGCTTGGGTTTTTTAGATTCATGGAAATATTGTTTCTCGATGTGCTTTAAGTTGAGGTTGTCGAAGAGTCTGAAAACATTCATGGTTCTATGATAATTATCATGTTTTAGGTGATCATGTAGTTATCCTTTTAAAGATAGATATATCATAGTTTTTGTGATGAGAGTGAATTTCTTGGGGATAATTGTTTTTGTGTTAGTTATGTGAGATAGTTTAGATGGAATGTGGCTTATGGAATAATGAGGTTGTCACTGTGATAATGTTCAATGTTAGTGTGATGCCATTCAGTTTAATTGAAGACGAGTAGGAATGAATTTGAGGACCTAAAATAGGGTTACTAGTGGATAAATCTTACATGGATGAATTATAATGAGTATTTACTAGAATTTTTCAAGAAATTTCATGTTTTGTAGGGGCAGGTGCACCCTGTTTAAGCACAGTGACAACTGTGTTATCAATCAGAGAACATGCTCATTTTGTGTTCATAGTTTATTATTTGAGTTATAAATAACCCCAATTGGTTTTATAGTTATAATTTGGTATTTATATACTCAAGTTAAGAAAATATCATGGTTTGGTATGATTATAGAAGTGCCACTATTGTAGGTAGTGAGTTAAATATCGATCACAATACTGTGTAATGGTCAAATTAAGGGTGTTCCATGAAAAGAAATATTAGATATACATTATTATGGTACCAATTTTTTGGGGATCATTTCTAATTGTGAATAAATATATATTATGGGGTTAATTATATCACTCGATCTATAATTGCAGTAATATTTTCAATCTAAAGAAACAATAGGACAATAAATAGGGTTTGATTTATAAATGTGATTTTTAAAATAATTATAAAATTTAATAAATTGAAGTTTCATGAATTATTTTCAATTTTTAACCTATAAAATAAGAATTATCTTAGAATGATTTTTTTAAAATGATTGATTTATCATGTCATAATGAAAAAAAAATCCATTTTTTATAATCTATCATTTATTTCCACTAAATTATGCATATTTAAATTTATGATAATTTTTGTTTTTTAGTTAATGTGACTTATGATAGATATGATTTATAAAAAACTATTAAATAATTTTAGTTGTTTTGATATAAGTTATTTTTAATGGTAAATTTTTTTAAAAACATGTTCTTCATTACGTTTCACACAATTTCACAAATATTAAATTATTAAAAATCTAGAAAAATAATCCTAAAAAATGGATTATGTGTTTGAAATAATTATGTATAATTTTTTAAAATAGGTACATTTGGTTTTTAGGCCTGAATAATAGTAACAATTATAAAATTCATCACATCGTTAAAGGGTAAATCAGATAATTATAGTTAAAAATTCAATAATAATCCATAACAAATCATTGATAAATTTCAATATTATTCATTGGGTTTGAGTAAATATGAAATATAATTACATAATTTGAATATATGTCACTTTGGGGAAATTTTACATTAGTTATGACATTTATATTATTTTAATTAATGAAAATTCCAAAATGTCCCTATCTTGTTATTAATTTATATTCTATTTTTATATAATGATAATAATATGTTAAGAATGAATATACAAGTTTTTTTTAAACATTGTTTATTTATTTATTATCATATAAATTTATATGTAATTTGTAGTGATTAAATAATTTGTCTAAAAGCGTACACAATGCTGACTCAAAATCTATTCAATTAATAAAAAAATATAATTAATAATTTTAAAAATATGGAATATAATAAAATGTGGATGAATTATTGTGTCACATTAATTTTGTATGTAATTTAAAACATTATATATGTGTTAAGGTACTAGATTCAAATTTCAACTTTTTATTGATGTTTTTATCATGAAATCAATTAAATAGTGTCACAAAATTTATTAATTATATTTTATAAAAATAATATTTTATCAAACTATTTAGAAATCATAAAAATCATGAAATATTGAAATATGGTTGATATATGTTTTTATAGTTCATCAATTTTCCATTTATGGGACAATTTTCCTTTTATCATAACTTTCATAGATAATATTGTCAAAAAATCTTTGTTATAAATATTATTACAAAAAATGTTTAATGGGGGTTAAGAAAAAGAGACAGTCATATAACATTTTGAAAATTTAATTATATATAATTATTCCAATTAACTTTCACAATATATTTTAAATAAATTATTTTTGATCTATTTGGATTTGAGAAATAATTAATATTAATTTATTACATTTGGGAATTCAAATAATTCTATCCTCTAACGTTTAAATGGACACAAACTCTCCCCGTAATTTACCACCCTAAGAAATCTAGATTGATTGAAACCCGCACATATCACCTCTCAGAATCCTTAGACCATTTATATAGGTTTTTGTACTGAAAACATACCATCCTTAGTCCCATTAAGAGGATATCTAAAGTATGTCAACCAAAGAAGAGGTTATCATATTTATAGAATATCCCAAATTTATTTTTAATTATACTTCCTATAAATCTATTATAACCATTATAATATAATTAAAAAATCATAAATATTGTATGATTTTATTATTATCATTTTACTTCTATTTTACAACTCTTTTACATTCTACAGAATGAAAAAATATCAGTAATGGGTATGTATAACAAACCATCTCCACCTAGAGATACTTCATTTATTTATGAACATTTTATATGGATTTATATAATGATTTATCTAATTTATATATATATAATTTATTACATAATTGTACATTAGTGATTATAAAATTATGTCTATGCTAATACCTTCCAATTTATTAGAAAATTATAATGTTGATCCTCCCTTCATGTTGACTACCACCACTATGAAATGATGTGATCAGTTTTCAAGTTTCACTTTAAATGGATTGTAATATGGATTGATTTAATGTATATATATATATATGATATTTATATAGTTATAATAATTAATTATATAATAAAACCATAATTAATGTAGAAGTACTTTAACATTCATTGAAAAAGATACATGTGGAAATTAATAACATAATATTAAAAAAATGATAATAATGATATATTTTTAATGTTTAGGTGGTGGGATGATATAATAGGATCATATTTGATATTATAAATAATAATATTTTTATTTTATAGATTTATAACTTGTTTAAAAACAATATAAATGATTTTAGTACGTGTTCCACTAATAGGAAATGTGAGGTAAGGTGTTTTCTCTCAATTTCATCTCCATCAATACAAATTTGTTATTATGAATATTTTTGTTATTAGATGGTTTCTATACTATAAAATAGATGAATTTAAAATTTATATATTTTTATTCACAATTATTAATGATTCAATTCATATGTAATCTTTCATGTGTTATAATTTAAATTTCTCCAATGTGGTGAGGATTTATTTTAACAACATCATTTTTGGTATTGCCTTTATTTTCACTGAAAAAATCATATAATTTTTCCCATAATCTCGAATTATTTTATTATCCTCCAAATATTTATGTATTTTATATATTTCCATAGAATTTTAATTTTACTAAAACCATAAATAATAAAATATTTGTTTAAAAGAAAATATGATCTTATTTCTCTTTTATTTTGGTTTATATTTCATTCATGTCCATATTTTCCCCAAAAAATTAGAAAAATACTTTTTATTTACACAAATGTCCTTTTATGTTATCCTTCAGTTTTATAATGTTTGAATGTAACCCTTATAATGTTTTCCAAAAGATTAGTTTTCAAATTTATTTAATATATGTGAAAACGATTGTGTCAAATGTATATGGAGTTAACGTATATACTCACCTACAAAATAACTTTAAGTTCTTAACACATTCTACATGGTTTCAATTGTTTTATAGAGAATTATATTTGTTGAAATTGTATTTTATAATTTAAAATAAAATTTATATTTTTCTCCCCAAATAACATTATTTTACTACAAAAACTATAATTTAGATTAATTGAATGTCATATTTTCTCTCCAATTATTTTTTGGGTTATTAATATTCTCATCAAATATTAACAATCTTGTGATCATTGAATATAACATTTATTTTAAATATCCATGTTAAATTTATCATGGATATGATTATTTCCGAAAAAATATTTCATTTCTATATAAGGTGTTTTACTTTAAAACTATAATTTATTAGATGGGGAAATTTTTAAATTCTATATAAATTATTCAATAAAAACATATATTGACAAGGAATATGTTTTATAAATTAAATTTATCATGAAGTATATGAAAAAGGAATAAGACATGCAATGATCGGTGGAGTTCAGAATTTTATATCCCCTTGATTCATTAACAGGCCTCGTGAGAAGAAACTTGATTGATAGACTAAATTATGTTTTTTTGGTATATTTTTAATGACCCCAAATTATAATATAGAAAACACCCCATCAAATCTGAATATTCATTTCATATTACAAAAACATTCACGATGACTATATATGTGTAGTGTCATTTTAATCATGGGTACATAAAAACCTAGTTCATAAGTGAACTACATCATCTCTTACTGAGTTCTTCATAACTATAAACACTGATAGACATTTCATAAATAAGACATATCTTCAGGAAATGGGGTGAAAAAACATAATGAAGGATGATGTTAGATTTATTGTAAATGTAAACTAGGGAGATATAAATGATATAATAAGCATAACATGAGAATAAGGGAAACATAACTATATATTATATTTTTAAAATCATTCATTTAATATCAATTATCATAATATTGATTCATGTAATATATAATTGTAGTTCATGTCAAATAAATTATTATGGAATATTAGAAAATGAGATATGAAAACATTACATTGGAATAGAGATTGGTTTCTGGAATTCACATAAGTTTAGAAAATTATATCCTTAACAGTCAAGGCTCATTTAAAAGGCTATCATAGTGGAATAGTTTTATTCCGCAGACCATCATAGTATTTATGGTTCACTCATATGATTATCATTGGTTTACTCCTGATTCCAGCTTTCTTTATATCAAGAGATATCACTCTTACTAAATCATTAGATGGATATATAGGTCTACCCCAACCCATAATAAAAATCATATATATATATATATATTCCCCGTAAGATCATAATTAATTCACCGTATTATTAACTAAGAGAATGAAAATGGATTCATATTCATTTCATAAGAGCATAATTCTTGGAAAAGGAACATGTTTCATAGTCATTTCATTATTTCATCATTGCAAACCCAAGTAAAATGAATGGGTTTCATAATAATATTTTCATAATAAACACATACCATCATGGGAATGAATAAGTATTATACCATGAGATCATATACTTTATAAAATATATGTAACATAAAACACTAAAATCTTATATATGAAATTATTTTGAAAGACCACAAGGGACATTTATTTGAGAAAGTATCCATTACATGATAAAAAACCTATTTAAAATATAAAATTTACCAATTATTATAATGTAAATTGTTATTAGAAAATATGAAGGGAATACATTAATGTATTTTATAAATAATTTAATGACCATTATGGAATGAAATATTTTTAATTTTGTACATGTTAAAACAATGAATCCTTTCCCATTTTCAATAAAAATTTAAAAATACCTCATTCCGAAAATGAAATGAAAATTAAATTAAATTTTTTTAAAAAAATTAAAATCAATAAAATGAAATTAAATAATCTTTTGATAATAGAAAATAATATTTGTAAAATATTTTTATAAAACATGGACCTGATTGTAAATGTATTTTTTATCCAATAAATAAATAAATGTTAGGTTTCCATACAAAAACTATTTTGGACTCAATGGTAACTAAATAGAGGAAAATGTAAAGGAATGAATAATTTTGTAATAAATAAAAATTTTAGAATTAAATTTTTAAATTTCATGATAGGTATATAAATATAATTCATTATTTAAAACAACATCACAAACAATACTGATTAATAATTTGATTGCAACATAAAATCATTTCCACACTTCTATCTTCTAAATCATAAGCCCAATGAGAAAATAACAATATTAGGATACATAAATCCACATAGAGTTAATATTATTCAACATAAATTACATTAATGGTTATTATACAGACTATATAAAAAGAATCAAGTGAGGTATATGGCATTTTTTCACATATAAAATGTGAGGTAAAATACCATTACGTCAATAGTGATTTTTGAATCATAATAACCCTAAAAAATAACATTACATTAATGGTTAAATATATTTATAAAATACAATTAATAGTATAAAATGTAAATTTGGTATTTAATAAACATCATATGAGAAGATATGTCTATAACATAACATATGTCACAAAGAGGACAATTTGAGATGGAAATCCCTTACATAAAGTCATGAAATTCATTATAATCATTAATAACTCAAATATAATAAATATAGGGGTTTTATAAATATTTTGTAGAATCATAATCATATATATCAAACCATATTTTATTTACTTATTGCCTTTTAATATATATTTATTTACAATTTCTTTTTCAAATCATGTTCCAATTAATCATGACATAGTAATTCATGTTTGTTTTTATGGAATTTTCTACATTTTTACATATACTTGGAATTATAAATTTAAATAATGTTTAACATGAATTAAATATTTTATTATATAGGTTTTGAGAATCAATAAACCTATAGGAAATATAAATAAAAAGAATGATAACAATATTTCTGTAGTTGATCAATTTTAAGGAATTATATTAAACAATTAGCCATGCCACTTCTTCTAATTAATAACATCATATTGGATTTATATTTTTAACTAATTTGAAACAATATAAATCATCACTCACACCAAAAAAAACATATCCAATAAACATAAACAGTATCTATAATATCTAGATTCATCATCGAAAAATCATATATCTCATGGGATCACAATTCTAATCTTTTATTCTATCTCAACATTATAAAGTATTATTTATCAAGGACATGTGACAATTAACATATTTTAATTTATTAATAACCACAATTATAAAAAAATTACTCCCTAAAAATATAGTAAATATGTAATAATATATCATGTTATATCCCATTAACTATTTTAACTTTTATACTCAAATTTTAAATTAAAATATTATATACAATTATTTATTTTCTCTTCCTTAGATAATTTCTTATAGTTATGATTCAAGAAAAAAAAAGTCATTATATTTCCAGATAAGATAATAATATTTTTGTCAATATATGGGACTATATAAATATAAATTATTGAATCAATATTAATATTTTAATATTTCAACCACATATGACTTTATCATCACTTATTCCCTTTTATCCAAATTATTCAATTTTTATAATTCTTGTTATTTCCTTATTTATATTTCGTTACCATTAATCACATCAATTTACCCACATAAACTACAAAATTTTTAAACCACCCATTTTAAATAAAAGTGATGAAAAAATCCTCTACTACATTGGAAGCCTTAATGCTTTCCCTATAATAAAAAATATAGGAATATAATAGTTGGTTATGGGGTGGGACCTCATAACAAGAATTCAAATAATTGTAAAATATTTTTTAAGAATCCATGAATGAATGTTGTAATCTAAATACGTGATATAAATAAAATTTAATGAATAATGGTTGAGAACCCTTCTCTTTATTAAAAGAGATATTATTTTTTAACCCATGGAAAATCAAACAGAATTTACTATTATAATTCCCATTAATTATGTTTTGATTTAATTCCATCAAAATTTATAAGTTAAATCTCAAAATATTAAGAAATTTAAATTTACAAAATATCGTAAATGATTTGGGTTTTAAATCTTTTGATTTATGGTGTTTATTTACATATTTCATTTAAATGGAAATTTTACATCTTAATAATAATTATGAAAAAAAATTAAATTTTTGTCATATGAAAATAATTTATTGTGATGATCAACAACGAAAAGAAACCATTTGGATTGTCCTCTATAGAAAACATAGACCATTATAATTGATAATTTCTTATGGATCGAATGTATAAACAAAACAAGTATGCACTTGGATCAACCAAACATCATAGGTCGATTTTATAACCATTCATTTAAATTCCCAATGCAAAGGAAGCATCAACCACTACAAGAAAATTATAGAACACATGGAAAAACGTAATGATAGTTCACATGAAGAAAGTGATCAATTATAATAAGCACAAATTTTCCATTGTAACTAACAAATTAAATTCTCAATTAGTGAAGTGAGAGAATAAACCTCTATAGATGGCATGGTTTTTTAAGTAACTACATGGACAAAAAAGAAACTATAAGATCAAAACCACACACTGAAAGTAAAAAATTAACATTTAAAAAATGAAAAGTCTATATTCACTCTACGGACAACTATAATTCATTGGAAAATACAAAGTATTGTCTTTATAAATACTTTCACATAGTCAAGCAATTATCCTCCTAAAGAATTAAAAAATAGATAAAATAGATAATTTATATGGACAACCAAATTATGAGATGAACCTCAATGATATCATTTAAATATGATATTACTTAAAAATTGGGGAGAAATGTTTATAATCATGAAACAACATCAACCATGCATAATACACAATCCTAAGTAGAAAATTTCAAAAACTAGGGACATGATATAGGTAAACATGACATCAAGGAAGAGAAATATTTTCAAGAAAGAGTATATTGTGTAGAAAATTTTTATAATAAATGGGGAAAACCAATAATCTTAGGAAGGTGGATGTTTTAAACCCTGTTATTTTATGATATTTTTAATAGTAAATAAAAGTTAAATGCTTAATAGGCTATGTAACATGTAACACTTAACATTAAGAAGTATATTTTATAGTATAAATATAATATTATTTAAATTTGAATATTATAAAATATCCATTAAATTGATAGTCTTATGTTTATTTACCCCATTATAAAAGTTCAAATGTATTTATAAATTTAAAATTTATTAATTTTCATTAGATTCATTATATTCATTAAAATTACATTTTTATGAAAATATAATTTATTTATTTTTGTAAAAAACTAATATAGACAATTCCTAAAAATTTTAAAGAGTTTTTAAGATAAAATGATAATCATTTTGGAAATAATTTTTGTAAATACCAAGAATTTCTGTGGAAGTTTTTTTCAAAAATACCTGGGAATTTTACGAGTCCATGAAAATTGACAGTGCATGATTTTGAGGCCTGATGTACCAGGTGGGAGACCCTTTCTTCAGGGCCCGGAACTTCGACCAGGGACTCATGTGAGAGATAAGTGTTTCGGTGATCTGACTTAGCATCCCGATGCAGGCGGGGGTGTTAGAGAGAGCCCTCATAGTAGAGAGTTTACTTGCTGAACATTCTACAATAGCGAGATCTACCGCCAGTCGACACGTAGTAGAGTCTTCTGCAGTGGGTAGTAGAAAGATGTCGTAGTGGTCCAAGAGGACCAGGCCTATAGGTGGATTGCCGCATTACTCATGATCGGTTGTGTGAGGCACCCAGTGAGGAGACAAAGATGCCAGGAGCGAGCAATGATTCTCATGCGGTGGGAAGGGTCACATGGATCGTGACTGTCTGATCCGCCATTTTGATGATCAGTAGACGGTCGAACGAACACCCATGCAGAGGCAGAGATTTGATCGAGGTCATCCATAGGGAGGGGGTAGACATGGAAGAGGGGATGGGCATGTAGCTGGCGGTGGACGACTTTTTGAAGTGTTACCACCACCACCACCAGGAGGTCCACCCCAACCGCAGGGAGCAGGAGAACATGGGAGAGCTCAGCTCCAGGAAGCTAAGGCCTATGATCATGGCACTCCAGAGATGATTCGAGGTACGATATGTGTATACATCACCTTAGCTGCAGTGCTTATAGACACAGGTGCCAGTCACTCTTTCATTGCTCCTGCCCTCGTTCAGAGCTCATAGATTATGATAGAGCCGTTGGCTTGATCATTACGGCTAGAGACTCATCTGGGAGCAGACTCGATGATTACGCACTTGTGCCGACAATGTGAGATTTCTCTAGGAGGTGAGAGCTTCGGCTGGGATCTCCTCAAAGCGGTTTCAAGGACTTACGACATCGACTTTGTTATGGACTGGTTATCTACATTCCATGCTGAGATCGATTGTATTAGGCACAAAATGTGGTGTGTTCGCATGGATGGGACTAGTTTCACCTAAACCAGTGTTAAGGGAGCCTTTGCAGCACAGGATGTACTTTCCTAGAGGAGAGTACATATGATCACTCATCAGTGGGCTTGCCTTACCGTCAGAGTAGTTGATGTAGAGAGTCCAACTTATTCTATAGTGGTGGAACATTAGGTGGTTTTTTTTCCTGATGATGTGCAAGGTCAAACTCCTCCCATAGAGGTGGACTTCTACATTCACCTATACCCTGGGACGACACCAATATATACATCATCATATCGGATGGCTCCCATAGAGCTTCGCGAGCTGCGGGTACTGCTAGAGGACTTGAATGGGAAGGGATTCATTCGGCCCAGTGTTTCACCTTGGGTAGCCCCGATTCTGTTCTCCAAGAATACATATGGGAGATTGAGACTTTGTGTCGACTACCATCTCCTGAACCAGGTGACAGTGAAAAACAATTACCCACTCTCGAGGATTGACGACCTCTTTGATCAGCTGAAAGGAGCACAATGGTTTTCGAAGATAGATCTAAGATCAGGATATCACCAGCTCAGAGTTCGAGATAAGGATGTGAAAACGAAGGCCTTCAGATGTCGGTACGGCCTCTATGATTTCTTGGTTATTACTTTTGGTGTAACCAATGCTCCAACAGTGTTCATGGGACTCATGAACATGATTTTCCAGCCTTTCCTCGATCGCTTTTTCATAGTCTTCATCGACGACATTCTGATCTACTCGACTACTGAGGAGGAGCAAGCCTACCATATGCAGGTAGTGTTGGACACAATCCGAGAGTACCAGCATTATGGTAAGCACTCTAAGTACCACTTTTGGATTTGAGAGTTTCACTTCTTGGGAAACGTCATCTCGGAGGTTGGAGTTGTAGTGGATCCAACAATGATTGAGGCGATACATTCTTGGGAGCCACCCAGTAGTGTGACGGAGGTACAAAGTTTACTGGGTTTGGCTGGATATTATCGGAGATTCGTTCCAGAATTCTATAGTGTTGTAGCACCACTATCAGCCTTGACGAAGAAGTGGATACCCTTCATGTTGTCGGAGAGATGCTAGCATATCTTTCAGGAGCTGAGGCAGAGGATTACTAGTGCGCCTATATTGAGGCTTCCAAAGGAAGGAGTAGGGTGCATAGTCTACTACGATGCATCAGGGACCAGATTGGGGTGTGTCTTGATGCAGGAGTGAGCATTGATCATGTATGGTTCTCAGCAGATAAGATAGAATGAGCAGAACTACGCTACCCATGACCTGATGTTAGCACTAGTGGTCCCCACCGTAATGATGTGGCAACATTATCTGATGGGAAAACGTTTTATCATGTACTCTGATCATAAGAGTCTAAGGTATATCATCTCTCGGAAGGAGATTAACATGAGACTGCGGAGATGGCTTGAGTTCCTCCAGGACTATGAGTTCGAGATATTCAATACTACAGGAAAGGGGAACGTTTTAGAAGATGCACTCTGCATGATATCTGGTATAAAACTTCTAGGCGAGGCGACAGAGTAGCTTTCCTCTATGTAGATATCCTTTCTGGATAGAGATGGATAATCTTTCCTTCAGTCCCTTACATTCACTCCCCAACTTTTTCAATGATTTAGAGAGGCACATCACTGGGACACTGACTTTGAGACACGACATTATCAAATATCCACAGGGCAGGCACCTGATGGATTTTTTGAAGGTGGGGAGCAGAACATCCTCTTTAGAAGACGTACTATGGTACCAGTGTCTGTTCAGGAAGAAGTGTTGAGGGATTTCCACACATCCCCTTCAGTGGTACATCCAGGAGTGGAGAAGATGTGCCAGGACCTTTGATGACAACACTGGTGGCTAGGTATGAAGAAGATAGTAGCTATGTTTTCTCTCGATGCCTCACTTTTCAGCATGTGTAGGTGGAGAACAAGGTACCAGTAGGCTTTGTTCAGCCTTTAGAGGTCCCAGAGTGGTAGTAGGATA
Organism: Viscum album; assembly: GCA_963277665.1. Classification (NCBI taxonomy): domain Eukaryota; kingdom Viridiplantae; phylum Streptophyta; class Magnoliopsida; order Santalales; family Viscaceae; genus Viscum; species Viscum album. Next base: position 1,411,291,543 of record OY728138.1, read on the forward strand.
TGATATCCATGGACTTTATGATAGGAATTCTACATACATTTATGGGTCATGAATTGATTTGGGTCATCGTTGATCAACTCACCAGGTCATCCCACTTTTTACCAATCAGAGAGCAGGCTTTAGTAGAGATCTTGTGACACCTCTATGTTCACAAGATTGTGTGGCTACATGGAGTATGTTCATCTATTGTCTCCGATCAAGATGCATGGTTTACTTATTGACTATAGAAGGGGTTTCTGGAGGCTTTTGGGACGCGTCTCGGTCTGAGCACAACCTTCCATCCTCAGACGGATGACCAGACTGAGCAGACCATTCAGACCCTGGAGGACATACTGCATGCTTGTGTCCTCGACCTGGGTCGCAGTTGGGAGGATCACTTATCTTTGGTGGATTTTTCATACAACAACAGCTATCACTCCAACATAGGGATGACCCCTTTTGAGGTGTTATACGGGCGACCTTGAAGATCACCCTTGTGCAGGACAGACCCAGGGGAGTCAGCACTGGTGGGACCAGAAATGGTATGGGCTACCACAGAGAATGTTCTTATTATCCAAGATTGGATGAAGACTGCAAAAAGTAAGTAAAAGTTTTATGCTGATAGGAGACAGAGACCTCTAGATTTCGAGGTTGGCGACCACATCTTTCTACAGGTCACACCTCAATGAGGACTACATAGATTTGGATGAGGAGGCAAGTTATCTCTGAGATTAATCAGACCTTTCCAGGCCCTCAATAGAGTTAGCGAGGTGGATTACCACTTAGCTCTTCCACCTCAGTTGCTCCGGGTGCACTATGTATTCCATGTATCCCAGCTATAGAGATAATTGTGCGACCCTTCTCACATCATCGACCACGGAGAGATGGACGTCGATGATGGGGAGACTTTTACAGAGGTTCTTATGGAGATTGAGGATCAGTAGGAGTAGGTCCTTCGTGGACAGTCGATACCTCTGGTGCATGTTCGCTGGTAGCATGAGAACCTGCAAGAGAGAACATGGGAGTGGTAGGCTCATATTCATGCTCAGTACCCCCACTTATTCCCATAGTTCAAGTTGTAGTTTATAAGGATCTAAAGGCCTATGGTGTGGAATATGTAAAGACCTGGAATTTCTGTGGAATTTTGTTTTAAAATACAAGGGAATTTTCGAGTCTGCGAAAATTGATGGTGCATGATTCTGAGGCCCAGTGTGCCTGGAATCAATTTCTGATGTTTTTATCGGGTACATTTAGGAAACGTACAAGCGAGTTTTTATAACTTTTGAATCAGTGGTCAGAATAGAATTTTGAGGGCATCGTTGAACTCATAGTACTGTAATTCTCTTAAGGATACTTTTACTTCAATAGTAGTGAGTCGAGAATAAAAGATAGTTTTTGGGATTTTTATAGATTGAATTAAATAAAAAGAAAGTGTGTGGCTTTATTTTTACTTAATGGTTTAAATATCCTCATGATGTTGGAGGTGGGACCACCACACCTTAACATCCAATGAGAGGTTATGGTGGTGGGTCCCACATGAACCTAACCTCCCACAAGGGGTTATGACGTGGGGACCACATGGGGCTAAACACCCCAATTAATGGCGGGAGAAGAAAACCTCTCAAATCTCCTCATTAATGAGGGAGAGTTTCTCCACACCCTCCCTCATTTATGGTGCCACCTTCCCTTTAATTAATTGGGACCAACTCTCCTAATTAACTTGTGCCAATATTCCACATTAATTTGGTCGAACCAATTAATTTATTTCACTTTTTTGAATTCTATTCCAATGAAATAATAGATAAACCTATCTATTATTATTTTTCTTTGGAATCTTACTAGAAACTTTGTAGAAGAGGGAAGAACTCTCCCAATGAAGAACAAAGAACACTGACCTTCTTCGACTTCTTCCTCGGAGCTTCTACCGACGTGGGACATCTTTAACCGAACTAACCTCTGCATCGTTGTCAACGAGCTGACGCATCTTGAGATTGGATGCGTGCAGCGGACGCGATGAATGACAATATTATACATCTACTTTCCATAACTACATCAAAAAATGATGAATGACGAAAAAAGATAGGAAGTTTTTACATGTTGATGCTTTCCTTGAATCTTATTCAACAGTTGGAAATGAATTGTTTGCGAGTGAGTTGTTGTTAATATTATTACTTCTTGATTATCCAATTGATACCACCCTAAATTCGGAGGGTGCGGGCCAAACCAACATGGACCAACCCCTCCACTATTCTTGTTTGTGATGATCTTCGGCATGGTGGTGAGGTGGCAGAACGACGAAAGCGATGACGATAAAGGCCGCTCTACCCGCGGTCTCCGAAAACCGCGCCACCCCCTCATCGCTCCATTGCTCTAGGACGAAACACAACCCTCCAGTCGAGCCACCCTAGCCGCACCACCGTCGGCCCGCGCCACCCGGCTACCTCCTGGCTTGGCCGCCCGCCGGCCCGCCTGGCACCCTGCCCGGCTGCCTGCTGGACCGCCTGGTGCCCTGCCAAACCACCTACCGGCCTACCATGCCGCCCTCTAGCCCACCTGCCTGGTCACCACCTGACCAAACTGGTGCCCTAGCCACGATGGCCTCCCCTGCCAGCCCGCGACCCCCCTCGCAGCACCCTGGCCTAACTGGCCCGGCCGTGCCCTCTGGGACGAACCAACTACGCGGTCTGCTGGGCTGGGCCCAGCGGACCAGGATGAACCAAACAGGCTGGCCCACCCAATGGGCTTGTCCAGACAAAACATGTATGACCGGGTCGACCTAGACAGGGTCTGACCGGGTCGGTCTGACCGGGTCAGACCAGACCCGGGTCCACTACCGACCCTTTACTTTCTTTGGGAATATCTTTGCCACATGATGACCATTTGACGAACCATCAGAGGCACTGGTAATGTTGAAGAAATATGGTCCCTTTTAGTATACCCCACTTGTTTTTGGGGTTTAGATGAGATATGGTCAGGTTGGATCGAGCACGAATCAAACCAGGCCTCTGAGACTAAAAGGCTAATAACTCACAAACCGAGCATCTGATTGGCGCGCAGTCTGTTGCGTTGAGCCCCATATGACGTGGTGGACCATGGAGATACATATTCATGTTACTTTGTGAAATTTGGATTATTGAAAAATAGCTCATGGAGCGGATCCTTCTAGTGACGAGCGAGTAGAGTGCGGAGACCTAGTAGCTGGATGAGACTTGATGAATGCTGACCGTTTTGACTCGGAGTGACTCTACTAGCCCAGCGGGGAGCACCGTGGTGTCATGGAAGAACCTATGTGGGGAACAACTTGATGTCATGGCAGACCCACATTGCTAGACAAGAGGAGTACCTCAGCAGGCTACGAGGGGGAGCGCCTTGGTGATGCGGAAGACCCACGGTGGGGAGCACCTTGGTGATGCAGTAGACCCACAATACTCGATAGAAGGAGAACCTTAGCAGTCCTAGGTTAGTGGGAAGAACCTTGGTGTCGTGGAAGGCCCACTATACTCAATTGAGCAGATGTTCTCCATCAGAAGAGGTTTCGATAACTAAAATGTTGGTTGAGCTGAGTCAGTAACTTTTGTTTTCACCTCATGATTGGGATGGATTACTTGATAATTTAGGTATATGAATGGGTATATACCTAAGTGGGGTTATCTGTTGATTTTAAACTTTTTGGTTGATCCTTATTGGTTTTGTGAGACCTTGAGTGTCTCGAGGTCCCTACTGAGTATCGATATACTCACCCCAGCATGGGCTATGCACGCACCTCATTGTGTTGGATGCAGACGACTGACATCGATGACCGAGGCTGAGTATACCGGGACTGAACTGTACCCGGAGGTGGACCATACGACATGTCGGTACACGAAGGATACCAATAGACATGGAGTTATGAGGATGATATATATACCTACCCATCAGGTAGGATATGTGGTGGACGATCCATGAGCTGATTTTCACCATTCTGTTGTTTGTCTTTTTCAGTTGTGCTTTTACATTACAGTTGGGATTGTATTTCCAGCCCCTTTACTTTTTATCACTCTCATGTAATACAGTATTACATAGTGTTTTGTATCTAGCTATGTGCTAGTTTGTGTACGTTTTCAAGTTATAAAGGCAATGTCTGCCTAGTTTTGTGATTTACACCTTTGGTGCTAGTCGCCAGCCCCAGGCCTATGGAAGGTGGGCTTGGACTGGTCAAGGCATGGGCCTTGGGGGACGGGTCATGACTATATATTAAAAAATATCATGGAGTTAATTTTTGTTAATATTCTATGAATTATGTTTTTTGATGATTGTTGAAAAGTTTATATTTTTTGTAAAAGAATATCTTTTAATTTCATGAATTTAAAAAAGATTCTTTTTTTGATATGTATTAAATGTTATAAAAATTTTATTATATAATTTTTAATCTAATTAGGTTCATTTGAATCAATTTTATGTTGGATTTTTGTTTACATATTTTTGTATAAAAGAAATCATTTTTTTCTAAAAACCACTAATATTTTGTTTTTCAGCTTTACTTTAAATTTAAATCCTCCCAATTATATAAATAGATATTGATAAAATAGATTCCACATTTGAAAATAGAATAATTAATATCAGTTAAAATTTTCAATAAATGTTTTGGTCCAAATGACTCAAAAATTAATCAAAATATGTTTCAATGGATAAAGTTAAAATGGGTTTGTGAGGGGGTTAAGCAATGAGATAAGAGTAATTATTTTTATTATACTATTCTAAATACTATTCCATGCCCATATTTATACCAATTAATATCCCAAAATCAATTATTTTTTCCCATTGAATCCTTTTTCTTTAGTATAAAATTATTATATTTTAATCATTTACAAAATTCCATGTTTGTCCTCTCCCCCACTTCAAAAAGGACACCCCACTCTTCTCTTATATACAACACATCAAGACATATATATAAAAATTACCATATAAAATTCTCTTATAAACATTAATATACATTAATTATAGGTTATTTAATTCATTAAGATATTATTCCATCGATCTTTATAAATGTTTCTAAAGGATGAAAACTGAAGAAGAGGTAATTGTTTATCCAAACCTCTTCCAAATTATATTGTTTTCTAACTCACCTAAAAATGTTTTATTAAATATGAAATTATATTTTCAGTATCCTAATATTTTAAAACGTTTTAAAGATTACAGAACCACCATTATTCATCATCTTATCCATCATATTGAATGTAAAAAATAACTCATGTTTATACATGGGGGATAAGACTTCAAAGAGTGATACAATTAATTTTCAATTAAAATTATTCAATGATGGTTATTATGAAATGATTATTTATTATATATGAAATTAATAAAAAAAATTATTCTCATGGAAATATAATCTCACATATATCTTCTTCCCTTCCTATCTATTTGAAAAAAGAATAATGTCGCTCATGTGTATGTGTGGACAATGAAATCAATAAAGCGGCGTGATTCATTTAACTTATTTGATGTAATTTGATGGGAACAAGTACATATTTTATTTTTTAATATTTTATTCATGATATGATTATGGTTTTTTAAAAATAAAATAATATTTATATTTATTTCCTTCTATTCGTTAAAATATTAAAACAATGTATAGCTGTATATAAATCCCACCATATCCAAGAGTGTTGAAAATAACTTTTATATAACTACCTTTTAAGGATGATTATAAACATGTATATAATTAATTTATATTATACATAAATCAAGAATAACTATATGTAGAATATTGATAAATGAATAACATAAAAATACTCAAATAACTAGACCCAAAGTTACATAAAACCATGATTGTTAACTCTTAGACATGACACTTTTAATAAATAATTTTTAATAAAATGGTATTGAAATTTTATAAGAGGATAATATATGATAATATATTTATTTATATGTTTCCATTATATAATTATATTAAATTTTATTTGTTATATAGTTTTTTTAAGAACATACGATTAAATTATTTCCTAAGGTAATGGGTTGTTTCACCATCTCATCAATATTTCATAATTTTTAGGTTTAAATATATATTTGGGTAATAATTTTTTTCATTATATTTTAAATAAATTCTTTTCCTTATCTTATGGTAATTTATATTTATTATAAATTTAAAATTCATTTTCCTCTCTTTATGGAATGGATTGACCGAAATAATGTTTTATGGAAAACTATCACTTTCATTTATTTAGTTGAGAAAATATTCCATCCATGTTAATATAGAAATTAAACTATTTTTACGAATGTTTTTAATTATGTCATATTATCTTTAATTTAATTTGTACCCATGAATTTTTTTTATAAATTATAAAAAATAATCTTCATGTTGTTTTCTATAACTTGTCCATATGTTTTTTTTACCGAAAATATCACATGAATGTATTTTTATCATACTCAGCAGAAATAGAATTTACCACTATCAAGACATTCCAATTCTCTAAATCTTACATTAATATCTTCTATATTTATTTTCAATGAAATATTTACAAATTATTTTTTATATTTATATATCATAAAAAATTACTTTAAAAAAATAGTACATTCCTCAAAAACATTTATAGTGATCTTTTAAATGTATTTTCATATATATCATAATACATTTTTTTAAAATTATGATTTAAAAAGGTTATATTATAATTATACCATAGAATTTTTTTCTTTATAGTTAATTTTCAGTATTATTGGGGAATGTGTTAACATTCATTATCATAGTTCATCCAATACAGACATGTTGTGATTATTTAAGAGAGTTCATTATGTTTAATTATTTATTACTACGATTACATAATTTGAATTATTATATGGTTGATGGGGAATTTAATTTTATATCCCCTCAATCAACCCATATATATCATGAGACATATTATACTAGGAATGTTTCCATTTTCTTACCCATTTATATAATATTCATTGGCACAAGGCCTTGAATGTATGTTTGAGTTTTTAGTTTTATGAAATCAAATATTATAAATACTATTATTGATTTCATTGTGATTACTTTTATACTTATATCATCCATATATAAGTTTCAGGATCATATGACTATTTATATGGAATTATTTGATCACCATTTATTCCTTTAAATAGTCCATGCATTATTTACTATATGATAACTTCCCTTAATGAGAAAATCATTTGACTCATTTCATATATATTTTTTCATTATGATTACAATATTTAAAAAATGAATAATATGAAAGAACATTCTAGATATAATAAATATGTTCGGAATAATGTTCTTGTTTTTTGTAATTAAAATGTAATATGATATTATATGTGTATCTAGTTCAGCAAGACTACAAAACTATTCTTTCCTTCTGGATGTGATCAAATTTATCAAGTATCAATAAAATAAAATAACCAATGAATATGGGCTTCCAATCTAAAGTTCATTATATTTGGTATTGGTGAAATTATATTAGAAACCATGGAAAATAGAATTATGAAATCATAGATTATTGAACATAACAAAATGATATACATTGATGATATGTGTAATTATAAGATTATATCATAAATATTTTGATAATGTAGAGATAATGCTGTTTTTTTGAAATACATCCCATTTTATATACTACAAGTGGATTCGTTTTTTCAAAAATCATCAATGGGTAATAAACATGAATACATTTGGTAAAATATACCTCCACCCAATTTGGATTGCATGATGAGTGTTCCCTTACTACAAACCTGGTTTTAAAATCCAAATGAAAATTCAAGGGTTAATTAAAATTTTATTTATAATCCATTATGAACAATTTTAAAATATTTTTATGATTTTAGAATTTTCCTAATGAAACCAACCTCATGATTCTATGACTATCCTTTCCTAAATTGTTAATATATGCATAGTGTATCACTATTTTCAAAATAATAAATAATAAATAATAATTTTATGATCTAATATTGTGTTTTTCAATGTTTTGATGTATGTAGTAACATTTTTCATGAAAATATTGTTATTATTGTTCTTGTTGGATTTGATGTAAATTTTTGAATTGATTGGAAATCTGAATATATAGGACATAACAATTTTTGTGGAAGGGAAGATACATTAAATGTTAGAAATATACCAATGGATATCTATCTATTTGGGGATATATATAAACAGCTAAGGGATATTAATCCAATAATGTATTTTTTTAAAACCACATCATGAGGTATTTCTATCTCAAATGTTTGGTGAGAAACTCAACAATGAAAATTTACCATTTGTTTTGGGATATGCTGATGTATTGCTTTCGGAATTTCATAGTCATCACCAAAATCATGAAGTTGTGTTATCAATAAAACTCTTACATATTAAAGCATTTATTTCCATGATTCATGATAGAATAACCCCGACACTGTTTCATTAATTGATTATAAAACATCAGGGGAATCTGGATAGGGGATTAATTCAACATTGTTAATCTACATAGGGTGAACTTAGTTTTTTATTAAAAATATATATGGTTTAATTAATTTTTCATTATTTTTATTGAAATAACTAGATTACTATTAAGAGTAAATTTCAGGTAAAATATATTGATAATATATTTGAAAAATCACATAAAAATAAATATTTTTTATGGCCCATAATCTATTCGGATGTCATCAGCTACGGGTAAAAAGGACCATATACCCCAATCAACCATATATGAGAGGTACAATTGTTATGAATTTATAATAATTCCATTTTGACATACCAATTCTGTCTCTATCTTTAGGGATGTATTGAATAGTGTTTGTAGAGATTACCTTGATCAATTTTGGATTGTTTTTATAGATAATATTATCATATATTTTATTAAAAAATTATATAATTATGATCATTTTATATATTTTTTCTAATGAACCAGAGGAAGGAAAATTTGTATGAGACATTTACCCAATGTGAATTGTGGATTCAAAATGTATAATTCATCTATCATATAATCTTATATATAGGTATATTGGAGGTTTGTTAAAAAATATACATTATATAGAAATGGCCTTTCCATCCACATTAAATGACATATGTTGTTCTAATGGGTTAGATGCATATTACTTATTATTTTGGAGTAATTTATTATGAATCTAATCCATTTACAACTTTCACTCAAAAGGAGATTATTTCCTTATAAAAAAATGTGTTGAGAATTTAAATTAATGTGTATAAGGGTTGGTAAGGATGCATATGTTTACTAGATCCTATAGTGGATAAGGGATTATGATCTATAGTATTGAATCAAATAAATGATTGGGATGTGTCCCCATGCATAATGAAAAGGTTCTATCTTATGTATCTCACCAATTAAGTATTCATGAAAAAATTATCTAACGCATGTTTTATACCACAATTCTGTATTTTCCTCCTTGATGACGTGGATAAATTTTTTCTATAGTGAATATATATATATATATCATAAAAATTTAAAATATATATTTACATTTAATTTAATTAATATAATCTATATAAAATGGTTTTATTTTAAAAAATAATATAATGGATTAATACATTACCACTGTTGGATGGTGAAAAGGGTGTCAAAATCTATGATTCAGAAAAAAAAATTATAGTTTTTCAATGACCTGGATAGAAATAGAGGTGATATTTATCAACATATAGTTGATATATCTAGAAATCATAATAAAATTGCAAGGATATTATCTTTCTCATATGAATTTTTAACCATCCATACTTTAGAGGGTTAAGAAGGAATAAAAAAATATATATAATTATATATGATGTTGATGATTGTTCTTGAGTTCATCCATGATCATTATGGATTGATACATTTCATGAATAGAGTATTTGTCTCATCAATACCTAATATAAAGAAGGGGATATCAGATAATTCTAATAGTTCATTAGTTTTTATTCATCATAGATGTATAAGGATTTATAGAGATCTGAAAGCATATTTCTAGTGGGATAACATGATGAGGATATTATAGAGTATGTATCCTGATGAATAGTATTTAAATAAGGTAAAGATGATAGGAAAAAGCCTAAGGTGATATTATAACCACTACCCATACCATAATGAATATGGGAAAACATTACCAAGGATCCCATCATCGAACCCCAAAAACCTCTAAATATAATAATTATATATGATTGTAAGTCAATATCATTACTAAATAGGCTCATTTTATTCATATTAGTGAAGATTTATATCTTTACCAACATACATAGTAAAGCATTATTAATGCAGTAATATTTAATGAAGTACTTCTCTCATTTATTTCTAATCAGTATTTGAATATTACCTTATTGTTCTAGAGAAGTATTCAGCCATCTCTGGATGTAGATTTGAGTATCCGAACTGCATATCATCCTAATATAGATGCTCGGTCTAAGAGAATGATTAAAACTCTATAATATATATAGATATATATATATTTCTTTTTGTATTTCAATTTTTTATGTGATCAACACTGTCTATTGGTGGTATTTTCATAAGGCATAAGCTTTTTCCCAAGTATTGATGCTCCTCCTTATAAAATTGTCCAGGAAAGGAAGTGTACAAATCCAAGAAGCTAGAATGAATTTGGAAATAATAAAATCTATTGGGAGCGGTTCTACTCAAGGAAATTAAATAAAAACTTATGACAATTCAACAATATATAATGGGAGATCATAATAAATTTTTTTTCTTATAATGATCACCATGATCTCGATTTTGAAGATGGTGAAATGGAATTTCCTTGAACATATCCCAAGAATATGTTGTTATGATTTATAATGAAATTAAATATAATATATAGATAAAGATATATTTTTTTCCATGAAATAATTGATCATTTATGGACATTATTTTTTTTCATGGAGATTCAACCAAATCCCTCTGTAGTTCATAAGGTGTTAAATTTACCACTCTAGAAAAATTAAATACATGATTAGTAATTTGTAATAAACATAGATTCAATAGAATTAGATTATGAAATCTCTTATTAGGAATATCCTACAAATACATTGCATCATAGAGATGAATTTATATGAAATGAGATCATCCATCTAGTCAAAACTTTGTGCTGAAACCATATACTTGAGGAAGATGCATGAGAACCCTAGGAAGTGGTAAGGCAAGAGTAACATCAATTATTTGTATATATTGACTTAAATATGAGGGAGAAATTATTATATGGGGGAATAATTTACCATCCCAACATTTTATGTAATATTTCTATTTAGATTAATTTTTGGTGTTTAACATCTTGCTAAAAACCAAAACGTGTGTTTAAGAGAAGTATATTATTCTATATAAATTTTATTATTTATAAAATATTATCAAAGAATAAATGTTAAATTGAATGTTTTTATTTTATTTGAGAATTATATAAAATATAATATATTTATATAATGAAAATTTATTATTTTTAGTATAGTATTTATATGCATCAAAAATAAATTTTCCACAAATAAAAAGTTATTTATTTTGGTGACTTAAAATTTTAAATTAATTTAAAGAAAATAATGAAATTTTATTTCAAAAATTACTATCATTTTTGAAATAAACATTTCAAAATTATCTAGGAGATATTTTTTTAATTTATTTGTGAAATTTGTTTTTCAATGAATATTAAAAAAAGAAATATTTATTAAAAAAATTATTTTCAATCCTATATAAAATATACATATCATTTTAAAACTGTTTCAAAACAAAATAGTCTAATTTTTTATATTAATTATCCAATTAAGGTCATCTGGATCAAATTATATATATATGTATATATATATTTATAAATAGGAAATCATTATGGTTTGGAAAATCAATCTTGGAAACAATTTTGGGATTATATTTAAATAATGTTTTGCAACTTCTATATATTGAATTTCATAAAATGGATTCCATTATTTATAATAACATATCCAATATTATATTATTTTTTCAATTAATTATTTTGTCGTAATAAATATAAAAAATAATACATTTGATATAATCAATTGGTACAAAATGATGATGATGTATGATATATGTGTAAGCATGCACTATCACCTCCATGTAACAATATAATTGTTTCCATCTCCATCACTCATGTATGGTTATTATGATGGTTTTAATATTTATATATGATATTTATGATATAATTATTCTACTAAATTCATAAAATCAGATTTACCTTCAAACATGGATATTTTTTGGAAAATGATAATGTCACTCGTGTGTGTGTGAGGATTATGACCCCAAGTAGTCTCTTTGAATCATTAATTTATTTCCAAATTACCTGGATAGTAATAAAGATAAAATTATTATATATATATATATCAAATACATTATAATTATTTTTCTTTCATTATGAACCAATATTTATCTTTTATTACTTCATTTTGTTAGAAAATGTAAATAATGTTCATGAGTATGTGTGACCTAAAATCTCCATAATCAGTGTATATAATATTTCCATATCTATATGTAATAGATGATTATAAATATGAATATAATTTATATATATTTGATATTTATATCTTTTATATAAATATTTTAATTATTTAACCATGATAAATATTTAAGGAAAAAACCTATCGAACTAAACTGTACAAGAAAAATGGGACATTTGACACTCAAAAAAAAATTAATAAAAAATTATTAATAAAAAATTATTGAAATGTAATATGTGGATCATATATGATTTTTTATGTTCTCATATTTTCATAGTACAAAATTATAATTTTTTTATTCATGCGGCTAAAAGAACATAAGAATCAAGTTGGACTTAAGGCAGGGGTTTAAATGAAAATATATTAATTTTTTGGATTTTTATATTAATGTTTATATTTGAGGAATTATTTATGCTATCTATCCAAAAAAATTTATATTTTTCCCCATTGGATATTTTTTAAAATTAATGTTTTTCGATTTTGTTTTCCTCTCTCTATAAACTGAAGAGACTGAGAAAATATTTTTTATGGGAAACTGGATTTTTTTTACTTTTTTCTGGGAATATTTTTTACCAAGTCCATGTTCTCTTTATTATGATTTAAAAAAATATTTTACTATTCTAATATTATTTTTAAATATAATTTTAATAAAAAATTTCTTGTTATAAATTATTCAATATAATCATATTATCATTTTCTAAATGTGTTATTTTTAATTTTAGCAAATATGTGAAAGGCTTATCAGTTTTAACGTACTATGAATTAACCAAATATTAGGCCATAATGAAAAATCAATGTTTAAGAGTTTAAATTTCATGTTTTTATTTTTATTTTTAGTGAAAACTCATTCACTAATTTTTTATAAGTTTTTCTATGGTTAATAAATGAAATCATAATAAAACATGTATTTTCCTCAATAAAATATATAGTGATATTTTTAAAGTATTTTCTTCTCTATCAAAACCTTTTATTGAATATTGTGATTTAGTGAGGTTATAATATAATAATACCATAAAAACATAATCTCAAGATTGTTTATTATTAGTTTTACTAGAAAAATTATTGGAATTCCATATGGTATTTCTACAAATATGAAATTCTATTAATATTAAGGCATATATATAACACAATATTACTTATTTATTTAATTAATGTATTATAATAATTATGTGAGGGGTGGGACCCATTATTATACACCCCATAAATAATATTAAGGTCTCCTTAGACAAAATAGTTTTTGTGTATAGACAACATCTTAACCATTTTTTATAGAACTGTTGGCATAACCCCTCCTCGATAAGTTGAATATATATGACATTATTTATTCCATTATCATGAAATTATTTACTGATTTCCATATGATTATTAAAAAAGTTATGGAATTAATGGATAGGTTTCATGTTAACGTGATTATTTATATGGCTTTATGTGATCATCAATAATTACTTCTATAAAATTCATTCCATCTTTATTATATGATAGATTCTATTGTGCATATTACATTTCTGAGCATCTAAGATGAACAGGTTCTTATGTTTTCATTTACCATTGAAGCTAAAAAGTGTGCTATTAATTATATGTAATTTCATGTTCAAGAGAATAATTGGGTTCTCTTATAATTTTTTTATATATTTTTATGTTCACAAATTTAATATGATATTTAAGAATGTATCTAGTTTACCAAGAAAACTAATCTATTAGGTCCTTTGGGATATGATTTCGTGTATCTAGTACAAATGAAATAATGTTACCACTAACTCTATTCTTCGATGATTGAAGATTTAATAGGAAGAAAACCAGATCAAATTGGAATATTTCTCATGAATTTTTGACTCCCACTTTAAAATGATATCCACTAAGACATATTGACAGCATAGGACAGAATCAAAAGGGATTTTTATAATTTCTCAAAACATTTCCTTAATCATCCCAAAATCAAAATAGTATATTCCTCAATATTCACACCACCTTCAAAATATAGCACTCCCCAATTTATGTTTTTGTAATATCCATGAAGATATTGATGAAGATACGATATAAGGAAGACATCACAAAGGTTTCTCATCTTTGAGGGTATTTCTTTATAAAATGCCACAGTTCTAATACTCTCCAACACTTAGAAAGGCCCCACAAAAATTGGAGAAATCTTAATTCGATGAAAAAAAACTACTTCTCAAAAGAAATGATATCCCTATAAGGAAAAATTATCTCTTACATCAATATCTAGATGCACTCTATAGTAATCAGAATATGAAATATAAAGATCCAACATCTTAAAATGGTTCCCTGTTTAGGTATGTGACGCCCAAATCTTATATCACTCTACAAGAGTGTAAAAAATCTCTCAAAACAATACAATAATACTACATTCTCTTGTATTCAAAAATAAAATTATAATTACCATGAATAAAGTAAGAAATTATGTTTTATTTCTATAGGAACTACATACACCATCACTATAAAAAATTTAGTGTTCCACTAGAAAAAGAGATTCTTCAATCTCCTGTGATGTATGAAGAATATAATACATTCACTAATGATATAGTTCCACCAAATCATACCAAAAAATCTATAACATTAACAAGTTCATAGATATAATAGGTATATTTATGAAGTTATAACCTTAAAGTCGCATATGAGAAAAATTACCTCATATTCATCAACAAGAAACCCAAGCCAATTTGTGAAGCATCTTAATAAAACACGAATGGAATAAAATCCACTGGGAGATGATGAATTGGATCAATAAAAATCAGATTCCTCAATTAATGTAAATTAATAAGGAATTTTTCAGTCTCTACAAACTCTTAATAAATTCTATCAATGCTATAATAGAAGTCATAATCTGGGAGAATTCACGTATCAACCTCCTGTAACAACTATAAAAGACTAATAAACTCTCTATATTTGAAATTTTCTTGTTGTATACACAATAATCCACAATATTAATAATTTATGGACATATATACTCTTCTCAGCATGATCCAAAATTCCCCCCAAAAAAGAACATAGAATCCTTGAAATCACACTTTTATATATTCCCAAAAATATCATGAAACAAAAAACTCCAAAAATGACTCGCAAAGGGTCTACTCTATCATCCTATAATATATATAACATAAGGATCCATTTGATAAAGAATCCATAAATTATTCTATAAATATACATAAAATTCTATTTTTTTAGTCTAATTGAATGTAGATAGAAAATTTATAATGTCAAAAGATATCACAACATACTAATAATTTGAAAAATCAAATTTGAAATTACTCATTGGTATATAATCATCTTCCACTCACATATGATGATATACATAACCAAATTAATATTTGTTAACTAGAATCATCTCTATAAATAATTCATAAAAAAGTAAATCCATGAGAGTGAACAGTTGTTCATCACCATCACCTAATTTAAAAAATGACAATCAACAGAGACATGTAAAGTGATATAGACTATAGCCATTAATAGTACTAAATCTCCGAAATTTGACTCTATAGACTGAATGAATCCATTGTAAAAAATATCATCTATATAAATCATAAATCCCAACAACATATAAGGGGTCATATAATACCATAATAGTGATATTGGTGAAACAACCCACTCGTAATCTATCATAAAATGAATATCTCATCAAGGTTGAAGCATCAAAAACAATTCAAGTAAGACATTTGGGTTCTCTTCTACCACCATGTAAAATATTATTTTCAGATATTATGTTGAAACAAATTTTAAAACAACCATTAATGAAGTCAAATACTATATACACCTTTATCCCATCCCAAATTCATTCACCCAAATAAAATTTACATGGTATTCGTCAACATATAGAATGTGATGAAACTCTTGAAAAAAAATAAAATATGGATTAAATGAATACAAGAAATCCATTCTAGGGATTTTGTTGATTAGCTTCATCCATAGAAGAAGGAAGTCTTAAAAAATTGGTCTTTCCCTATAACTAACACAAAGTCTCAGCAGAAATTATATAATCATTCTTGACCTGCATCTAGGTTAGAAAATTCCATGGTAACTAAAACACTATCAACCTCAATCAACAATGTATGAACTAGATAAGGTTGAAAAATTTAGTGAATATCTCATTAATTAAACACGTCTTAAACCTAACTATGAAACATGAAAATAGTACCTCACCGAATGTTCAACTCTGTAAGATCTAGATATGATATGATATGTATCTGACCACATCAAGATCCAAAAACAATTTTTCTATAATCAAGACCACGTATATTGATAATCGCTTCTCCCTATCCCTAATGAATATTTATACAATTTGATTCCACTTGTTTTCTAAATCCCCTACGTGCTTCTTATAATCTAGAATGCCTTTTTTTCTAATACCATTTATGAAAATATTACAATAGATAATCCTGTAACAGGAAACTAGAACCATGATCAATTCTATGTATGGTTGGGTAATGCCAATTCTATTAGACACAACCCTTAAAATGAAATATTAACATTACAAACATACTATAATGCGAATAATTAGTTATATCTCTAGTGAAATGAGTTGAAAATGGATGAAACCTACTCTCTACTAGTTTAATATTCTTATTCCGACCAATAAACATAAAACCCATCATATATATACCACGAATATTGTCTTTTAAATTCCCTTATTATGATGATATAATCCTATAAAATATCCTTTTTATAACTTATAACATCTCTAACATGTTGAGATATGAAATCAAAATAAATAGGATGACTATGAGCTCGATCCATGAATGAATAGACATCTTAATATGTATCTCCCTAAACTCTGATTCTTTATAAAGATCCTGTGGATAAAGTAAGAGGTTATTGTACTAGAAAATGAAACCTCACACACTATAATTCAAAACTAATGGGTAAGAATCTCATAATGATAAGACCCCTTAGTGGACAATAATTGATACATGAACTTGAGAATGTTATAAAAATTCACCCACAAACCAATCATCTCCTCATCATCTCCAAGTAATAAAAGTAACCCTGACTGATCTATACCATGAAACAAAATTATATCCAAAGAATCCTACTTCAATATCAGATTACAAATTCCACTGAAGGATTTCACCAACTCTGGTAGAAAATAATCTCTCCACCAATCTGAAATGAATCCCATACAATTCTTTTGACAGTAACACTAAATTTTTTAGAGTTTCCTCCTTTATGTATTTTATTCATTGACCTCCACTCTATTATGATCATATGGAAGTTCCTTTGGAAAAACATCCACACAAGCCTTCTGGGGACATCTACCTTGATCTATACTTATAAAATAAAAATAAATAAATAACTCATCAATTCATTATAACAGAACATTTAATTTAGTTAATTAATTTATTTTAACCTAATTTGATTTTTTCTACCAAATTTAAACATAAGAACAAAAAATTAAGAGTATTGATCCTTTCAATTGTTTCTACCATTAAATAATGGTAACATCTCATATCATATTCATTTAACTATATTTTCTCGATATTTGATAACAATGGGGAGTAAATTCTATGACATAGATTGTATCCTTAATTTATATCACAAACTAAGACCATATAGTATTGTTTTCCTATCAACCCTCGTATCCTCACCAATCCATAACTCAATACACAACCCCATTTGTGAACCATCATATTTGATACTAATTTTCCATAAACTCACCCCTCTAAAGGTAACCCATATGAGATGATAATTAATAAATATAGGTAATGACCCATGGAGACTACCACCAATAGGACATGGGTTGGAATCTATAACTCAAGGTATATAAATCCAACACATAAAATGAATTTCTCTCATATATAGTTTAAAGAATAAGATACATGATAAGAATCCACAAACTATCCCCATGTATAAATTATTAATAAATTATGATATGTTTAATGTCATACAAAATAAGAAACTAAAAGGAGAACTTAAAATACCAAAATTATTGATCAAAATAAAACACAATGATCCAAAAGATCAAACAAAGTTCCTAATATAAAAACCCTTAGCATAGTAATTAATAATATATTTAGTAAATTAAAAATATTTTTTATATATATAGGGGTTATAACATGTATACTCTATTGGATCCTCCCTCACAACAACCAAGAGAAATGTATAATAAGCATTCAAAATCCTTTGACATATAATATGAAACTAACTCCACAAAAAAAATGGATAACTTGGTTTACCATCCTCCAAATATGACACTTAATATGTAATTCATTTATGCACATTATTGAATATCAAATGTTTTTATATAACTTATAGTAACCCTCTATACTTCCCCGCTAGTTTTCTATTCTCCTGCCCCAACCTCATGAATCTTATAATCATCCATTCCATAAGTTATCATATATATCATGCAATCATATCATATTCATTCTATATTATGTTCAATATAAAAAATCATCATCATCATACCCTTATACATATTCCTATACACATGGATACCATTACAACATCTGTAAATGAATTATATCATAATCCATCACCACCCATGAAAGTAAACCTATGTGATTTCATAACCATAAATATTGGATACAAGTATGTATTATAACCCGATGATGTTACAACCCACACATAAAATTTTAATAATCAACGAGACATCAAATACTAGGTATAAAAGAAACATAAGAGGTATGATATTATTTTTTGAGATACTCCAACACGTAATTACTAACAACAGATAGTGGGGTAGTGGGAGAATTTATCCATCCATTTATTTTCCATCATATATGTTATAGAAAACACACACAATACACATGGATGTCTATTTACATATTTATATTAGTGGTGATTTATATAAAATCATTAAATATAAGATATATCGCACATAACAAAAATAAGGAAAACATTATAGACCTAGACACATATTCCTATATCCTCAAACAAGACACTCTAATAAAAATACTAAGGTCTATATCTCAAACTTTTTAAAAGTTTAAATTCTAAATATATATTTTAATTAGTAAAAAATAAATAATAATATTCCATTTTCATTCATGATATTACAATATTAAACATTAACAAATGTATTGATGGAAATATAATCATTTATACATATATCCTCAAGTATTTTATTATTATCATTGATCACCATTATTGATACTCATTTATTTATTTATAAATTCATAAATATTAAGGTACTCTAGGACATCATTTAAATATAACTCCCATAAGAATGAACATATCTTGTATAGAGTTAAACTACATCATGTAGATAGAAACCAAAAATTGATATCTGAAAAAAAACCATTTAAATCCATCAAGAAATAAATATTTTTCCTGATAAATACCAACCATGAAATCTTCATGATCACATATATATATTAATCCCACACCATTTTATATAGTATTAAATTTTCCACCATCAATGAATTCGACCATTACAAAAAATCTTATGCCTCCAACATATTCTTCATAAAATGTTCGCAACTACAGTGGGTTATCAAAAAATCACAAAAATTAAAAATGAGGTTATAATCATACTAGATAATACATGAGTTTAAAAGATTATTTTCTCACACAATTCAATGGAAACATAGGCCACATAATTCAGAATTGAGGCTATTAATGGTAATAATGGGCTCATTCAACACTAAAAATGTACTTTAGTAAATAATAATTTTTATTACCCCATCTAATTAACTATTTTGTTATTAATAGTTATTATATATCAAGCAACATATATGTAGTACCTACAAATAGTTATATAACCATATTTTCATAATTCATATATTTCCAAAAAGTATGTTAAACAATCATTCATGTATCATTCATTAATTTATAATAACATACCTAATTTACATGTGGGACTAATTGTCCGGTATATAAACCATTATACATAGAATAAAAAAAATGATAAATAGAGAACTATCTAGAAAATAAATATCCAATATCCAAAAAAGATAATATATTTTTTATAATAAAGCCAAAAACTTATTTTATCTCTATATTATTAAATATGAATAATTCATGATGTGTGGAAATTCTAATATTTTAATTTAATAATAAAAAAATATTTAAATAATTCTTAAATACTACAATAAAAAATAAATACGACCTCATAATTTAATATTCTTTTAATTTTTGGATAGTTCAAATATAAATTTATATCAAATATTTAAATGTCATTATTATTTTTATCTTATATATATAATTTATCATATTCATAAAAAAAAGAAGAATAACATATTTAAACATGATATTTGTAGAATATTTAGATAAAAATAATTATTTATAAAATGTGATATTATATTAATATCAATTCATGAAAAAATAATAACAGTTATTAATATTTTACTACAAGTATCATTATTATCATCTCCTTCATTATTTCTAGATTATCCTTTGTCATTCATTATTCCATTTGTACACAATTACCAGATTATGGTTATGTTTATCAGTTTACCTAGATAAACTAAAGCCCAATTTAGCTAACATTAAAACAAATAAAAGTGAATAAAAAACTCTATATCCCATTAGAAAATTCATGATTTCAAATATCACA
The DNA here is from genome assembly GCA_963277665.1 of Viscum album. Lineage (NCBI taxonomy): Eukaryota > Viridiplantae > Streptophyta > Magnoliopsida > Santalales > Viscaceae > Viscum > Viscum album. Next base: position 1,411,312,389 of record OY728138.1, read on the forward strand.
AAAATACTGTGAATTAAAAGATTCACAATGGTTGGGACTTGAAACAGAACTCGAATAACTGAATAATGATATGGAAGACTTGAATAGGGCATCATTTCTCATATAAACTAGTGAGAATGGAATATAAATTAATGACATCAATGAAATATCCTTTATTGGAAAAAATTATATTATTTATTATCCCTGGGAAACACTTAATGGAATTTCTATTTTAATCTACATTAATTTGGTTTAAAATTATTTTTATCTGAAAGAAAGAAATAAATTTATTAATATTAAGGAATTAATTTATAAAATTATATTAACTGATTCATGTTTTGTATATAATTATTTTATTCTATTATATCAATACTTCATTGAAAGAAATTTTTTTCATCTGGAGATTTTTTTGGAAAACTGGACTTTTTCTTCGTAAGATTATAATAGACAATGAGGATAATGTTTTTGAAGTGATTTCATAGATCGACTATGAGATATAAACATCAAAAATTCTAATTTACTGTGATACATGGATCATGTACATGAATAAAATAAGTTACCACTTGGATCAAGCACACTACATGGATTGAAAACATAATTATGGAACGTATCACATGATGTAATGGAAGGTTTAATAATAGATCTCTTGACTAATGTTCAACCACATGATCAAATGAATTATTGACCATTTAATGAAAAGGATCAATTTCATGACCTAATAAAACCACTTGAATTTATTATTGACAACATTATTAGTCAAGATAAAAAACAAAAAACCTTAAATTCAATGTTCATTCACATCATAGAATGAAAATAAAATTTGAATGTAAGAATAAATTCAGCCACCACAAAAAATTAAATATTAATTAGGTAAAATGCGTTGAGATCCTTATCTATACCTCTATTCCACAAATAAAATAAAGGGGTTTAGAAAAATGGGATGCGACATGATATAATAATGTATGAGATCCATTGGGCACAGTCACTGTAGCAGTACTTTAGTGGTACTATTGCAGTAGAGGAATTGTTCATCAGTGGGTACTATAGCTGCGGTAGGGCACTATAGCGGCGGTGGTACTGTGCGGGTACTCTATCAGGCGGTTTACTATTCACAGAATGTGAATTGGGCCAAAAATTTCAGCCTACGGTCTATGTAACGGGCTACAAGCCCACTGGGCCTTCGGGCAATGTTACGGGTTTCCCTCTACCTAGTTAAAAGAGGTCTTTTATTTTATTTAATTATAAAAATGAGGTTTCAGCCCCAACCTTTAAAAAAAATAAGAGTTATATTTTAATAAATTTTTTGAATAAGTAAAAATTATTTATTTTGTCATATGATTCGAAATGTAAAGATGTTAATTTTTCAACCCAATAGATTACAAACAATCAAATTTAAAATAATTATGGATTTGAAATTAATACGTTTAGAGTAAAACCAAATAATTTATTTTTTTAATTTTAGGGAAACATGAGTCATAGTTTTAATTTATATAATAATTTATTCCAGAATATGCATTTAATTATAATTTTTTTAAAACGGAATATTGTGATCTTTTAAAATAACAAAATATATGACAATGTATTTTTATTTTTATTTATTCAATAGATAATTTATTTTCCGATTTTTTGGTTTTGTGTACTTTTATTATTTTTTATTTATCCCTTTACTAGTTTCTCATATTTTCACAATAAATGGAATGTTATTATATTCAAAACATTATATTTTTTATAATAAAATGTACGTAAGATGACTTTTTATTAATTATAAAACATAATTTTTTATATAAATATATTTTGTATCGATAAGTATCTTATGTTTGGAAAATCTATTTATATAGAAAAATATTTGTATCATTTTACTATTTGGGTGTTGTTACTCGAGGAATATAGCTGTTAAGTTTTTTTGTTGATGCTTGTGTTATTATTTTTCTATTGATTATTATTCTAGGGATAATTTTTATTTCACTATTCTAGGTTAGTGATTCCACTTTGTTTATGTTTTATTTGAGGTTTTTAAAAATAAATTACACAATTTTTTGTTCAGATTGGTGTGAGACAGTGGTTTAGCAGGTTTTATGTGGATAGTTCATCTTGGTAAAGGTTTTCAGTGATGTTTTTTTTCTCAATGTTGTTTTACCATTATAGGTTAATTATAAATTGAAGTGATGAAAGTTCTCATTATATGTCCCATAGATATTTTTCCTTTATGTTGTTTATCATAATAATGGGATATGTTTCATGGGTTTCTTGGAGTTGGTTATATTTATTGTTTTCTCTTTCTTGGGACCTTCTTTCATTATTTTCTCAATCTAACCAACTAATTTCATGAGGTGTTTCTAAGTCATTATTTCTAGTATAATAATTTTTGTGGGAAGGAATTTTTATGATGAAGATATTGCAACAAAACATATTACATTTTGTAATTATGTATTTCTTAAATATAGATTATTTTAATATTTTGAAGTTAGACCTTTGAATTTTTAATTTTAACGATATCTTTCTTTCTTATAATGTATCTTAATGTTCATCTTATGGTTTGGAAAACAATATCAATGAATCATTTGTTATATTTATGTGGTGAATAGTTATAGTGTGCCCGCTTTGCTTATACCATTTGAGGAAACATACGTATATGGGGTTTTTATTCATTATTTTTTATTCGTGATATGTTTTATGAGTAGTATTTAGTTTAGGGAAAACATTCTATGGTCTAATGGAACCCAGGTGATAAACATTTACACGGTGGTTGTGTGTGAATATATTGAAAATGGTTACTGAAAACCATGAACTAATAGTGTTGAGTTATCTAAGTGTAAACGTTTATTTTTCATGGTTGTGGAATAGTTAGATATATATTGCGGCCTATCCTTGAGATCTTTCCAAATTTATTAAAATAATGTTTTTTGGTTTTTCCCATCAAATTAAAAATGTGAAAATACACAAATTTAGTAATCTATAATTTATGCTAATCTTGGAGACAGAATGAAAATTCATCCCTTTACATGCAATTAATTTTTCCCTTTCACACTTTTTTTCAAGTGATTTATTAAGGTAATCATCTACATTCCATTTTCTTCTTCCATCATCTTCTTCCATATTCTTCTTCCCCCACCTATTTTTCTCATTATTATTCCCCCCACTAATCAATAGGGGTGTTAGGGTTGGTTTTATGGTTTTTGTAGGTTTTTTGTAGGGAGTTTTAGTTTTTATGGATTGGGGTAGTTTGGGCTCTCTATTCCTGCTTGATCATTGACTAAAAAAGGCAATGAGTTTCAGCTTTACTACCACTTAATCAAGGTATGATGTTATTTTGTTCCCTTTATTTAAAATTTCATTTTATTCTTGATTATATTTTATATTTAATTTATTAAATTGTACCTTTATGTGATAGCTTAAAATGATTTTATAACTATTTTGGATTAGTTTTACACATATCATTTAATTGTTTTTCAGTATATTTTTATTTTTAAAATGATCTTCAAGTTCCACGGGGGGGGGGGGGGGGGGGGGTTCAAAAAGGATTCCATGATGTTTTTGAAGGATTTTTTTAAATTTTATTTTACTATTTTGGGACATAAATTAAGTGTATGGTTGGTTTTTATTTTATTTTTTCAAATAAAATGGGTTTTTGTATAAATATGTGTTTCTAAAGAACTATTTGAAATTTAAATTTGAAATAATGGAAAGTGCTTGGCATCCAATTGTCTATTTTTATAAGTGGGTAAATCGAGCATAACATGCTTAAATATTAAACTATTTTAGATGAATATTAAATTTATTTATTAAAAATAAACCCCCCTTAAATAGCCATAGAAAAAAAAATAAGTGTTGTATAGGAGATAAAGTGGAAATAATTAACCTAAAGTATATTCAAGCATAATCAATCCCAATTTAAAATTTATTAGTAACATAAATCTTTACCATAGGTTATGTAATTCATTATATAAACATTTATGATCAAATTTATCAATTTTATGTTTATTATCAATCTTAAAAACTACCATATTGGTACTTATATTATATTATATAATTCCTTTAAAATATTTAATTACATATTTTTTTCAATTATTAACTATAATCATTATTAAAGTTAAAATAGGATTGGTTTCCATGTTTGATTTACTGAACATTCCGCTCCTTACACCTTTTACATGATTTAATCATATTAAAAAAATTAATACTATTATAAGTATCATTTATATTCACAATATAATATTTTATAAACATTGATATAAGGTGTTTACAAAAAATGAATTACATCACTTGGTAGTGAAGTTAGATCGTACATACAGACGAGTAATGTTTTCATTTTCAAATGAGGGAAAATAAGTAAGATAAAAAACATATACCATTCTAGTTTCATAAAAATATCATAAATATCATATATATTCATTAAACCCATATTTATGAAATTATATATATGGAAGGGAATTAAAAATGGATCTCATCACTTCATGGATATGGTTTTCCGCATGTACACATCAACCATGTTATCATTTATCATATGATTGAAAGGAGGTAGAAAATGGTTGTAAAACAAATATAAGTACTTATTTATAGTAATTAAAAATGAGAAATCTTTTTTAGATTTTATGGAATATTTGTATGATGATAATAAGAAAGAAACATGATATTGATCGAAAAGGACAAGTACCTCTTCTTTAAAAAACCTCATTAACCATTCTCCTTACGTCTAAAAAGGTTATAATTTTTGGAAAAATAGATGATCTAAGATATCAGAATGTAATTTAATAAGACATTCGGATATGTATTGGCTGAATTAGGGGGTAAAAATATTGTGTTTAAGTAAATGGAAGGTGTTCCTTTTTAAAAGTGAGGTGGGTAACACTCATCGATAAACTTAATCATTTAAATATAATGATTTCATATTCCAAAGAATGATACATCGAGAACAAAAAAATAAAATATGAGATAATGGTGGGTATAAATTACTTCAAACACTAATATGAAAAAATAGAGATATTTTATTCCTTATACTTATGTTTCACCCTTGTTATCCATTTTAACCATTTTAAGGATGACAGATTTTTAAAATTGTAATTATTCATAATAACCAAAAATGAAATAGAATATTTACTGAATTTTTAACTATTGATTTAAAATCTGGAAACCGTTTAATAAAATACTTTATCATTAGTTTCAAAATCTTATTTATAAAATCTATATAACAAAATGAAAACTATTTCTAAAAAATTTAATATTTAAGAATAAACATCCATTTATTACAATTTCTATAGCAGTAAAATTGATTATAATAACAAAATAATATTTTATTGAATATATTATCTACAAAGATAATTAAAATAACTAATTAATTATAATTTATTTAATTAATTTAGTTAAAAACATATTTTATCATAAATGCATTTTTTTCCAAAAAAACATATATTTTACCTTCAAATGATTTAAATTTCATTTCAATCCAACATATATAAAGAAAATTGGATTTATTCTGGTGTGATCAAAAAGTTTTCATAAAATTAATACATTTAATGTTGTTTTTAAATGATTTATATATAATAAAAAAGTTCTTATATATATTATAATTCAAAATAGTCTTCAGGGCCATTTTTTCTAAATTAATTTGAAAATATTTTCAGAAATTATATTTCATTTCCACAAAATAAAATGTGAATAATTTGATAATTTAAAATTATTATTCCCATATATTCATGTTCTTTTTTATGATAATATATCAAAAATATTAATTTTTTATGGGGAAATATATTTTATAATTTAGGGGTGTTACATTCTACCCCCTTATAATAATGGTTCCCTCATGATTTTATCACTATGATTCAAAAAAATCTAAGGAAAACTCTACTTCATTGAGTTATTAGGTTCCAACATGGATTCCTCTAATTTGTGAATCCCTTAAATAACTTCATCCTTATGATTAGTCTACTTACATATAAAGATATCTAAATGATCCAATATTTGAACTGGTTTATCTTCAAAAGAATGATTATACGCCACTAGAATGACCACTATGTTTATTACATGTCAATAATTTGGTATTTACTCTCTCAATATATATATATATAGCACGTCATGAAATTGGATTAATTTCAAAGGAAGGATAAATTGATAATCTACGATGTTGATATAGATATATAATCTCATATAGACTGATGCAATTGTGTGTTAGCATTATGATATTTATAAATCTCTTATAGAATTTGTAACACCAATGCATTTTAAAGCAACACTATGTCCAATAGAATATATGTCAGTAAACACTGATCCAAAAATAAAAATAAATTATTATCATTTAAATGTTAAAATTATAACCTAGAAATTGAAATAGAACATATAAATCATTTTAACAAAATTATGAAATAAAATGTTATATATATATATATATATAATACCGAATTAAATTTTTTGATTAATGAATAGGAATAATGAAATCAATTTTATTCTTGAAAACATGGTTTGTTTAAAAGAAATGGATTTTTTTATTTTTTATGGAATATCATAATTAATTTATAGAAAATTTATAAATATTAAATGATAAAATTGATGTAAATTTTTAAATCATTATATCAAAATTAAATTTTGGTGATACATTGGTATTTTTATGAAAAGAATTTTTTCCGGTGAATATTAAAGTTTTATTGATTTAAATTGAAAACTGAATTTTCAATTCAAGAATTTACAAAGTACCATTCTCTTTAAAAATAATTTCAAATGTTAAAATAGTTTCCTAATTTTTTTTTGAAAATCTCTTTAAATTCATTAGAATCAATTTTATTCTTTAATTGTGTGTTAATCCATTTTATACAGCAAAGGTATTTTTCAAAAAAAATAAATTTGTTTTTTCATTTTTTGTTTTAATCACAATTTAAAATATAAATCTTAAATAAATTAAATCATGAAAAATGGTTTCAATTTTTAGAATCATGATTTCCAATTTGGATAAAAAAATGTTTCTTTTATTTTTATTCATTATGAAAAGTAACCTTGTTAAATTTTTGTCACCTCTATAATGTTATAATTGGTAAAATATGGTTAAGACATGTATTAAGGTCTCATGTTAAACTCCAAACAAGACATTATCTTATATTGTTGATCTAATTTAGAAATTTCATCCATTTCAAGAATATATTTCCCCTTGGATAAATATTTGTTTTATTATGTCTTATATATTAATTTATGAAAAGAACAAAGACAAAATTTCACTATATTTACATTAATAACATAACTTTTTTATTATAATGAAAAAAAATTACAATTTTATATGAAAATGTTTATTTGAATTATTAGGTAATTTAGTCATGGTAATTCATTTCTAATTCTTGAGATTAAATAATTACCATATATACTTATCAAAAATTAATATTTTATTTATTCAACTATAGAAATATAAATAAATTAATTTAAATACCATAGTTGTTATATTTATTTTGGTTATTTGTTTTGTCTGATGAATTGAATAGGTAAATATAAAATATTAGTGAGTTTATATTGTGTTATATTAAATTTCCATATTTTTATTAATGTTTTCAGGTATCAGTAATTTAATAGAGAAAAAATTGAAATTGGTGACATTTTAGGAAAATATAATTATATTATAATATATTAATATTATTAATAAAATATCATAGTAGAAGGGAGAAATATAATATGTATTATATTAACCCTAATAAAATTATTGGAATTTTTCACTTTTATGGAAATATTATTAACCCTTATAATTTACAAATATTTAATATTGTTGTAATTGTTGGAAGGGTTAACAAGGGGTTAAGAAAATATGGGTGAAAAATAACCTAATGTTGTCAAAATATTATTAGTGGATATTAAATTTGACTCATTCAAATTTTATATTCTAATTATGTTAATTTTTATCCATTTTAACATGATGAAAAATTTATATAAATTTAATACATTATGAAATTCCAAGAATTCTGCTCTCCATATGTATACAAGGTATCCTCTTATATCTATTATTCTCAAATAATCTTGCAATATATCACAACCAAAACCCACAAAAAACATTTATATAAATATTTATATACATTAAATAGTTTTTTTCTTCCAAAGAGGCCATCCCTAGGTTCTTTAAATGTATATCAAATGGAGTTTGTATACATCCGTAACCAACAACATTTTTTTTCACTTCATATTACTCCTTTAATTCATTATAACTATATCAAATTAATAAATTATGTATGAAATATTATTAAATTTTATTATGATTATGAAACCACCATTATCCAGCACATATTTAATCAAATGTTATTTGAAGGTACTGCCAATGTGCACATATAGACTACCACCTCCACAAAGAGAGGTCATTCATTTATTTATTCATTACATTGATTTTTGTAAATACATATTCAATTAATATATATGCTAATTTTAAAATAATAATTATTATATAATAACAAATAATTAATTATCATTCATTTGATCAATTCGTTGAAAAGTTAAGACAAAGTTCATGTGTACATACGACTTACCATCTCAATGAACGATAAAATTATTTTTTCTAAACATAATTTTTTAGATAACTATATATATAATGAATCTAGATTTTATTTTTATTATAAATAAAATTTTGGATAGTATTTAATTGAGATCAATACAAAAGGACAAGAACAACCAATGAAAAATATAGGTTGAAAAAAGAGCTATTATAACATGAAATAGTGATTTTATTATTTAATAGTGAATAAATAATTGATAAAAATTATTATTAGGTTATATATTGAATTATTTATATAATATTATGGTTCTAAATTATATTTATATGAAATTTATATTTATTATATGAGATACTTAAACCCATATGAATGATGTGAGACCTGAGGTAAGTGGTTTTCCTCCCAAACATCCTCCTATAGGATATATATTATATTATACACCTATATTTATTTTCAATGTATATATAGTAAGACTTTTGATATGTTATATTAAAATTTTTACATTCTATGTTATTTGTTCCAAGGGTGTTATGATTCAAATGATACCAGGGTGGTAAGGGTTTATTTCACAATCTCATCATTATTCGAGATTGTATATGTTAAAGTATCTATATACAGAGTTATTTTATCATTATATATATAACTAGATATATTTTATTCTACAATTATTTTTCTATAAATTTCTTCATTCCATTTAATTTTATAGTCTTTATGATCTAAAAATACCAAATTCATGTTTTTAAAGAAAACCAAAATTCTTTTTCTACTTAGTCGAGATTGTTTTTCTTCCACATCCATATTTTCGATAAAATTTCATAGGAACATTTTAACTCTTGTCCAATGATTTATTAAATAAATATTTAACCATTTTTACATTTAAAAAATGTTTAAATGGATTATTCCATTCTTTATTTAATTAATAAATGTTAGGTCATTGTTATAAAAGTTTACTATATATATTTTTAAACTTATACAACTGGAATAAAATTTCATGACAACATGAAAAATCATTTTTTAGGATTCAATTAAAATTATACAATTTTATATTTAAATAAATTCTTTTGGTCAATATTTTGGATATTACTAGATTTTAAATATTTGATTTAAAAGTGAAATGTTGTATTTTCATTAACAATGTTTTTGTAATATTTCGTAAGTATTTAAATCAATATCAACATGATCTATTGAATATTAGACTTTGCAATGTTTATAATACATTAATACATACCGTTATATTTTTAAGATGCCTTATATTATATGTTTCTAGGGAAAGTATTCAAATTATTATGTCTACTTCTTTAAATTTGGATATTTAATGGTTTTTATTGAATACTAACTAAGTTGTATTGTTTATTAATACAATGAATGCATATTAATTTTTATGTGTTGGGTGGGGCCTAAAATTACCTAGACCATTGATGTATCAATAGGTATGAATATTGAAAATACATTTGTTATTTGGATTAGGCTTCACCCATTTTTGTTGATGTCTTATAATGGGGATTTGGAAGTACTTTTAGATTTCATTGTACAAGGACACAAAAATATGTTTTAGATGTCTAAAATTATTTATTCCATCATTATAAAATTAGTTATTAATATACATGTGATTATATAAATAGTTATGATATCCATGTATAATTTTCATGTAGATTATATTATTTATATAACATTGTTTAAACATTATTCATTCATTCCATATTATTAATTAATATATAACTATTCATTAAATGGAATGTGTTTGATTTATTTATATTTCTATATAGATTAATCTTCATTTACTCAAGATAACTTCTTTTTTATGTAACCCATACTAAGAATCTAACCTGACACTTATTTTATCTAATTTTTTCATTATATGAAGAAGAAATCCTTAAATGAGTACAAGGATGAAAATTATTTATTTTCATTAAGTTCTTTATTTTATATTTTCAAATATAATGTGATATTGAATTATGTATCTAGTTTACCTAGGCTAATAGAATATTTAATCTTGTGGGATTGGATTTCATGAATCTAGTTCAATTGTAAAAGAGTTACTGTTGACTTGTAGTAGCTCAACATGGGTTCTTTATAGTTGGATTTAGAGAATGTATACCATAAACCACATGAACTGGATTTTAGAAAATATATTTTGGGGATCATAAATCTATGAAAACATTTTTAGATAAGTTTATATATTAGATGACATCCTTAAAATTTGGTAATGTAGATATTATGTGGTTTTCATACCAATATATTACTCTATGGATACTGTATGTGATGTGGTTTTGTCATAGGATCATCTTGGTGTAATAACTTCGAAAATTGTTTGGACATGTATATCATGCCCATCATTATGGTGCACAGTGAGTGTTCCACTACTATGCACATGGTTTGAAACTCCTAGGGGAAATTCAGGTGTAAATTCAAATTTTCATTACAATCCATTATAAATATTTGAGTAGATAACAAAATTAAATAACACATAATATAACTAACATATCATGGACTGAAAAAAGGATTCATGATTTAGAAATCCAATAAATTATTATCATTATTGTGTTGTTTCCCATTATAAATATTTTATCTAATAGTATTATTACTTGTCAAATAAAATGGATTAAATCCTAATGAACCTGCATTATCATTGAATACAGTTGAAAATGTGGTGGTTATGAGAATCCAAATGGGATGATTACTAGAGCGAATGAATTTTTCATCACGCATACTCCAATATCGTGAAATGTGATTAAAATTTTTCACCTAAACCAACTTTCAAACACACAAAATACAAGAAGGATAGTGTTTGATGAGATATTCGGTGAGGCATACCTATGAGGTCTGGAGACTCAATTTCCTTCATTCTATAAATGATGAAAAGACCCCCAAAATAATGAATCAATGGAAAGGAAATGTGATATAAATGTTGAAAAGAAGGGTATATATCACTGAATTTTGAAGGAAAATTTTTTCCTATGATAGAATGAAATAATGATTTTCCAAAGACAATATATATAGTTAAATTTATTATTGTTAGGGAAAATGGAAACTCTCCAAGACAATTCCCAAATTCATTAGTTAAATAATAGACATAGGAAGGACATAAGGTTTGATATTTATTAATGTGTATGTATTTAAGTGATCATGTTTTATGATAAAGGGATTACTATAATTGATTAAATAAATGAGATAATATTGGTGACCATGAAAGTGGTTATTGATTTTATGAAAAAGTGATTTAGTTCAACTTTGATAATGATTATTTCATTTTTAGATTTGTGGAAATATTCTATGATTTTTGTTGATAAATAAATATTCTATATTTTTTGAAGTATTAATGTTTTCATATGAGTATAACATATTAATTTTGGAAACCATCATTTTTTAATATATTTTTTCTTGATCATAATAAATAAATAAGAGATTCCTCTTTAAATTTTTTAAGTGAATGAAATTTGATTTCATTTTAATATTTTACTTGGTTTTAGGAATAATAATATATTAAGGATAAAAAAACCCATAAATCTAATAAACTATTAAATTATAATTTAAATATATTCTATTGGATATGAGGATATGTATAATCTTTACGTATAATTAGTGATTAATTAACATGGAGCTATTTTTAGAAATAATTAGTCTCTTGCTAGGGATTACCTTTAATGATAGTTTCAAAATTATTTCATGATATTCTGGTGAGGCCCACTATATTTTAACATTATAAGGTTATTTATCATGGTGACCATTATTATATTTTTGGATGTATGTTTCAACTAAATAGAATACCAATTATGTTAAAAATCATTATTTTTGTGGTTATTGATGTTAAATGGGATGTACAGCTATTTATTTGTGTAATAATCAATGTTGAACGATTGCTGTTTATATGGAAATTTGATGTAAAATGTATTATTTCTTCATGTGATATTTTATACATTTTGTATCATATATTATCTTATAGAAAACATTTTTATTTTTGTTAATATTTAACGAACTAAGGAATATATATTTATCTATTTTTTGGATTATGTAATATATTGAAGATGATTTTACTACTGTTGGCACAAACAAAATCATCATTAATACTTATAGTTTGGATAAAATAATTATATTGTGGTGGAATATTGTTAATTAATGAATTTTTACATACAATATAGGTATAAATTCATATGTTTTCACTATATATGTTAATATAATTCATCAAATATAGAAAAAGGACCTTGAAAAAAAATGTTTTCCTATTAAATTAATTCATGATTAAATGATGTTCTTTTCCAAACATTATTGATTTATGCCTTTAGAGTCACTAATTTATTTATAATCATTCACATTCTAGTTATAAATGTCCTTGTCAAATAATTATCATTGTTAAGACTTTTTTTCTTCTACAACATCCATATATTTTATTTCCAGTACTTTTCTCTTATTTAGAAACCTTGTTATGATTTATTCTAGTTGACTTTAATATTTCCCATTCTCACATTTAAGAGGATGCCTAATTAAACATTTTTATGTCATGGGTTTTCAAAAAAGATATTTTTAATTTTAAAACCCATGATTACCGATATGAATATCAAATTTTTAAGAGGATTTTATTAAATGGGTTATAATGTAACTTTTAATAAATTCAAAATAACATCATGTTCCATAGCGTATATGATACACAATACTGAGCCTAAATGAACTAAAAAATATTATTATTTAAATTTTAAAATTATAATCTACCAATTTAATTTTAGTATATGAATATTATTAACTTAATTATAATATATATATAGATATATATTACATAAAATATTTAAAATTATTGTTTAATTATTGTCAAATATGAAGTCAATTGTATTCTCCAAAAAATATTTTCTTCAAAATTAGAATTAACTAATTTTTTTGAAATATTTTAATTAATTTCTATAAAATTTACAAATTTTATTTAATAAAAGGATTTATTTTTTAAAATATGAATATTAAAAATAAATTATAGGGAAATGTTTGTTTTGTCTTAAAATGTTTTTTGGTTAACTGTAAAAACAATATTAAATTTCATTGAAAACTGAATTTTCTTTTAAAAAATTTTCAGTGATCTAAATAGTTTTAAAATTAATTAAAGTAAAATTAGATCTTATATATTAATAAAAATACAATTAATTGCATGGGAATAAAATTAACGGATTAATTTATTATAAAAACATATATACTAAAAAATCAATTTTTTCTGAAAAACAGATTTTTATTCGATTTTATGTTTTTACAAAAAAAATTCCACCCTAATATAAATTGGATATATGATTCCTTATTTAGTATAATTGGTCCATGTTTGGTAAATAATTCCCTTTAATATTTCTTCATTAGGAATAGTATCATTTGTTTTTTAAGGAATGTCTTTTCCAATGAAGGAAAAAAAATTTATTGAAAACAACAAGCGGTTATATGAATATATTTTTGGAAAATTATTATTTATCATAAATTTAATATATAAATATAATATATTTAATACTATTTAACATTTTATATTTGTGTAACTTTTTTTAATGTCAAATTAAATAAATGGTGTTATAAATGACATTGATATAATTTTATGAAAAAAATATTTCATTAAATTTTTTTAAAAATATAATAACTTCCAAATAGGAAAAGGGGGAATGTACAAGGTATTTAATGGAAAAATTTTCCATTTTTGGTTCATTATCCCATTTATGGTAGCAGTTTTAACACTTAAAGTGTAGAAAACATTAATATTATATTAATTGTAAAAAGGGTTAACTGGGGTTGAAAAATAAATGATTAGGGTAAAAAAATAACCAAAAAATATCTATTTTTTAGTTCATGAAACTATTGAGACTCATCGTAATATTCGTAACTAATATAATATATTTTGGATCAATTTAAAAATTAAATATTATTTTTATTTAGTTAATACTTTAATAAATTCCTAGAATACACCTCCCCTCACTTATAATTTTGAACCCTTTCTGTCTTTTCTTCACAACACATTGAGCCATATATCTTGACCAGACCCAGCCCAATTTACTTAAAAATAATTTTACACATTCCAAATGTTTTTATCTTCCCAAAATAAAATTCATGTGGCCCTTAAGAAAAAATACAAATAGTTCTTCCAAGGAATATGTAATCACTCTAAGCAACCACTTTTTTACTGCTTTTAACTCCTCTAGAAATATGATAATTGTCCTAAAGTAATAAATTATTAATACTATTAAAATTTTTATAATATTATAAACCACGATTAATTAAAATATTTACAATAATATGGTAAGTGAATTTATCTCTCATTCATACATATGATTTATCTTATCCACATAACAATTGAATTCAGTTTTCATTTCTATATATTATTGAAGAGTTTTAGGAGATTTATATTGTTTCTATATGATAATTATGAAATATTTTTTGTTACATAATTATTATACATTAACTACTATCTTAACATTAAATTCATTTAAAAATGATAATGTTGCTCATGGGTATCGGGGAACTAAAACCTAAATGAAGCGATGTGATTTGTTTTTCATTTCAACCTTACATGGATCCTAATAATGTAAAATTGGAAGAATATATAATTTATCTATATATATGAAATAATAATGACATATTTAAGGTTAATTATCATTTAACAATATTTTATTCTATTTATCAAAAAGTGAAAATAGATTTCATGCATACGTATGTCAAATCATCTGCATGAACCATGTAATTCTGGTTTCTGTAACTTAATTTTATGGATATCTATAAATTAATAAATATAATAAACATATATGATAATTATATCATTATTAATCTTAAAAAGATGAATTACACAGAATCAATGTACAATACTATCAATGAAAAACATACATGGAAAATGACACAGTTATCACACAAACAAGTGATTCAAATGAAGGATTGATAATAAGTGGGAAAAGAAAGAATATAAATAAATAATATATTGTATGATATAAAATATTATGTTTCTAATATATATATATAATAAATCTATATTTATTATATTCTAGGATTGAATATTTATGATGGAAGTTAGACCTGAGGTAAGGGTTTTTCATTTCAAATCTCCTTCTTTTGAAAGATTGTTATGTTATAAAAATATCATCTTTTAGTAGGTGTATATAGTTCTCCTTTGATATTATAGAAATTATCTCTTTATATTCATGGTATTTAATGTTAAAATTTAATTTATTTATTTCATGTGAGTTATTATTTTAAATATGCCCAAGAAGTTTGGTTTTATTTCATAATGTCATCATTATATAGGATTATCTATATTAAAGTCTATGCAAAGTGAATTATTTTATTTCTCTATATTAAACCAATTATATTTTATTATTATCAATCTATATCTATAAATATTACTTTTTACATTCATTCTATACTCTGGAGTTACTGAAAATACAAAAATCATGACTTTAGGTAAAATTGATATTGTTTTTCAACTCTCTTAGGATTTTTCTTCTTCAATATCCATTTATTCCATAATGTTTTTTAAATAATATTTTTATTATTATCAAATTATTTATAAAATAAATTTTTACCCATGATGTAATTTTAATAAAAATAATAAAAATAACATTCTTAACTTTTAATGAATTAGCTAATTTTTACTTTTCTTTAAAAATTTCAAAAAATTGTTTATGAACCTATACAACATAATAAGAATTTTATGCCATCATAAACAAACATTTATTTGACCAATAAATTATATTATTTATAATATTATTTTAAAATTAAATTTTCTTCCTCAATATTTTTGTAATTTTTCGAATTTAAATAAATGAGTTCAAATTTAAAAAGTGTGTATACCTCAAGAAATTTTCCACTGATTTTTTGTTGTATTTTAATCGGTATAAATTTTTTTTTTGTATATTAATATTTATTTATGATATAAAATATTGATAAAAACAACCATTTTTATAGGGATTGGTTGGGTTAAATTTTACTCTGTAAATTAGTGAGATTACATATGATACTTTTTTTCAACACAATCTAGTATTGATATTTCAGTAACATTTATTATTTATTTATTATTTATTAATATGATGGATGAATCTGAATTATAATGTTCAAATAGGTTTGTAGAATTACCCATCCCCTTGATGCATCACTGGGTATCATGAGACAAAATAGGCCAGGCATTTGTTTGAGTCCATACCCATTTATCTCGATATATTGACATCATGACATGATGGTATTTTTAGATTTCTTATTATAAGGGCTCCATGGTAAGATTCAGATCTTTAGAAACAATCATTATATATTTATGGAAATAGTTATTGATTACCAAGTGATTGCTTGAATAGTTACAGTATTTCTGGATATAATCCTAGATCTAGTTATTGTTTATCTAGAATTATTCGATAAGAATTTATACCATCCATGTTATTCTTCATTCTCAAATTATACATTAAAAAATGTGGTTTATTTAAATACCATTCCATTAATTTTTTTTCTTACCTAATCATTGTATATTCGTCTATAAAAAATAAATAATGAAAATATAAGATCACTTTTTCTTTGTTTCCATTACCAATGACATGAAGAAAGAATCATTGAAGGTGTTTAAGGATGTATTCTATTTACATTTACTTAGTTTTTTATTTTATGTGTTAAAATTTAATGTGAGATTCAAATATATATATTTATTTTACCTGGACAACTAAACTATTAAATCCTTTGATAAGAGATCAATTGTATATGGTGCTAATGTAATAATGTAACCAGTGGCATTCTATTACCAGTGTCTGAATTATTAGAATATTTAATGGAGATATTCAAACAAATATTAATAATTTCCTCACATTGTTTAGAATTATATATATTTCAATTTCAAAATTCTTCTTAGTAAGTATAAGTTTTACACATTATTCCATAGAGGGCCTCATAATGATACATATGACTGTTTGCGAGAATAATATTTTTATAATAAAATTAATGTAGGGAATGTAATTGATAACAACCTTCTAAAAAATCAATATACTAATATCTCATCATATAATCATAGATTTGAATGATTATATAAAACTAACCATATATATTAGACTTATATTCTTTGATAATGCACTGGATTTAATTAATTTATGTTGAATTCTTCTCTAAAACATTGAGGTGAACCTCAATTATCAATCAGATATAATTGATAGTGGTACTTAATCTAACCGTAAGACATCCTTAGTGTATAACTAGGTGATCTAATCAATAAAGATATATTATTTGATGGAAATTTTTTGGGTTTATTTCATTCGGTGTTCAAAAATTACCCAAATAATATTATGACCTTTAGATTTCTGGGGTAGTCCCAAGATGAAATCTAGGGTGATGTATTGCCATTACATCTCATGTATTTTAAATAGATGTAACCTATCCTTATAAGTCTACCTCACAACATCAAAATGTTGGTATACCAAGAATCATCACACATACTCCACAAAATATCTCTTCATGTTATCCCACTAGAAAGAATATTTAAGATCTCTATAAATAATCTAAATTCTAATATGAATAGATAATTATGAATTATTTTATTAATATAATTTATAATTATATTATTTTTGATATTTACGGAACACATATTATCTTTTTGACCATTACTATTCCAACACTCAAATGACTAAACTTAGTAACACACCATACCTTCTCTTACGACTCTATATCTTACTTTTGTGATTCTTTACTCTTCACCTGAATTCATGGAATATTATTCACATGGGAGAAAATAATACTTCAACCTTCCTTATTATTTCATGTAATATTCCTTACAAATCCATATCAATTTGATCCCATTAAATCCTCATCGTACTGAAATTACAATAGTACTTCCAACTGAGTGCATGAGCCACCTTTTTCACCATCCCATGATGGTAATGTATTGGGCTCTCATAATGTAACATAGTGAATTTTAATTATTTATTATTTATTAAAATAATATCAACGTCTTTTTATATAAATTTATTCATGAAATACTATATTAATATTTCACTACATGCAACACTAGGATAGCTTGTGTTATACAAGACACTGATTTTTAACAAAACCATGCTATATTGTTCAAATGGTTATTTAAAAAATGGTTATAACTTATCCATTAAAAATAGAGACATAAATATTAAAAAATAATTATTAAATATTCATTATAATATATTTATATAAAAAAAATAATGATATAAAATTACACAATTTTTGAGAAAGACTTTATATGTTTCAAGAATACTATTTACTCAAAAATATATTTGATTTAATTATTTTCATTAAAAACAGTAATTTTTGAATCATTTTAAAAATAACTTCTTAAAATTAAACATAATTTTTGAAACCCTTTTATCAAAATTAAGTATGGGTGAATATTTTGGATGTTCTTGAAAAGAATTGATTTTTATAAATAGAAAAAAAAATTAAATTTTAATAGAAAACTCTAATATCATTTAATTATTTTAAAATTTAAAATTGAATTTTCAATTGGGTTTTAATGTAAAATTAGTTCAATTATATATCCATAAATACAATTAATTTCATTTTAATCAATTTCATATTTAATTTTTTTATAAAAAATTTCTAATATTTTTAATATTTTCTCAATGAAACCCCGGTTTCCAATTTGGTTTGTACGATTTATTTGAAATTATATTTTTCCAATTATATTTGATTAATTTAGATAATGGATTAAACAATTTTAATTAAATAGATTTATATTATCTATTATGTTAAACATAAATTTGAACCAAAATTAATAATAAAAACATAAAAATTTATTTACCATAGTTAACGTGAATATAGGTATTCTGAGTTAATCTAAATGAAATGGATTTAAAATTACACATATTTTATCCAAAAACAATTTTATATCCATATTTAAATATTATAAATTCTATTATCTAGAATTATGTAATTTTGGAACATTAAAATATGAAGACAAATGTCGGTGGAATTCTTTCTTTCAAAACAATTATAAATATGCCACTCACCACAATTAAAAATGGTTACCCCAATCCTCTCTTATTTAAGAGTTAAAACCCATTTTTTCTGCCAATACATGACAAAATGTACTCCATTAATTCATTATATCATCCTATAATACTTATTTTGAATATAATTGTAACCATGTATGCATTTTGGTGGAAACCTAATGTAGATACTCGAAGAAGAGTAAAATTTGGTCAACAGTCATATTTTGTTTCTTGCTCAAAATAATTCATTTAATATTAAAAAATTGTGATATGGTAAACTCATTATATTACATATAATTTTTTTTTCTATTAATAGAATAGCCTAAGACAATATCCACTTCTATCAAATGTGTTATGAAATTATAGTTCGTCTGATTGGAGGACTACCACCACCTAAACAAATCTCATTATTTTATCATTACCATGACTCAATGTTGGAAACATTAATCAGATTAATATTTATATATGTTATTTATGATATTATTATAATTATTGATTTAATTTATGACACATACATTCAAACTCTACAACTGTTGGATTATGATAACAACACTTGTGTACGGTGAACTACCTCCAGGCGAAGTGAAGTGATCCATTCACCCAATAAAAATAAGGTATTAAATATGGGTTTAATGAAATAATTTTATATATATTACATAAAAATAATTCAATAATTGTAATATATAATTTACATTTCTTTATTTCAGTCTTAATAAAAATGGAAACAATGTTCATGTGTACGTACAACCCACCATAATTAAAAATGATGTCTTTCATTTTCTGTCACAAAATATTATATATTACTATAAATAAATATATAGTGAAAATAATATATATATATATATATATAATCTAAAATTCAATATATTATGACACCATGATAAGTGTAGGTGGAAAAAAATAGAAAATCAAAAAACATATGAAAACTAAGCGTTTATTACCTAAAACGTAACATTATCGGTAAATTATAAATAAACAGGTAAAAAATCATAATAAAATAATATATATATTATGATATATATATATATATATCCATAATATATTATTAATGTAGAGGTTTTGAATGCTTATGATGAATGTAAATACATTAGTTAATGGACTTCCATCTCAATTTTTATTTGGTGATGCAAATGCCATATTCACCACCAATTTCACTAATGTGGTATATATACTACCCATGAATGTATTTTATGATTATTATACTGAAACCTTATTGTATTATCATATCAATTTTTTGACCTATACTTCATTAATTTTACTATATAGACATTAATAATGCAGTAAGGTTCTTAACATCAATTTTCCTTATCAAAGATATATGTTATGTTATTCACCTATATTATCAACTATGTGTATATAAATTTTTTTAATGTAATATAATTTATTTATTTATACTCTATATATTTTATATTCAATATTCTTTTATTCCATCATTGGGATAATGATTCAATGTTTCGATAGTGGTAATTATTTCATGTTATAATATCTGTATTTGTTATGATTATTTATAATTATGTTTTTGATGATAAAATTTTATGGTCCATATATCATAAAACTCATAAAATATATTATCCTCTAGTTATTCATGAAATTTTGAGGTAATAGAAACATTATACCACTCTTTATTAATTAAAAAAATGGAAAATGTTTTTAATAAAATTAGACATCATTTTTCTCTTTGGACAAAAATCCACTTTTTACCAAAACCATATTTTCAAAAAATTTAGTGAAATGTGTATTATTATTATAAAATTATTTTTAAAATTGATTTTCCCTAAGTTGTATTTTTTAAATAAAACATGAACGTAATCTTGATGAAGTTTTACAAATAATTATCATATTCTAATTACCAAAAATTTGAAAGGAATCATTATTTTCACATATTTGAGATGAATAAAACCTCATGTAGTCATGAAAATTATTTTCATTGAAAGTCCCTTTATAAAATATTAAATTAATTTTCAATGAATTTATTTTGAAAATTATTTATTTATTAAATAGTGTTTCTTCAAAGTGAAATAGATATTTTCCTCATGAATTTTTTTAAAAGATTGCAAAAATTATTTTTTATATAAAATGAAATCAGTTGATGTTACCAATGCCATGAAATCTATTGATGTTACCAATGCCTTATGTAGGATAATATTTAAGGTTAATAATATTATTATTTTTTTAATGGATTATTTTTATTCCTTCATGATGTTTATGTATCTCATTTCTCCCCTATGGATTATAGCATGATAATATTATTATGAAACCCACTTCGTTTTTCCAGTGTAATGCTATGATGATGTGATGATATCATTATGGAACCTATCCTTATTCCATGGGTTCTTATATGATGAAATGTTTTTGAAGCCCATCTAATTTCATGGGTTAGGATGTGATGTATTTTTAATGATATTTTGGGACACATAAATACATTTTATATTATGAGACTGATGGGACATATATCCCCCTCCAATACATTAGGTAAATATTCAGATCTCATGAGAATGATTTAATTAGAATGGGGAGTAAACATTGATAAATAATGGAAATTTTCAACTATAACGACAATGAGAGTGAATATTTATTATTATTTTTATTTGGGCAGTGAAATGTTTATACTGTCATATCCTTGTAAATTAACCTTGAATAATATGGGAAAGATTTTCTGTGAATAGGTGTAATCATAAAATATATGTCTTATGCCAATATTAGGTTTTCATAGAACATGTAATTTTAATCACTTATGAATTATGTATTATGAACTATAAATATTTACACAATGAATCAATATTATGAACAATGATATGTAGGTTAGGGTTTTAAAATTTTATTCAATGGTTCTTATACCCTTATGATCATGATTTGCTTTTGTATATTTCTTTTTTACCCTTATTGAGAATATGATATCTACATTTATTTTGATTCCTTTTCCTAGGGTATGAAGAAATATATTATGTATGATATTTATATGAAATATTCATATTATTAAAATCATTGTGGTATATGATTTGGTTTAACTATAATGTAATTTCATATGTTATCTACTTTCCAAAGACACTAAACTATTATGGTATTCGTGTGTGTAGTTATGTAATGTAACGAATATTCGTAAAAATTGTTATATCTATTTTTGGTTATCATGGGTCACTATAATTGAAATCAGATAATTAATTAAGTAAACCTTTGAAAATTATAATAATAAATCATTATTGATATCCCTATGGAAAAGAATAAAGATACTTATAAAGATATAAAAAAGTATAGGAAAATGTCCTCGAATTTTGGTAAATGATGGAGAAATTTCTTTTATGAAATTAAATCCCTATATGTATACTATAACTGGACATTGTTTTGTAATATAGGTAACTAGTGTTAATAAATCAAAAGGTCCCATTAATATTGTCTATATCGTCATGTACTACATAACAGTGGACCTTTCTACACACCTAGTTGGACAGTCCAGGGGGATACATTTTGGAAAATAAAATACTCTTTACTAACAATCATTAAGGATTTAAATAGATGATGACTATGAATGACATAGGATAATATTTTACTTCGATTTATTAGATAAAGTGTCATGATTTAGACATCATATAATATATTTTTCTTCATTATGTGGTTCCCCCATCATGATTAGTGTTTCTTACATTATTCGTTCTTGTTTTAGTTAATGGTTAGAACCTAAAGGCTCCATGATTACTATGAGTGTTGTAGAAAATAGAATTATTGTCTTCATGTGAATCCAAATTTTTTGAGGGATAGAATGAATAATATCACTATTACGATCAAAATACATTATTAAACTATGAATTATAATGGTCATCAAAAAGAAAAAACAGGGAACAACATTCTCTTATGTTCATAATGTGGAAATTCTCACCATATTTCAGTGGGTCTTCTAATCCTGTACTTTCTAAACAATGTATTAGAATCATTGAAAATATATTATACATTATCCAGTGATCAAAACATGAATAATTCATTTTCGATATCTATATTTTGGAAGGTGAAGTGGATCCGTGGTTGAATGTTATCAAGAATACAAGCAAATATGTAGAAATTTACTCTTTAGGTTATGAAGGTTTCAAAAACTTATTTTTCAATAAGTAAATTTCTAATATTATCTATATGAATATGTATAATGAGTTTATTGAAATATTTTTGAAGAATTATGATTCTATTAGTAACAATGGGTAAAATTTTACAAAACATTTGTGTAATACATCTGTTATTATCATCCAACATTAATGTAAGGTTGTTTGATTGTACAGTGGATTAAAACCAAGTATCATAAAGGTGAAAGCCATAATAGATTTATGTATATATGAAGTGATTGTTAAATGTTTTATCAATTTGGAAATTTATTTTGGTGTAATGTATCAGTCTCATAGTTCTGATAACATTAGAAAATTAAATTAAAAGGAAAACATAGGAACCATTGGGAGAAGTAGATAATATTTCCTTTATGCTTATAGTGAGGTAATATTATTGGAGGAAATTTTATTAAGGGTAATAGTAAACATTTTTCTGCATGGAAGGTAATTCCATAAGATAATTTTTTCCTGATGTGATGGGAAGAAGTTAGATAACAATGTAAATAGAGGGAAAGATACACATAATACACCACCCACACTCCAGTTTTTTAAATGTTAAGTACATTATGATTTATACAAACCAATTACCAAATGATGATGTTAATAATTATGAACTATGATAGTAACTATATAAAATGAGAGAAAAATGGAAATCACATGTGACCACTATTTATAATGAAGGTTGAAAGAAATACTTGTTGAAAGGTACACATACCACCAATCTAGAACTTCTAATGTCTTATTTGACTCTTTATTTACCCATTTTTCATATCTAACGAGTTTTTTAAGGGTATCAAGATTTTACCCAAATGATTAGATATATAATTAAAAGTGAAACAAAAAATGTAATGATGATTGCATCCCAAGTATATGATTCATATTTAAGAAATGTTTTTGGGACTGTGTTTTCATAAAATAATTTCATTCTTCCATATGATGAATTTGATTTTAACTTGGGAATGGATTGGTTTTCTCTAAATAAAAAATAAAATTAATTTTTGAGGAATGTAAGTCACATCTCATTTTCCAAAACAAACTACGATTTTATATTAATGTGATGATAAGTAAGAACATCCAATAAAGATCAAAACCATAATATGGGTCTTAATTCATTTTCTTAATGGGTGTTTATCTAAAATATTCCTGGAGAATCATGAAATCAAGGTTATACCTATGGTGAGCATATTTTTTAATGGCCTTCCTGATGTGTTAACTATTATAACTTCCAAAATATGTGATGTTATGTTCTTATTAAAACATAATCTTCATTCCATAAAAATTCCAAAGGCTCCCTATAGATGAACCAATTTGTGTTGTGGGAACTGATGAAGCATCTCCAATAAATCCTTGTTAAATAATTCATTTGGAGATTTTTTTAACATGTGATACACATATTATTTTTATTAAAAATAAATACCAATCAATCAGACTCTCCAAAATTTATCAGAAACCAAACAATGTTCTTGTTAATAACAACTATTATATTTCTCTTATTGATGTCTTATTTGATCAACTAAATAGAGAAATATAGATTTCCATGATTTACTTTAATTATAGATATCATCAATTAAGGGTCAAGGGGGAGGATTTACCCAAGAAAAAATTTCCATATATGGTATGGGCACTATGAATACATATTTATTCCATTATTCCTTTTTTAATAAACCCATTATCATCATGGTTTTAATTGATAGAGTATATAAATATTACCTAGATCAGTTTGTAGTAGTCTTTATAGAAGATATTCATAGAAAAGAAAAGGGAAAGGAAGAGAAAGAAGACCAAATGATAATTTAAATAATGTCCCTATGGAAGGA
Source organism: Viscum album (assembly GCA_963277665.1). Lineage (NCBI taxonomy): Eukaryota > Viridiplantae > Streptophyta > Magnoliopsida > Santalales > Viscaceae > Viscum > Viscum album. The sequence goes on from OY728138.1 coordinate 1,411,337,654, forward strand.
GTAACTATATTATTAATTTAAAACATTTGAATATTCTTTTTCAAAAGGTTTCCATTTTGAATCATATAACCTCTAAAGAGGTTATATTAGTAGATCCATAAAAGTTGAATGTTGTTGAATGTTAGTCTATTTCAACTATAGTGACTAAGATCCATTTTTTTTCATCGATTAGATTGATATTATAGATGGTTTGTGGATAAATTCACACAAATATCTAATAGAATCATTGATTTTACTCAAAAGGGATTCAATTCGAATTGGACAAATGATGGTGAGGAAAATTTAAAGTATCTGAATAAAATATTAATCAGTGCACCTATGCTTAAATTATCATAGATTGGTGATGGGATTGTAATATGTTATGATGTATCCAAGAAGGAATTTTTAGGATTTTTTATATTTAATGATTGGTTTATATCATTTTCCTCACAAAATTGATGATTCATGAGAAAAAATCCCAATTCATGATTTAATGTGAGCTATAGTATTCATTGTTGTGATATATTAACAATTTTTATTTATAGAGAATATATATGTATATATATATCAATAATAAAATTTTAATGTATATATTATCACATATATAAGTGAATATTCACAATATAAGATTGTTTGACATGATAAAATGATTAGGATGGTTTAATACATTACATTCATGGGAAAGAAAACATCGTGGATGATGCATTGAGTTGAAAGGGTCCAGCTAGATAATCCATGATAGAAGATTAAATAATATACAACATTTAAATATTTCTAATGGATGGATCCATAAATCATAAATGAATGGAAAAAATATTCTCTTTCACAATTTAATTTTCACCTATATATCCATATAAGGATTAAAGAGGTGAAAAAACATGATGTAGAGCTACATGAGAATGTTAAAAATGTTCCTGAGATTAAAAATGATAAGGATCATATGCTAAGGTTTATGAACCATGTATGTGTTCCATCCATACCATATTTTAATATGTACTTGGTAGAGGAATCTCATAGTTCAGAATTCACCATTCATTTAAGATTTATGATGATGTATAAAGATTTGAAAGTGTATTTATTGTGAAATGGAACTACATGAAAATGACTATTTCGTAGTGGTTTTTTTTGAAATGGACGCCCATTAAACTGCCACCATATAATTCTACAATGGTTTCCAAAAACCATTGCTAAAGTGTGTGTCGGGAAACAACATGTTGTGGATTCCTTGATTTATTATTGGTTTATGGTAACCATCATTGTGGGTGTATTCCATGGTGGTTTTTAGGGAGTTAGGAGAGGTTTTATCCAGGGTAACTGATAATTTTTTATCGGTGGTTATATCCACCACTAAGAAAAATATCATATTTTCTGGGAAAACCAACAGCTGAATTATTGTCTGTAGCGGTAGTTAAAACTGAATCTAAATTTAGATTTACAAAAAATGAATCTGATATTGTAGGCCCATTACCAATGCCCTGAATAAAAAACATTCCAATTTATATAACATATAACAAATCATAATGACAACGCATCTCAACCACCCCACACCACAACCACCCCACACAACCACCACCACACTTCATAACGACTACACATCACAACCCCCATGTATAATTTAGTATCAATAAGGTGTTTTATCATAATTACTAAATTATTATGGAGGTTATTCACACAGAAATAAAATATTTTCAAGGAAACCAATTAAATAGTTTGATATATAATCTTTATTATTTCAATATGTGGTGAGGTTATACAAAATTACATTGAACATTTTATCAATACCAAAACAACACACTATCTCAATGTAATCCATAATTGGAAAACCAAGTATGTGTGACCAAATAAAAATAAATAACAAGAAAGAGTAAAAATTACGTGATTTCTCCCATCCCCTTAAAATTCATTTAATCTTCTTCATTATCTTTATTAAGATGACATGTACCATTTAACCAAATGAATACAAAAGCATGATATTTACAAATTATAGAACATGCAGTGGTCTAAGTGATAACGGTTCTTATATATTCATCCATTTAAAGAATCCATGACCTTGTTGCCAATTCATAACCATTTTACCCTCACCATGCCCAATGCTACAATTTGGTGAGCTTGGGATTCCTATTTTGGACAGGTGGTCCTCCAATATTCCATTCCCACCCAAGGGAATTTCAAGATTCTCATGGTGCATAGGAAAACAACTAGGACAACACACATAGCACAATTTCATTCCCAAGTCATGTTTATGTATCTAATTTTACACAAGAGCACTCCCAATATAAAACATCACCCTTCATATCCATACTAGTCATTCCACAGGCCGTGGAGGCCTTCAAAAGGCCAAAAAACCACCTCAATCCTTAAATTAACCACAAAAATATCCCAAAATATCCCCATGACTTCATAATAAAAAAAGTGAATTTTATAAAGGGTTTGTACCATTAAACTGCCTCTTTTAATTTTGGTTTCCCTATTATTTCTCAATCCTATGTCATGGTGATCATATTTTCCCCAAAATAAGGAGAATTATGTGTCGATTGATTCCTATTATCAGGGGATACATAGTGATTCTTGGATCTCCAATCACAAAATCAACCAAAAACCGATATCAAATCCCCCACTTTATCTTAGTGATTGGGTTTCTTCTTCATTCACATAGTTTTTCTATCTATAGGGTTGGTATCAAGACAAGTTCATTTCATTTTTAACATCAGTTTAAAATATATTAAACCTTATATAATATGTAATTTTTAATATGATGATAGACTATAGATTATTTTAGTTATTTTATCATGATGATAAACTATGTGATGCATGGTCCATCATGTAATACATTAATATTTATAGAGATTTCAACCTACTAAGACCTATCTTCATCTACATATTATCAAAATTTACAAAAGGATCCTTATCATGTGGTTCTTTATCCATAAGACAATGATATGAAAAAATGTCTCTTAACCTATGAAATATCCTAATATGCATATGGGTATAATATAAAAACGATATGTGGATGGATTCATCATGTTTCAATATATGTAATGATGTTGGGATCTCTTATAATAGGCCTCGGTGAAAATTATAATCACACTGTTTTGACCCAAAATGTGAGACCCTTCTTCTTTCACATCAATTTGTTTATTTCTTTCTCACATAATGGTTTACATACATGTCATCCTTGTCCTCTAATACATGTGAAGAATTTTTATAGAGGAACTTTTCCAAGAACTATGAATGGATTAATTCCTGTTACTATATGATATTTTTTTGATCGTTCATCCATGTGTAACAAACCTAATAAATTTATAAAACATAAATCATAAAAATGATTCATGACAAATAAATTGACATATATGGTGAAAACCAACCTCGAGAAATCCATAAATAAAAGGAAACATTAGAAATCGATAAAATACATAAAATGAAACAAGAGAAATCACGAAAATGATAGGTCATGAAAATGGTTGGTGAAAACTATGTGCTATAGATGGTACATATACAATCCAACTATTGCCATGTTTTTCCAACATATCAAAAAAATAACTAATCTTGGTTTGATTATGAACAATGATCATCACCCTCTCCAACTCCATCTCAACATCCTTCTAAAACCTAAAAGAATATTATATTTAAAAATAAATACTTTTGTATATTTATATTTAACTTTAAAACAAATATAATATTGAAAAATAAATGATTTTGAATTTTTATGATTTACCTTCTCACCACTAGTTGATGAAATACCACTGGGGGAATATCTGGTTATCTTATGATATAAATCAATAAATGTTTTATACAAAGAGGATATCTAGACCTCCATGGCCCTGAGCTATATTTCATAGATAAATAATCTATCTATGAGTATCTTAGTGTGTGGACTGAATAAAACTAGGAGTAGATGTAGAAAAAATCTCTGGTGGCCTATAAAATACCTCAAATGGTACGGTTCTCAAACCCATCCTACACACTTTATGAGGATGCTCTTCCCCAACGACTTTAGCAACCGGGTCATCCTGGGAGATTGAGTAGGACTGGACAAGATCGTGACACCATAGTTATTAAATTTTTACATATAAATCAAATATGATTCATATTATAAGAAATATTTATTAACATTGTAACAACTAATAATAAGTTATTATAATGAAAAATGAGTTCATACCAAAGTTCTCTGGGAGTCTCATTATCAAAATATCTAACATATTTTTGATGAATATTAAATCACACTACTGTTTGGGATGCTTCGTGACCTAAACTCTGTAAATAAATTAAAAAAATAACCCCAGAATTTAATATATGAAACAAATAATATTATATTATTAATATTTAAGCTAATGAAAATATTACCGGAGAAGATCGACATCTAGAGAATCTCATTGACACCACAATGTGAGGGATGACCTGCTTAGCCTAGCTTGAAACATTTTTTCTTGAACGATCCTGAAATAAATTAAATAAACTTTAATACTAATGTATTCAATGTCATATCCCCTTCATATACATGTATATATGTAAAATGATATTATTAAGGTAATATATATTTAAATACCATATGCTTCTCATCACGTTTTTTTTCCGACAAAAACGTTCAATTGATCTTTGGGTACCTCATTTGGTAGCTTGTCATACTTCTATTGTGCAGTCAATAAAGTATTGTGGACATCTCCCCATAATCTCCATTTAAAGTATTTCCATTTTATTCCATGATTTTTCAATGTCCACTTTCATGCAATCATATCAGCAACTGTAATGTGGAAAAACATATGTACATGGAAATTCATTTTGAAAATATTAATAACATGCATTCAATTACTCCATAATGTATTAAAATTACTTTTATTTGGGAATCAAAAACTTCATTTTTCAAACTGGCAGGAATATGCCTCCAATAATCATATGAAATATAAGGTAAATGGAATCTCCATCCAGTTATCCAAAAATCTTTCCAAGTAATCATGGAACATCATCCATAGGGACCCTATAAGAATCAAATGGGATAACTATCTTCTCTTTAGTTAGACGCTATACATCTGAACATTTTTTATTTTTCACCACTATTGCATTGTTTCTATCATTATTGAATAACTAATTAGTGTAATAGAAGTGCAATAAATTTATTCATATAAATTTTTTACCTATAACAGTCAACCTCCAGTATCCCAACAATGAACTAGATACAGCACGCCGCTCCCCCACTACCGAGGCACATGAATCAGGAGGTGACGACTGAGCTGGTGAACGGATGCTCACAGAGGGTGTGAGAGATGGTTCAAGGGAAGAAGGTGTAGGGGGGAAGGCATAGGGTGGCATAGATGTTATAGGGAGGGAGACATATGGATCATCATCTATCATAGTTGTATATGTGAAAGTATATTGTTTCCTCCTTTGAGTTCCTATAATATAATCAAATAATATTAATTTCAGAACATATATTTCAAAAATTTTATGCAGAAAAAATTAGAAAATATAACAGATGCATAGTATTGACAAAAAACTTATACATAACAATGATAATGAATGATTTTAGAAATTAAACAAGTGGTTGATAAATGAATTCATAACTCTACAATAGATAATTTTCTCCTTCCATCTTGTCAGTTTCCTACTCCATCACATCATCCACTCCATTGAACCATGAAAGACTAATATTTTAAATAACATTGTGGAAAAATTATTCAGATCCTTTTTGTTGATGTGATTCAATGTCAGAGGTCAAATCGTCCACTACAGTACCCATATAATTCATATCTCTTTGTTTTATGTGAGAAACTACACTCTACACTTCATGCACAACATCATTAAACTAATAAACCATTTTTTCATTCAATGATAATATAGAAAGTTCATGCAATTCATGGTCACCACCATCCATCGTGAGAGATAAGTTCAAAGAAGAAATTTAAAGGAATATCTTTTAACACCACTAATTATATCGACCAAATTGCATTTGAATAAAACAACTGATAAATGATCATGGTAGTTTAATTCAATAATATCGGTCATCTTTCCATAGTATCCTGTAGTAGAAAATGTTAATATAACACTATTCTATGTATTCATACCCTCTTCTCAATTGACTATATGAAATCTAAATCCATTCACATTTTAAGCATCGAACTTTCTAACTTTTTTAAGAGGACCTCAGGAAAGAAACTTCAAATCATGTGACAACTCTGCTTGAGTATCAGTATTCAATATCTGAGAAAATAATTATACTTTATTAAAATTAAAAAATATATGTTTCAACATAATATTCAAATTTATTTCAATATTTATGAACTTACATGTCATGGAAACCATTCTACATGCTCATTACTCACAACTTTCATTGTATCTTTCTCATTTATTTTTCAGACTATCATTCGTCTCATTGTTTTTATCCTCAACTCTTCAATAAATAGATCTTCAATTTCACTATTCAGTAGCTGAAATCTATATGCCTATAATAATTCCATTTCAATCAGTGTATCATTTGAGGTCCTCCCCACCAATCAGCCAATAACATAAAATACTTTGGATTTTCCATGTATTTGAGATTTATTCAATGTGTTGTAAACACATCTAAATTGATTAGATATAGTCTCATTATCATCCTTGTTTTTAAAAAAAAGCTCAGACACACTTCTTCTAAATATCCTTAAGCAGTAGAGACTTCTTATTGAGCTTTATTTCTCACGTATGATTTCAAAGGACCACGATATCTGTGAAATAAAAAAAATAATTTTTCATTTAATTAACTAAAAAAAATTGTTAACATAACTAAAAAACGTATAAATAATGCACCTCTCAATTGCATACATCCATCGATAATGAACAGGGCCTCCTAATTTAGCTTCCCTAACCAAATGCATAGTTAAATGCATCATGACAGTAAAAAATGATGGAGGAAATATCATATCCATTGAAAAAAGTGTAAATACAAGCCTCCCTAGAAGGTTTTCTAAATCAAATGGATGTAGAGATTACACACATAGATTCCTGATAATTGTGCATAATTGGAGTACAACACTAGTATAATTTTCAGGTAATAATGTACACAATGCAAATGGTATTAACTATTGTAACAAAATATGCGAATCATGACTTTTCAATCCATGTAACTAACTATTCATTAAGTCAACACACCTCAAGATGTTACTATAATACCCATTAAATACTATCACATGCTTTAAAATTCAGAGGAATGTATCTTTATCCCTAATTTCAATTGCAAAAATTACTGAATAATTCATATCCTTCTCATCTGTCCAGAGATCACGTTATATGTTCATTACTTGTAAGTATTTCCAAGCATTGAGATGATCCTTCGACTTCTATGCTCATTAAGCAATTTAATGATCATATTTTCACAAATCATCGTCTCAATATGCATCACATCGAGATTATGCCACAAAAAATTGAATTCTGAATATGGATGTTTAAATAATATGCTTTCTTTTCTTCCACAATTGTGTTCCTATTTCATTTGATGATGTACTTCGAACCCATTCCCGCTATCATTAAAATGAAAAACCTTCAAAAATTTTATTTCAATTTATCAATGTTGTGTCAACATTTCAGAACTATTTAACAACTTTTGAGGTGTTCTATGATCAATGGAATATTTAAATTTTGATATGTTCATTCGAATTCTATGAGATGCATCGAGAAATCATTAATGGAACAAGAAGAAACATTTTTTACTGTCAGGTAGATGTTTGGGATCAAAATCAAAGTTACAAACAGGAAACTCCAATCCCATTTAAGAGTTCCAACCAGATAAATTCCATGTCCTAGGGAAGTCATTAATAGTCCCCATTAAAGCAGCATGAATTTTAAACATTATTTTTAGAAGAAACATCAATTGTATAAACACTATTGCTCTATAATTACTACAATTAATCAATTTAATGATTCATTTATAGATTAATATCATTTCTCTGCATTTTCTTCCAGGAACAATCATTGAAATGATAAAATACATTTGTTTTCATACACATCCGAAGACTCAGATTGTAATGGATCAAAAGAACTGGCCTAATGCTAATACTGGCACTCAATGTCCCAAATGGGTTGAATCCATTGGAATCCAATCCCATTTGAAAATTCCTAGGATCAAATGAGAAAAATGGATCTAATGAATCAAATTTCATCCACTATTGTAAATCTCTTGGATGTCACATTAACCCATCATTGTTTTTATCTATAGAATGCCACTTCATCTGTTCGGTGGTTTTCGATGACATGAATAATCTTTGCAATCAAGGATTTGATGAAATGTAATGAAAAACCTTGGAAGTTGTGTTCCTTTACATCTTATCCATGGTATTATGTTGATTCAGTTTTCCATCATCACCCATAGAATGCTATCTAGAAGAAGATTTTTTTTTGATCCTGTCTACATGAATCCTGTCTCCAATAAAACATACAGTCATTGGGACGCACATTTATTTTTGTATAATTCAAACCAAGCCTCTTAACAACTTTTTTCATATCATAAAAAGACATGGGGATGTTTGATTTCAGAAATTCATCACACAATAATTCCAATATCATGGACATTTCCTCATTTGTAATTCCACATAGGCATTTGATACGGTACAACTTCATGAAAAAAGAATGATTTGAATACTTCGAAAATCTTCTATACAACTCTTTATTTCCATCATTATCTAAATCATGTAATTTATTTTCATCCATGAAGTTTTATCTTTCATTATTCTCCAAATATTTAAGAGGAGGATCCCCTGATATGTTACAATCTTCATCTGGTTATCCAAAAGTCTCAAAAACATCCCTTATCATGTTACGATTTGTATCACCTCATCTGGTAGTTCAGATAAGTTTTAATATTGATGGGGGTGCTTTTCAGTGCCCAATTCATCATTTATAAGGGTTTTCATTTCATTTCCCATTGTCAACTATGTTGGGAGCTTATTCTCTAGATTGACATCTATGATCATCTATTCTATAATGTTTTATTCTCCATTCTAAATCGAACAAAAATATGGATTAAGGAATTGATTCAATATTAAATGTTATAAACTTCATCTCTCTTCAACCATATTTTAAATTTAAATTTAGGACATGGATATCTTATTATCCCTTCAACAGATCGATTGGAAAATAAAAAATATAAAAACACTTCTAAACCCTTAACCTGCTGAGGTTTTTTCCTCGGTAGTTTGATCCAGCTTTTGTACATATATATCACAATGTGCCTACCGAATATTAAAAAACATAAAACACATACCTATTAACAAATAGGGAAAGAGATTCAAATATACTAGTTGAAAAAATATATAAATATGATAAATATTTGGAAAAAGTCTAGGATTGGATCAAAAAAAATTCAAAGACTCGTTTTCCCAATAGCTGATGATAACATAAGGAACATTAATATCATATCTTGCCCTGAAATTTCTCATAATATACCTATTAAGTCTCAAAAATATTATCTGATGTCTACCAAGACATCTCAAACATTATAGAAAAATTAAAGAAGAGGTTTGAATGACTTTGATGACAATTTTTCACAAACCAACCTACATAACGTGCCTAAGCGGCATATTATAGTGTTTCTATATAGATCACAGATTTTATGGATTAATAGATACATAAAAAATAATAATGATGGGTAGAAAATAAAGGAATAATATATTTTTGATGATATTTAAGTGTGATAAATGATATAGATTGACGAATCATGGAGAAAGGGAAATAGATGATGGGATGACAGGAAAGTGTCAAAGGTGGAGCTAGAGGAATGGATGCTGGGAAAAATATATAGAATATTTTTTCATGTGTTAAAAAAATAACCCAATTAAAATTATACATCTATAAATAGACCTAAAATTTGTTATGTAAGAATAAAACCAGAACCAAATGTATTGATCCATCACTAATAAGGATAATTTATATTATCATGGGGTTCTAAAGAAAATTTGAGGTTAAAATATCCATTTTATTAATTATAGTGATATCCATCAGAATACATGGTTCAATATAGAAGTGAAAATTGTGTATTTATAAGTATAAGACATCCATTTTGGGTAGTATACTTAGTAGGTCAATTTTTGGTGATTTAATTTAGTTTGTATAAAATGCCTACGAAAATACCATCAAATGATTTGAGGATTATATTTTCTATTTTATTTTAGTGAAAAAATATATCCATTCAATTAAAAAACATGGTAATTGAATATGTTTCATAAGAGGTCACAGAAATGTAATTATAGAGAGACACATACCATATAATAAAGATAAAATTAACGCGATATGGTTTTTTATTTAGAAAATATGTTACATTTTATTGTTTTAGAATATGAAATTAATATCCTATATAGATTACTGTGTTTTAACTAGTCATGATTAACCACTCTATAACAATTAAATAAATAATTCAAAATTGTGAAATTTTTATCATTGTTTTTTTTCTCTAAAATTAATTTATTATTATGGGTGGGTATTAAATATAATCTATTCATGGGTGAATAAAAGTTATAATAATAAGCAAATTTTTTATACCATTTACCCTTGCTTTAATTTATTAATAGTTAAAAATTTAATTTCTCACTTCTGAGTAGAGGAAGAAAAACATTGGGCACAATTGACAATAATATAAATACCATCAAAAAATCCATGGCCATGTTAGATGTTATGATAATCTAGAACATTTTATAAAATAATAAATAATGAATTAACGCTTGAAATCCAACTGTATGGATCCTAATTTTTTATAATTCCATGATACAAATTGATAATATTAGACACAAAATTATTTTAGGATTCATCATTTATTTTCACATCATCTTGAAATCTCCCATGTAGTGAAATTAGGTCACTTATGGGATGTCAAGTGTACCTCCTCATATTACATAGGCTTCTAACTAGATTCAAGGGTGTGATGATATATCATTGCAACTATACCTCTTTATGTATTTTTAAAATATATTGGAAATAAACAATAAAAATAAGTATCATTTTAATGGAAATAGATGAATGAGTATTACATACTACTTGTACGAAAAAGGATTAACCAATAAGAAAATAATAATAAATAATTTAATCACATGATAATGTTTATCCAAATGAAAAACTAAAGGAAATCCAAATAGAAGAACTACCATAAAAAAATAAACTCAAAATATATGAGTCTCGAGCCCCATGTCAGTCTCATCTCCAAATACAATCCCACCCAATAAGAAAAAATCAACAACAAGGTCTATTTAACCTATCCAATCCTATGCCTATATAATATTCTATACCACTAATTGGTGGCCCGAAAATAGTGTTAGTACAACTCATTAGGTCAACAACATCATTTCTAATAAAAACTACTCTGATAAAAATTTCATTTAATAAAACGATAAATAGGTCTATTAATTAAGAAATAAATATAATATTACTATAAAACTACTTCATAACCATTCCAAAATATCTTTTAGAAATTACTAAAGTCATTACAACCATCACAATAGAATCATGGATTGACAAAATCACTGGGAAAATACCATTGTATATGAATTTCAACAACATGCCTAATCCCTCTAGAAAATCATTTCACCATCCTGATGATATTTGTATCTATAAGAACTATGGTATATAGTCATATCCATTTATATAATCATTACAATATGAAATTCTTCCAATCCCCCAATATAATAATTACAAAATTAAACTAGGCAGGGTTTCAGAATAACCCGTCACCTTAGTGCATGTATCCGAAAATATTTCTATTTATATAATAAAGTATTAAAAAGAAAAAATATGGTCTTAGAATTATTCACCATTTCATGAATTTTCACATTGAAAATAAAAAATAATTAAAAATATTAGGATACTGATCCCACATCTAGATCTCATTCTTTTATGATCTCTCATTCATGCTCTTATGCTTCCACAACACACCAATCAATGTAATCATTCATCCACAGGGGTTCCTCTCATAACCATACTTGATCTCTACATGGTTCCCCACAAAAGTGTTTCCATCCACAATTCCTTTCTCTCCATAATTAATGATGGGCCTGAGAATATGAAAATTTCTCCTCAACTGAAACAAATGGAATAAATTGTTCACTATCACTATCAATGGGGGTAGGGAGTGGCAATATGGAACAATTCCAACCCTCTAAATTATATAAATTTACCAAATGATACTCTAGGATAACATTCCCCCTTAACTAAATCTATGAAATCCTCATCGTGGGAAGACTATGAGGAAAATATGGTCTCCCCAGACAAACTCCAAGGGAAAATGGACTTGACTATTATATAAGGTCAGCCTAGTAGAGGCTACCCCTATCCACTCATGGATGACTTGGACCATCTCCATATCGCTTTCCCTAGTTGAGACCCAATAATAGATACCTGAATGATATAATTCAATCATAAGGGTGACCTACAGGGCCTCCTATATAGGGCCTTAGAGAGTTGCATACCTATATTAGAGTGGTTGATAATATTTTACAGAAACTCTATACAGGGAATGTGATCCTCCCAACGTCATACAAAGTCTCACATGAAAGCACTCTTTATATCCTTCAGAGCATAAATAGTTCACTATGTCATCCAATCCTCACGGTTTGAAAGGTCGTACTCATACTAATGTGGGTTTTGAATGACTCCTAGAGGTATCTCCACAACCACGATCTAAACCATGAATGACATTAACAGTGAATATTTTACCGAACCCCATTATTGTAGATGGTATCTAATTCATAAAACTACTCCATACACACATCAAAAGATGCTTAAAGAAACCAAGTAAGGGTACCAAATTCAGGATCTAGTTTAAAATCAATTAGATGGTATCATGTCCACTTACTATTTGAAATATCCCACTAAACAATTACATGGATCATCCATCCCATTTTTTCTCTGGGATGTCATTATGGTCAAAAAAAATGGTGGGATATGGCGCTCAACCTTCAACTTCTGATAGGTAGGACACAAAGATAGGAACTGATCCACACTCCATATTATTAATTCTCACCCAAACATGCACTGATAGCCTCTATACATCTTCTAACATAAGTATGTAAAACCACTAGATGTTTTGGATAATCTCTCCCAAACACATATCGCATCAGGACAATGAAAACCATTCCATCCTGTAAGAGGATGATATGATTCAATCCTTCATAAAACAGGTCTGTTGAATCTCTTATGGATATCCATCTAGGTAATACCTCACAAAAAGTAGTATCAAAAGTATGTCTCTCTCATTCACTATATTAGTAGAGGAGTCAACATTAATAGAAAAAGAAAATATTTTCCATCCATCTCTACCATGGTCTTTTGTAAGGACACCAACTGCTCGGATTCCTCCATCACCATACGAGCATTGGAATTTATAGTTTATGCATCTTCCACCAAATTTTCCGACCCTAGAGTGTAGAGTTTCTAAATTTAATAGGAATACAAGAACTCTATTCAGCACATATTCTTCCGGTTCATATGTCTCTGAGTTAGATACATACAAGGGGCTGTGATGGTATGAGTAGATAAACAAACTCTCTACAGGAATCTAGTGACTCCATATCCTAATTGTGAAGAATATTGCTACCAACTATAGGTCATGATTTTAGTAGTTCTGCACATGGGGTCTGAACTACCTCAAAATATATGTTATAATAGCCTATATTTTCATCAAAACGTAGTTTATTCCTTCTCCATGTGCATTTAAACACACTACACACTCCACACCCACCTCTAGTCGTCTCAAAATTGGAACCCTCACAAGCATCATACTCACCTCCTAAAAGAACCTATAAAACAGATTAGTCCAGGTGAATGAATTAACTTTACATGTTAGTGTTTTCAATGGGATTTTAATTAAAGATTTTTATAACAAAAACTTATTGTGTTAACCATCCATTCTAGGAAAATATTTATCTTTCAACACACTCTTGGGTGGATCCCCAGAAAGAACTGCATCGATCATCGTTGGGTCTACAACTAAACCATGATGAGAAATGACATGCACCAAAAAGTGATAATTGGGGATCTAGAGATGTCACATTGAGATATTACCATAATTCTAGGGTTCCCAAATCAAATCTAGGACCATCCTTGTGTTTTTTTCATGATCCTAAGTATGTAATTTAAAAGACATAAAAATATGTCTAAGAATGAATCAGGATCACAATTATATAATCCAAAAAAACTGTCGGAGAAGTCATCATAAAAAGAAATCACTCCAAACTCATAATTTCTAATGATAAATCATAATTCCATCATTTGAATATCAGCCTCTTGAACTCACAGCTGGTTGTAGTCAAACTTGAGATCGATCATTAAGACTCATCTTGCAATTCATAATTGATCAAAGAGGTCATCGATTCTCGATAAGGGGTACATGTCATTATCATGGATTGGTAATGGTGATAATAACCCAGCCTAATCGATATGGACCCATTATCCTTTTCCCAAAAAAATTGATATTCCCAAGGGGACACAGTAGGATAGAAAAACCCTTTTTTCAATGGTCATACAACATCAGCATCATCTCCCAGAGCTTGATAGGGGCCATCTATTATGTAGAAGAATATATTACACAGGTCCAAGGGTTAAATTCAATGGAAAACTACATCTCCCACCATGGAGGTAGTTCTGCAACATCTTAAAATATGATGTCTATAAAATACTCCATGAATGATGAAATCTATATTCTTGAATATACTACATCACCAAGTTCTATAATCTCTAAATTATGAGTCATGGGATACATACTCTTGCTTACAAAAACTTCAAATCATACCATGAGATTTATCGTTCCTATAAAGGATAATATTTTACCATGAGTGTGAATCCATCTGGCCCATATGTGGTAGAATTAAATATGGGCTTAGACCATGAAACCCCAATATATTGCCATGATTATGTCATATGGTCTAATTATAATGACTAAACTATCCCACGAGAAACTCATTCTTCTAAAAAATATCTTTCATGGATGACATATAGAATATATTAAATAAGTGTTTCCCATATAAACCTTAAGGCCATACTATTTTCCTAAATTATCATCTAAGAGACCCAAATCATAAACAATATGTAAAGAGATTAAGGAATAAATCCAACCCATGTCAACTAGTAATTAATTGAGAGTATAATAAGCATAGCTCGTACCTATAATCATCTTGTGTGCTCCTGAGTTATACATATTCATAGTTTGAAACTACCCAAGTCCCCAAAAGATAGGTTTATAAACCTGAGATGGGCCACATGGTGTTGGTTATAGAAGTAACTCATAACTAATTACACCACCCATAACTACCCCTCTTATAACCCAACATTCTCCACTACTAGATCTACATCCCCGGGGGACACCCTACCCTCTATGGGGAGAACAATGATCATGAAACAACCTCTACCATGGTCTTTTATCAGGTCTATTTAGTTAGCCTTATTGGGAAATCAGATGCCACAATATAAGTCCTATAAAATTCATAACATTACCACTATCTGGGCTTCCCTGGTCCCCTATAAGTTCAATGTGCCACCTGGCCACATGACCGAGTCTAATATTAGGAATATCTCTTATTCAATGATTTTACTGATTGGCCCCTACTATCTATTGTATCTAAACCATCCCCAAAAAAACACTACCAGATCCTATTTCATGGAATCCCCTTGAAAGGAAGATTTATTTCACCATCACTCGCTCAGACAATCCATAATAGTTGGGAATTAACATGGGAACCATAATCTCAAAACATAATCATTATAGACCATTCTCAAAATTCCACAACTAGATGTTTCTATAATATTTTATGTCATGTGAGTATTATAAATGGCTTATAAAAATTGAATTATCATCTAAAACTATCATTCTTTATAGTTAAATATCCAAAATATCCTAAATCCAAAATGATCACAAGCCTGAGGGGTAGTAATCCTCATTAAACATCTAATAATAGTTGGTCTAAGAGAGGTTCAACACATCATGAATATGTGTTACATAACTCAACCAGAAACCATCATATCCTTGGAATATGCTCGATTCAAGGACAACCACCAGACTATTTGGTTTTTGGATAACCCTAAAAACATAAATCTCTAACTCAAGATAATCCTCTGATACAAGGGTATCTAGATGGCCACTGAACCTCTATGGCCTTTGGAACTAGATCTAGTGTAGTTCAATTAGCCTACATGAATCAACATCCATATATTCTGGCACTATTTTCTACAGGAAATTCCAGTGTTCTATAACAACCAACATGGAGGAAGATACTCACGAAATGTCCCATGAAATGAAGCCTCGTCACCCATTTAATCATCGTCACGATCTGTAATAAATAACACAGTTAGTTATCTTAGTGAATGCATCTTGAAAATTTAATCATGATGTACCATGATATGATGAGAATATATATATATTGGTAGATAACTAAGGAATGGATATAAAATAGACTCAATCTGATATGATCCATGTACCATTGATCGACATAACCTGTATATCGATATCCCAAATCGATAAGCAGGTATTCAGAGTCCTATTATATGGATATTTCATATGTTGCAAAAATATTAGATTCCAATGATTTATATAAGCACTAAAAATACTTTTAAACTACTTCCGAAAATCCATTAAATATTTTCATAAGGAGACTTCATAAGACACCTTGACAAGGACAAAACTACACTAGTACCAATATGTTATGACCTAACCCAATGGGACTTGAGCTGCAACTGTCAAATGTTCACATCCATATGATTGGGGATAGAAATAGGATCCTAAATGTATAACTAATATGTCAGTATTTTTTGTGTACATATAGGTATTCACCCAACCATATCAATGCATAGGTGTAGAGGAATACAAAAATCAACATATAGCGAATATCCATGTGTGTCAAAACCACTAGGGAGTACCGGTGTATGAAAAAAAGAAATTAAAAAGGGCGAAATCAAACACCCAACCATAATGATTTATCAACCTAAAAATACTATAATTTTAAAGTACAATGAGTTCCATGCTCTAGATATCTAAGCCCTCACCATCGTATGATTTTATCTGAACCTGGGTTTCCTTACGCATTTTTATATTCCCCGCTGATTTTTTTAATCTAGATAAGACAGGAAACATGCAAAAAAAATTCATACTATGATGAGTGTATACATTCCCACTAGGGAACACCAAAATATGAAGGGGTAATAAAGAGACACAGTATGATTTGAAAGCTTATTCCATAGAAATAGAGTACAAAAAATATAAAAACACACACACACACATATATATATATATATAGAAACTTAAATAATTAAAAATGAAAGAGAAAGGAGATATCCATATCATCACCCATCATATGAAAAGATTTTGAGCTATTTTTGAGGTCCACCAACAATCCCAGTATATCACACAACTGTTTGATGAAACATCCATGTCATTAGAGACCTCTCCACTGTGCCACCCAGTCATGGGGACAAATTCTCTATGTAGTGGACCCATTCCCTATTACAAATGGATGGATCTAATGAAAACAAAGGATTGCTACCTGGATTCCATAATGGTGTTCCATTATGTATATAATTATAGGACCCAAGCTTTCTATCGATAGGAGGGTGCCATTATATTGGTTAAGGACCCATGCCTTATCCCCATTGGTATGTTCCACTCTTATATACAACAGACGAAACATGACATGTCCTAGTATGAGGGTTTCAATTTAGTGGTTGATAATCCATTCACTATTCAAGAATGATGGTTTCAATATAGTGGATGATAGAGTACCCATGTCCAATCCCAATAGGAGTGTGCCACTCTAGACTACAAGGATTCATGAATTTCCCTAGAAAGAGGGAACCACTTGTATGTTTGATACTGGACCCATTCTATGTCCCAATAGAAGTGTGTCAATCTACTGGATATATAGTGGACCCATTCTATCTACAAACCAAAGGGTGCCACTCTAGGTTCTCTTATGATCCCATCTGATCACTGCTATCATCGTTCATCACCCATAGAAGAGTCCCACTTATAAAATCTCATATAGTATCTCAGACCCCAATATAAAGAACATCATCATTTTTTTGGGAAAAAACAGAGGATAATCTACTCTCAGGCCTAAACATGAGACCAAATGAAAGAGATACTAGAGGAATAATTGAACAATAAATAAGAAGGTACACACTATGTATAGAGACCCTCACAGCATGTGGTCCCACCCTATTTCCTCAAGTACATAACATAATGCTCGTATATCCCTGAACGGCATGTTTGGAGACTACACATCATGCCTCTACAACCCAAGGCCATTCCCATTCTCTTGGCTATGTATGTATACCTTGTTCAGGTCTACATACTCGGATACATGGTGTCCTCTCCAAGACGTGGTTCATCCCATGTCCTTCAGGTCATTCCGATGAACATTGGCCATGTGTCTCGCTATGACCACACCAATGTATTCATATATTACATGAATTTTCTCCATCACTGAGTCACATGGTGTGTGTTTGTGTCCAAAATAATGTGTGATATTTATCTCTCCCCAAAATAAACAATCAAAGATAGGGGATAAACATCATATGTTTTTCTGAAACTACACAACATGTAGTATATTTTTTCATGGACCCCATAAAATCATCATGATGTTCCTAATTCAGATTATCTGCCTTTAAATACTCCATTTTACGACCAAAAATAATGAAATCGTCCTTCTTTAATGAATTTTAACACATTGGGTGGATGGAATTTAATCTTTGTACCTTCCTTGATGAAATAGTGCACCATTAGTTACCCATTGTGCTTTACATAACACTTCTATATCGATCCTAAATCCCAAATCCTTGATTAATATGAAAATTATCGCACATTCATTCCAATATATCCTCTAATTTTAGATTGATTCATGAAATGAAAATCCACCCTGAATCCAAATCCTCAATCATGCTCAGTCCCACCCAACAACGTCAAACTGAAACCCCGTAGGCCAATGGAGATGACTTTGAAGAATAATGGGGGAAAATGAAGTAGACCAATAGTGAAACCACTTTTGTCCAAGTTAACATTAACTATTAATTATATTAGGTATATTATAGGATAAAAACATGGAACAAAGAATATATATTGAATATGCAATTGAAAATTGATACATAGGCTCACGAAATGGCTCATGGTGAACACAAACCAAGGAAACGTAAAATATAATTCTCAATATTTTAATCATTGGTGGTGGAATTAAATAATTTAGATTCCAGCATTGATTCATATCATTCATCAATGAGGAACACTCTCCCCAATTAACAGAAGAAGTTTATGTGTTCGTTACGCCTCAATTTGCAAGGATCTGTAGGGTTATTGTCATATAACCACAATTTTACCCTAATAAATAGAGGTGAAGCCTCCTTTAAATGATCACATAATGATATGGATATCCTCATTGATCATTTATCAAAAGAAAATTATAATTATAATTAGGTTTAGTTCATTTAAGGAATTAATAAAAAAAATTAATAATTAAACCACTGAACACACATACCACCATCTATTTTACCCAAACATCCCGCACAAAAAATTCTTTTGATCAACCCATGTATAAAATACGCATTCCAAAATAAACTATTCTTTAATATTAATAATATAATAGTCATTTTATAATTTATTTTACTTTTCTAAAAAAATCGTAATATATAATATATTTTCAATATTTTTATAAAACTAATTACGTGCACACCAGGAAATGTAATCACTCAGTGTCTTAAATCCTGGAACATAAACTATTTCATAATATATTCCAACCAAAAAAGGGAAAAAAATTTCTAGAAAAATATAATTATTGTTATATAATATATTTATAACAAAAATTTATTTACTATACTATATGTTTCAACATGTACAATGGAAGTCAAGACTTAAGTAAAGGGATTTCTGTCTCACTTTTTACTTTTATAAGATACATGCCATATTCACCAATTATTTATTTTTATATTGTGTATATAATTCCCATGGATTTTTAATATATAAATTATCCTAGAACTTTTTTTGGATTTTTATTTCTATTTGAGGATCAATCATTCTTGGGGCCTAATGGGTCAATATATATTAATGCTGTAAAATATTTTTGTCTCAATTTTTTATGATCTGAGACATAAATTATGTTTTTCACATAAATTCACTAACAAAGTTTATATAAATTCCCTATATGATGTAATATCGTGAATTTATTTATCATAAAGATATATAATGTAAAATTTTATGTTATTACTTCATGGTAATTATAATTCATTGAGACCAATGTTTTTATAATTTTATGTAATAATATTATAGTTTATTTGATTTGTTTTGATTGTGTTTTTTAGGATGTAATATTATAATACATCTCTAATAAAACTCATATATTTTATTCACCTCTATTAGTTAAATACATTTTTGATTAATATTTCCATTTTTCAATATGTGAAATGTAAATTAAATAAGAAAATGTTTTATAAAAATATGACTTTATATCTCCCTTTGGTCAAAAATTCATTTTCTTGAAAAACCATGTTTTCTAAAAATGATTTCAATTTTTTTTATTATTATTTGATTAATATTAAAAAACAATTGTTCACATTTTTTTATTTTTAATTAAAAAATTTAATGGAATCACTAATTACTTATCCAAAAAAATCCAATATTTATTTTATTGGAATGGTTAATGGAATAATTGTTTTAACATGTATGACATGAAACAAACATCCCATTATAAAGACCATTATTTTCATTGAAAATTCCTTTATAAATTTTAATGGTTATTTTCAAATAAAAATATTTTTAAAACATTTGATGTTTTAAAAAGTGTTTTCCAAAGAGAAAATGATTTTTTATCTAATAAAAGTATTAATTGATATATCAAAATCATTTTACATCAAAGATTATATATATTGTTAATGCACATCCTTTAAAACAGATATTATCCAAATATATGAGTCTAATTCTTTCACTAAATCTTTTATTTTTAAAATTTAATGATTTTTTGGAAACTCATTTCACTTCCACGGGTTAAACCATGATAAAATTATTTTGAAACCCACATTTTTTACCAGCAGGTTATGTTATAATAATGAAATTATTATAAAAACTATAAATTTTAAACATATAATGATATGATGAAATTTTTATGAAACCCAATTTATTTCATTCGATTTCATATGAATAAATTTTTATTATATAATGGAACAAATAAATTTTTATTTCATTATGAGATGAATGAGACTTATATCTCTTTCGAATGCATTGGGTAAATATTGATTTTTTATGTGATAGACAAGACAAGAATTGTGCATGAACCCAATTTGGTAGGGTTTTTCCAATTATTATGGTCTTCCGATTCAACCTAAAACACTCTGGTGGATTGGGGAGTTAACCCACTCAACTATGAAATCCTGGCAAATGATACATGACTAAGATGGAAATAATTTTCTATTCTTATGTGTATGCAAAATATTTATGACTTATACTAATGTTATGATATATGAGTATCATGTTCTTTGATTCCATTATGATTCATGTAATATGAATATGAAATATTTTTTCCATGACACATTATTATTATATTAGAAATATTGGGTATAGTTCTGAAGGGTTTTTCTCATGTTCTCAAACACTTATATTCATATTATTCTTACTTCTCTCACTTTTTTACCCTTATTGTGATTCTGATATGACCCTTTATTAGAATTCGGTTAACCATGCTATGATGAAATGTATTAAGTATGATATGTCTATGAAGGGTGGTGGTTATGAATATCATAGTATATGATGATGTTGTTTTTATATGGTCGAGTCATATATGTTTTCAGGTTTCAAATGACAATAAAATATGATGCTCACCGTGCATGTGTGTGTGTATTTTAATGAATAATCATAAAAATGATATTATATCTATATATGATTAGGCAAAATCACTATACATAATCTTTAATTACATCCAACCAACTACTATGATGTATAATGAATTATTTCAATGAGAATATTTACATCATGATTTTATAATCAGTATATTTATCAAACCTTCGACCAAAAAGATAATGCGATGATATCTTACAAGAAATAATTAACTCTTCTTGTTCAAACACCTGATTTGGTGAACTGTTCACATAAAAAATCAATATGATATTGGAATATGATTCTACAATTGAATTCTATATGAAATAAAATCACATTCCCTTCATTGATAAAACAATATAGATCAAAATAACCTTTTCTGTTATAGGGTAGTATAAGATCATGTTTCCAATAAAACATTCTCTTTAGTTCCATAAAATTTTATTAAATTGAATATAACCAAATAGACTGTGTCCCTCTTATGTCAATATGGAAAATGTATTTATTGCATTGAGAAATTTATCATAAGTAATTTATATTATCCTACCAACCGAAGAAAATAAAGGATCTTGGTAATATGGGTGTTATAGCCTAGTTTTCAATAATAGTTGTATTTTTAGGATCCACCAATATATCCTCTCTTGTAGTATCTTTCCTATGTATGATACTCTCTTTTTTTATAATTCACATTTCATGAATTATATAAAAAAATATCCTTTCTCATGGTCTTCATCACAATCCAAAAATAATTATCATACTCTTGTTTTGTCTTGTAATTTGTAAAAATAGAATGTATAAAAAACATATTCTATCGATGATAATCTAAAATGACTATATTCATTATTTCCACAATGATAGATATGGAATCTAAAAGTCAATATGGATTCAAAATATATTCGTAATGACCATAGCATATATGGGATGTAATGTCCCCCTTTTGACCCTCAACTGATGATAAGCATACAAAAAACCAATCATTGAAAATTGTTGATCTCTTCATAATTAATCGAAATATCATAAATATAAT
Source organism: Viscum album (assembly GCA_963277665.1). Taxonomy (NCBI): domain Eukaryota; kingdom Viridiplantae; phylum Streptophyta; class Magnoliopsida; order Santalales; family Viscaceae; genus Viscum; species Viscum album. The sequence continues at coordinate 1,411,360,453 of OY728138.1, forward strand.
GCAGTTTATACTTTTGAATTATTATTTTTTATTAGAAATCAATAATTAAAACTAAAAACATTGAACAATATTTCTTCTTGTAAAATTAATAGGATCACCCCATGGTAACACACATGGTTAAATAAATCCCTTATCAAGATTATATTTTGTTTTCTTATATAATTATTACAACTCAAAAAATATAATTCTATAAAGATTCATTGGAATCAGAATCCAAAAAATTATATTTTCTATTGAAAACTAAAATTTACAATCCTAGAAATACTATGAAAATATTTACAAAACACAATAACATATTATTTCACAATAACAACATCTTCAATATTTTTCATTTCACTAAACATTTTGACAGATACATCTCATGAATACATCAAAACTGAAATAATATGTATTTAGATTCCATTATATGTTAATATTAATATTCACATCAATAAACAACCCTGGGTTTATTTTCAATATCAAATGTGACTTCACTTTCAAAAAAAATTGATATAGATCTATATTGAGAGATTCAATCCATGCCCAAAATCTTATCAATTTCAACTCAAGTTATAATTACATTATTTAAAGAAATAATATTTCAACAACCCTATATTAGTAAGGGAAATATACATAAGATATTATCATCATACCATTTGTATCATTCATTAAAAATTCTTATCTGTTTATTGAGTTGGTGATACAATACCCTTTGATAATTCATCAGATATGAAAGAGTGTGTAACAATAGAATCATATATTATATTTTTTATTTCAACTGTGTATATTAAGTATACTTTTCATCACATAATTCTCAATACCTACATTAGTATTTCTGATCATATATGTTTTCTCTTTATCTCTAGTCATAAGGTCTTATTGATGAGAAATATCATTTATAACCCTTGAATTTGTGTACTGGTTGGAATAATTATCATAATTTATGAAAATGTAGCATTTTAGTGTGGGTAGTTCATTTTTATTATATTTTCCCAATTTATTTAAATTTATTAATTATTTCCATGATTACATATTCACTTTAACGGTGGAATTCCAGTCATGGAATGAAAAATTTTGGAATACAAGAGATATAATTTTGGCCATTCCTATTTAAACAATTTTATAATTTAGTATGATTCATTTTCTTTCTTTAATGGGTTCAATAATTATAATTTCATAGAAACTACATCTTTACCTTCAAATATAAACCACGAGAATGATTATAAACTCTACTCTAAACTTATTCCTAGAGAGATCAACAAAATATTTCTTCATTGATATAAAATTCACTTATCACTATTATCTTTTGATGACATTTCATTAAGCCCATAAAGAACTAACTAATTTTTCTTTTATGGTTGATAATTATTCAAAAGTTTTACCTCACATGTACTATAATTTTTTTATCATATATGTCAATAATTGAATTGTTCATATACATATTCCCAAAGAATTATTCTTCCATTTTTTAATGTGTTTAGGGAATGTACATAGTAAATAAAACCTTATAATGTAATCCCACTTCATAGAATAACATTTATTATATTTCCTAATATTATTAACAACATTCCATCATTTTTCTTCTTATCCTTTTAACTAACACATATCTAGAACAAATATTTCATTCATATCCAAGTTTAGATTTGAAATTATCATTGAAATTGTAAGGAAATATTTATAAAAAACAAATGGGACTAAAATAACATTTATTGAATGCAGATTCTACCTCATGGGAAACTAAAATTTTCATTAATATAATCTTTTCCCATTTGGATGTTCAAAATGATTCAAGTGTCAAGAATGTTCTTGACTAATAGAAGTGAGATTATATATTCCAAATCACATTTCATTTTGCTTCTCAATAGGAAAAAAATTTCATTATCTTCCATATTCGTTAGTAACATGATTCCTCTAGGTTAAAATCTTTTACTAAACCAAAATATCACATTTTATTCATCAATCTAGAGTAATCATAGTGAGAAATCATATAATCATGAAAATCATTCATGAGATGACCCAAATCATGAGACCTTATTATAAAAATTATAAAATTTTCATTTACCGTGTATTAATTTCAATTTAAATTGGCTGTTTAATATTTTATCATCATATTCATCATAACATAATATATAAAAATAATTAATCTCTCCTCTAATACCAACTATGGTATCCTAAGAATAACATACATTGATAATGTGTAATTTTGTTTTGATATTCTATACACATCACAATAATACATTCCCCAAAACAATAATATGAGTATAAAATATATTGTTTTTAATATATAATGATCATAATATTCCCCTAATGAAAATTAATACCTCAAAAATAATGTTTAAAATGAGAATTCTACGTAAACCCATACATCAGGTCCTAAATTTCTTCAGAAATTTTCCAAAGTTATTAAACAATGAATATAAATTACTTATAAATCAATAATAATGAAATTTTTAATTATATTTAAAATACATCATTCCCTTAAAATTTATAGTTTCTTATTTATTTAAATTTTATCATTGAAATAAATATTCATTTAAAAACTGGTCTGGTTTTCTTGAATATTTCTGTTCGATGGTTTAGTTCAGTTCACACCAGTCATAGTTTCATCACCACCATAATTTTAATTATTTTATACCAATCATATTTTTTCATTATATGAAATTTTATGACCATTCATATAAGGTGGTTGAAATAAATTAATTACATAACTTCATGGAGTTAGTAGATAAAAATTACATAGTAGTAATGTTTTCATTCATTAATGAACTGATAAAAAGAAAGATAAATAATAATATATTTTTATATAATTATAATAATATCATATATGTCATTTATATATAAAATAAATACATTCGTATTTGAATTCATTTCTTGTGTACAAGAATACAATCACATAGTTTCAAGGAGTTTGTAGTCCACACATACGCATATAAGACATTATCATTTCACATACAATTCATTTCCTAGAAAAAAAATTAGGTGAATGTTTAAAAAAATTATTTAATATATCGTTTATTCATTAAATTTAATCAATTAATAAATATTTATTAATTCAAATTTATATGATAAAAATATATATGCAAGAATACTTTTTTATGAAAAAAATTACTTTTTCATTTAAATGATTTTTTTTTTATTTTCTATCCAATTGGTAAAAAATGAATTAAATTTCTTCATGTGTAATAATTTTTTTTAATTTTAATAAATTTAATTATTTTTTGAATATAAAATAAAATACAATAACCATTATTACAATTAAAATACTTCAAAATAGTTTTTTTAGATCACTATATTTTCAAAATTAATTTAAAAATTATGTTCAAAAACTATATTTAATTTTAATACCATATACTGTTTTTCATTTTATAGTCTATGATAAATTTATGCACATTTTAAGGGTTACATGAATTAGAATATATCAAATATATTTTCATATTTAAGAGAAATATATTCAAAAATCTCACGATGATATATTCTACTCCCTTATAAGAATTTCGCATCAAAATGATGTCACCAATATATAAACAACTAATAATAGCTATACCTAATAAAATCCTTTTGTTATCATGTGAAATTAAGTTTTCTTCCATCCATACATCTGAATAAAAGTGAATTTTTATTTCATATATCACGTTATCCATATTATCAAATATTTATACCATTTTTACTTCATAATAAATATTATACTTTAATTATATGAAATCTATGTTCATTACATTTGAAGGATCTTGTAGGTACTTTATCAAAAATGATACATGAAACACATGATGAACATGGGAATGAACTGAATAAAGAACCAATTGATAAGATACTCTCTCTATATGACTAATAATCTCTTATGAACTGATATATATAGAGGGAATTACTTTTTCTTATTTCAAAATATTAAGAAATTTTTCCAAAGTGATATTCATATGAACAATTTATTACTAAATTTAATCATTGAATCTCATCAATGATTGTTATCTTAAATTATCAATTAACATTAAGCTAACATGATGTGTTTATAAATGAACATATTCATATTTCTAGCTCCTTAAATAGTTAATCTTTTAAAAGATTTTGTTCTCTGACTTCATCCCATCACGTTTGAGCCCGACACTTCTTCTCATTGTGGGATTTCTAATGAGCCATTTAAATACCTGATTAAATTTTATTTTTCTATAAAATTAAAACTACATAAATATTTTTATCCAAACATCCATTGAGATGGATAGAAAAATATCTTAACATTTATTCTACGATTTTAGTGGTCCTCTTATACATCCCATATTTCTAAGTTTGACATGTTTTACTAAATCTCAAACCCTAATTAAAATCCTGGAAAAAATTTCTTGAGAACATGGATGTAAAAATAATGTTGTGATCTATTAAAATTGAAAATGGTACTCCATAAAACATAATAAAAAATTTAATATAAAACCTTGATATATTATTTGGAGAAAAATATTCTATGAGATAAGTGAAATGTTCTAATTTTGGAAATTCCCCGTCTATAAAAGATATATCATTATGGATGTTAAATGTTTTATGAAGTCCTACGATCAAACCAATGGTGATGTTTTTCCATTTTCTCTTAAGTATGTGTAATTTTTGTAACATTATACTATAAATCTATTTATCAATATTAACACGGTGTCATAGAAAGTAGTAAGAAAAAAAATTTATAATATCTCACTTCATCATATCCCACCATTAATTTTCTTTAAGATCTTTGAATAAATTGTTACATCTTAGATGAATTGATATTGTTGAACTATGAAATTCATATAATTGTGCTTCATTTAATTTGGTTATTATAGGTTACATACTCAATTCACGAAACAAATCATTCTATCACTATCATAACTAAACTCATGATCACTTCTCAATATATTTTACAATTGTACATCATCCTTCTACACCTTTTTAATTATAACATGAATATATAGAAATACTAATATGGTAAAATCAGATATTCAACATTAAATATGATTTAAAGGTAATTTACTTATAAATATATAATTACTTGATCTCTTTAAATCATCACCATTTACAAAATAACATGGTCCTGTAGACATAGAGAATTGGTCAACTTATATTCCTTCCCAAGGTGGTAATATATTGATAAGTCACAATAATAATCATTTCCAACCATATCAACTGATTTATATTCAACTATTTCTAAATGAATTCATATATCCATGTTTTATGATGGATAAATATGACACACATTTTACCCAAAATAAAATTCTTAAATATATTTAAATAATATTTTTCCGTATTTAACTATAAGTCAAAAGTTGGGAAGGTTTAATCAGGAATCATGAATTGACGAGAGGAATAATATACAATCATGTCATTTCGTATTTGATATATTTCCGAACACTTTTTTGATGCATCACTATAGATCATAATCCCTTTCACATAGTAGTTTAGTGTTATATAAAATCAACAGCCAACATTATCTTATGTTTGTTCAAATTTTCTTTACATTAATATATCTAATGGAACTTGAATATCTTCTATATCACATTGGTTTGTGTATTTTATACCCATGAGAAAATACTCACAATTAATAGAGTGTATCTATTCTTCCTAGGAAAACTAAGTATTTTGGTCACCATGGTTGGTCTAGGATAGTTTTTAATATTTATTATATTTAAGATCCACAAATATATCATTTTTATACTCATTTTTCCATAAATATTAAAAAATGTATCCAGAATTCTAATTTTTAGAATATATATATAAATTCTCTTTACTAAATGACTTTAATATTATCATAAAATGATATATATTCATTTCCATGAAAATTTAATAAATAAATCATAATATATAATGAGTAGAAAAAAAGATTATGGTAATATCTAAACACTCCATTCATTCGATCAATGATGTTTTATGGGGCATTGTTAAGTCAAAATGTTATAACTATAAATTAATAATGTCCATACCTAACATGAAATCTTGTTTAGTTAATGTCCCCCCTTTTGAATCTCAACTAGGGATTTCTATATCCTGGTTTAATCATTGAAAATTATTGAGATCATCTCAAATGATCAAAAAAATAATTAAAAGACTGTAGAAAATAATGTTTATTCATTGAAATAATTTTAATTTATATATAATAAAAAAACATGAATTAACCCATATTTCATCTTATAAAAAAAACATTAACACTCGATTGTGATGCACATGGATAGTTGGATCCTTCATAAGGGTTCACTTAGAGCTTAAATTTAAATTAATGTATAAAATCTAGGACATTCTAAATGATGTATTTTAAATATGAGTATAACCATGAATGAGTTTACTTAAAAATACACAACATAATTTATGGGATTTCAAGGAATCTATTATAGAAATAAAATTTAATATTGATAGATATTTGGAATATCTAAAATAATTAGTTTCTACTAGTCCAATTGTGATATATTCACATCATGGATAGGTAATAAGACCCAAACAGTTTAAGTGGACTCCATTGGAACTTCATATTATATCTCAAAGTAGTAGGCAATCATGGGATGATTTTGAATATGAAATGAAATATCCATTCCATGAATATTTATATTCTTTCAATATATACTGAACTGTTATGTTCCGAAAATCCAATCAAATCAAACTAGAGTGAGAGTCATAAAATTGGTATGGAGAACTTTTTTAAAAAAGATTTATTTTAGAGGAGTTATAATCGTGAGATATGATCATCATTACATTATGATAAATAATGATAATTAAATATATATTACAAAAATTGGTGATATTATAACCTTTGTAAATTCATCAGATAAAAATACTCAGTAGATCAAGAATCAAATAATGAATTTATAGTTATAAATTTTATGATAAGTGTACGATTCACTACTTAATTATCATGATATACATCAACAGTTATAATCAATTGAGATTTCCCTTAATCTATTATCCAAAGAGATTTCTGATGTCTATAGTCTCCATTATAATTTGGATTCATTAATAAATTTGATGAATTCTCATAATCCTCATTATTTTAGAATTGGAGTGTTGGTGGTGAATTATTTTTTCATTAATCCCATTTATCTCTTGGATTTAAAATTTACTTCAAGCCTATACTAAATTACATAATATCCCACATTTTCACACTAAAATCATTTACCACCACATTGGAGATAGTTTCCCCATTCCTTATATACACAGTTCTACTATATAAGATAAATCACTTTATTTGTCAATGTGTTTTATTATTATAATTTCTTCAAAACCAAATAGTACAGTTTTTATACAAAACTTTTTAATAATGTGTATCTCTTATTTTAATTTAGTTATTTAAATAACATTGAATGGTTTATTGAAAGGTACAAATTTCCCTACTGTAAGATCCTTTTAGAGATGTGGTTTTAATCCTCTAATGAATTAATAATTTTTTATTTCTCTGTTGATAATAATGTAAGAACAATTTGTCTAAAGTCTAATAATTTTTTCATCATAGTTACTTAAATTTTCATTATTCTTATCCCTAAATAATGATTTATCTTTCAATTTTGGTATTAAGAGATTATGGTAATTACTTATTGAAAAATACTCTCCTAAGATAATCCTATACTATGGATTAAATTTATTTATATTTAATTATGATGTAATAAAATATTGCACCATTGTTTTGATACTCCTTACAATCATTATACTATTATAGAAACATTTTCTTTCTCCAAGAATTGAAGAATAAAAACTATATTTTCAGTGAAACTGATCTATAACATAGATACATGTGTATTTTAAGAACCGCTAGTTGTACATTAATGTTTATTCATTAATGAAACAACAGTATACCATTTCTTTCATTTCACATTTGCAATATCAACTTTATGTAAGGTTTGAGAGAGTTGCATGAGAATAAAAATAATATTTTTCATCCAAATCTGATGATGTTCGGTTAAACAAGAGGAAATTAATTAAATTTTCCTATATCATCCCTATTATCATAATTTCTACTACCTATAACCATTAGGTAAAACAAAAAATCTATGTTTATGCATAAAAAATCCATAATAAAAGTAAGAAATCTTATAATTATGAAAATAATTCATGATATGTATTAAATTATGAAACCTTATTATCCTAAAATCAAAATTTCATGTTCACTATATATGTATTTTAATTAATTGTAGTTTTTTATAATATATATTCCAAAATTCACCATATATAAATCAAAAAAATCATTTAAACCCTTTATGATATAAAAAATGGTGAGAATTGAAATGAATATATATATATATACATCATTTGATAATAATATTCCATAAATTTCATAGCAATAAATACCTAATAACCCACCAATTGAAAAGAAAATATATTGATATTAACAATTAAATACCGTTTAATTTCCCATAATGTAATTAAAAAGTAAACAATCCTAATCAAAAAATGAAATAACAAAATAAACCCTTACTTAAGGCATTTTATTTCATTATACATGCACTTATGTTACGATGTAATAAATATAGAAAAATTATAATTATAAAAAAACATAATCATACTTATCTTACAATATATTTTTCCTTTATTACTTAAAATTCTTAATCTATTAACAAATAATTATTAAATTGAATATTTAGGTGAAAACAAGAAAATTTTCAATCCATGTTTCAATTCGACAATTTTAGTTCTTACAAAATACTCGTCATTTCATCATCTATAAATTCACGAATATGTAATAATTAAAATATTTATTAACTATATTAAATTTCAGAACTGTTTATATAATGTGGTTGTGAAAAAATAATAATACCACCTCATAGAGATGGTTTTATGTACGTATTAAATAAATAATGTTTTAATTTAATGCTGAATGAAAAAATATACATTGTAATATATCATTCATGAGTCATATTAATATCATAAATATCATATTTAATAAATACATATTGTCATACATATAATCCTATATGGAATAAATTAATAGTGAATCACATCAATTCATAGAGTTGGTAGTTCAAAAATATGTCATAACGACGTTATTAATTATCAATGCTTTTAATGGAGATATAAAATTGATGTAAAATTAATATATGAAAATATTTTAGTATATTTATTATATTGATTTAGTCTCTTTAATGTGGTTATAGAATATTTTGGCTTGGTTAATGAATAAATAAATACAAAATAGATTAATGATGACAAATAACCCTTCTTTAGAAAACATATTAGGGATTGGACCTTAAGACATTAAAGGATGGTATTTTTGGAATATCAAAATATATATTATTTTTTTAGAACTAGGGAGATATTATTATTTATTGGATATACTAGATTGCACAAATTTTAAAAATAAGCAAAATGAGAGGGTTTCCATTTATATGGGAGGTATGTGAATATCATTTAAATTTCAGAAACATTATAATAAAATAAGATCATATTGAATTGGAAGTGAAAGAAATGGAAAACATTGACATGAGATAAGGGTGGTTATAAATAATTTCGTCCAATCCCATTTTCCAATTGTTTAAAAATATTTTATGCATTATCTTTATGTTTAAGTGATTGTTACTTCTTTTAGCCCTTACTATTGTGAGAACTCTATTGTATGTTTACTATTCATAATATCTAAAATTCAAATTCAAATATTTAACAAATATAAATAAAATTGTTAAAGATATGGAATCTATTTTAGGTTAATAAATTCAATTATATATTAAAATTCATTAAAAATAATTTTTCAAAACACAATAGAAACAATTTTTAGAAAAACTTATTTTTAGAATAATAATAAATTTTATGAAATACCATACCCAGAAAAATAATTAGATGAATGTTGAAATATTTTATCAAATATATTATCAACAAATAATATTTAATTAATTCATAAATTGTGATTATTTTTTATGTTAATATAGAATCAAATTGCACATATAACGTTTTTTATGAAAAATAAATATTCTACCTTAAAGTGAATTAGTTTAAATTTAAAAAAAATATGTAACCAATTAAAATGTTTATTTAAAGTATAAAAAATAGTTTGTCATATATTTTATAGAGTTATTTGATTATTAAAAAAGATATGTAAAAAACAATGATCATAAACCCAATACTTATAAACCCTTCTTTGAAATCATCAATTTTTACAAAATAAAAGAGTAATTATTTTAAACAATTAAATTTCATTTTTATATCATATAACATGTTTATTAGTTTAATTTATAATAATTATTTTCATAAAATTATGTTTTTAGGCTATATAATCTATCAAAAAAAATTAATTTATAATGTTTAAATACATTCTAAAATCTCACGTTATCATAAGAAGTCCCACTGGGGACCTTTTAAATATTATTTTCATTATATATGAACTGAAATATATTATTCCAAATATTTTCTATATCTACATGATATATATTAAATTATTGTGTCTTTTTATTTAATGGGATTTTTTAGTAGGGTGAAATTTATGTTTTCATTAAAACTATATATTGATTGGTCATTATTTTGACACATCCTATTATAGGTTTTCATGGGTACACTATGTCATGACCCTAACTCTAGAAAAATATAGTATATGTATTCAATATTACATTAGAACACGACACAAGGTATCTCATCTTGAAGGATAGAATATTTATGTAATCTTAGTAAACTAGTTATATATTTTATTTTTGAATAAAATTTTAAAATATAAAATTCATGAAGCATATTTTTTGTGAATTTAAATTTTCTAAATATAATATCCCCATATATGAACCGAAAAAATATCCTTGTATATTAAGGAAAATAAAACTGAAGAAATGGGTGAGATCGAATGGTTTTTAAAGGGTATTCCCATAGAAAAAACAATCCTGAATAAATATTAATAATCAGTATGGAAAGTAAAATAACTGAAACAAATGTCATTTAATCAACAAACAAAACATAATATTAAATGGATAAATGATTATCAAATAAACACATAAAATAATAACATAGGTAGGAAACATATCCTTTAATATTGATACTAATAAAAATATAACATTGAAATAACTTATCCCATAATTATGCAATGCATAATAATAGACATATGATACTTTCAATACCTTTCCCAAGAAGGATTAAATATGTTGGAAGAAGCCCCTCTAATTAAGCCAGCTAATTTGTTACATGAGACCTGTTGATGCATCGAGGAAATATCGATAACCATCCCTGGACCATCACATAAAAAGTATAACACATTCCATATATTATAAGTATAAAACAAATTCAAAATTAAAAAATTTAATTTTAATACTTAAATACTAAATGTTAATAATTAACCCAATCAAATAAACATAATCATAAAACATCCAGAATAACATAGTGAATGGAAATAAAATTGTACATACTTATTCAAATATATGATAAAAAAATCCAAATATATAATAATACTAATATAATACATTATATCCCCAGTGGATAAAAATTAAAATAATGGGTTGATGTTGTTGATGAACAGAAATAAAATAAAAACATCATTAAAAGATTATTTACGAAACATAACTTTTTTACATTGAAAATATTTTTGAAAAAAAAAACAAAATAAATTCAAAATAAATTATATTTGAAAATAATTTTTTTTAATTTTTTAATTTTTTCTTTGAACATTTAGTGTTCAAGAAAATATAAAATTATTTTCATGTCATATTCATTTAATCAAAGAATACATTCACATTTTTTGTAACTACACAATATTCCTTGTTTGGGAAATGAAATAAATGATCCTATCAAAAATTTAAAAAAAATAAATAAGAAAAAGTAAATCTAATAAATAATTATAAATGTAATTTTTTTTTGAAAACATATTTAGAAGACATGGATTTTTATGAAAATAGATTTTCCACATAAGAGTGAAATAATTTTTCATTTTCTTTAAAATATTTTATTAATAATTTTAAACACCAATGAGTGTAAAAATGGTAAAATTATATGAAAAATCATGAATAACCATATTTTAAGAAATTAAATTTATTTAAGATATAAATATCAACTAATTCATCCTAGTAATCTTAAACAAGAACAACCTTGAATAATGATAACATTTTGAAATAAATACTTGCATATTTTGAATCTTGTGATTGGTAATACAAATAAAAATTAATTATAAAATGGAACTTGTAAAACTGTTAATATAAATATATTAATCATATAGTATATATAAGTTTCATTTTTACACAATTAATACGAATAAGTGGTGAATATGGTGTTTGTATCATGTAAGTAAATGTGCAATGAGAAACCACTACCTCGAGTTCAACTTCCATCATATGTGTTTGAAAATAATGTATAAAAAATATATGTTTATTATAAATCTACTAAATAACAATAATTATATATTTTATACCACATCTGATTTACTTATACTCATTTATGACTTTCTTATTATCAATTAATTGTAAAAATCACAGTCTTGGGTGATAATGGATTTTTTTCATATATGTTTTAAATCTGTAAATTTATTCATCATAATTTTATCATTTTTAAATCCAATAAATAATTTTAAAAAATCAATTGATATAACATATATTCTTTATATATTTATTCATGTTAGTCTATTAATGTTAGAGTTAGAACATGGATTACATCATTTATGTGGACGATAAGTAGTGTCTACACATGAAAGTTGATTCCATTTTTTGATGTATGGAATGAAAGGAAAATTTATATTGACTCATTTTAAATATTCACAATTATTTCATAAATTAAATTTATATTAATCAAATAAATCCTTATTTCCATCCTTTCTAAAAATAAAATTAAAAACATTTCAAATGATTGTGTAGAGGCATTAGTCTATACGTACGTAGAAGAGACATTATTATTTTCCAATAGAATGGAAGATAGTAAGTATTATGTGATATTATAAGTAATTATGTATTAATATATCATAGATATAACATATATTCAATAACATTTACTTTAAAACATTTAATTTAATGTGTAATATAAAAATGAATCACAATAATGGGTGAGGTAGTAATATTTCGTACACATGAGTGATATTATCGTTCCCCCATGAAATGGAAAGTAAGAAGTTATATGTTATATAATAATCTTATATGTATAATAATTTCATAAATATCATATAAATATGTGATATCCATCCTTTTATCTATCCTATAATGTTGGTAATAGAAATAAAAGTACATTTGTTCACGAGGAATTAGTCCATCTTACACGTGATGGATAGTTTGGTTTCCGATTTGATTATTGTAGAGAAGGATCATGGTTTTTCTATTAACATAACGAATTCTTGGAATAGAGAATATAATTTTTCACTATATTATCATTGTTGAATATTGTTTTAAGTGTTTTCATAATGAAAACAACCAATACACACATCAATGAATTAACCATTTTTTGAGAGCCTTATTATGTTTAAAACAAAATTATTCGTTTTATAGAGTCCAAATAACTATAGCTAATATAATCATTTATGTACTTTCTAATCTAAATGGGTATTTTTAATTTTCAAATTTGTGTGAGGAGGTGGCCTTTTATAAGGGGGGAAGGGATACATTGAATTTTTATAAGAAAAAGTGATAACCATGTTTCTCTTAGGTGTAAACCATACATATGGGTAATTCACAAACCTTAGAGATTATAAAGTCAAAATACGTCTATAAAATTGTTGTTGGATATGTTTTAGGTCATTTTAACCCATGTATTCTTAGTTTAACCCCTATTAAACTCATTTTTAAATTAATCGTATAAATGCTTTTTTTAATGTTTCCCAAATCATTGTGGTCAAAAATTAATTTGAACTTATCAGATAATATAAATTATTATTATTCTAAATATGAAATCCATTTTTATAAATTAAAATCTCCAATGTGGAAGAATTCAATTTAACATAAAACCACATACGGGATAAAGGACTGATTTTCCTAAGGGAAAATTTGGTTAAGTATTAAATGTCTTAATAAAAAATTTCTATATGAAATTGAATTCAATGAACTACAATAGTTGAATTGTAATTTTCTTTTTATAATATAACTTTAAAAACAATTTTAAATACATTTTATCATTTAAAATAAATCTCAAAGAAACTCATTTTTCAAGAAAAAACTGTATGTTATCCTATTTATAATAAAATTAATATTTTCATATAAATATCAAAAATTCAACCAAATATAATTTTGACATGTAAATTTTGGAAATGATATTTTTTAAATAAATTTTCTTAAAATTGTAATTATTAATGATAAATTATGCATGAAAATTTTGAAGAAATTTTATTTTAAAAAATAATGTGTTTTAGAAAACATTTATTTCTTTTTAAAATGGTTTTTATTTTCTTTATATCAATAGATAACTTTTGAATTAATTTTATACATGTGTAAAACATATATAATTCATAATAAATCTATTCTATTCACACCTAATATCTTAATAGCTAGGTTGTAATAATCATGATTAAATTATAATATTCTAATAGAGTATTGTGTTTTGTTCAAACCCGATGTCACCTACATTTGAAGCTATCAAAAAGATTTAATTTATTTAAAAAGAAATATATTGTAATCTACAGGGATTTTTTATTATATTATAATTTTTTAATTTTTATGTCATATTCACTGTCGAATATTTTATTTGTCCTTTAAAATATAAGGGTGTTACATTCTTCCCCTACTAAATAAATTGTGTCCTCACAATGTAGTAATGATATCAATAAAATATGATTCACAAATTGAATACTACCTTCTTGGAATCACTCATCATGAGAATGGTTAATAAAACATACACACTATATGAGATAATGGGATTCATAATGGTCTTGTAGAATAAACACATAACATGGATTCCAAGAAGAAGAAAATAGGGGGGATGTGAAAATATATACATAGAAGAAAATTGTAATGAATAAATAATGATAGAGGGTGGTAGAGGTAATTTATCACATTATTTCTAATGATCAAGATAAATTCAACAACTGCAAAACTATAATTTTAGAATGATTTAATGGGTGATTTTATTTATCATAAATGAATGTACTATGATTATTTTTTTATTTCAATACCCTTTTCTTGGGGTTTTGAATTCCTTTACCTTCTATATTGAGAAAATATTAAAATATACCTGCATTATATGTTTCTATTTCATAGAAGAAATTTCATACATATGATATGATTTGATCAATTCCCACTTCATTTCTTACTCCATGAAATGAATATCCAAAATGATTTTTCAGGCATGAACCACATTTTTCAAATCATTAAAATAAAAATTTATTCCTCTTAACTCAAGATATTTTCCCAAAACAAACATGTTAGAATAAGTTATCCAAAAACTCCCAAATATCAATTTAATACTTTCCATATATATTTAACCATAAGACACATCAAAAATATTTCGGTCGAAATTGAAATTCCAATAATTTTAATGGAAGGTCACTAAATCAACAAAATATTCCAATGAAAAGATAAGTTGTCTATTATTTTTACATTCAAAATATTTTAATACCTAGATAACAAAAAAATTAATGAAACGATGTATTTTTGGGAAAAACCCATTTTGTTGAATATATTCTTTGAATCGATACATTCAAAAAATCCTGGAAGAAAAATGATAGAAACCATCAAAACATATAATCAACTTTATTTTCATCAATAATATCCCATAAAAATATCATTATTATCTCATCCTCAGGAATATAATAAGGGCTATCCTCTGTTAGTAATTTTTGTTTTCAAGAGGTTTAACTTTTCACAAAATCATTTTCTTCGTCATCAATACCATTAAACATATTATCTCAAATCCATTAAGAAATATTTTATAGTAAAATCTAAATGCATTTCAGGATTCATCTAACAAGAATATAATTTAAAAAAATCATCTAAAAAATCATGAATACAAACAAAATCATGTTAATCACTCTACTTTACCTATGGTAATTACATAAGTATGTCTATGACCCCTAAGCTATATATGAGTAATATTCACATGACGTTTGGGGTATTTATTTTCATTGTTCCCCATATTTATAATGTGTAAGTATTTAAAATTTCATTTTTTTATTAAACATGAAATTACAAGCATGGGCGATATTCTTTCATCACTTGTAGAAAACTGACATTCCCTTCATGTTTTTCCTTGGGTGTTTCTTTCCATAATTAATACTTATGGGATAATCCTTATTTCCCTTATTCCCGTAATCCATTATTTTCTTCGTCTTCCTCATCTTCACATTCTTCCCATTAGAAGATACTATACCTAGAGAAATATTTCATTTTTTATATTATATGTTATTAATTCCTTTTGTGAAAATAATTCTAGGAAGAGTAGTTATATTAAAAATATTTTCCCAATCCCATCAGAGAAACAATCATTCTAACTCATTGAATTAATTTAGTTGATGCTGTGGACATTAATTATTCTAGGTTTTATTAATAACCAATGGAACACACTAGGTTATATCATTAATATTTATCTTAATTTATAATCCCAAAACTAGTAAAATCATATCATAAATCAACAAATTTATTCATGCATATTATCTTATTAACAATAATGTTTATTATTAGAAGTACCCAAATTATAAAAAAATTATCAAATCCTTCAAAATGGTTTGAAAAAATATTTAGAATTATTTTGAGTAAATACCATATGATTGTAATATTTCGTTGATATTAAATCACAGTTTCATGTAATAGGTTATTATCGAGTTTTGAATTAAACTCGTTTTTAGAGTTATTATCCCTATGTGCATATGAGTTGGAATTATACAAATTTATAGTAGATATAAAAATATTTATTTCTATAAAAAACCACATGATTTATATGTTACCAAAACATCAATACATTCTTCTATACAAATTTTAAATGTATATTATAGGGTTATGTTCTATAAACTACGTTTTTGTAAATATAGTTCTCATGGTTTGTACTAAAAATCACCTAATACAAACTATATTGAATATAACTCTAGTAACCTAGCGCATATGTATTAATTATTAAATTAGCCCTTGATATATGTTATCTCATCCTGAAAGACCAAATACATTATTAATCATGGAAAATTAGATAAATATTTTAAAATCCCATAACATTTTAAACAAAAAATTAAAAAAAATTCCATGTTAATTCCATTATTCCCCATAATATATCGATTAATATCAATCGAAAAACAATTCCTGGTATTATATAAAAAATAAAAAATAAGAAATGGTAGAGCTCAGGTACTTCGTAAGTGTATATGTAATGTGGAATCTATCTGGATTTAAGAACCATAATAAATATGGCATGATAAATAACTGATTGTTTTTTCATTAAATCAACAAAATAATCATAATGTGGAATAAATAAATAATAATCCAATAAATCCATATAAATAATCACATAGGATTATTAATTTCACAATGATATTATAACTAATATAATAATCCCTTGAAAATAATTGATATCACAGAGAGGTAATACATAATTATGATCATCTGAAGCTTCCAAAACCTTTCACAACATATTAAAAATTTCTGGGTAAAATCCAGTCTAATTGGGCCTACTGATATTTCCAATTTGACTTGTCGATGTATCAAGAGGAAATCTATAACTAGGCACTAACCATTACATAATATGTTTAATGAATTACTCATAGGATTGAGGTGAAACATAATCAAGATAAACATTCATATTGTAAACAGAACATACGAAATTCTAATACTTACCGTAATCTGATAACGATATTTATAAACAATTCGAATAATATGTTTAATGGTATTAAAATTTTAAATCCCTAGAAAACTAATAATGAAACAACCAATGAATAAAAAAGGATGGTATCAATACAACATATCCATGTTGGATCATAAGTATAATAAATAGTTAATTTCACTGATAAATATTAATACCATATAATTTTTTGTAAAGAAATATTTCAGAAAAAAAAGCTCTTTCACATTTAAAATTATTTTAAAAAAATTACACAAAAGAATTTATTAAAATAATTTTACGTGAAAATAAAATTTTAAAACATGTGAAATATGATATAAAAAATTAATTGGTCATAACAGTGTAAAATTATATTCAATAATTACATGTAAAAAATCATTCGTTCACATTTTCAGTAAAATACATACATTCCAATTTTTTTGAAAATGATAAAAAAAGAATGCATTGAAAAAAATTTAAAATGAAAAATGGATAATTTTGTAAGTAAATCATTTGGACGTGTAAAAATACTTTTTAAAACACTTCTAGAAAACATAGATTTTTATGAAAATTGATTTTCGACTAAAGAGGGAAATATAGACGTATTTTGTTAAAACAAATCTCATTAATTTTAAGTAACAATGAGTCGATAAATATTAATATAACATTAATGAATTTATTAATAACTAAAGTTGAATAAATATATTGATATTATGTTATAAATATAAAATTATTCTCTTATGGAAGACTTAAAAAATTATCTCAAATAATGATGAGATTGTGAAATACACCATATCCACTTCGGTAACAAATGATTTATAATCCCCATAAAAGAAATAATCAAAAAATAAAATTTTAAATACCATAAATATAAATAGATTCACTATATATTACATCAATGTGGTATTATATACACCACAAAAAGTACTAATTGGTGAATATTGTGTTTGGGTCACAAACGTAAAAGTGAGACAAGAAACCCTTGCTTCATTTTCAAATTCAAACATATGTTTCCAAACCACTTTAATAAAAAATATTGGTTTTTTAAAATTATATTAATAAAAAATAGTCATATATTTAATTCCATATATGATTTAATTAATTTTTTTTCATATTTGTTGTAACAATCCTTTTTAAAAGTCATTGTTTCAGGTGATAAGTACTTCGTTTTTATATATATCATAGTTGGGTAAATATTTTTATTTAATCATGGTTAAACTATAAAAAAAGTTTTAGAAATGATATAAATATCATATATATTCATTATATTATTATATATAGTAATCTATTAATGTTAGAGGTATAATATTGATTACATAATTCTTGGAGATGGTGGGATGTATCTACACATGAATGTTGTTTCTGGTTTTTGATAGATAAAACAGAAGAAAAATAAATCTTAATTAAAATTTCATGAATCATTAATCATTCATATTTATAATGTAAATTAATATAATCCATACTTATAAGTATCCATGTAAAATTAAAATGAAAAACATATCAGAACGATATGAGGAGGTGATAGTCCACATGTACACATGATTGACATTATTCATTTTCAATGGATTGAAAGTTAAGAATCTAGAAGTGATATTAACTTTTTTGAATTTTGGATAGGCAATAAATATACATTAACTTTAAACTTATTACCATTCATTTAAAGTATATGTGAATAACAGATCACTTTTCATTGCAAGGTTGCAGTCTACCGTACACACGAGCGATGTTATTAGATCCACTATAGAAATAAAATTAAGAATTTATATGTGATATAATATTATAATAATTATTATAATTTCAATAGGAACATATAAATTTGTTATGTCCATAATTATATACATCATTGTATGGTGTAGATGGAAACATAAATAACATCGATTCATGAAGTTATAGACCAGTGTACACATGATAAACAATTTCATTTAACATATAATGGAAGTATATATACGTGTGTGTTATTTAATTTACATAATATATCATAATTATATAAGATATAATAGTTTCAATATATTATCATAGTTGAAGATATACTCTAGTAGGTGGACGAATAAATATAACGAATATAAACTTTTAATAATTTTACATTTTCTTTAGAGAGAATCATTAAGTTCACACAAATTCTTTCATATTAGGTATTAATAATATAGATAAGGCCCCTGGTATTTTTATATGAATGTAATTAATTTTTTTTGTTGATATTTTCTCAAATAATGGGTTTTTGATGTGTGATGATGGCAGGATAGGGGTGGAATTTTACTAGTGTGGGTGTTGACCCACATGGAATGTTTGAAAAGATAAAGTGAGAAAAACAATTTTCTCATGAAAAATGATTCCAAAATGGGTCAATTTCTAATATCAGAGATTATATGGGTGCAATAACTTCATAAAATTGTGTTTGGACATGTTTTAGTACATTTTTACCCCATATCTTCTTAATTTAACCCACCTATAAAAAATATAACAATGCCATGGAAATTAATTTTTACTATTTTCAATATTCATTATTTTCAGAAATTTTGTTGACCTTATTTAATATTATATATTTTTATAATTCTAATTAGGAAATCCCTTTTTCCAAAATCAATTCATATAAGTGGTAAAATTCAATTTAATATTAAATTTTTTATA
Organism: Viscum album; assembly: GCA_963277665.1. Classification (NCBI taxonomy): domain Eukaryota; kingdom Viridiplantae; phylum Streptophyta; class Magnoliopsida; order Santalales; family Viscaceae; genus Viscum; species Viscum album. The sequence continues at coordinate 1,411,380,670 of OY728138.1, forward strand.
AGACAAACATGTAGTTTTCCAAATAGAAAAATCTCATAAGTATTGTTATTTTAATATCAAAATTAAATATAATTTTTTTGAAATGAAATAATTTTTTTAATTTTTAATATTAATAAAATAATTTTACTTTAAATTTAATTTAATATATCTTTTAGGTTTTAACTAAATTAAATGAAAAATCATTTTCAATAAAAATAGAATTATTCATTATTATTACAGAAAAATAATTTAAATAAAATCCATAAAATTCACCAAAATATAATTTGGAAATGTATATTTCAAAATTTTTGTTTATTTTTTAAAATAAATTTATAAATTTTGTATGTTTTAATTTTACATTATGTGAAAATAATGAAAATAAACTGCCTTTTAGAAAAATATTATTTCTATAAAAGATTTCTTTCTCTATAAAATGGTTATTATTATATTTATAATCAATATATAACCATTGTATAAATTTTATACATGAGTAAATCATATAATTTAAATAATTTATTGATTGTAATTCATACCCACTATCTCAATGTCTTGTTTATAATTTCCATTTTTACATAATAATAATTTAATAGAGTGTTTTGTATTATTCAAAGCATGTGTTACACACATTGAAAGCGATCAATGAAATTAAATTTATATAAAAATATCAATATTTTAAATTATAGTGTTTTTACCTTCTTTTATAACATTGGTGTTATGTATCATATATTATATCAAAAATAGTGTTCTACTTTTAAAATTAAATGGTTTCAAATTCATAGAAATTTTATCATGTCTAAAAATATGGTTAACTAGATAGTAACATACTGCCTATTTCCCCATTATGTTCTATACGTTATGGGTAGTGGGGATTTCCCATAAAGGTTTTCCAAGAGTTTGAAGGTTCAAAGATCTTTATAGTTTGGTTTCATTAAATTCTTATTGTTATTATTATTTATTGGTAAAGACTAAGTCCCAAATATCATAAACCATAATGTGTGTTTACATGTTGATGTAAAAGAATGGAAAATTAATATTCAATGTGTTTCATGATGAAAAATTCATGTGTCTTATTTTTATTTGAATTAATATATATGAGAATTAATTTTTATATAAGGGTGATCTCAATATGTAACTCTTAAATACATTAGTAAATGATTAATTATAAAGATAAATACTATTGTAATTCACCAATGACGTTTTTCCATTATTCAGTTTATATTAACTGGAATTTTTCAGAGTGATGAATATAGTTCCCTAATATGGATTCTTTTTTTTTATGTTTTTAAGGATTTTTAAAATGGAAATTACTAGATCTAATGTAATAAGTTGTTTATTTAATGAGGAATGATATGTTTTTAAACATTTTGTAGGTATTTTTTTATTTGATGAATGTTTTATGTTCTTAAAAATATTTAATGTTTTCATAAGATTTCAAATTTCTCAGGGAAAATTAAAAAAAATCATTTCATCATGGTTGATTATGATTTCTATCTAAAATATAATTTTGGAATAGAATTTTATTTCATATTTTGATGTATTTTTTATATTATCTCAAGGATCTATATTTAGAAGAAATGTTTTTCCTATTTAATTCACATATTTTAATTCCATAATATCATTCTTTTTTATTTATTTTACTAAATAATATTTATTCACTCATACTATTATTTATAATGCTTTTTTCAAAGGAGAAGTATGTGTAGGAATGTCTATAAAGTCAATATTTGGGATATAATGTTTTAGAATTTCATTAAGATCATGTATAATTTATTGAGATTGTCTTAATAGAAGAAAATATCATTTAGTTGGAAATGTATGGGTTTTTTTGTAAGATATTTTCATAATTCAATAAAAAACGTAAAACTCAAATGTATTGGGAATGAAAATAATTTAATATTTTCTATAAATTATGTAATAATGGAGTGATTATGTCCAGGATGTTACAATATCTTTGTAAACCATCAATACATAATTATTTAGATCAACAAATGATAGATGGAAAAATAGGGAATGAATTGATATTATAAAAATAACAAAATACATTACAAAAATATATCAACCTTGAATGTTTCATCAATAATAAGACTTTTTAAAATATCTTAGCATACCTATATTAGTTTCTTACCCTATCAATTTATGATTTCATAGTTGTGAATATATAAAATTCTTTTTTCTTATATATATTTATGTTGTCTTGAAAATAATGATTATAAAATTGATCTCAAAATCTTTTTCTAGAAATATATTCATTCATTTTACCTCCAGCTACTAACTATACATCCAATCTAGGTTTTTGGGTATAAGTAATTAATTTAAACCAAATAAACTCATAAATGAAAATAAAAATATTGATAATTTCAATCATCTTTAGGAAATCTTCAGCATAAACATGAATTTATAACTAAGAAAGTTTATTGGGTTATCCATGGTGAACTATTGAGCAGTATCCATTGATCAAGAATGTCCTTTATCTACTTATCCACAGAGATACATGATTTTTTGTATCACTATACGTATATTTTCTAGATCAAAATTTTGATCAAATTAGTGAAAATTATTAGAATCAAATTCATGAGGATTTTTTGTGGTGTTTTTAGAGGCTTGTTTGTATAAATTAGAAAAAATTATAAATTATGTTAATTCATATCTAAATTATTCAATTTAAACTAAATTATGTCTCAAAAAAATATGTTAACCTTAATATGTGACGAAAATTAAACAACAGAAACTCAAATATTGAATAAATACTTATAAATATCATATCAAACAATAGGGTCTTAATTTTAGGCAAAAAGAAATTTTTGAATAAAAAAAATTTAATGATTTTTTTAGTATGTGTTTGATCATGTTATAAAAAATAGATTCCATATAACTATATTCGTGATCTATAATAATGGTTCATTATCTATGCATCAATACTATGATACAAGGAGTTTCCACATGTTTCACTTTAATTTTATATAAAAATATATATAATATAAATATATATGGAATTAGTGGATGATTATATTTGAATATATGGGAAAAAATTTAGTAATATGTTAAATATCTAGAGACACATACCGATTACCCCTTCAAAATTTACTGTTTCAATTGGGTTTGTTGTTAAATAAATTTTAGTAGCATACCATTAAGTACATGGAATTAAACATTATATATTCCAATGAATATAAACTAGAATTCATATATATAAACTCCCAATAATTTTTTTGGCAGAAATTTTTTAAGATTTACTAAAACCAAAAACCTATAAAACCCATTCATTACATGTTTACAATTCAAAATCGTATCAATTTTTTCAATAAAAAATTCTTTATGAAGAAAAATTAATTTATTTGATGATAAATCATTGTGATTTTAACTTTAATATTATCCACACCCATAATTTTATTTAATCCCGGTGAATGAGTTTTACAAATGTTACATGAGATCAAAAATCATAGTTAGAGATATAAATAGAAATAATCTTTTAGTCAATTAAAAAACAAGAAAGCTAATAAATCATTTTAAAACATAGAATGAAAAAACATCCATTTTGAAATATTATAGAATCACATTACTAAAACCATGTAACAAACATTTTAATTGAAATAAAAATATAGTTGACATTAAATGTGATAATTACCAAATACATTACAGTGCTATTTGAAAACATGCAAAGCTATAATGGTCACACCCGATTCTATTTGGTTCACACCATCAAACAAGTTCTGATGGGCTCACCTGAAACTATCTGGGCCACCCCCTCATATAATCATTAATGAGTCAACAAAATGGTCTATGTGGCACCCCATAATATAATTATAATGCACCGTGTTTTTAAATAAAACATTCATATGATTCCAATTTTTCATCACAAAATATTTTTAAATCACAACACACTTTTGGATATCAAAATTCACATTACATATATCCAATTATTAAAGTGGGAGTTAATCAAATGAATCAATTTTGTGTATCTTTAATAAATATACAATAAAAAATTTAATATAAAATAAAATATAATGTAGAATAAATTTGACACATTATGTTCTCATGAATTGAATAATGGGGTAAAATTGTATCCCAATGAATTGATAGTGAGTTATGAATTTCCATTACAACAATTTTTAATCAGTTGAATCATATTTTCCCTGATCGATTGTAATTTTAAAAAACTATAAATTTAATGATAATAGATAAATAAATTATTTTAAATTTAAATGTGGATTTATATATATATCATTAAATAAAATGGGATCCTTACATCAAAATATGCCTCAAATATAGAAAATTGAGATGAAATAAAATATTGATGAATAATGAAAATACATAAATATTAGGAAAATTGTTTAGTATGATCTAAAAGTTATAATTTGTAATTTGTTCCTAAAATAAAATGTTTGAAGTAATTGTAAAATAATATACCATTTCTAGGAATTTTAAATCAATCACCTAAAATTGAAGAGGATCTTGAATGGAAATGAAGAGAGAGGGGTAGAGGGGTCCGTTACATTAGGTCTGAAAGAGTTATGCACTTGATTTAAATGTACTAGATAATATAATTATAATATTTTACTAAATAAATTTTAATATCTTCATCATATATATGATATATTGTACTTTTATGAAGTTCATTTATGGAAAATTATTTCAGTCTTACATACCAATTTCTTCATTCTAGAGGCATTCATTTTATGGTTTCATGGTCGGTAAACTTTTATAGAATTATTGATTTTCATTTAAAATGGAAATAAAACACTTGAACTGAAATTAAATGGATCTAATGAAATTACAAATTTTTAAATGGTCCCATATATAATTTTTATCTCGTAAATTAATCTGATTGAATTTATACAATGTTAATGATAAAAGTTTTATTTCATTTGGTGGGGTTTCCAACCACCATGATATAGATTAATTTTATTTAATATTATATCTTTATATTAGTAAAAAACATTAAATAGGGTACAATATTTTTATTAATGTTCTATTTTATCAGTATAATAATTTTATGACTAGCCTAGAAGGCGGTAAAGGAAAAGGAATAATCATTATCCACGAAAACAATTAATGACCATAATTTTGGACAATGGTATCATTTCATTGAATTAGAGGATGTAATCAAAGGAATGGAAATTATATATTCCATTAGAAACATAAAATTATAGTATATGCATGATCATTTAGTTATTTTTTGATGTATTATGTCGGTGAGGATAATGTACACGAGAAAAAATATTTAGAGAGGTTGTTTGATAAAATTTTCTCTTGAATATTGTAAAGACCCGTAAATTTCAAGGAAATTTTTTTCTTAATTTTCTTTGGAATTTTACAAGAGATCAGTTTCTGACGGCACCTGATTCCGAGGCCCGGTGTTCCCGGAATCATTTTTCGATGTTTGGCTCGGGTACGTTCAGTGAACAGATGAGCTGGTTTTTTTAACATTTGAACCGGTGCCCGGAAACGAATTCTGAGGGAACCGATGAAATCGCAGCGCCGGTATTCGCTTAGAAACGCCTCTTCCGGAGTTGCGTTTTCTCGGGTGTGGTTTTTAATTTTCGTCTTTAAAGTTAAGAAATAAAATAATTTTACGACAACTTTATTTTATTTCACTTAAGCCACTTGGAAGCCACTTGAAGCCACTTAAAAGCGGCTTAAACTGAGTTGAACCGGATAGGATGCTATCCAGAAATATCCTACCCCCTTGGTAGGATATTTGTGAAGTGGGGCCCGCACGAGCCCCGCCGTTTCATTCCGCTAAGTAACGCACCCGCGAAAACCCGTCATTATGAAAGTCAACTGACGCGTTTCTTAAATTCTTAACAGACCATTTAATTGGGTGGTTTATTTCGTAAATTAAATGAGCTGTTTCTTTCGTTAAATTAATTCAACGAATTGGTGGGTCGTTTCTTACATGTTTTCGTTTGTTGGCATAATAATAAAATAAGGCCAACCTCTCTTTTTTTGGAGGATTAGTCGTTGAGACAGAATCCTTGTATCTTCTTTCTCCTTCGCGAAGAACGCGAAGAACGCGAAGAACACCATCATCCGCGAAAATCGACGACGCCCAAATCCGAGACGTTCTTCCCCGCCCCGATCTCCGATCACCAACCGTTTGAGGTGAGTGATTTCAGGTTTCTTCTAAAAGTTCTTTTTTAAAACGAAACACAGATTTAATTATTTATAATTAAAATATGTTGTTCTTGGTCCGTTTGAATTCACCGACTCAACGCCGGATTCCGCGACGACGCGACGCCTTCCCGCGACGACACGACGATCCCCCTCTTCCGCGAAGAACACTCACGCGCGAAAACTACGAGGTAGGGATTTTATTTTTGGAATTACCCCCTTTTTATATTCCCGTAAATGTTTATTTAAAAAGTTAAAGAACTGGTTTTGTGAATAATTTTAAAATTATTAAAATTGTTGTTTCCGTTCAAATAAGGAACCCGTTTTAAGAATCAATTTTATTTCATTAAAAATTGTTTCGGATATGCGTTAATGTTTTGAAATTTAATTTCTCCCGTTGTTTATATCTTACCCGGAGGGTGCGGGCCAAACGAACACGGCCCGACAACCCTCTGCCGTTCTTCGTTCTTGTGCGGATTTGACGGGTGAAGACGGAACGTGCTGCAACGGAAGTTTGATGATCCCGCAATGAAGAATGAGTCCCGGGAGGAGCAACGGCGCAGACGGGAAGAAGAACGGGCCACCGGAGCGACTCCGGTGGCCCGCGGAAGCCGGCAGCGGCGCGGGGCGCCGGCACGGCGGCGCGGGGCGCCGGCACGGCGGCGCCCGGCGCGCCGCCGTACGAGACCGCCACGGCACCGGCCACGGCGACGGCCCTCGCGGGACGCGGCTGAAGCCGCGTCCTGCGCCAGGGAGACACCCCGCGGGTGTCCCGCGGGTGTCACGCGAGGGCGGAGGCTCCCCCTCGCGTCACTCGGAGCCGCGCCCGGTTGCCTGGCCGACACCCCGCGGGTGCCGCGAGGGTGTCACGCGGGGTGGCGGCTCCCCCCGCGTCGGCCACTCGGCTGCTTGGCCGAGCTGGGCCGGGATGTCCGAGCCAGACCGGTCCGACCGGGTCGGACCGGGTCGGACCGGGTTCGGCCGACCCAGGGGGGGTCAGGCCGGGTCGGCCCGGGCCCTGACCCCTCGTTTTCGGATGGTTTTCGTTCAAATGGTCGTATCTTGAGCTACAAGCCTCCAAACGACCCACCGTCCATGGAAACATGATCCTAGGATCGAGACGGTCGTTTCAGTATATCGCACTCAAGGTTTCGGAATACTTTGTGTTCGGCCGGGTTGGTTCGTACACGAAACCAACCGGGCCTTCAGAGCGGAAACACTAATATCTTGAGCCACAAACGTCCGATTGACGTGCCGTCAGTTTTGTTGAATTCCTCTTTGTGAGACGAATATTTTGGCATACTCCGCCTGAGGATTGGACGTAGGTGGCGTACGGACAGGTTGGTTTTGTCTTAAAAACCAACCGGGCCCCTGGGATGAAAACGCCAATAACTCTCAGACCGGGCGTCCGATTGACGCGCCGTCTGCGACGTTGAGTTCCTGTTGACGATATGTAACTTTTGGATACATCAACTTCGGACTTTGTGTCAGTTGATGTATCAGCCTCTCGGCTCGAGGAGCGGACCCTCCCGAACGAGCTTGTTGTGTGCGGAACCCTAGAGCTGGCTGCGACTGCTTCTTCAACAAGGACGACTGTGCAGAGATCCTCCGTGGACTCCGACGACGACCGTGCAGAGATCCTCAGTGGATTGCGGCGACGACTGTGCAGAGATCCTCAGTGGACTGCGATGACTACTGCACTCAGCGATCCTGCGTGGATCAGTGCTACAGGTCCTGTGTGGGCCCGGTCCTGTGTGGGCCCGATCCTGTGTGGGTCTGATCCTGTGTGGGTCAGCGCTCAGCGGTTCTATGTGAGCCAGCGCCTACAGGTCCTGTGTGGGCCCGATCCTCTGTGGTTCATTGCGGGGGTTAGTTACCTATCGATCATTCGTGGGTCCGACGACTTAGATGGATCAGTGATCATCTTTATTGTCATCTGAAGAAGTATACCTCTGTGAGATGAATCTTGCGTTACTCTCCTTTGTGGATTGTGTTGAGCTATCCTGTGTGGACTTACTGTTTACTATCCTTTGTGGATTGTGTTGAGCTATCCTGTGTGGGTATACGTTTTGCTTTCCTGTGGGGACTGGGTTGTGCTTGGGCTCGTACGTTGGAGCCGAACGAGAATTGATGACTTAGGTATATGTATGGGCATATACCTAAGCCGTGTCAGATGTTACTTCGTGATTGTATCTTTCCATTGTGGATTATCCTTTTTGGATTTCGGGAGACCTTCGGGGGTCTCGGGGTCCCTACTGAGTAGCTTATACTCACCCCTGCACGGGCTATGCCCGCACTACATTGTGTTGGTTGCTGACGACGGACAACGCTGATCGTGGTGGAGGCGTGCAGAGCAGGACGGTACCTGGAGGTGGACCACTGGGCGGGACGTACTCGGAGCGGTCAGGTGGACCCGAGGAGCAGTGGAGGCTATCTGTACCCACCCTTCAAGTGGGTCTTCCAGAGGACGGCTCAACGCTGCAGTTTTTCCTTTCAGTTGATGTTTTTTCCTTTCAGTTGTACTTTACAGTTTGGCATGTATTTCCGGCCCCTTTTACTTTCAGCACAACTTGTACAGTTTTTACTTAGTGTTTACTTTTCCGCTTGCTTACTCATTGGTGCTTGTTTACTTTTCAAAGGAAATGCCTTCCCTTTTTACTGAGATTTATGCCTTAGTTCTAGTCACCAGCCCCTGGCCTATGGAAGGCGATCTTGGGGTAGTCACGGCACGGACCCCGAGGGCAGGTCGTGAAAAATTGGTATCAGAGGTTGTCGGTTCTACCGCAGACTCTGATCTTTCTTCTATGTGAAGGAATAGTGTTTAGCGTATTGAGTGTGGTTATTAGTCCAGGGAGTCCAGTGTTGGTGCGGCGGCCGACGTATCCGTACACCAGGGCCCTGACTTCTGATTTCTGACTTAATGCACGAAAACATTGATTGCATGTGTGTTTCAAGTTTTCTTTGTGATTACTTGTGTCAGCTCACCAGGTATACTGTTCTGACCGTGGCGCACTTGTTTCCTTTTTAGGATGGCCCAACGACAGCAGCCAACTAGGGTTCCGAGAGTAGAGCGCGACGATAGACAGCCGAGCGACGAGGCCTCAGTACAGGGCCCGTTGACCGCAGAGGCACCGGCGGTACCTTTACCCGCCGAGCCCCTGATGCTTCCAGCACTGGCAGCTGACAATGCACGACGCCTCGGAGCACTGCATGAGTTCCAGCACCAGCGACCACCCAGTTTCCGTGGGGAGACGGACCCCCAGGCAGCTGAGGACTGGCTGGAGGCGGTCGTCCGAGTTTTCAGGCTAGTGAGGACACCAGCAGACCTCATGGTGATCCTCGCGGTGAGCCTACTGCACGCAGCAGCAGGGCGATGGTGGAGCTTGATGCTCCAAGTACATGATGAGGGCTCCCTCATCTGGATGGACTTCGAGAGCCTCATCCGCTCAGAGTTCGTCCCAGCCACCCTCTGTGCGGTGCGCATTCAGGAGCTTCTTCAGCTGCGGTAGGGCATCTTGACGGTCGCCCAGTACGCGGCGAGGTTCACCGACCATTCTTTCTACTCGACAGACATGGTACGAGACCTCTTCTTCTGGGCCTGGACCTCCGAGCAAGGATTGAGACACGAGATCAGGGCATCGCTGATCTCCCTCAGCATCCCGACCCAGGCAGGAGTGCTAGAGTGAGCCCTTCTGATCGAGAGCTTCCTGGCTAAGTCCACAGCGAGACCTACCGCAGGGCGGCAGATAGCGGAGTCTTCGGCAGCAGGTAGCCAACGGATGACTCAGGGTTCCAGGCAGACCAGACCTTCCGGCAGACGACCTCGTGACACTGGCTCAGCAGTGCGGGGCACACAGCGCGGAGCCAGCCTTCTGAGAGGCAGGCAGTGCTACTCGTGCGGCGGGCAGGGCCACATGGCTCGTGACTGCCCGACTCGTCGTACCGAGGAGCAGAAGATGGTGGAGGGGCCACCCAGGGAGAGATAGAGGGTCGACCATGGCAGTCTGCTGGGAGGAGGCGGATGAGGCAGAGGAGCTGGCCGAGAAGCGGGTGGTGGGCGATGCTTTGAGGATTTGCCACCACCACCACCAGGAGGCCCGCCCCGACCACAGGGAGCTGGCGGGAAGAGACAAGCTCAGCTCCAGGCAGCAGAGGCCTATGACCACAGCGCGCCAGAGATGATTCGAGGTACGGTCTATGTCTATTCCACCCTTGCTGCAGTTCTTATAGACACAGGAGCGAGTCACTATTTCATATCCACTGCCCTCGTTCAGAGCTCGGAGATTCCGACATAGCCGTTGGCTCGATCCTTATGGCTAGAGACTCCTACAGGAGCAGACTCGGCGATTATGTACTGGTGCCGGTAGTGTGAGCTTACTCTAGGAGGCGATAGCTTCGGGTGGGATCTTCTTGTAGCAGCGTCGAGGCCTTACGACGTCATCTTGGGCATGGATTGGTTATCTACGGTCCATGCACAGATTGACTGCATTAGGCGCAAGGTGTGATGTGTACGCACCGACGGGAGCAGGTTCACCTTCACCGGTGAGAAGGGAGCCTTAGCAGCACAGGATGGACTCACGCAGAGGAGAGGGTAGCCCTTCACTCATCAGTTGGCTAGCCTCATCCTTGGAGCAGTTGACGTGCGGAGTCCTAGTTTTCCTGCAGTGGTGGATCAGTATGCGGACGTCTTCCCCAACGACGTTCCAGGGCTACCTCCTCGCAGAGAGGTAGACTTTTATATAGATATATACCCTGGGATAACCCCGATATCCACTCCAGCATATCGGATGGCCCCCGCCGAGCTTCGAGAGCTACGGGTACAGTTGGAAGACTTGCAGGGCAAGGGGTTCATCCGACCCAGTGTTTCACCCTGGGCTTCCCCGATTTTGTTCACCAAGAAGGAAGACGAGAGCTTGTGACTGTGTGTCAACTATCGTCGCCTGAACCAGGTGACTGTGAGGAACAAGTATCCGCTACCCAGGATTGATGATCTCTTCGACCAGCTCAAGGGAGCACGGTGGCTCTCGAAGATATACCTCAGGTCAGGCTATCATCAGCTCAGAGTTCGAGACGAGGATGTGCAGAAGACGACCTTCAGGTGTCGGTATGGCCACTATGAGTTCTTGGTTATGCCTTTCGGCGTAACCAATGCTCCAGCAGTTTTCATGAGCCTCATGAATAGGATCTTCCAGCCATACCTCAATCGATTTGTCGTGGTCTTCATCGACGACATTTTGGTGTACTCGGCCACGGAGGAGGAGCACGCCTACCACTTGCAAGATTTACTAGACACACTCTGAGAGCACTAGCTTTATGGCAAGCTCTCGAAGTTCCAGTTCTGGTTACATGAGGTCAACTTCTTGGGTCACGTCATTTCTGAGGCGGGAGTTGTAGTGGATCCCGCGAAGATCGAGGCAGTGCTAGCTTGGGAGCCACCCAAGAGCATGACAGAGGTGCGGAGTTTCTTGGGCCTAGTCGGATACTATCAGAGATTTGTGCCGGACATCTCCAGAATTGTGGCCCCACTCTCAGTGTTGACGAAGAAGGGGAAACCCTTTGTGTGGTCAGACAGATGTCAGTAGAGCTTCCAAGAGTTGAGGTAGAGGTTGACCAGCGCACCTATCTTGAGGTTTCCTGAGGAGGGAGTTGGATACGTAGTCTACTAGGATACATCAGGGACCGGACTTGGGTGTGTCCTAATGCAGGAGCGGGCCGTGATTGCCTATGGATCACGTCATTTGAGGCCGCATGAGCAGAACTACGCTACCCATGACCTGGAGTTGGCAGCAGTGGTCTTCGCTCTGAAGACATGGCGGCACTATCTGATGGGCGAGCGCTTTACAGTATTTTCTGACCACCAGAGTCTCAGGTACATCTTCTCTCAGAAGGACCTGAACCTGAGACAGCGACGATGGCTCGAGTTCCTCCAGGACTATGACTTTGAGATAGTCTATACTCCTGGGAAGGGGAACGTGGTAGCCAATGCCCTCAGCGGGAGGATGGGCATACAACTACTTGAGGAGGCGACAGAGCAGCTAGCCGCCTTGCAGATATCCTTCGTGGATAGAGACGGAGCAACCTTCCTTTAGTCTCTCATAGTCTCTCCTCCACTTCTACAGCGGGTCAGAGAGGCTCAGCGTGGGGACGCTGACTGTGAGACACGGCGTGCACAGATATCCTCGGGACATGCACATGATGGTTTCTCCCTTGGAGAAGAGAATGACGTCCTTTTCAGAGGATGTACCTTGGTACCAGTCGCTTTACGAGAGGAGGTGCTGAGAGAGTTTCACACTTCTCCTCCGGCGGTACATCCTGGAGTGGCGAAGATGTACCAGGACCTCAGACGAAAGCACTGGTGGCCGGTCATGAAGAAGCCTCTGGCAGAGTTCGTTTCACGGTGCCTCACCTGCCAGCAGGTGAATGCAGAGCACCAGGTACCTGCAGGCCTGGTACAGCCCTTGGAGGTCCCGGAGTGAAAGTGGGACGGGATTCTATGGACATCGTGACTGGACTTCCACGCACTTCTAGAGGTCATGACTCCATTTGGGTGATTGTTGACCGACTCACCAAGTCGGCACACTTCTTACCCATCCGAGAGCATGGCTCAGTGGAGAGCTTGGGGCGTCTCTACGTTCAGGAGATCGTACGGCTTCACGGTGTTCCATCAACTATCGTCTCCGATTGGGATTCTCGTTTTACTTCCCGGCTTTGGAAGGGGTTGCAGGAGGCGTTCGGGACGCGGCTACGTCTGAGCACCGCCTTTCACCCACAGACGGATGGTCAGACGGAGATGACCATTCAGACACTCGGGGACATGCTCCGCGCATGTGTCCTCGACTTTGGTCGCAGTTGGGAGGACCACCTACCCATGGTGGAGTTCGTGTACAACAACAGCTACCACTCCATCATCGGGATGGCACCCTACGAGTCGTTGTACGGTAGGCCTTGCAGATCTCCTTTGTGCTGGACAGACCCTGGGGAGTCAGCACTTGTGGGACCAGAGATGGTCTGGGCCATGACAGGGAAGGTCCAGGTCATCCAGGAGCGGATGAGGACAGCTCAGAGCCGGCAGAAGTCATATGCTGACAGGAGGCGGAGGCCACTAGAGTTCGAGGATGGCGACCACGTCTTCTTGTGGGCCTCACCTCGACGTGGTTTGCGGAGATTTGGCTGAGGCGGCATGTTGTCTCCACGCTTCATCGGGCCTTTCCAGGTCCTCAGCAGGATTGGCGAGGTGGCTTATCACCTGGCTCTTCCACCTTAGTTGCACCGGGTGCACGATGTCTTCCACATATCTCAGATGAGGGGATACATGCACGATCTGACGCACATCATTGACTATGGGGAGATAGACGTGGATGATGGGGCGACTTTTGCGGAGGTCCCGGTGGAGATAGAGGATCGACAGAAGCGGGTCCTACGTGGGAGATCGATTCCTCTTGTGCGCATCAGATGGCAGCACGGGAACCTCCAGGAGAGCTAATGGGAGCGGGAGGCTCAGATGCGTGTTCAGTACCCACATTTGTTTCCCTAGTTTTTGATGTATCTTTACGGGGACGTAAAGCCCTGAGGTGGGAGTAATGTAAAGACCCGTAAATTTCAAGGAAATTTTTTTCTTAATTTTCTTTGGAATTTTACAAGAGCGGGTTTTTCTAACTTTTGAACCGGTGCCCAGAATCGAATTCTGAGGGGACCGATGAAATCACAATGCCGGTATTCGATTAGAAACTCCTCTTCCAGAGTTGCGTTTGCTTGGGTGTGGTTTTTAATTTTCGGGCTTAAAGTTAAGAAATAAAATAATTTTACGACAACTTTATTTTATTTCACTTAAGCAACATGAAGCCACATAAAAGCGGCTTAAACTGAGTTGAACCGGATAGGATGCTATCCAAGAATATCCTACCCCCTTGGTAGGATATTTGTGAGGTGGGGCCCGCACGAGCCCCGCCGTTTCTTTCCGCTAAGTAACGCACCCGTGAAAACCCGTCATTATGAAAGTCAACTGACGCGTTTTCTTAAATTCTTAACAGACCATTTAATTGGGTGGTTTATTTCGTAAATTAAATGAGTTGTTTCTTTTGTTAAATTAATTCAACGAATTGGTGGGTTGTTTCTTACCCGTTTTCATTTGTTGGCATAATAATAAAATAAGACCAACCTCTCTTTTTTTGGAGGATTACTCGTTGAGACAGAATCCTTGTATCTTCTTTCTCCTTCGCAAAGAATGCGAAGAATGCGAAGAACGCGAAGAACACCGTCATCCGTAGAAATCGACGACTCACAAATCCGAGACGGTCTTCCCCGCCCCGATCTCCGATCACCATCCATTTGAGGTGAGTGATTTCGGGTTTCTTCTAAAAGTTCTTTTTTAAAATGAAACGCAGATTTAATTATTTATAATTTAAATCTGTTGTTCTTGTTCCGTTTGAGTTCGCCGACTCAACGCCGGATTCCGCGACGACGTGACGCCTTCCCGCGACGACACGACGATCCCCCTCTTCCGCGACGAGCAATTCCGTGAAGAACGCTCACGCGCGACGACTACGAGGTAGGGATTTTATTTTTGTAATTACCCCTTTTTATATTCCCATAAATGTTTCTTTAAAAAGTTAAAGAACTGGTTTTGTAAACAAATTTAAAATTATTAAAATGGTTGTTTCCGTTCAAATAAGGAACCCGTTTTAAGAAACAATTTTATTTCATTAAAAATTGTTTCAGATATGCGTTCATGTGTTGAACTTTAATTTATCCCGTTGTTTATATCTAACGCGGAGGGTGTGGGCCAAATGAACACGGCCCGACAACACTCTTCCGTTATTCGTTCTTGTGCGGATTTGTCGGGAGACGACGGAACGTGCCACAACGGAAGTTTGATGATCCCGTAGTGAAGAACGAGTCCCGGGAGGATCAACGGCGCATTCGGGAAGAAGAACGGGCCACCTGAGCGACTCCGGCGGCCAGCGGAAGCCGGCGGCGGCGCCAGGCACGCCGCCGGACGAGACCGCCGCGACACCGGTCGTGGCGGCGGCGCTCACAGGACGAGGATGAAGCCGTGTCCGGCGCAAGGGAGACACCCCGCGGGTGTCACACGGCGGCAGCGGCTCCCCCCCGTGTCACTCGGGTCGCGGCTTCAGCCGCGCCCGGTTTCCTGGACGACACCCCGCGTGTGCCGCGGGGGTGTCACGCGGGGTGGCGGCGCCCCCCGCGTCGGCCACTCGGCCGCTCGGCCGAGCCGGGCCGGGCTGGCCGAGCCAGACCGGTCCGACCGGGTCGGACCGGGTAGGACCGGGTTGGACTGGGTCGGACCGGGTTCGGCCGACCGAGGGGGGGTCGGGTCGGGTCGGCCCGGGCCCGGACCCCCCGTTGTCGGACGGTTTTCGTTCAAATGGCCGTATCTTGAGCTACTGGCCTCCAAACGACCCACCGTCAGCGGAAACACGATCCTTGGATCAAGACGGTCATTCCGGTATATCGCACTCAAGGTTTCGGAATACTTTGTGTTCAGTCGGGTTGGTTCGTACACGAAACCAACCGGGCCTTCGGAGCAGAAACGCTCATATCATGAGCCACAGACGTCCGATTGATGTGACGTCAGTTTTGTTGAATTCCTCTTTGTGGGACGAATATGTTGGCATACTCCGCCCGAGGTTTGGACACAGGTGGAGTACGGTGGGGTTGGTTTTGCCTTAAAAACCAACCGGTCCCCTGGGATGAAAAAGCCAATAACTCTCAGACCGAGCGTCCGATTGACATGTCGTCTGCGACGTTGAGTTCCTGTTGACGATACGGAACTTTTGGATACATCAACTTCGGAATTTGTGTCAGTTGATGTATCAGCCTCTCGACTCGGGGAGCATACCCTGCCGAACGAGCTTGCTGTGTGCGGAACCCTAGAGCTGGCTGCAACTGCTTCTTCGACAGCGACGACTGTGCAGAGATCCTCCGTGGACTCCGATGACGACCGTGCAGAGATCCTCAGTGGACTGCGGCGACGAGTGTGCAGAGATCCTCAGTGGACTGGGACGACTACTACACTCAGCGATCTTGCGTGGATCAGTGCTACAGGTCCTGTGTGAGCCCGGTCCTATGTGGGCCCGATCCTGTGTGGGTCCGATCCTGTGTGGGTCAGCGCTCAGCGGTTCTGTGTGAGCCAGCGCCTACAGGTCCTGTGTGGGCCCGATCCTATGTGGGTCATTGCAGGGGTTAGTTATCTATCGATCCTTCGTGGGTCCGACGACTTAGATGGATCAGTGATCATCTTTATCATCATCTGAAGAAGTATACCTATGTGAGCTGAATCTTTTGTTACTCTCCTTTGTGGATTCTGTTGAGCTATCTTGTGTGCAATTACTATTTACTCTCCTTTGTGGATTGTGTTGAGCTATCCTGTGTGGGTATACGTTTTTCTTTCCTGTGTGGACTGGGTTGTGCTTTGGCTCGAACGTTGGAGCTGAATGGGAATTGATGACTCAGGTATATGTATGGGCATATACCTAAGCCGTGTCAGATGTTACTTCGTAATTGTATCTTTCCTTTGTGGATTATCCTTTGTGGATTTCGGGAGACATTCGGGGGTCTTGGGGTCCCTACTGAGTAGCTTATACTCACCCCTGCACGGGCTATGCCCGCACTACGTTGTGTTGGTTGCAGACGATGGACAACGCTGATCGTGGTGGAGGCGTGCAGAGCAGGACAATACCTGAAGGTGGACCACTGGGCGGGACGTACTCGGAGCGGTCAGGTGGACCCGAGGAGCAGTGGAGGCTATCTGTACCCACCCTTCATGTGGGACTTCCACAGGATGGATCAACACTGCAGTTTTTCCTTTCAGTTGCTGTTTTTCCTTTCCGTTGTACTTTACAGTTGGGATTGTATTTCCGGCCCCTTTTACTTTCAGCACAGCTTGTACAGTTTTTACTTAGTGTTTACTTTTCCGCTTGCTTACTCTTTGGTTCTTGTTTACTTTTCAAAGGCAATGCCTTCCCTTTTTACTAGTATTTACGCCTTGGTGCTAGTCGCCAGCCCCTGGCCTATGGAAGGCGGGCTTGGGGTAGTCACGGCACGGACCCCGAGGGCGGGTCGTGACAAATATCACCTCTTTGAAGGATCACTTAATGAACATGAAACCAGTATCTGGGTGTAACCAACAAAACATGGACTTCTGAAGAGTGGATATTATAGATTTTTAAGATATTTTCGAGGATTACTATCTTTTCATGTTAAATGGGGTGGTGAGGAGTGGTATTTATACTTGAGGTGGTGTGGTTTTAAGAGAATAAATAATAATTATTTTATATTTAAGGACAACCAAATTTTGGTGGAATTAATGCCATAAAATTAGATTGATTATTAATTTTTAAAGTCTTTTTATTATTGAGAAACTCATAAAACACCAATTTAAATTTGTAGTTTTTAGATATTTTAAGCATTTACTATTTAACATTAACACATTTAATTGTTTTACTTATACCATGGTAAATATATTTTTTACAATTCTATAATGTTTCTTCCTAAAAATTAAGTTGACCCTACAACCAAATATTTTATCTTTTAATTGAAAATATGGAATACATTTTTCAAATTTATTTTGAAAAAAACCGTAAGGACGATTGAAAAGGGTAGTTTTCATGAAGTATATATTTCAAATAAATATTATTTTATAGTACTTATATGGATAAAAAATAATTTTGTGTATGTAAATTAATATTTGATGATATATAATAAATAAATTTCATTTAAAACATTCCCAATTTTTGAATTATTTTAATTAATTTTAAAGGATCAAAATAATTAACATTAAAAAAAATTTAGGATAATCATGTTTTTTTTTTTAAAACTAAACTTATTCTAAAATTAAATATGAATTTGATTCAAAATAATATACCTAGATTTAATATAAATTAATAATAGTTATGCTAAATTAATCCATATTTAAAATATACTATATTTTTTCTATTTATAGAATATAAATGACATCCACAACCACAAAACTGGGTTTCCACAGCGCAACCCTTTAATAGCGCTAAAAATAGTGCTGATAAGGGGGGGGGGGGGCTTTATTAGTGCTTTTTTAGCCTAGATAAAGCCCCCCCCTTATCAGCACTTTTTTTAGCGCTGATAAAGGGGATGCCTTTATCATCACTTCTTCTTAGCGCTGATAAATTTTATATTTTTAAAAAAATCATGAAAAATAATATATTTTTATATAAGTATATTTATTTTGATATAAATATAATATATATTTTTTAAATACATTTAAGAAAAGTATAAATAGACTACTACATTTAATATATAAGAAATTTAGTGAAAATGGCTTTAACATTTTTTTAAAAATATTAGTAATTATTAATTTACTAATTATCATCGATTAATAATCATTTAACAACAATTTGTATACCCAAAAAAATCAAAAAAATTAATAAAAGATCTAAAATTCGTTGAAAATGTAACTCAAACATCAAACGGCCATAAATTTTGATCCGGGTGTCCGTTTGAGCTCTACAGCATATCAAATTGAAGCCTGCGATGAGCTCTATGCGCTGGTGATCCAGGAAAAGCCCTTGTCACATATTTCAATGAAAAAAGTCCTAGAAGACCTCCAAAACTGAGTTTATTGTCGGCATACCCTGATTTGTTAACATTCAAACAGGTGTAACTTCTGATCTGGATGTCCATTTGCCCTGTACCACATATCATATAGAATATTGCTTCATTTTATTAAATTTTACTGGTTGTAGAGATGAAACGTGCTTTTGGATTATATGTTATGTTCATTTTAATAATCTATGGCTTTTCAAATACACACATATATGTATTTCTTTGTAAATATATATATGTCTGTGTGTGTGTGTGTTGTATGTATGAATGTATATATGTATGTATTTATTTATTTATAAACATACATAAATTGTTTTTATAAATGTATTGAAAAATAATCTTATAAATATATATTAATATACAAATAAATATACAGATAAAATATTGTAATTACAAATATATATATTAATATATATTAATATATATTAATATAAGAATGAATATATATATACAAATATATTAATAATCATATATTTATTAATATAAATAAATATATTTATATTAATATGAATCTATATTAATATATGAATAAATATAACTATATATATATTTCTATATGAATAAATATATATGTATTAATATAACTAAATAAATTAATATTAATATGAATCTATATTAATATACAAATAAATATAACTATATATATAAATAAATATTTGTATCACTAAATAAGTAAAAAATGAAATGTCATAGTGGTAAAGGTGCAGGCGCGCAAGGGGGAGGTCGCGGGTTTGAATCCGGGTGGAAGCAAGGAGGGGCGTGCGGGCAAGTGTAGAATGTGCAGGCAAGGGAAATGTGCGAGAGTGGGAGGGGGTCGCCTAGTGTCAATAGGGGGTGGGGGTCAAGCATTGTTAAAAGCTCCCCCTGAATATATATTATTTTTTATTATTTTGTAATTTATTTTGAGTTTTATCAGGGTTTTTTTAGCGCTGATAAAAGGGGTCTTTTATCAGCGATTTTTTTAGCACTGAGAAAAGGGTCTTTATCAGAGCTTTTTTAAGGGCTGATAAAATGGATCCCCCTCTTATCTTCACCTTGATTAACAACACCATTTTAAGTGCTATTAATGCGCTTTTCTAGCGCTGATAAATGCAATGATTGTAGAAGTGATCCGTACACAAATCTCTATTTTTCATTATTCGTTGAATCATTAATATTTTCATAAAATTACCAAAATTTTTCATAAAATAATTTTGACATTATTAATCCAAAAATGAAATTATTCATTTGATTTTAAAATTAAATTATTTTAAAAATGACTTTCAAACATAACGTTATATAAAATAAAACAATATATAACTTAGCATAATTATTATGATGTTAACTAATTAATTACTGAATAATAGTCAATCTGAAAACAAATTATTCTATAGGTGTATATTTTGATACAATAACAATTATATTTGAATGGTTATATCTCATGTATAACATTAATTATCATAAAATACTCTAGAATGTGGATATGAAGTAATTTAGTATCTTATTAGGTGAGCATTATAGCTCAATAACATACCTAGAATGCTATAAAGACTAAAAAATGATCCCATTATCCATTGGATAAAATAGAAGCCTATAAAATCATGGATATAAATATCAACTTTTTCTACAAAATAAATATGTTAGAAAATTATTTATTTCATAAACTATTAACGGAGGTTCCAAAATGAAAATTTTCTATTCTAAATGATGAACACAATTTTATGTAAAACCTATAAAACATGGCCAGAATAAATATGAAAACCAAAATATAAAATAATTTAATAAAATAGTATTTAAATAACCTATGTATATATGTAATATTACCTTTTCTTTTATATTGATATTTATCAATAAGATATTAATTTAATATTAAAGGGGACAATTTTTTCGATAGCGTTCTCAAAATGCAATAACAGGTTTCTCAGAAATCATACATTGCACACAACATTGAGTTATACTGAAAAATATTTCAATAAAATTTTTAGTTCAAATGAATGTTAATTCCTAGCTTTTGGAATACCAGGATTGAATAGTGTCAACTAATTTTTTAAATATGGTTTAAAAATGTTTTAATAACGATTATTTGGTTAAAAATTCTTTTATAAATGGAAATAAAAATATATTGAATATAAAGGTTTTGTTTTTATGAAAACATGTTTTAAATGAGAATAATTGTGTATTTAAAATCATATCACCATTTATGGATTTTTATTTAATGAATAATATATGTTATATATTCAATGTAATGTTATAAATTCATTTTATTTGATTTCAAGATATTATATAATAACAAATTAAACTTTTTAGATAAAAGAGGTATTTTTCATGAAATTTAGTTTCACTACCATTTTATGGAGAACCCTTTTTAAATATAGTTTTTGAATTATTTATATGTTCTGTTTGACCAAATAAACTTCATATTTAGAAGCAGGACATCAAAACTTTGGATAAATGTTTGATCTTTTTCTGATAACTATCATGTTGTCGGTCGAAGTAGAGTACTCAAGAGGGGGGGGGTCAATTGAGTATCAATTAAAAAATATTTTGTATGAAATGTATTCTTAAAAGAGTTCCTCAATAATGTTAAATACATACCAGTTAATCAAGGTTGTACTACTTATGAAAGTTTGACTATTTAAATAACTTCATAGAAGATTGAAAAATTCTCAGAAATCATAATATTGATTATTAACATTACTTTTGAAGCTATTATAATATGGAAATTTAATTAAAACATCTTTCCAATATTAAATATCAAAGTAAATTTAGTGATTTCTATATTAAATAGTAAAACAGGGAAAACTAAGGTTAGCAGTATAGCAAATATAAAATAAGTGGTTCAGTCTCAAGATGAGACCCAATACACTCTACTTGGTGATCACCTACATCCTATATGTATATATACAAAACTTGATCCAAGCACTGGATCGAGGATTAAAACTGCACAGAAGTCTCTATGGGTCACACGACCACTTCCACAGTTCTTCGTGGGTAAACACTAAAAAGTCACATAGGGAATCCTTCCACACTTATCTGTGGGATTACAAAAGTGTAAAATGGTGTAAGAGAAATGATATCTTGTATCTTTCAGTTTTATAAGGTAGATAATTTGTGCTTTTATACAGACACACACACAATTCTTGAATGATTTCACAAATAATACACAATAGAGAAAAACATGATGAGATAGGGTTAGAATTGCTCTGAGTGTTATCCTATGAATCTCGTGACTTCTGAGATGAAACATATACAGAAATTGAGTCCTCTCATGGAAAAAAGAGTATCGTAAATTAGATAGATCTGGCTCGTGTTCTTCGTGGTATTTCCCATGCGATGATGTTCCCAACAATTCTGATCTATGGTATCCAACTTTTTTATTCATGAATTCTCCATCTATTATTCAAGAATGCAGAGCTTCACGTGTCAGTTCATTTCTCAATAAAGATCATCTGTTCATCATTGTTACACTCTCAGTGAGTATTTTTGTTTCTAGATAGCACTTCTCTTTTATTCTTTGAGTGCATGTGTTGGAGCTGACATGTTTCATGTATTCCGCACCTCATACCTCGTACTGTCTGGTGACATGTATATAAAGATGATTTAATTATGTTAGTGCATTTAAAAGAATCAAATATAACCAATAGAAATTAAATAAAAAAATGCAAAATATATTTAGAAATGGTGTCATAGTTTTTCTGCAAATGACGTCTTCATAAAATGGTGTCTCCATGAAACAGTGTCTCCATGAAACAACGTCTCAATGAAATGGTGTCTGAATGTTCACGGTGTCAAGATGGTCTTGGTATCCGGTCAGAGTGTCTGAATGGTCACTGTGTCTGGATGGTCATTATGTCTAGATGGTAACTGTGTCTGGATGGTCACAGTGTCTGGTCACGGTGTCTGGTCGAGGTGTCTAGTTGTGGTGTCTGGTCAGGATGTCTGCTCACGGTGTCTGGTCACGGTGCTTGGTCGTGGTGTCTGGTCATGATGTCTGGTCATGGTGTGTGGTCATGGTGTCTAGTCATGGTGTTTGTGTCCTTTTCCAGAAAAATATAACCGGTGGAAGAATCATAGTGTCTCAGACTTAGCCAAATATATGTATTTAGACATAAGTAGTGATATTCCTAGAATGGATTAGAACTAATCATTCATCAAAGAAATCATTATAAATTATGTCTAATATAGTCTATAGTAATCAGGCTGAATGTATATCCATTAAGATCTTGGTAGGCATTACTTAAAGTATAATGACACTAATCATATGTACATATGATTAGAGATATATTACACAATATTAACAGGATTTATAGAATATATATGATATGTGACCATTAAAACATGATTAATACATGAGGAGCCCAAAAATTGCCTCCTTTTTGATGATCAAAAATCATGTGGGTGAGAGAATTCATATGTCTATAGTGTATATATAAAATACATGTTTCTCTATACTTTTCTTAATGGACATATTTCTCCCCCTATTGGGATTATCAAAAAGAGTGAATAAGAAATAGACAATAAAAGTGCACAAGCCATTAGATAAAGAAAATTCCATTACAAACATGAGGAAATAAGCATACCAAAAAATCCCTATCAAAAGATTTTAGTCATTGTTCTACAACACTAGCTTGTCTTCTCTTTTCCCTTTGTAGAACCATCAGAAGATGAAGCCATAGGTGCAGAGGTTGTAGTTTAGGAAGGGAGTGAAATGGTGGAAAGAGGAGGAAAAGGGGGTACTTCAACAACATAAGGGGCCAAGGTAGGGGTAGAAGAAGACAAAGGAAACTATTGATTAATAATTACATTCCTGATCAGACACATGGCCTGAATAACATACATAGATGTGGAGTCTAGGGCTGAGCTGAAGGTAGGAAAACAAGATCTCATAGGTGCAGCTACAGGATTTACAATGGCAGTACTCTGAACATGAAGATAAGCCCATAAAAGCCTGATAAAATCAGCAATTATCTCTCCACCATACTAAATGTCTTTTTCAAAGTCATCCTTTTTTCCATAAACATGTCCAACAAACGAGTGAAATATGTGTCCTTTTGGACATGAGTTTTGAAATCTTGATTAAAAGGATGAATCCTCAAGTTCTCCACAAGTTAAATGAAATGGTTGGTCATTTAATTCTTAAAGAGGATTGTATAGAAGTAGAAGTCCAATTTTTTGGAAATTTCATGCTAAGCATCATTGGAAATCCTGAAATTGATTCTTACCAAATAGTGATATTTTCACTATTCATGATGACTTCATATAGAGATTAATTATCAAAACCACTAAGAACAGCTGGAAGTACCACTTTGACAAATGTTCTAAGTATATCACTATATGAAGAATGTTGAGAATATTATCTTGTAGTATGAGAGGTTGTTATAGTTTAGGTACGAGATCTTATTTGATTTAGTACTTTCTAAACGATCCCCTTATAACCATCATTTATCTTTTTAAGACCAATAACAATTTCACACATATCATGAACAATCCACTATTTCCATTTGGCTACTTTTTCAGCTAAAGATGTTAGATGAGGTTGAATTACTGAGGCCACTTCCTGTGTGGTCTGAGTAACAATATTCTCAAATGGATGAGAAGTAGGTTCTGGACTCGAGTTTAGCACTCTCTGCATATCTTCAACCATAACTCTTATAGTTTTACTTCATCACTAAGCAGTTTATTCTCAACTCTAACATCTTTAATCACATGAAGCATTTTGGGTTGGATCTTCCATATGACTTTTTAAAACAACAATGACACATCTCTTTTATATAGATTTATTACAGGATCCAGTTGGGTATTCATAGGTTTCTCAACATCAAACAATAAAGTAGCTCTAAATTTATTCAGATCATCCTTATTGACAAAGTGTAAAGGTTCTTGTGAAGGCTTAGAGATAGAAGTTGATCTAGTCTCAGGTTCATTGGTAGAGATGTCTTCTGGAGTAGATTCCATTTTCAACTGAAACATAGTAGAAAGATCAAGACCATTTACTGTGACATTCAGTTAATTATTCACATCAAAATATAAAGGAAATTTATACCATGTATCAAGTGTATTGGGATCAACCAGATTATGCACTTCAAAAGATTTCTGACTGCGGGGGGGTGTGTTTCACCCCATTAACAGGTGCATCCTTCTCAGGGATGAGAGATTTAGATCCTTGATCTATTTACACTATTTCATCTGTAATTTCCACAACCATTTTCTGTCTAGAACACAGAATGTCTGGCTCCATTATCTCTTTAGTAGAAAGAATAACTTTAGGAACAGTTTGTTCCTCTACATGTTCCTCACCAACAAATTCTAGAAGAAGGGACATATCTTCTTCTATATTCTTTTGAACAACTTTATTTTCTCTTTCAACAAGAACATAATATTTTTTTGAAGAAGGTTGTTATTCCAAATCAATACCCTTTTCAAGAATAGGAACTTTCTTATTAGCTATGTCTTGAAGAATATGTTCACAGTCCTCCTCATTCTAGATAGTTTCCATTTTAGGTGAAACATCCTCGTCCTCTTCATTCTCTTTTTCTTCATCAAGGGACTCAAAAAATTCATCTTGTTCTAATCTAGAATAAAAAACATCCTTATGTCTTGAAGGTTGTTCCACTAGATTGATCTTTTCATAAGTCCAAATATTTATCTTCGACCCATGATTTTCTCCATGGATTCCAATTGATTTTCATTATCTTTATAATACATTTTGAAAGAAAAAACTCATAATCCTTACTAACTTCTTCATTTGGTGAAACCAATTATTTGGAATGATGAATGACTGAAATAAGCCTCAAATAGAAAATAGAGGTTGACTTGGAGGTGTTCTTGATAAAATCACACATATGATGTATAAAATATTTGAAAATGTTGATCGAATTTGCATTTTTCATGAGATGAATTAAGAATACATCCTGATAATTGATTATAAGAAAATCACATTTTATAGTACTAATTTGATTTTGAAAAAATTTAAATAGAAGTCTGGTTTCTCCATCCAACTCTGTAGCTATAACTCTACTCTTTTCTTTATTTCCAATTTATCATGCAAAAGAACGTTCCCAAAAAAAATCTCACTTGGAGTGGAGGACCTCTCTGATAGTCCTCACAAATACCCTGATGAGGTATCCTAAGGCTTGTAGGCCATAACATCAAAGAAAAAGTGCATCTATGGACATTTATCCAGCTTCTCACAACATATCCATATTCCTTATCAAAAGAAAAATGATCATACTGGTAAAATTGTGCAACTAATTTCAGGTAAATAGGTCAATCCTCCTTTGAAATCTAATAAAATAACCCTTTATCTTTCAATAATTTCAACACTAGAGACTTAATGGACATGATCCAATTGAAGGAAAATTAGCTATTCTGGAACCACTACACTGTTCACAAGGATTAGATTCAGAGGTACCACTAGTGCTATCTTCAACACGACTTTCCTCTTCTTCTTTGAAGTGCATTTCTATGGAGTTGACGATGATGAGATTTTCATCCTGGGCATTCCCTGATGTTTTGAGAGTGGGAAGGGTTGAAGAAGGGTTACGATTTTAGGGAATTGTAGAGAGATCGATTAAAGAACAAGTGAAGATTATTTTATTTTATCATTTAAGAAAAACAATGTTCACCAAAAACAGAAGCACGAGATGCGAAAGGGTAAAATTAGTAATTACCAAGATATGATGTAACATCCCAAGGTTTTATAAAAATAAATTAGAAAAGCTTGAAATTTTGTTTAAGGTATATATTTATAAGTATCCTTTAAACATAATTTTATTTCTTCTATATTTTGAATTTCAAGAAACTGTCATCTACAATTGTGTTCAGTATGTTATTTAGAGTCTGATGGAACAAACTTCTTTTTTTGGTGAATAGTAACATGCCCTTATGAATATTAATATGAATAGTAATATGACCTCATGAATAGTAAATAAGAATATTATTTTATTTTCCCATGGCAATAGGATAATGGGATCTTAATTAATTTTCCAATGTCACATAAAACTAGTTGCACTTAAATATTGTTATTTTTCGAATTAACTGTGACCTTATTTAAAAATTAAATTAATAATATTTAGAAAATTATTTTTGAAAAATGGAGTTCATTTTTGAATTCTACACGTCGAAAAATGGTAGGGGTAAATTTTTGGTATTTTTCTGAAACTCTTGAATTACCAGTGAATAGTGAAATATGATAAAATACCGTATAATCAATTTATCCGTAAAAATGCACTATTTATGACATCATAAGTGATTCAAGGACACTTGCGTTGAACTCACTTGATATTTTCACTAATTAAGGCCACTTGATTTGAGATTATTCATAGTCTTGATAAAAATATTATAATAATAATTAAAATAATCTAAAATACCTCCCCTCCTCCACTATAAATATCACCCTCACTCCCCTCCTCCTCCCACACCTCTCAAGCCTTGAGCATTGCCTAATTTCTGCCAAATTCCCTCCCCAATCTTCTTCCCCACGTCCTAGAGCTGCTGGTCTCACCAAAAGACCAAAATCAAATCCCTTAAGAAGGATCTCAAGGAGAAGAGATCAAGAGGTAAACAACCTCTTTTATTTTCATTCTTTTCTTCCATTTTATGTTATTCTCTTCCTTTCCCTTTGTCTTTTGTTGGGATATTTCATTAAATATTTCCCATTACTGTCCAAAGTTTGTATGATGATGACATATTCCATTCCTCTTATCAATCTTGTTTTTATGAAATTTTAAGAGACGTCGTTAGGCTGCCGAATTTTTGTAAGAAATTTCTCATGTTTTCTTCATTTCATGATTCCTTTCTCTTCTTTCTTCACCCCCTCTTATCCAAGAGGCATGAAATCTCCAGAATCATGTATATTCTAGATGTTTTCATGTTTATGGAAAATTACAAATCATTATTCCTCTTCTCTCTCACTTATTTAAAGAATAAAAAAAGCATTGTCCATTTGTGTCGAATTACCGATATCGTGGACGATGTATTTTCAATTTCCATTAATTCTTTCAAGTCTGGTTGTGAAACCATTTATATGATTGAACCAGGTTATAAGATATGTTTTATGTCTCATATAAGGTTCTGGAATTCTTTTTTACTCATGATTCAAATTTATAAGACTAAATGAAGTTGTAATTATCAAAGAACCACTTAAATGATCTAAACAAACATAATTAATGTTTTAACTTATTAATAATCATCATATAAAGCATCAAAGTGATAAATGGTATAAATTATGGTACTTTAAATATTTAGATACTACTCCATTCCAATTCTGGAGTTTCACTTCCAATCAACAAGAACGATTCATCATGAACCGATCGTGAAAATCACAAAAGAACTCACCAAAAAAATAATGCAAGGAACAAAATACAAACAAATAAGGGGTGAAATGAGGTTATGAAATGGCCATATAAGATGTTATAAACATTAACATGTTTCTTTAAAATACTAATAACACTATTTTAACCATTATACAGGAGGTTTAAACAATTTTGAAGTAAGACAAGCCCAAGGTAAGGGAATTCTTAACCCGATTACCATTCTTTGGGTTACCCTTCTACTTTATAATTTATGTTCTATTTAAATTGTTTGTGTGATGGGTTCTGTTTATATTATGTTTAATTATTTGTATTTACAGAGTATATACATATTCCATCCACAAAATTAAGTCTCACTTCAAGTATATGATGTTTATAAGGGACTTTTCTTCTAAAATCCTCTTTTAAAATTCTGTTTTATAAGATTCAAAGGCAATGTTTTTATGCTATTGCTTATGTTGTATGATTATATTTTTGTTGTTGGTCATTGTTTATGATGAAGGGTGGGACCTATATTTCCCTCCAATGCATTGGGTATGAGTATGTTGGAGGTCGGCCGTATGGTTACTCCAAGTGCAACTGTGGTGGTTACACAAAGTAAGGTAGCCGTGAGGGTTACAAATTTTAAGGTAGCCAAGATGGTTACAAGATTATGCAAGTAATGCCCCAATATACCTCTATGATTATAATTATGTTTGTGTGGATCTTGTGTAAATCTCATGTTACGCTATGTAATATTTTATGGGTGGAAAGCATGTCTTTTGAAAATGTTTTCATACATCATGCGTATTCATGGACTAATGTGATTTTTCCTTCTTTTTCATACTTTACTGAGCTTTTTTTCTCATCCCAAGTTTTTAAATTATTTTTCACAGGTTAATGATGAGTAATACAAGGAAGGAAGACATGTTAAATGTTGAAGAATTGTCAAGGAGTCTTGTTTTATGTTTTAATGTTTTATATTCTGAGGAAAATGGAAACTGATTTTATGGTATCCAATATGTAACAATGTGTAATGTTATGAATGTTTTGTCTTAATTATCTAAAGCTCTAAACTTGAAAAGATACTCAATGTAAAATGAAGAGTTTTCTTGATTAAAATCAAGATTATGTATGAAATAAGTGTGGGTCCTTATAGTTGGTATCAGAGGATGGTTTAGATAACTTTAGGGGTTAAGGTGATGCTAATAGAATACCATAAATAATTTTCACTCTATGTTTAATTTGTTATAGTATTTAAAGAATACCATGTTGCTTAATCTAAGAAATGTTTGTTTAGAATGGTTGTCCACAAAAGGAACATGGATGCTGAAGAGGATAGGCACCGACAGAATGAAATCCTTCCTGATCAACAGCCCGGAATGGTAGGGATTGGAACCGAGCAGTTTGTGACAGTAATGGCTCAGCTAACGCAGGCAATAAATGGTGGTGGAATCCATGCAAGAGGACAAATAGAGGTACCCCAACAGAACATGATAGTGGTGGAACATTTTATGAGAAAACATCCTCCTGCATTCAATGGATCTTTTGACCCAGTGGCAGCAGAAGGATGGATTAAAGCCCTTGAAAAGATATTTGATGTTATGGGATGTTCGGACAATCAAAAGGTAAGTCTTGCCATTTATCATTTTGAAGGGGAAGCTGATCAGTGGTGGTCAATGGTAAGGAATATCAGGGGCATAGAGGATTTTGATGCCTTAGTGTGGGATGAATTTAAAAGTCTTTTTCTTGAAAAATATTTTCCTAAGGTGGTGCGACTTAGAATAGAGAAACAATTCCTTGAATTGAAACAAAAGGAGGAAGATTCAGTGGCTATGTATGAGGGAACTTCACCCGACTGGCGAGGTATGCTCCAAATCTTATTCTGGATCTCGATAGAAAAATCAACCGCTTTTACTCAGGATTGAAGCCAAGGTATCGAAGGGCGTTGGCCTCCCGTGAATTCAAAAGTTACGAGAAACTTGTCCGATGTGCTGAGAGGGTAGAGATGGAGTTTGCTGACGATCACATGCAATTTGGAAACAAAGAGAAGAAGATGTCCAATTGGAAAGCAATGGGTAAGAATCAACCAATGAAATTTGATGGTAAGAAAATACAGTTTCCAATTTGTGAAAAGTGTGGCAAAAAGCACCCTGGGGAATGTCTTATCAAAACTGGGAAGTGTTTTAAATGTGGTAAGTTTGGACATATGGCCCGAGATTGCAATGAAAATGACCCAAAGAATAATCCTAATAAGCAAACTGTAAAGTGTTTTAAATGTGGTGAGATGGGTCACTATGCAAATGCCTGTCCAAAGAGGGATCCAAATGATGCAAAGAAGCCAGACTACAAGCAGAAAGGTGTAGTGAGATCCTTTGCGACTACGTCAGCAGATGTTGGGCCATCTAATGAATTTGTATCAGGTACTTTGTTTGTTCACTCAGATTTTTCTAATGTTTTGTTTGATACGGGGTCTACACATTCCTTCATCTCTAAGGAATTTTCTAGTAAATAGGAAATATCACCTCAAAAAATGATACCCGAACTTGTTGTTAACACACCAGGGGGAAATGTTATAGCAAACAGGAATTATAAGAATATTTCTATTGTGGTATGTGGAAAGACTTTACCTGAAAACCTTTTAGTTTTACCCTTAGTAGAGTTTGATGTTATTCTGGGGATGGACTGGCTTTCTGATTATCATGCTAAGATTAACTGTAGAGCTAAAGAAGTTGTTTTTCAGAAAGAGTTTCAGTTTGTATAAAAGAATGAACCCATACAATTGATAACATATCCAGAAGCTGAGAAACTACTGAAAGATGGAAATGAAAGTTATCTGGATCATATTGTTGAAAACAAGGGAACTATTCAAATTAATGATGTGCCAGTGGTAAATGAATACCTTGATGTTTTTCCTGAGGAGTTACCCAATCTCATACCTAAACAAGAAGTCGAATTCACAATTGACTTAGTTCCTGATGCTAATCCAATTTCAAAACCCCCATATTGTATGGATCCAATAGAACTTCTTGAATTGAAAAATCAGTTGTAGGATTTGCTTGTCAAAGGCTTCATTCGTCCCAGTACTTGACCATGGGGAGCCCCTGTTTTGTTTGTTAAAAAGAAAGATTGTTCCATGAGACTTTGCATTGATTATAGAGCTTTGAGTAACATCACTGTTAAAAACAGGTATCCTTTTCCTCATATTGATGACTTGTTGATCAGCTCCAGGGAGCTCAGTACTTTTCCAAGATTGACTTGAGATCCGGATACCATCAGCTGAAGCTGAAGGAGGATGACATCCCGAAAACAGCGTTTCATACTAGATATGGGCATTATGAATTTGTTGTTATGCCATTTGGGTTAACTAATGCACCTTCTGTATTCATGAATCTTATGAATAGAGTATTTCATGAGTTCTTGGATAAGTTTGTGGTTGTATTTATTGATGACATTCTATTTTTTTTCTAAAAATAAAGAGGAGCATGAAGAACATCTAAGGGTTGTTTTACAAACTTTAAAAGAAAAGAAACTATATGGAAAATTCAGCAAGTGTGATTTTTGGTTGCAACAGATTTCTTTTCTTGGGAACATTGTAAATAAGGACGGAATAACAGTTGATCCTGCCAAAACAAAAGTAGTTGATGAATGGCCAAGACCCACAAATGTTACATAGATTCGTAGTTTTCTGGGCTTATCAAGTTTTTACCAACGCTTTGTTAAGAACTTTGCACGGTTATCTAGCCCAATAACTAAGTTAACACGGAAAGGGGTTAAATTTGTTTGGACAGAGGAATGTGATGTCTGTTTTCAGGAACTAAAGAAGAGATTGGTGAATGCTCCAGTTTTTGCCTTACCTTCCCGGAATGGTGAGTTTGTCATCTATAGTGATGCTTCTTTGAAGGGACTTGGTTGTGTTTTGATGCAGAATGATCAGGTAATTGCCTATGCTTTGAGACAACTTAAACCTCATGAGATGAATTATCCCACACATGATTTGGAATTGGCAGATGTGGTTTTTGCTTTGAAAATATGGAGGCATCATCTATACGGAACCAAATGCCAGATATATACTGACCATAAAAGTCTTAAGTATATATTCACTCAGAAGGAATTAAACATGAGGCAAAGAAGATGGCTAGAACTGATAAAGGATTATGACTGCACGATTAATTACCATCCTGGAAATGCAAACAAAGTAGCAGATGCCTTAAGTCGGAAAAATCATGCATCATTAACCATGCTATGTTTGGAACGTGATCCGTTGATTAATGATTTGATAAATTTTGGATTAGAAGTTGTTGGTGTAGGGAATATATCTGTTTTGTTTCAGGTTTCAGTGCAGTCTTCGTTGTCAGACAGAATTATGAAAGCACAGAGGGAAGACCATGAGCTACAGAAAAAGGTAGAATTGGTTAAAATGGGTAAATTTCCAGAATTTAATGTTGATAACGATTGTGTTTTAAGGTTTGGAAAAAGTTTGTGTGTGCCTTGTGATTCCCAGCTGAAGAACGCATTGTTGTGTGAAGCTCATAGTTCTCCATTTTCTGTTCATCCTGGAAGTACTAAGATGTACAGAGACCATCGAGAGTATTACTGGTGGAATGGGATGAAAAGAGATATTGCTGATTTTACAATGAAATGTTTGGCATGTCAGCAGGTTAAAGTAGAGCGGCAGTTACCGAAGGGGATGCTTCAGCCTTTGCCAGTGCCATAATGAAAATGGGAGAATATATCCATGGATTTTGTGGTGGGACTACCAAAGACTTCTTGAGGTAACAATGCGATATGGGTTATTGTTGATCAGCTAACAAAGTCTGGTCATTTTCTTTCTATTCGAGATACAATGACATTAGATCAGTTTTATCGATTGTACCTCAAAGAGATTGTCAGGTTACATGGAATTCCTCTTTCCATTGTGTCTGACCGAGATCCCAGGTTCACTTCTAAATTTTGGAAGGGACTTCAGAAGTCTTTGGGCACAGAGTTGAATTTCAGTACAGGTTTTCATCATCAATCAGATGGGCAGTCAGAATGAACGATTCAAACATTGGAGGATATGCTTCGAGCTTGTTCAATGGACTATCGGGGAAGTTGGGATTAGCATCTTTCACTAGTTGAGTTTTTCTATAATAACAGTTTCCATTCCAGTATTCAGATGGCACCTTTTGAGTCCTTTTATGGAAAGCGGTGTCAGAATCCTGCGTTTTGGGATGAAGTCGGTGAAAGAAAATTGATGGGGCCAGAATTAGTAGAAGAAGTGGCTGAGAAAGTGAGGATGATCCAGCAACACATGAGGACAGCTTAGAGCAGGCAGAAAAGTTATGCAGATAACAGAAGGAAAGACTTCTCTTTCAAGGTAGGTGACTATGTTTTCCTTAACATATCTCGTTGGAAAAGTGTGATGCATTTCGGTAAGAAAGGGAAACTTAGTCCACGGTTCATCGGTCCTTTTGAAATCTTGGATAATGTTGGAATATTTGAATACCGCGTAGCTTTTCCTTCGAGCTTATTATCATTTACACAATGTTTTTCATGTTTCGATGTTGAGAAAGTATGTTCCAGATTAATCACATATCTTGAGGCCGGAAGCAGTTCAGCTGGCAGAGAACCTTTCATATGAAGAAAAACCGGTTTAGATTCTTGATCGAAGAGAACAGGTATTGAGGAATAAGGTAATCCACCAGGTAAAGGTTTTGTGGAGAAACCAAATGGTTGAAGAAGCAACATGGGAGTCTGAAAATGCTATGAGGGAAAAATACCCTCAGTTGCTTAATAAGTAAATAAAATTGCGAGGATGCAATTTCAAGAAGGTGGGGATAATGTAACATCCCAAGGTTTTCTAAAAATAAATTGAAAATGCTTGAAATTTTGTTTAAGGTATATATTTATAAGCATCCTTTAAACATAATTTTATTTCTTCTATGTTTTTAATTTCAAGAAACTGTCATCTACAATTGTGTTCAGTATGTTATTTAGAGTCTGAGGGAACAAACTTGTTTTTTTGGTGAATAGTAACATGCCCTTTTGAATAGTAATATGAATAGTAATATGACCTCATGAATAGTAAATAATATTATTATTTTATTTTCCCATGGAAATAGGATAATGGGATCATAATTAATTTTCCAATGTCACATATAACTAGTTGCACTTAAATATTGTTATTTTTCGAATAAACTGTGACCTTATTTAAAAATTAAATTAATAATATTTAGAAAATTATTTTTAAAAAAATGGAGTTCATTTTTGAATTCTACACGTCAAAAAATGGTAGGGGTACATTTTTGGTATTTTTCTGAAACTCTTGAATTTTCAGTGAATAGTGAAATACGATAAAATACCGTATAATCAATTTATCAGTAAAAATGCACTATTTATGACATCATAAGTGATGCAAGGCCACTTGCTTCGAACTCACTTGATATTTTCACTAATTAAGTCCACTTGATTTGAGATTATTCATTGTCTTGATAAAAATATTATAATAATAATTAAAATAATCTAAAATACCTCCCCTCCTCCACTATAAATATCACCCTCACTCCCCTCTTCCTCCCACACCTCTCAAGCCTTGAGCATTGTCTAATTTCTTCCAAATTCCCTCCCCAATCTTCTTCCCCACGTCCTAGAGCTGCTGGTCTCACCAAAAGACCAAAATCAAAGCCCTTAAGAAGGATCTCAAGGAGAAGAGATCAAGAGGTAAACAACCTCTTTTATTTTCTTTCTTTTCTTCCATTTTATGTTATTCTCTTCCTTTCCCATTGTCTTTTGTAGGGATATTTCATTAAATATTTCCCCTTACTATCCAAAGTTTGTATGATGATGATATATTCCATTCCTCTCATCAATCTTGTTTTTATGAAATTTTAAGAGACGTCGTTAGGCTGCCGAATTTTTGTACGAAATTTCTCATGTTTTCTTCATTTCATGATTCCTTTCTCTTCTTTCTTCACCCCCTCATATCCAAGATGCATGAAATCTCCAGAATCATGTATATTCTGTATGTTTTCATGTTTATGGAAAATTACAAATCATTATTCCTCTCCTCCCTCACTTATTTAAATAATCAAAAAAAACACTGTCTATTTGTGTCGAATTACCGATATCATGGACGATGTATTTTCAATTTCCATTAATTCATTCAAGTTTGGTTGTGAAACCATTTATATGATTGAACCAGGTTATAAGATATGTTTTATGGCTCATATAAGGTTCTGGAATTCTTTTGTACTCATGATTCAAATTTATAAGACTAAATGAAGTTGTAATTATCAAAGAACCACTTAAATGATCTAAACAAACATAATTAATGTTTTAACTTATTAATAATCATCATATAAAGCATCAAAGTGATTAATGGTTTAAATTATGGTACTGGAAATATGTAGATACTACTCCATTCCAATTATGGAGTTTCACTTCCAATCAACAAGAACGATTCATCATGAACCGATCGTGAAAATCACAAATGAACTCACCCAAAATAATGCAAGGAACAAAATACTAAAAAATAAGGGGTGAAATGAGGTTATGAAATGACCATATAAGATGTTATAAACATAAACATGTTTCTGTAAAATACTAATGACACTCTTTTAACCATTATACAGGAGGTTTAAATAATTTTGAAGTAAGACAAGCCCAAGGTAAGGGAATTCTTAACCCGCTTTCCATTCTTTGGGTTAACCTTCTACTTTATAATTTATGTGCTATTTAAATTGTTTGTGTGATGGGTTCTGTTTATATTATGTTTAATTATGTGTATTTACAGAGTATATACATATTCCATCCACTCAATTAAGTCTCACTTCAAGTATATGATGTTTATAAGGGACTTTTCTTCTAAAATCCTCTTTTAAAATTCTGTTTTATAAGATTCAAAGGAAATGTTTTTATGCTATTGTTTATATTCTATGATTATATTTTTGTTATTGGGAATTGTTTATGATGAATGGTGGGTCCTATATTTCCCTCCAATGCATTGGGTATGAGTAAGTTGGAGGTCGGCCGTATGGTTACTCCAAGTGTAACTGTGATGGTTACACAAAGTAAGGTAGCCGTGAGGGTTACAAATTTTAAGGTAGCCATGATGGTTACCAGATTATGAAAGTAATGCCCCAATATACCTCTATGATTATAGTTATGTTTGTGTGGATCTTGTGTAAATATCATGTTACGCTAAGTAATATTTTATGGGTGGAAAGCATTTCTTTTGAAAATGTTTTCATACGTCATGCGTATTCATGGACTAATGTGATTTTTCCTTCTTTATCATACCTTACTGAGCTTTTTTTCTCATCCCAAGTTTTTAAATGATTTTTCACAGGTTAATGATGACTAATACAAGGAAGGTAGACATGTTAAATGTTGAAGAATTGTCAAAAAGTCTTGTTTTATGTTATAATGTTTTATATTCTGAGGAAAATGGAAACTGATTTTATTGTATCCACTATGTAACAATGTGTAATGTTATGAATGTTTTGTCTTAATTCTCTAAAGCTCTAAACATGAAAAGATCCTCAATGTAAAATGAAGTGTTTTCATGATTAAAATCAAGATTATGTATGAAATAAGTGCGGGTCCTTATATACGAGATATAATGTATAATTAATACAATAAGGAATATTTACAGTGAGATAGTAACTAACTCTCACGATGGGACAATAACCGGTGTTCATGGTGAGACCGTAACAGTGTGATTTCTAAACTATGCGACTATATTGTTTGAGACAGTTAGTGTCAGACAGTAGCTAAGAAATAGTAACTGTGATACAGTAAACATGAAACAATTTGTATTAAGACAGTAAAACTATTTAACTATTAGAGTCAAACATTAATATCAAGATAGTGATTTGTGAAACTATATAGTGTGAAACAATAAAATATGAAACCGTAAGATATGAAATAGTAAAATATAAAATAGTAATATATGAAATAGTATGGTAACTACTTAAGATTTAACATACCCAATTCATTTATGATGTTATTTATTCTTTTACAATTTAGTGGTTTGGTGAATATGTCAGCAAGATGATATTCAGTTCCAATGAATTCCAAAGTGATGCACCTTTTTGATAATTATCATTCAAAAAGATATTTCTCACATCAATTTTTTTATCATAGAGTGTGACACATGATTTTTCAAGATGTTAACAACACTTTTATTGTCACAATTTATAGGTACATGCTTGAATTGATATTAATAATCTATTAATTTTTTTTTTCATCCAAAATTTTTTTCCACAACAACTAACAGAAGCTATGTATTCTTCTTTTGTAGTAGATAATGCAAAAAATTTCTGATTCTTACTACAACATGATTCTAGTGAATTGCCTAAAAAGTGACTTGATACAGATGATTTTTTTATCTAACTTACAACCCCCGAACTCAGCATCTGAAAAACTAACTAATTTTGATGATTATCCTCTCAGATTGAACAGTCCTTGATTTGGTGTATGATTGAGGTATTTGAAAATTATCTTAGCAGAATTTAAATAGGATTCATTAATATTTTCCTAAAAATGAGCACACATACACACACTAAACATAATGTCAGGTTAGTTAGTCGTTGAGTAGAGTAAAATTCTAATCATAATTTAATATGTGGTTTGATCAGGATATCTTCTATCATCATCATGATCCAACTTATTAGTGGTACTCATTGAATTGTCACTACTTTAGTGTTATCCAATGAAATACATTTTAGAAGATCTCTTGTATATTTACATTTATTTTGAATAATACCATCATTATATTGAATGATTTCAAATCGAAGAAATAATTTTAGATCACCCATTATACTAATTTCAAATTCATTTGGCATCATTGTTGAAAACTCAACACATAAATAAATTTTTTAAATATCCAAAGATAATGTCATCTACATATATCTGAACAATTAAAACATCATTGGAAATTGTTTTATCAAAAAGGGTAGGACCAGCTATTCATTTTGAAAAAAAATTGGAAGTAAGAAAAGTATTAATCTATCATAACAAGATCTTGGAGATTGTTTTAAACCATATAAATCTGTTGATAATTTAAAAATATTATTTAAAAAATAATGGTTTTTAATTCTATGAGTTTCTCTAAAAGTAAATCCTTAGCTATATACCCATCTAGAAATGCAATTTTGGCATCTATTTGATATAGTTTGAAATTCAGATGTGCAGCATAAGCCAGTAAAATGTTGATGGTTTCAAGTCAAGCTACTTGTGCAAAGGTCTCTACATAGTCAATTCATTTTTCATGACTATAGACTTGTTCAACAAATCTATCCTTTTTCTAACTATATTACTAGCTTCATATACCTTATTTCTAAACACCCACTTAGTGTCTATGGTGAATGTGTCTTTGGGTCTTTCAACA
Organism: Viscum album; assembly: GCA_963277665.1. Classification (NCBI taxonomy): domain Eukaryota; kingdom Viridiplantae; phylum Streptophyta; class Magnoliopsida; order Santalales; family Viscaceae; genus Viscum; species Viscum album. Next base: position 1,411,418,998 of record OY728138.1, read on the forward strand.
TGTTTCCAAACATTGTTCCTTTCAAACTGATTATGTTTTTCCTACATAGCCATTACCCATAATTTATCATTAATAACTTCATTAATGTTTTTAGGTTCATTTTTGAATTAATGACTTGATTTTCAACATGATTTCATCAAGAATCTCTATTTTGAGTTCCGTTGTTTATGTATCCTACAACAACATCTAAGGGATGGTTCTTAAGACATCTAACATCTGTAGAAAAAGAAGGACGAGTGATTTTAGGTTCATCAACCGGTTCAAGATCATTGTGACATGAGTCTAAATAATTCATATAACTAGATGTTTTCAAGGATTTTTTCACAGGATGGATTGAGGATTTTTAATTAATGTCCAGATTTGATACATCATTTTCCAGGTTCTCTAGAGTGGTCAAAGGTTCATGTGGATCTGTTTCATCAAATTTGATAAGGACATATTCTTCCAAACAATTAGTTCTTTTATTAAAGACTATAGTATTTACTAGAAATTGAATATCCTAGAAGATTTCTTCCTCACTCTTGGATGCAAATTTGTCACGATTGTCCTCAGTAGTTAGGATATAGACTTTGTAACCTAATATTTTGAAGTATATAACTTTGGGATTCCTATTGTTCCACAAATCATATAGAGTCATTTTAAGAATATGTCTAATCAACACTCTATTGATTATATAGCCTGCTATATTTATAGATTCAACCCAAAAATAAATAGGTAAGTCATAGTCACAATGCAAGGTTCTAGCTATCTTTGGCAGGGTTTTGTTTCTTCTTTCTATAACACCATTATATTGAAGAGTTCTATGCGTATATAAATAATTACTATCTCCATTTGGTGTGAAAAAGGATTCAAAATATTGATTTTCAAACTCACGACCTTTATCACTTATTAGAGAATTAATTTTATGTCCAATAATATTTTCTACAGTTTTGGCATATTTGGTAAAATGAGAGAAGGATTCACATTTATGAGCTGAAAAGAAAGACCAAGTATATCTAGAAATTTCATATACAAGAACATAAACATAGTTATTCTCGTTTAGGATAGAATATCTAGATGGTCCAAACAAAAATATGTGGACCAATTTTATAGGATGATAAGTTGACACTTTTTTCTTTGGTTTGAAGGAAATAATGTGGTGCTTTCCTTTTGGACAAGGATTACACACATTACCATTTGAAAAATCAAGCTTGGGTAAGTCTTCGACTAAGACATTTCTAGTCATGTTTCTAAGGAAGTGAGTGTTATGATGTCCTAGTATCCTCTTCCAAATCCATGAATCTTTGTAAAACACACATAAAAATGAAACATTTAGAGGTTCTAAAGAATCCAAGTAAACAGAATAAACCTTTTAATTTCTTAATGTAGAACACAATAATTCATCATTGTAATTATAAGCATAGTAGGAATAATTTTCAAATTTAACAGGAAATCACTCATCACATAACTTTGAGATACAGTGCAGATTATATTTCAATCCATCAAAAAAATACTATAAAAATCAAAACTGAGTAAGATTTACCAATTTGGCCACGTCCAATAATCTTTCCTCTGGCATTGTCACCAAAGGTGACATGTCCTCCATCAATTTTTATAAAATTCATATAGCATGAGTAGTATACTGTCATGTGTCTTGTACACCCACTATCCAAGTACCATATGTTCTTACAAGAACTCTTTAAGAATAATTACTATAAATTAATCTAATAAATAAATGATTTTGGAACCCACACATGTTTGGGTCTAGTAATATTACTGATAAGTGCTTTAAGAACCCGTATATGCCTCATAGGTTTCATTTAATCATTATGTAGAGTATTTAAAAAATAAACTCTATTTACTCCAGGAAATCATGAAATAGTAGAAAGTTAATCATAACATGATCTAGTTTAATTGTTTCCCAAACTGGATGTAAAGTAGTATTTCATCGATTTAGAAAAAAATTAGTTCTTCCCAAGTTTTGTTTGCCACGTTGATAGCCAATTCTATTAGAGTATTTAGGATCAATTTTTTTACCTCTCATTTGTACCAAGGTATCATTACAATTAGTAAACTGTTCAAGATCGATAATCAAGTTTTTTATTATATAGTTTTAGTTCATTTTTCTCTATGAGTAATTGATCATTTTTATCACATTATATAGTGATTTCAATTTTAACAGTTGAGTTAAGAGAATATTGTTTTTTCAATGAATTGTATTTTTCTTTTTGTTCATTGGAAGTCTCTTCTAGAATATTATAGTTCTCAATTTTTTTTCATTAGACATATCTTCAGAGTCACACTCTTCTCCAAAATAACAATAATTGTTTACAAGAGATTCCTATGTTTACTTATATGTGTTTTTTATAAAACACATATTGGATCTGTTAGCCTCTTCATCATGTGAAGAGTCTCTGTCACTTAAAATATCATCTGAAGCCCTAATTATTGCTTTAATTTCCTTTATATGCCTTCAATATTTTTCTTCAAGTCTCTTTTTGTACATGAGCTTTATAAATTCATCGTTGATATGTCCTTTTCTCTTACATACATAGCAAAAAATCTCCCCAGACTTGTCACTTCTTTTCTAATCTTTAATCCAATTTCTATTTTGATGATATTTTCTCTTGATGTTAGGATTTCTAAAAGAGTTATTCTTCTTGTAAAATTTCATGAACCTTCTAGATAATTGAGCCATATCTTCCTCACTATCAGGTGATGATTGTTCACTGCTATATAATTCTATAGAAACATCCAATTTCCCTTTGACTTTTTTGTTTATAGGTGGTGGTCTTGAATGTAACATATTTTCTTCTTGGTCATCCTCCTCTACCTTGTTGACATTCAAGTCCTCTTCATACATCATTAGTTGCCTGATGAGTTATTTTATAGGTTGATTGATGATTTCATATGACTCTCTTCTAGAGAAAGAGGTTCTTCTCCATATGTCTAGTAGAAATTTTAGAATTCTCATGATCTCTTCCTTAGTAGTGACTTCTCTTCTAAGAGAAATCATTGTGTTGACAATTTTGTGGAACCAGAGATACTTTTCAGAAATAGCCTCATCAGGTTTCATTTTAAATTTATCACATATAATATTATAATTATTAAGTTTTATTTCTTTCACAGTATTTTTTTCCTTGTGATACAAATAACGTATACCAAATTTCATGGGCAATTCTACAGGCAGAAATTCTATAAGATTCATCATATCTAAAAGAGAAGTATAAATCATTCATAGCTTTGCAATTTTTATTGTAAGTAGTTTTTGTAGGATCATCCCATGTAATTCAATCTATATAAATAACCTTATATTCATATATATTTAAATACCTTATTTCAATACTCATTCTGATATATGCATTTTCATTTTAATATTACATTGAGCATAATTGGGTCCATTAAAGAATGATGGTCTCTTTGTTGCAGCACCACCAATCTGTTTTCCTTCATAAAGAAATAACGAAAAAGATTTAGAAATTTAGAATTTAAACAAATACATAGATCATTAAGGTACAACTAGAATCATTGCTGAATATGCTGAAAAATAGAATTTTAAGAATCCATTATTTGATACAAAATGTTGGCCGATGTAGAGTACTCAAGAGGGGGGTGAATTGATTATATATTAAAAAATATATGTTTCGAAGGTATTCATAAAAGGGTTCCCCAATAAATTTAAATAAAACACAGTTATTCAAGGTTATATTGTCATGAATGTTTGACTATTAAAATAAATTTATAGAAGGTTGATTAATTTTTAGTATTCATAATATTGGTTATTAACATTACTTTTTAAGATATTCTAGTAAGGATATACAATAATAACTTCCTTCAAATATTAACTATCAATGTAAAATAAGAAACTTCATGATTAAAGAGTAAAATTGAGATAAATAATTAAGAAGAACAGCAGATATAAAACAAGGGGTTCAGCCTCAAGATGAGACATAATCCACTCCACTTGGTGATCACCGCCACAAAGCAGTTTATATAAACAAACATGACCCACACCTTGGATCAGGGTTAACTACACAACAGAAGACTGTCTAGGTCACACGACCTCTACCACAATTCTTCATGGGTTAACACATACAAGTAATACATGGAATTATTCCACAGTTATCTGTGGGAATACCCAAGAGTAAAAATATGTTAGAGAAATGATATCTGTTATCCTTCTATTTGATGCAAGAGACAGTGTGTGTTTTTATATAGACACACACACTTCTCAAATGTCATGAAAAATAATACAAAATAGATAAAAAATGATGATATTTTTTTGGAAGTGCTATGAGTGTTAGTCTATGCAGTTATGGACTTCTGAGATGAAACATATGTAGAAATCGAGTCCCCTCGTGGAAAATAGATTATCAGAAGTCAGCTAGATATGGCTAGTGTTTATCATGGTATTAACAATGTGACGATGTGCTTAGTAATTCTGATCTATATTTTCAAGCTTGTTGATTCAAGTATTCTTCATTTGTTCTTCAGGAATGTTGATTTTCATGTGTCGGTTCTTCTCCCATGAAATCTCGTGTGTTCTTCGTTGTTACATTCTATGTGTGTATTTTTATCTGGGCCACACTTCTCTTTTATTTTTCGTGTGCATGTGTTGGATCGGATAGGTTACAAGTATTATTCACCTCATAAATTATACAGTTAGGTGAAATTTCTACAAAGAAGCATTAATTATTTTAGCGCATTTAAAAGCTTCAAATATGACGGTTTGAAATTAAATGAAACAATGACAAAAGAGATTTAGAAACAGTGTCAGAGTTTGTCTGTATATGGTTTCTCCATGAAATAATGCCTCCTCGAAATGGTGTCTGAATGGTCATGATGTCTGGATGCTCACCGTGTATGGTCATGGTGTCTTTATGGTCACAGTCTCTTGATGGTCACAATGTCTGGATGTTCATGGTGTCTGGTCATAGTGTATGGTTACGGTGTCTGGACATGGTGTCTAGTCACGGTGTCTAGTCACCATGTCTGGGTCATCTTTATGAAATTAATAACCTGTGGAAGACTCACCATGTCTTCGAATTAACACAATTTCAGTATTTTGACAGAAGGAGTGATATTCATATAATAGATTCGACTTAATCATTAATAAAATAAATCATTATAATGTAAATCGAATATAGTGTATTTTAATTAGATTGAATGTATAGCCATTAATATTTTGGATAGGTTTACATAATGTATAAGAATACTAATCATGTATACATTTCATTCGAGATACATTATAAAGGATTAACATGAATTACAGAATATATATGATGCGTGATGATTAAAACAAGATTAATACATGAGGAGTCCAACAAATATTTTGATGAAGAGTAAAAATAAGCTAAATTTTAATTGAAAACTACTTTTTCCATCAAGATAATTTATATGTTAAATCAAATTAGTTTTTGGGTTTAAGGTATAAATGGAATATATTAATCATTTATTCTTATTTTGGTTATTGTAATATGTTTCAATTTTTAATTGTATATAAACACATGTTAATATTTTGATAAATTTTACTTCATAAAACCCCACTTTTTGGTTTTGAAAAATGGATTCGAATTTAAATTAATTTCAGAAAATTCATTATTTTGAATTTTTGAAAAATTATTCCATATTTGGAATCATAATTTCCAAATAATGTGAAATGGTAACTTTTATTTTTTGACATTATGAATAGTATATTCAGTAATTATTTTATTTTCCATGGGAAAAGTGTAAATCTAGTAAATAATGGTAAAAAATATTCTTATTATGTTATTAAACTTCCATAACCCATTTTATAATTCTATAGGATGATTTATGTCTTACCATGGGCATTACTCTGTCAATTTTCGGTCCCCATGGAGGAACTTGGATGTGAAAAATACATTTGATAAGAATTAATTTAAAATACAGAGAAATATGACATAAACATGTATCTTTTAATTAAACCATTATTATATGGTGTTATACAATTGAATTTTTCGACTATAAATAGAAATTATAAATATAAAAAGATTTAATATATCATGATATTTTATTTATAAATTCGAAAAATATAATAAAAAAATTTAATTATGACACTATGATAACACAATGATTACTTCATTAATAACGAATTCAAATAAATGATATCATAAAATTTAAAATAAACATAATTTGATTATTTTTATTCCATCCATGAATTTTATTGATTATATTGATGTATTATCTTTGAGTAAATTACTTTGGATCGAAGGATTCATTTTGTTATGAATTTTTAAAAAAGTCATGTATAAATAGTTTTCAAATTATAAATATTTTATTATTAAAAATGTAAAATAATTTATCAAATGATATGAAATTTTTATGGAACTAATATTCAGAAAAATAGTTAATGAAAGTCTAAATATGTCAGAAAATTGTTTTTGTGGGTCATTTGACATGATAATGTAATTTCATTAACCCACAATTTTTAAATAACATGTTATGATGGTAAGATTAAAAAGGGAAATAAATGCTTTAAATGAAAAAGATAATGATTAATAAATATTAAATACTTGTCTAAAAATTATTTGATGATGGGTATTCGAATCAATATCATCTTATCTTATTATTAAATTTTCTTTTGACCAATTTTAATTGAATATGAATTGACAATAAATTAATATTCTGTGTCTCTTCTAAAGTGCCCATCCTCCCTCTTATAAAAGGCCACCAACTCTTCCAACATACTCATACATATCAAGCACATTGGATCATCCAATGTATGAAAAAATAATCTCCCAATATCCATCCCTTCTTTCTAAAATCATTACCTTGGGAAGAAGGAAATTCAAGAAATCCTTTTGGCTCAAATCAAAAGAAGTTACCCGATTTAGAGGCAATGTCTTCTCTGAAGTTCTTTTCTTTTATTTTCATTCTCATCAAAAATATCTCATATTATTCTTTGTTTAAATAAAAACACAAGTATCCTAAATATACACTGATTTTTATGATATATATTTAAACTACACTTACAGACACCTCCATCTAAAGGATACGAACATACTATTTCTATTTATGGGGAACGAATTCCTCACAAAATGATGATTGTTAAATTATCCACTGCCACCTTTCATGGTGTCAATTATGATGAAACTAAGTTTATATATGATATATATTATATGATTATTGTCTCTATGATTATGTAATTTTTATTTACAACATGCCTTTATGGTTTCAATGATGTGTAAATACGATAATTTGATTTGAGGATGTGTGGACTAATACCTACTCAAAGTGATATGACTCGTTCATGCTATAAATGGAATATATAAAGTATGGTTTTATTAAACATGTGAGACATACATGACACAAATAAAATACTGGTATTATAATATGCATATATATCATTTTAATGTTATACATTTAACATCACAGTGAAATGGAAGTATCATTCATGTGTATGTACGGCCTACCGTCTCCAAGAATGGTGGATTTCATTACGTATCTCAAATATTATGGAATATTATAAAAACAAATATACTGGATTTATATGATATTTGAATCATTTATATCATTATTTATATGATTTACATTTGACTACATGTACAGTTTAAATGAAAATAATTTCATTTTCAACTGATGTACTAAAAATCGTTAAAACAACCGATATTAACATAAATAATTATGTAATATTTATAACATGGTCATAAGTGACTTAAAATGAATATTAAACCTGAAATTTTTTCTAATTATTGTATAAATTAACTGAAGATTATTATTCATGAAAAAAACATACATAACGATTTAGACTGAAGGTAATGGACCTTGTCTCAATATCTTTTATGGAGGCATATTCTGTTAGTATAAGCAACATTCTTTTATACTTTGTATAATAAACCCCTTTTAGTTTTAATTTCATCCCAAGGGAAACTTATTTGATGATTAAGATTACTAAGCAACAAAAAAGGAATGTTTTTAATGTATTCGGCGATAATGACTACTCTGTTGCGGTAACTGTTATTTGATATTTTGCTTCCAATATATGACTTAATGATTTTAAAATGAAAAAATTCCCTTTTTCAAATTTTTTTTATTGGTATTGTAAATAGGTATTTAAATAGATTGAGTATTTCAATATCTTGAAATGATTTCTTTTTTATTTCAAATTGAAATTTTACTAGTGAAATGTTGATATTCACAATATTTTATGTGTTATGACTATATAAAGGTACAAGGACATTTGATGGGTGGTTACATGATAAAATAATGACAAGTTGTTATGTGATAAACCAAGTGACCGGTGGTTCAGTGATAAAACAAGGACACGTTGTTCCATTATAACCTCCAATTCAGTTGGTTTGAATGTCGGTCGTATGGTTATTCTCTTTAGTGATATGTGTGTAAGTCGGTTGTATGGTTCCTCCATTAATGTATGTTTATATCCCAAGTTACCTTTATATGTTATATGTTTCATTCTATGGCGTTTATGGTAATATTTTCGTTACAAAAAAGGGTGTTCAATGAATTCATATTTAGGGAAGTTTTTTTGCAACTTCAAAATAATGAAAAGTATTACTTTATGATAATATTTTCATTGTTTACAAGTTTTCACAAGACTAACAGTTTTTATTCATTTTGTATCCCTTACTGATCTTTTTATGCTCATCCCTCGTTTTGAATTATTTGTCACATGACATAAAGATGAATCGAGTGAAGGATATGACCATGGAAAAGTTATGATGTTAAAAAATGAAACGATGGCATGTTTTTTTAAAATATTTTTGTTCTATTATTGTGAAAATAGATATATCGAGTACAAGTTTCTACATTAATATTAATGGTTTTATTTATATGTTATTACCAAAGTGTATAATGGTCAAAACATGAAATTTCTTCGATGTTAATTGAATTCAAATTATTGACATATCTCAAGATTAATTAATGTTTAAATTTGGGGCCTAATAGTTGGCATCAAAGGTCAGGTTAGACAACTTTAGACGTTAGGGTGTTATTTAAGCATAAGTGATGAGTTTTATAAAACCACAGTGGTTATCTTATTATAGAGAGTCATAGTTATTTTGGATAAACTGAATGAATTTAGGATAACATGAATTACTATATCTAAGTGTTTACCATCCACATAAGATAGTATATGATGGTTCTACAGATATACTCACACAAACCATTTTTGTTTTAGTTAATGGATGGATATAGTATAAAACAATGTTGTAATATATGTGAAGGAAATTGAGGCTATTTTCTAAATATGAAACCAATTAAAATAGTACATGCAATGAGAACTCCTGTGGTTATTCATAACCAACTATCTGGAGTCATGATTAACCACTCAATCCTTGGTGATTTTTCTAAGGCATCATATATGCGATACAAAAATCTCTATTTATGTTTAGGTAATAATTATAAATTTAAGTATATTCAACAACCTATGTGTCATGTATTTGGTAAGAAACATCAAGTAAAGTGTTTCAAAGGGATGGGAATATGTTTTATATTTGGTAATTATGTCCATATAGTAATAACCTACCATATAAAAAGGTAGCATATAGTAGTATCTAAGAATGAGAAAGAAGTTATTTATGAGGGACCAATTTAATGCTTTTCATGTGGTGTGTATGGTCATTACACAAATAGATTTCCATGAAATATGGTTTGGAAGTGTGATCAGTAGGCCATAGAAATATATTTTTATGAATACCTAATTCTATTCTAATTCAAGATTAGGATAGTGAAAATGACCTATGAAAGGGATGTATTATTTATTAGCTCGTGTTTTGAAATTATTGAAATCATAGGAAATTATGCATGATTTTTATTCTAGTAATGATGTATAATAGAATAATATGACAAAACAAAGAAAAAGGATAAAAAAAACGTTTGAAGATTAAGATGTCTACATTTTGGGAATTTAAGAGTTATGTTGGATCTATGGATGATGATATGTTTAAATGTATTAATGATGTGATCTATGAATTTGAGGTAATTAAAGGGTTATTACTATTTGTCTTGAAAAATGAGAGGTATGAGATAACCTTTGAGGTTATAATATTTTATGGTAATGTTTGATTATTTCATCACATTATGGTAATGTTTTTGAAAATTTATCGTTTTAAGAAAAAGGCTACCTATATGAAGGGTGACAGCCCATCGCGGCCGGAACGGCTACTGGAATTGAACCCACAACTAAAGGGAAACCAGGAGCATAACATACCACTGGACTACGTGAATCCCCTGGATAGTATGACTTATTCTCATTATTTAAATAATTTTAAGGATCAAAAATACATTTATTTTGGGAATATTTGATTTATCAAAATGATTTCCGTAGTATAGGAAAATTGGTTACTGATTCCGAGATAAATGTTATTTTGGAAGATGATAACTATTTTGGGAACACTACATGTCTAAGGAAAATAGAATACTATGGTATTTTATTTTTGGAGTAATTGATGAATTTTATTTTGGAAGAATCAATGTTTTTATTGTGGAATTATGGTGATTTTTGTTATTTATGGAAATAATTAACCTGTCATGGAGAATATGGAATTATATTAATTATTTTTAAATTGGATACATTAAGAGTAGTCATTGTTATTTGGAAATAAATGTTATTATTGGTCATTGAAGACTATGTGATCAAATCTTTATATGGATTTTTGAGTTTCAATAATAGTAAGGATTTCTTTGAAAAATAATCAGGGTAATTTTTTATTGAGTGGCATTTTTTGAACATTGGGGTATTGTTTGTTGAATTTTGGAGATTTAGAGAATTATTTTTTATAAAGGATTACCCTTTTGGGGATTATCTAATCTTGTACTAACCATTTTTTTTTGGACAATGTTACAAGCTGGGATAAATAGATGGTTAATATTTTTGGGATTAACTGATTTTCTAGAAGTTGATTCTTTCTATTTAGGTGTGACCATGTCATGTTGAATACTTATCATTTGGATAAATGATGAGTTTGTGGTAGAAATTTGTTAATAAATTATACTCTACCAGAAATGTAATTATATTTTCTTATGTTCTAAGAAAATCTCATACATAAATTCTTGAAATTTATGAAATGTAACTTACTTTTTTTGTCATTTTGACTTTCCTAACGGGGAATCAAAGATCATTAAACTCGTCATAAGTTTAAGGTTTTCTAGTAGTTAAAATTCTGTTGATCATGTTTTCTACCACACTCCATCAGAACATGATGGTTAGTATTTCTTCCATACATAGCTTTTCCTAGTATTTTTTTATCTCGAGTGACCATTTTACTTCTCTTTTTATTTAATTTGATAATTTTATTGACACTTTTTCTGATGGGGTATTTTCAATGATGTTTCCAGGCCTAATTTTAAAATTGGGAGGATGCAATTTCCAAAATGGTGGAATGATGTAATTACCCAGAAATTAATAGAATAATAATTTTATTTAATATTAATATTTAGGAATAAGACATTAATTTTATATTAAATGTGTCTCTATTTCTGATAGCATAATTGACATGAAACAAGGGGTTTGTCAAAAATCAGACATGGAACACAATATTGAGTTATACTAAAAAATAATACAATTATATTATTATTTGAAATGGTAGTTAATGATAGCTATTAGAATAGAGAGAATGAATTGTATCAACTAATTTTTAAATATGTTTTACAGATTTTTAGACAATTATTCTTTGGATAAAACCTTTTTATATAAATGGAAATAAAAACCAATTGAATATAAAGGATGAGTTTTTATGAAAGGATATTTTAAAAAGAGAATAATTGTGTTTATAAAATCATATCACTCTTTATGGATATTTATTTAATGTAAAATATATTTTATATATTCAATGTATTTTTTTAAATACATTTTATATGTTTTCTAAATATAATATAAGAACAAAGTCAATTTTATAGATAAAAGAAGTATTTTTCTAAAAATGATGGTTTACCACCTTTTGATGGAGAACCCAATTAAAATTTATTTTTTGACGCATATATATTTTTAATTTAACAAAATAAAAATATTCTTTAGAATCAGGATATCAAAATTTACTTTGGATTAATTTTTTAATTTTCTTTTATAACTATCACGATTTGATGAATAGAAAAAATATGCTAAATTTATATTGAAAACAATGTTTTCCATCGTGATAATTTATTTTGTTGAATAATATTTTTGAATGGTTTTCTTGTATAAATGGAAGAAATTTTTATCATTTCTTCCAATGTTTTTCATTGGAAGTAATTTGATTTTTAAATATTATATAAACGCAATTAAATCTTTTGATAAATTTTACTTCTTAAAAACCAAATTTTTTGTTTTGAAAATGGGATTTTATTTTAAATTAATTTCTGAATATTATATGTTATGAATTTGGAAAAATTAATCCCATATTTGGAATCAAAAGTTTCGAATTGTGTGAATAGGTACCTTTCATTTGTAGACATTATGAGGAGTAGTTTCAGTAATTATTTTATTTACCACGGTTAAAGGGTACATCTAGGAAATAAGTGTGAAAAATAATATTATAATAATATTAAACTACCCTAACACGAGTCTTAATCCAATTTAATGATATTTTAATGACCATGGGCGTCATTGTATCAATTTTCAGACCCAATGGAGCCTAAAAGATGTGAAAATGACATTTTATAAGAATTAATTTTAGGTAATAAGAATCATAACATAAAAGTGAATCCTTTAATAAAATAATATTTATATAGGATTATATATTTAATCCTTTTGGATATAAATTTTAATTTGAAATATAAACCTATTTCCTATATCATTAAAATTTAATTATAATTTTTAGACATTAAATAAATAAATTTAGATATGACACAATGATAATGAAGTGATTGCTTCATTAATAAGGTATTCAGATATTATATTATAAATATTAAAATAAATGTTATATGATTATTTTTAGGCCATAAATAAATTTTAATGATGATATTAACAGATTATATTTGAGATAATGGAATTTTTTGAATGAATCATATTGTTATGAATTTATAAAAATAATCACATAAAAAACATGTCCAAAATTGATATAATTCCTAACATAAAACATAAAACAATTTATTAAATGATATTAAATTCCAAAAAATATAAGATTTCGAAAAATGGTTAACACAGGTCCAAATATTTCATAAATGAATTTTTTTGGTATTTTGACATTATATGGTTATTACAATAACCCACAATGTGTAAATAACAAGTTATCATTGTATGAGTAAAAATTGTAAAGTAATGATTAAACAAAATAGCTAAGGATTAAAAAATATTCAATCATTTCTTAAAATTATTGTATTATGGGTAATCGAACCCAAACCATCTTTGAATTTTTATTAAATGATTTTTTGGCCTTTTTTAATCGATATAGAATTTATAATAAATTAATATTTCCTGGCATTCCAAAATTTCCCCTCCTCCCTCTTATAGAAGGTGACCAACTACACACAGAAACTCACACATCTCAATCCCATTGAATTGCCCAAATTATTTTAATTAAAGCTTCCAAAATACATCCCTTACTCATAAAATCCTTAACTTGGCAAAAATGAAATTGAAGAAATCATTGCGGCTCAAATCAAAAGAAGTTACCCTATTTAGTTGTAATATCTTTTCTCTAGTTGTTTTCTTTTATTTTATTTCATCAAAACCTAATATATTCGTATTATATGATAAAATAACAAACCAATATAACAATATACTAGAATTTGGTTTTGAGAATTATTTTAACTACACTTAAACACACCTCCATCTAATGGATACAAACATACTATTTCTTTATATGATGAACTAGTGCCTCCCTAAATGATGATTATTGAATTATTCCCTACCACAACTCATGGTGGATCTTAGAATGACACCATATTTATATATGATATATATGATATTTATATTGTCTCTGTGATTATGATATTTTTATTTATAACATACCTTTATTCTTTTCGTGATGTGTAAATAAGACAATTTCATTTGACGACGTGTGAACTACCACCCCCTCAATGTGATATGGATAATTCATGCTATACATGGAATTTATATAGGGGGTTTTATTAATCCTATGATAAAAAAATTAAATTAATACATTAATTTAATTATATAATATATATATATATATCATTTAAATATTATTATTTTAATATGACAATGATTTGAAAGTAGCATTCATGCAAATGTATAGTCTACCGTCTCCATGAACGGTGAATTTCATTTATTTTCTCATATGTTATGGAATATTATAAATATATATATATATATATATAATGGATAAATATGATATTTAAATCATGAATATGAATCTAGATATTTTTACTCATTATTTCACGTATATTTTATATCAACACATGTTCGGGTTGAACTCAAGTACTGAATATCAAAAAAATGACCGATATTAACTTCAATAATTGTGTAATTTTTATAATGTGATAATAATTGATATAAAATTAATAATAAAATTGTTAAAAGTTATGAAAAAAGTATAAAATAACACATGTTTATTATTCAGGAATAAAAAACGAACATAATTGATGAATCAAAATCAAGGTAAGGGACTTTGTCTTAATCTTATTTCATTAAGGAATATTTTGATAATATACACCTATTTATTTTATAAGGTGTATAATAAACCCACTTTACTTTTAATTTCATTTAAAGGGAAACATTTTCTATGATTCATTTTACTAAATTACAAAATGAAAATTTTTTATCGTATGTGGAAACAGTGAATTCTCCGCCGATGTAACCCTTATTTGTTATTTGGCTTCCATTGTAAGACATAATTTTTTTGAAAGGAAAAGTAATCCCTTAATCCATTTTTGGTTGTTTTGGTATTAAAAATGGTTTTCAAATGGATTGAGTGTTTCAATATGTTTAAAAGATTTATTGTGATTTCAAATAAAATATTATTAGTGAAAATGTTGATATTTGCAATATTTTATGTGTTATGATTTTATAATGGTACATGGACATTTTATAGGTTGTTATGTGGTAAAAATATGATCACTGGTTATGTAATAAACAAAATTAAGGGTGTTTCTATGATAAACTAAGGACGGTTGGTAACATTAGAAATTCTAATGCATTGTGTATAGATGTTAGCCGTATGTGGATTCCCTTTTGTGATGTGCATGGAAGTTGGATATATCGTTATTCCATATAAGTTTGTATATATACCAAGTTACCTTTATAAGTTATATTTTAATTCCTAGGGGATTTATGGTAATATTTTGGTTACAAAAAATGGTTCGAAATGAAAATTTATTCATTAAAGTGTTTTTGCTACTTCTTAAAGGTTAAAAGCATTACTTTGTGATAATTTTTTCATGATTTACATGTTTTCATAAGACTAATAGTTTTCATTCATTATTTATCCCTTAATGAGATTTTTATTCCCATCCCATGTTTTAAATTTTTTTACGTGTTATAGAGAAGAACAGAGTCAATTATAGGATCACAGAAAATTTATGCTATTAAAACATGAAATGATTTCATGTTTCTTTTTAAAGTTTTTTTGATTTAATATTGTGAAAATGTATGGTGATTAGAAGTGTATCATTGTAATATTCATGTTGTTATGTATAATGTATGACCTAACTCCCTAAATATCTAACCCGTAAAATATCATCGATGTTGATTAAAGTCAAATAATTGAGTTCTATCATGATTAAGTAATGTTTAATGCTATGGAATTATAAGTATCCATTTGAAAACATCATCCATAAAATTACATAAAGATAGATAATTTAAGGTTATATATGATTACTCAAAAAAGACTATAAAGAAAAATATAAAGGAGATTGAGATTCCAATATTCCTCTATAAAACAATCTAAAATAATACATATTAACTTTTAATATAAAAAACAATCTCTCTCAATATAATAAATTTTTATACATCAAACTCCCAACCAAAATTCATATGTATATATTATTGTGGCTAATATTTAGGACAAATATAATCCTTAAATTCAATTGTTTCATTAATATCTAACTACATTTACATTGATGTGTGTTTATATTTGGAGTAACTATAAATTTTTTTGGATAAATTTAATAGTTATATAAATTCCCATTTATAAAAAAAAAACATAAAAATTTATAAATAATGATCTAAAATTTCTTATATGATAAAAAAGGATTTATTGAAACTAGAGGCAAGGTTTCATTAATTATTCTAAAATAGAGGGTAATTTAGAAGAATTTACAACATGAAAAGTGAATAATAATCAAAAATAGAAATTAGATTATTTACAAAGAACATAAAATCACAATATAACTTACTAACATGTCCCATGTGTATATTTATAAAATAAATCAATAAACTTACCCCACTAGAATTTTACACTATCCTTCCAAATCACTATAATTTCCCATTTGAGGAACGAAATATCCTGCAAAACTAAATAGATAAAATTTCTTATTATATCATAGTACTAAATATTTAATGATCAATTATAGAATTTAATGTGATAATAAAATTATAAATGTTTGTAATCATTTTAATTCTTGAGTAAAATATTATTCATTAATGAAACATAATCATACCATATTAATTATTAATATTGGAATTAAAAATATTAGAAATGAAATTATGTTTTAATGAAAACAAACTATATGGTTGTTCTTTTATAGGATTTAATTTGATTCCTTAATGAATAAAATCTGGGAAGAAAGGATGATGAAGGTGATTAGTAATATATAGTTCTTATAAGAAAAATTCACAATACAAAATAATTAAAATTATTATGGGATGAGTTCATATATGAAAAAAAATTAATTTTAAAGTCCCAGAATTTCCATGGAATTTCATTTATTACAAGGGAATTTTACGCGTCCGTGAAATTTTACGGCATATGATTCTGAGGCCCGGTGTGCCCTGAAGCAATTTATGATGTTTTGTTCATTTAGGTTCAGTAAATGTATGAGTGGGTGTTTATAACTATTGAACAATTGCTCGGAATTGATATATGAGGGCACCGTAGAACTCGCAGTGCCGATATTCGTTTAAGGAGACTTTCACCTCACCGACAGTAGGTCGAAAATGAAAGATAGTTTTTTGGTTTTTAGTGAATGAATTAAATAAAAATAAATATGTGAATATTTATTTGGATTTGTTGTTTAAAAACATCCATGTAGAAGTTGGAGGTGGGGACCACCACACCTCAAACTCCCATGAAAGGTTATGGTAGTGGGGCCCACTCGAGGTCTAAAACTCCTCTTCTTGTTTTTTGTGGTGGGGACCACCCGGGGTTAAACCCCCGTGAAACACCCCATTAATGGGGATAAACCCTCAATTTTTCCATTAAGTGAAGAGGTGCCTCTTCAACTACCCTAACACATAATGTGCTGAATCATTCTCAATTAATTAATCCACCCATTTTAAATTTTGTTCCAACAATTAAATAATAGATTAACTTAATCTATTATTTTGGTTGGAATTTTTCTTTTGGTGGAACGTGGGAGAAGTGAGAGAGCTTAGGGAGAAAAGCTCTAACCAACGAAGAATGAAGAACGTGTTCTTCCAATGAAGAAATGCCCTATACAATGAAGAACAATCTAATTTGACCTTAATCCACGAACTCCTACCGACATGGGATGTCTTCGACCGACCTTCCCTCCTCATCTTCGTCAAAAAACCGACACACGAGCTCGAGATTGGAAGTGTGCGGTGGACGTGACGAATGACGACAACACCGTCTTCTTCCCCAAGACTCCATCAATGAACAACGATCAAAGGAAAGGGTTCATGATTTGTTAAGTGTTTCACGTTCTTCATTTTCCTTCAAGGATTTTGAATCGAAGCCACTTGCTATCACTCTAACACGGAGGGTGCGGGACAAACGAACACTGCCCGACCCCCTCCACCTTACTTTTGGATTTTGATGATAATTTCAGCATGGGATGGTTTGAGCGATTGTTGTCAACGATGGTTCCAGATTGAAGGAAACATCTAGAGTAGTGCGCGGAAAATTCCGGATTGAGAATCGGGCCACCGAAACTCGTCCGGTGTCCCGCGGAAAGTTCGTCGGCAGTTAGAATTGGAAAATGTTTCCGATGACAAATGGAAGGGAAGTCAGCACTCTGGCCAGCTGCGTGGACGGTGGTGAAAAAACCACACCATTGGAGGAGTAAGCCATGACCGATGGGCCGTATCGGTATAGTGGCTTCCAGCGCAAGGCCTTCACCGTGAGAAGAACCGGAAGCCCGAGCCACGGGGGTGCCGGGGAAGGTGCGGCGCAGCGCGCACCGTGCGGTGGAGCAAGGAGCCACGACCATGGTCACGATGGCATGGGACGGGCGTCCGGATCTGACGGTCGCCAGAGGAGGTGCGGTGCAACCCAACCGCCCAGGAGGAGTATGGCCCCTCGGCCGGCCGGGAGGAGCGGGACCCTCCGGGGGGGTCCCATGTGACACAGACCGGCACCACATGGGCCGCTAACTGCCGGCCTCGCGTGTGCCGAGCCCAGCACGGTCCGAATCCAATGCGGGTCGGGCCACCATCATGGGTCGGGCTGCTCCCATAGACCATGTGTGACCCGTGGACTAGGTCAGATCCACAGACAGGGTCAGACCCCATTCCGGACTTGGGTAAGACCAGGTTGGGCCGGGTCAGTCGAACTGGGCTGGACCGGACCCGAACCCAGTTGACCTCTTTCCACTATTTTGCCCATAGCGTGAGCTACGAGCATCCTATTGAAAACCCATCTATGGAAAACAAAACCTTGTAGAGGGTGGTTATTTTGGTATAACCCACTAGAGGATTGGACATAGTTGTGGTACGACCAAGTTGGATCGAACGTAAATCCAATCAGGCCCTCATAATGGAAATGCCAATAACTACTAGACCCTGTGTCCGATTGACACACCGTCTATTGCGTTGGGTTTCTATTGGAAAGACAGATCTTTTGGATACATTACCATGGGAGTTCGTGAATGTTGATGTACAGACACTTTGCTTGAGGAGCGGATCCACCAGGAGTCAAGAATGCTTTTTGCAGAACCCTATGGCTGGATGCATTCTGACTACTGCTCCTAGATCCTACATGGGTTCGACAGTTATGACTAGCATTCCCGGATCCTACGTGGGTTTGACAACTCAAACTACTATCCCTGGAACCTATGTGGGTTTGGCAGTTCTAACTACTGTTCCTAGATCCTATGTGGGTTCGACAGCTCTGTCTACTGATCCTAGATCCTATGTGGGTTCGACAGCTCTTTATACTGTTACTGAATCCAATGTCGGTTTGACAGTTATAACTACTTCTCCTGGGTCCTATGTGGGGTCTACATCTCAAACTACTATTCTCAGATCCTACGTGGGTTCGACAGCTCTGACTATTGTTCATGGTTCTTATGTGGGTTCGACAGAATAGACGATTTAGTGGATATATCAAATCATCTCTAACTCTCTACATAATTAGAATACCTGTGTGAGCTGAGTCAGTAACTTTTGTATTTTCCTTATGATTGAGACGGATTACTTGATAACATAGGTATTTCTATGGGCATATACCTAAGTGGGTTTATCTGTTGGTATCATACTTTAAGGTTTATCCTTGTTTGATTTTGTGAGACCTTGAGGGTCTCGTGGTCCCTACTATGTATCGTTATACTCACCCCTACATGGGCTATGCCCACACCACATTGTGTTAGTTGTAGACGACGAACATCACTAACCGATGTTGAGAGTACCAGGATTGGACGGTACCCAGAGGTGGACCATACGGTGTGATAGTACACAGATGAGCAGGACATACATGGAGTGCTGTGGAGGCTATCGATACCTACCCTTCTGGGAGGAATCCCGGAGGACCACCTAGAATATGTTTCTTTCCCTTGTCCAGTTCCTTGTACTTTATAGTTGGTCTTTTATTTTCTTCCCCTTTACTCTCAGCACTCCTTTGTTATATAGATTATATAGTGTATTTTATCCAATTATGTGCTCTATTGTGTGTGATTACATGTTACAAAGGCAATGCCTTCCCAGTTATATGGAATTACTCCGCTGTTTCTAGTCACCGACCCCTGACCTATAGAAGGTGGGCCTGGGTTAGTCACGACATGGGCCCCAAGGGATGGGTCATGACAAATTCGTATCAGAGGAGTCAGTTCTACTGCAGAACATAGGACTCTGATCTTTGTTTTTAACGGAAATAGAGTTATGTGTAGTGAGTGTGGTTATCAGTTTAGGGATTCCAGTGTTGGTGCGGCAGCCGACGAATCCATACACCAGGACCCTGACTTCTAATTCCTGACTCAGTGCATGGAAACACTGATTGCATGTGTATTTTTATGAGTCTTCTTTGTGAATTATTTTAGTTAGCTCACCATGTATAAATTTTTGACCATTGAACATGTATTTCTTTTAAGGATGCCACCAAGTAGATAGCCAACTAGGGTTTCGAGAGTAGTACGCATAGATAGCCAACCGAGCGACGATGCCACAGTGAAGGGCCCTTTTCCAGTGGAGTCACCGGTGGTGCCACTCCCCATTGGGCCACCGATGACACCTTCCCTAATAGTATCTAGTGCACACCACCTAAGCATGTTGCATGAGTTCACGCACCATATGCCACCCAAGTTTAGGGGAAATATAGACCCGAAAGCAGCTGAGGATTGTATGGAGGCTATGGTGAGAGTCTTTAGATAGGTATGGACACTAGCCGACCTTATGGTGATCCTTTTCGTGAGTCTCCTTCAGGAAGAAGTAGGCAGATGGTAAAGCCTGATGCTCTAGGTGCATGACGAGGCGACAATACTCTAGGCAGACTTCAAGATCCTGTTTCAGGTGGAGTTTTTCCCAGCCACCCTACGTGCAGTGCAGATACACGAGCTACTTCAACGACAGCAGGGTAGCAGGACAGTGCCACATTACTCAGCAAGGTTGACCGACCTCTTGCGCTAGTCCACCGATATGGTGTGGGGCCCATTCTTTAGGGCCCAGACCTTTGAAAAGGGGCTCAGTCAAGATATCGTAGCTTCGATGATCTCCCTCAGCATCCCAACGCAGGAGGAGGTTTTAGAGAGAGCCCTATTAGGAGAGAGCTTCCTTCCTAAGCAGTCACTAGCAGCGAGACCCACCACCAGGCGTCACATAGCGGAGTCTTCTGCAGCTGGCATTAGATATATGTCGCAGAGATCAAAGTGGATCATACCTTCTGATGGATGACCTCAGGACAGAGGTTCGGTTGTGTGAGGAACATGAGAGAGAGCCCGTCGGGCAAAGAACATGCAGTGATTCACATGTGGCAGGCAGGGTCACATGGCTCGTGACTATCTGACCCACCATTCAGATGATCAGCAGATGGTTGAAAGACTATCTAGGCAGAGACTGAGATTCGATCAAGGTATTCCATAGGGCGCAGGTGGGTGTAGTAGAGAAGATGGTGGAGCATCTGGTAGTGGGCGACATTTCAAGGTGTTACTGCCACCACCACGAAGAGGTCCACCCCGACCACCGGGAGTAGGGGGACATGGGAGTGCTTAGCTCCAGACATATGAGACATACGATCATGGCCCTCCGGAGATGATTCAAGGTATGTTATGTGTCTACTCCACATTAGTTGTAGTTCTTATAGACACAGGTGCTAGTCACACTCTCATTGCCACTGCCCTTGTTTGGAGCTCGGAGATTATGACGGAGTCATTGGCTCGATCTTTATAGATATAGACTCTTATAGGGGTAGACTCGATGATTATGCACTAGTGTCAGTAGTGTGATCTTACTCTAGGAGGTGAGAGCTTCATCTGGGATCTCTTTGTAGCTGCTTCGAGGCCTTACGATGTCATCTTGGGTATGGACTGGTTATCTACAGTCCACGCTCAGATCGATTGTATTAGGTGCAAAGTGATGTGTGTCTACATGGATGGGACCAGGTTCACCTTCACTGGTGAGAAGGGAGCCTTTGCAGTGCATGATGGACTTTCCCAGAGGAGAGTAAAGCCAATCCCTCATCAGTTGGCTTGCCTTACCCTCGGAGCAGTTGATGTGGAGAGTTCGACTATTCCTGTAGTGGAGGAAAAGTATGCGGATGTTTTCATTGATGATGTACCAGGTCTACCTCCTCACAGAGAGGTGAAATTTTACGTTTAATTGTACCCTAGGATGACACCGATATCTACACCAGCATATCAGATGGCTCCCATGGAGCTTCATGAGCTGCGAGTATGGCTTGAGGACTTGCAGGGGAAGGGATTCATATAGCCTAGTGTTTCTCCCTGGGCAGCCCAGATTCGATTCGCCAAGAAGGCAGATGGGAGTTTGAGGATTTGTGTAGACTACCGGCATCTAAACCAGGTGACCATGAAGAAAAAGTACCCACTCCCAAGGATTGATGTCCTCTTTGATCAGCTTATGGGATTATATTGGTTCTTGAAGACAGAACTTAGATCCAGCTATCAGCAGCTCAGAGTTTGAGAAGAGGATGTGTAGAGGACTATCTTCAGATGTCGGTATGGCCACTACGTGTTCTTGGTTATGCCATTTGGTGTACCCAACGTTCCAACAGTGTTCATGGGACTCATGAAAATGATTTTCCTGCCATACCTCGATCAGATTTTCGTAGTCTTCATTGAAGAAATTCTGATATACTCAACTAATGTGGAGGAGCATTCCTACCATTTTCGGGTAGTACTGGACACACTCCGAGTGTGCGAGCTCTATGGTAAGCTCTTGAAGTGCTAGTTATGGATTCGAGAGGATCACTTTTTGGGAGATGTTATCTCAGAGGCTGGAGTCGCAGTAGATCCAGTGAATATTGTGGTAGTATTTTCTTTGAAGCCACCTAGGACTATGACAGAAGAACAAAGTTTCCTGGGTTTGGCCGGATATTATTGGAGGTTTTTATTATAATTCTCCAGAGTTTCAACACCACTATCAACCTTGAAGAATAAGGTAAAACACTTTGTGTGTTCAAGGAGATTTCAACAGTTCATTCAGGAGATAAGGAATAGGCTGACTAGTGCCCCCATCTTGAGGCTACCAAAGGAAGGTGTAGAGTGCATAGTCTAGTGCGACACATCAGAGACATGACTCAGATGTGTCCTGATGCAAGAGAGAGGAATGATTGCTAATGGTTCTCGGTAGCTGAGACTTCATGAGGAGAACTATGCTACCAATGACCTGGTTTTAGCATTAGTGGTCTTTTCGTTGAATATGTGGCGGAACTATCTGTAGGGTGAAGGTTTTACCATGTACACTGATCACAAGAGTCTCGGGTTTATCTCTTCCCAGAAGTACCTGAACATGAGACAATGACGTTGGCTTGAGTTCCTCCAAGACTATGTCTTCGAGATAGTCTATACTCCTAGGAAGGGGAACATTGCTTCCAATTCACTTTGTAGGAGGTCTGGTATACATCTTCTAGTTGAGGTGACAAAGCAGTTGGCTGATTTACAGATATCCTTTGTGGATGTAGATGGAGTAGTCTTCCTTCAGTCTCTTACAGTCACACCCCCACTTCTTCAGCGAGTCAAGGAGGCACGACATGGGGACACTGTCTATGAGACACAACGTGTCCAGATATCCAAAGGGTAGGAACCTGATAGATTTTCTGAAGCTGTGGAGCGCATCATCCTCTTCAAAGGATGTACAATGGTTCCAGTGTCACTTCACGAGGAAGTGTTGAGGGAGTTCCACACATCGCCTTTAGCAGTACATAGAAAAGTGGCAATGATGTACTAGGATCTTCGGCGACAGCACTGGTGGCCGGGAATGAAGAAGGCAGTTGGAGATTTTGTCTCATGATGCCTCACTAGTCAGAAAGTGAAGGCGGAGCAGCAGGTACTAGCAGGCTTGATTCTTCCTTTAGAGGTCCCAAAGATGAAGTGGGATTGGATATCTATTGACTTAATGATAGGACATCCACGTACATCCAGAATTCATGACTCTATTTGGGTGATAATTGACTGACTCCCCAAGACGGCCTAGTTTCATACCTATCAGAGAGAAGGGTTCAATAGAGAGTTTGGGACACCTCCATGTGCAGGATATTGTGCAGATACATGGAGTACATTATTCTATTGTCTCTGATCATGTTGCATGATTTACATCCCGACCATGGAAGGTTTTGTAGAAGGCTTTTGGGATGAAACTTCGTCAAAGCATTTCCTTCCATCCTCAGATGGATGGTCAGACCGTGCGGACCATTCAGACCCTCGAGGACATTCTACCTACTTGTGTCCTTGACTTCGGTCTCAGCTGGGAGTATCATTTACCTTTGGTAGAGTTTCCATAGAATAATATCTATCACTTCAATATTGGGATGGAACATTTTAAATAATTGTATGCGTGACCTTGAAGATCAACTTTGTGCTGGACTGACCCAGGGGATTCAACACTCGTTGCACAAGAGAATGTACGGGCTACCACAAAGAAGGTGCAGATCATCCAGGATCAGATGACGACTGCTCCGAGCAGACAGAAGTCTTATACTAATAGGGGACAGAGACCTCTGGAGTTCGAGGATAGTGACCACGTCATTCTACAGGTCTCACCTCGACTAGGTTTATAGAGGCTTGGACGAGGAAGAATGTTATCTCCGAGATTCATCAGACCTTTTGAGGGTCTCAGCAGAGTTGGCGAGGTGGCATACCTCTTAGCTCATCAACCATAGTTACATCGGTTGAACGATGTCTTCCAGATATCCCAGCCGAGGAGAGACATGCATGACCCTTGTCAGATCATCGACCATGGCGTGCTATACGTCGACAATGGGGCAACTTTTATGGAGGTTCATGTGGAGATTGATGACCAACAAGAGTGGGTCCTACGTGGACGGTCGATACCTCTGGTGCATGTTTGCTGGCAGCACATGGACCTCCAAGAGAGCACATGGGAGTGGGAGGCTCAAGTTCATGCTTAGAACCCTCACTTGTTCCCTTAGTTCGAGTTGTACTTTACGGGGATGTAAAGCCTTAAGGTGGAGAGAATGTAAAGACCCATAATTTCCGTGGATTTTTTTTTCAATACATGGGAATTTTACAAGTCTGCAAAATTTAACGGCGCATGATTCTGAGGCCTGATGTGCTTGGAATCAATTTATGATGTTTCATTCTGGTACATTCAGTAGACGTACGAGTGAGTTTTTATAACTTCTGAACAAGTGCTCGGAATTGAAATAAGTGAGCACCGTTGAACTCACAGAGCTAGTATTCACTTAAAGAGACTTTCACCTCGATGACAATGGGTCGAGAGTGAAAGATAATTTATCCACATTTAGTGAATGAACAAAATAAAAATAAAGATGTGATGATTTATTTTTATTTTTTTGTTAAAAACCTCAATGTGGAAGTTGGAAGTGGGGACCACCACACCACAATCTCCCATGAGAGGTTACGGTGGTGGGGCCCACCCACAATATAATCCTCCTCTTCTTTGTTATTGTGGTGTGGACTGCCTGAGGTTAAACCCCCTTGAGCCTCCTCATTAATGGGGAGAAACCCTCAATTTTTCCATCAAGTGTAGTGTATCCTCTTCAACTCCCCTAACACATAATTTGCAGAATCCTTCTCAATTAATTAATCCACCCCTTTTGAATTTTGTGCCAAAAATTAAAAAATAGATATACAAAATCTATTATTTTGGATGGAATTTTCCTTTTGGTGGAACATTGGAGAAGAGAGAGAGCGTAGAGAGAAAATCTCTCACTAATAGAGAACGAAGAATGCGTTCGTCCAATGAAGAACGCCTTAGACTATGAAGAACGATCAACTTCGACATTTATCCACGGACTCCTACCAACAAGTGATGTCTTAGACCGACCTTCCCACCTCATTGTCATCAATGAACTGACGCACAAGCTCAGGATTGGAAGTGTACGACGGACACGATGAATGACGACAACACTGTCTTGTTCCCCGCGACTCCATCAATGAACAACGATCAAAGGTAGGGGTTCAGGTTTTGTCAATTATTTCACATTCTTCATTTCCCTTGAAGGATTATGAATCTAAGCTGTATTCTATCACTCTAACATGGAGCGTGCGGGCCGAATGAACATGGCCCGACCCCTTCCGCCTTACTTTGTGGATTTTGACGCTAATCACGGCATGAGACGGGTTGAGATATTTTCATCAAATATGGTTTCAGATTGAAGGTCACATCTCGAGTAGTGCGAAAAAACGTCCAAATCGAGAATCGGGCCACAAGAACACGTCTGGTGACCCACAGAAAGTTCGTCGGTGGTTCGGAACTGGAGAATGTCATCGACGATGAAGGGAACTGCAGCCAGCACTCCAGACGGCCGCATGGACAGTGGCGGCCCAACCATACCACGGGAGGAGTAGGCCGCGGCCGATGGGCCACAGCGGTGCAGCAGCGGCCAGCACAAGGCCTTGTCTGTGAGAAGAATCGGTGGCCTGAGCTGCCGGGTTGTCGGGGAAGTTGCGGCGCAGCACACGTCGCACGGTTGACCAATGGGGCCCGACAGTGTGGCATGGGTGGCAAGCTCTGCCGATCGCCAGAGGAGGTGCAGTGAAACTGCGCTGTGTGGGTGGGGGCTGGCCGCTTGGCCAGCCGGGAGAAGTGGAACCCGCCGCGTGGGTCCCGCGTGACACAGACCGTTACTACGTGGCATTGATTTTGAACCCCCTAATGGATAATCCATTAGGGATTCCAGGGGGCGTGGCCTCCCCCTAGATTTTGCTAGGAGAGACCCCATGGGCTGCCAGCCGTGGGCCTCACACAGGCCGAGCCCGGTGTGGGCTGGACCCAGCGCGGGCCATGCCACCCCTGCGGACCGGGCCACCCCCGCGGATCGGGTCAGACCCAAGGACCGGGTCGGACCCATGGGCCGGGTTGGACCCACGGAGTGGGTCGGTCCCTAGTCTACTCCCTAGTTGGGCTGGGTTAGGCCGAGTCGGTCAGAGTGGGCCGGGCCGGAACTAGACCCGCTTGACCTATTGCCACTCTTTTGCCCGTAACTTGAGCTATAGATGTCCGATTGATGAACCGTCTATAGTGATGGAAACCATGGAGGGGGGATATTTTTTGGGTATACCCCACTCGAGGTTTGGGAACAGTTGGGGTATGCCCAGGTTGGATCGAACGTAAATCCAAACGGGCCCTCGAAACAGAATTGCCAATAACAGTCAGACCGGGTGTCCGATTAACGCACCATCTGTCACATTGGGATTCTTTAGGCAAGACCTATCATTTGGATACATCAACATGGGACTTCATGGCAATTTATGTATAGACACTTAGCTTGAGGAGCGGACCCTCCCGGAATCAAGAGTGCTTTGTGCAGAACCCTTTGGCTATGTGCATTCTGACTACTGTTCCTAGATCCAAAGTTGGTTCGATAGTTCTGACTACTATTCTTGGATCCTATGTGGGTTCGAGAGCACTGACTACAGTTCCTAGATCCTCAATGGGTTCGATAGTTCTGACTACTGTTCAAGGATTCTACATGGGTTTAAAATCACTAACTGTTGTTCCTGTATCATACGTGGGTTCGATAGCTCTGACTACTGTTCCTGGATCCTACGTGGGTTCGACAGTTCTAACTACTTTTCATGGATCCTACGTTGTTTCAACGACTCTAACTACTGTTCTTAGATCCTAGTTGGGCTCGACAGCTCTGACTGTTGTTCCTGGTTCCTATGTGGGTTTTACAGAAATGGTGATTTAGTGGCTATATCTAATCTTCTCTAACTCTCTACATAAGTTGTATACATGTGCGAGCTGAGTTAGTAACTTTTTTGTTTTCCTCATGATTGATATGGATTACTTGATAACATAGGTATATGTATGGGCATATACATATGTGGGGTTATCTGTTGATTTTATACATTGTGGTTTATCTTTGTTGTATTTTGTGAGACCTTGCGGGTCTCGGTGTCCCTACTGAGTATCGTTATACTCACCCCTACACGGGCTACGCCTCCACCTCATTGTGTTGGATGTAGACGATGGACAATGCTGACCGAGGAAGAGAGTACCAGGACTGGACCGTACCCAGAGGTGGACCATATGGCGTGATGGTATACGAAAGAGACGGACAAACATGGAGTGTTGTGAAGGCTATTTGTGCCTACCCTTCATGTGGGAATCACGGAGGACGACCCATCAGCTATTTTTTTCCTTTCTCTAGTTCCATAAACTTTACAGTTGGGCATGTATTTCCAGCCCATTTACTTTCATCACTCAATTGTTATACATTTTAACTAGTTTTTTGTATATAGGAGTGTTCTCTGTTGTGTGCGATTACAGGTTATAAAGGCAATGCCTTCCTAGTTATAGGTAATTACGCCTTTGGCGCTAGTCGCCATCCCCTGGCCTATGGATAGTGGGCTTGGGGTATTCCCAGCACGGGCCCTAGGGGACGGGTAGTGACATTAAAATTTTACCTCTATAAAATATATTATATATGTGATATTTTTTTGTGGACCCATTAATTTATATATAATTATTTGTAATTATTTTATTTTAAATCCAATATTTAGTATGTAATAAAAAACATATCATTATTTTTAACATATGGAGACCTTTTATAGAGAGTTAGGAGAAAATATATACGGTCTTATGAAGATCCATATATTATTTTAGAACCTTGGGTAATAGACATATTTTTTTCATAATATAAACATTATATGGTTGTTTCTCCGAATAGAATTTCCCACTTCATTCCATTATATAGTGAAATATATTTTATAAATTAATTATAAAATATATGGAATGATGTTTAATGAGGTATAATGTTTCTTAATTTTCATTCAAACTTGTTTTGATACATTCATCTCCCATAATATTTCTGATATAATTAATATGTAATATCCACTAATGATTTATTTTTTGGTGAACATGATTTAATAAACATGTTATTTTTTCTGAGAAAATATTTTATGTGTAGGTATATAATTAACAATATGTTCAACACATATCTTATATTTTGGTTTCAAATAATATTTTGAAATTTTGTTCTATTTCATTAATTAATCATTCTTTTAGAAAAAGGTTCATATCGGGGAAAACCCAACATTTAAAATAAGGATTACTCTATAACATTATTTCCAATAGTTCAATTTTTTAGACGATAGGGCATTAAATATATTTTTTAAATTAATTTTGAGATATATAGTTCAATAAAGTGGGAATTATTTATATAAATTGATCTTATAGACACTGATATCTTGACGAGTCTTGAAACCATCCAATTAATTATTATTCATTTATTAATAATATCATATATTATTTAAAATCAACCTCTGTAATAAAATTAATATTCCATCATTTTCTTTTAGAATAAATTTTTATTTGGGTTTTCATTCATTTTACTTTAATCATAGAAATTGATTCATTGAATAGATGGTATACTATAAAATTCTAAAATAATTATCCTTTTATATACCCTAAAGATCATTCACATATTAAATCTATGTTATAATATAGTAGTTTATGTTGGAGGAATGTGTAATAAACAATCTGAACTATGAAAACCGTGAAAATTAACAATGAATAACACAATTTACTTATTTTGACTCCTTTTCATCTAATTATTCACATTAAAACAATAATGTAGAAATTGATCTGTTTGTTAAATAAATAATTTTCATTAATTTTTTATATTTTATTTTTTTATTTTAACATGATCAATGCACTATGTAAGATTTAACAATTCAAAAGTACATTAGTAGAATGCATCATTTTTTTGTTAAGGATACTGCTTACACCAAACTCTTAGTGTATAATCTGGACATTGAGTGATATTGAATTAATCATAAAATATTATTGATACATTAATGGAATATTGATTGTGAGAATTTGAATACGAATATATAACGTGTTTATTTAGTCTCACAAATGAAAAAAAGATAATGATAGGGGATTGCAATAATCTCATATTTGAATGGGGTACCATAAGAACAGTGATACCATTGATCCACAAAAAATAAATTGATTTATAATTTATCATACATTAAGTAAATAAATAATTATGTAAATGTTTTAGTATGAACAGTAAAGATAATGATCTCCAGTTATTATAATTTTTTGGGAAATAAACAACACATTCAACAAACATATTCTCATTAACAACATAATTTTTCTAAGTGAACTACATTTCTAATTTTGTGATATAGATAATGATTAATTAAGGATAAACCCATATAATTTTTTTTTTCTAAAAAGGGTTTAGCATTCCTTAATATTTATATAATTAAAATTATGACAATCTAATATAATTATATTATGTAAAAAAATTTCTAATTTCAACCGGTAATATATAAATTCTTCTTTTTAAGTGTTGTTTACTTTGAGAACCTACACATCAATTGACATCATCATCGGTAAATCATGTGTATATATAATAAAATTCTAAATATTTTCATAAAAACAAATTCTAATGTAGTTATTGATGTATCCATGAGATAAGTATTAATGAATAGAACACTATGTGTTCCCCTGGAAATATTTTTTGAACATTGATATATATGAATCTAATAAAAAAGATAATTTGACCGATATGAGATAGTTATTCATTAATTACTTAATAATATAGACCTAATAAACTGTTTTGAAATAATGTGTATAGATGTGAATTAATTTTTAAGTATTCAAACTATTAGAGTATAACAGATTAAAAACCAACATCGTGTGAAATGTGTAGAGTGATAAAAATCTTGTAATATAAATAATCTAGAAGGGAGGACATGTTTATCCCATTGACGTTATGTTATTTTTTTTTCAATATGTCTTATTTTTAGTTTTGTGATAATATATGAATGGGAAATGTGTGAATTACCCAACAATATGTTTAAATTTATGGTCACAAGAAAGGTATCAACATATATTGAGGGTTTAATAATGGATGAATAATGGAGGAATTCTGAAATCATATAGTAATGATGAATCTATGATTTGATATTTTCAATGTAAACAGGATTTTTAAATAATTGGTAAGAGATAATATTGTATCGTTATTTACTAGTTTGTATGGAATTTTGAAGAATTATTTCCATTCAATATAATTTATTAGATATCAATTAACATGTTGATACATTATATAAATACATTTCTATTATTTGAGAAACCATCATGGTGAATATTTGAAATTAAATTTTATTATAATATATATATATTTCATAGAAAATGACATGTTTATGGATATTAATAGAATATAAAATTCAATTTATATTTATAGAATATTATATTTGATTAATTTTTTTATTTGAAAAAAATTGGTCATTAATCATGTTCCAAATTCTTCACAAATTAAGCTTATAATATTTATAATTGAATAAAAAATTTCTAAGCTAATTTGAATTGTTATAGAGATTAATTAATGTGAATAATATTTATTAATGGAACGTTGATAAGTTTGGAGAATAATTTTTAAAATTTTTTGTTTTCCAAATATTTTAAAATTTTGTAAAATATTTTATATCTATGTTTTTTAAGTGAAATAATTGAAATAATACATGATGTTTTTCAAGGGTATATGTAACATCTCATATATGTTATGTATTTTTTAATTTATAATATATAATATATTCCAGTTAATTTATAAGGCCCCATCCTTAAACCATACTTAATCTTGAGTTATTACAAGATCACACATTGAGGATCTTTTCGGGTTTAGAGTTTTAGAGAATTAGATCATAAAACTTGCATTACATTCCACATATAAACAAAGTGGTTACATAAAGATAGTATTCTTCTTTCCCATCAATGGAAACATATTTAAAATAAAACATGGATTCTTTCTTGACAATTCCTTGACACTATTATCATATCATGTACCTTTCCCTTGACCTGTGAAAAACATTTCAAAAAACTTGGGATGAGCATAAAAAGCTCAGTAAGGGATATAAAAATATGGAAAGGAAACATGGGTACATATATACATAATAATGAAATCATACTTTACCCATCAAACATAATCACTTTAACATACCTCATCAAATCATGAATAAATCATAGAAATCATAAGACATAAAGGTAACTTGAGGCATTCATAACATTCTTACGTAGGGAGTAACCCTCTTGGTTACGTTTGGAATACCCATCACAGTATATTCCCTAAATCTCTTCGGAGAAACCTTAACGTTTCACTCCTTCATGTTACACAATACATTTTAGAGCTATATCGGGCTCCCCCGCCCTTAGTTTATCAAGGAACCACCCGTCTTCATAATAATTCCCAAGAACTTCAACATAATCGTATCACATAAAACATGCATAAAGGAAACATAACATTTCCACCTTTCAATCAGAAGATATCAATACAACACATTGATATAAAAACATTATGAAAACCATTTTCAATACCAAAATAAAATAAAAGTAAAACATGGTATTTATTTTTCTTTAAAAAAAATTAATGGC
This sequence comes from Viscum album, assembly GCA_963277665.1. Lineage (NCBI taxonomy): Eukaryota > Viridiplantae > Streptophyta > Magnoliopsida > Santalales > Viscaceae > Viscum > Viscum album. The sequence goes on from OY728138.1 coordinate 1,411,451,276, forward strand.
TTGTAGAGGAAGACGAAACTCAAATAATGGTCACGGCGGCGGAGAAGTCGTTGTCGCCGCATACGTACGACAAAAACATTCCCTTTTTTCGTTTAGTAAATTCTTCGTATAAAAAAGATTCCTTTTGAATAAACTTAAAATTCAAAGGGGTTTATACACCATATAAAAGAAGGTTGTGTATAAAACAAAATATGCCTCAATAAAAGGAGATTGCGACGAAGTCCCATACCTTGGGTCCGACTTGACTCTGTCATTCTTTAATCTCCTGAATAATAAACTTGAGTTAATTTATACTTGGTTAAGAACCTTTTTCAAGTTCATTATTCCTTTTATATCACTTATTTCCATGTCATGAACACTATGTTATTATTTAAGTTAATAACGGTCGTTTTAACGATTATTGGTACTTGAGTGAAAAATAAACCCTTTATAATTACAAGTTGTTCATTATCCATTATATCCAGAATTATAATCATGATTTATATATCATATATATCCAGTATATACATTCATTTCTAATATTATATAATCATTTAGAGGTAAGAAATGAAATGCACCGTTCATGGAGACGGTAAGCCGTACGTACGCATGAACGCTACTTTCATTTCTATTTCATATTTTATAGAATGAAATCATAAATATATAAAGGTATATTATAATTCCAGTGTAATATCATATATAATATCATAACTCTGTCCTTTATACATCCCACATATGGTATTAACGAATCAAATCACTTTGAGGGGGCGGTAGTCCGCACTTCTTTAAATGAAGATATCGCGTTTACCCATAATGGAAACCATAAAGGTATGCCCAAAATGAAAAATAAAGAAGCTTAAGAAAAACATAAACATATTATATATCATATATAAATATAGTGTCTTCTTAATGGCCACCATTGAAGGTGTTAAAATAATGTTGAACAATCATCGTTTCGGGAGGCATAAATTCACCATCCACGGAAACAGTATGTTCTTTAACCATTAGATGTAGTTGTTTGTAAATGTAGCTCGGATCTTTCTTATAATAACATCCTAGTATATTGAAGAAACTAGATTTGTTACAAAATAAATTAATAAAAAGAGTTTAGGGGGTTAGAGAATCAAAATAAAACAAAAGGACTCAAGTGAAGACATTACCTTAAAATCGGTTAACTCCCTTTGGTTTGAGCTCAAAGAATTAATTGGGAAGACTTCTTCCCAAAGTGAGGCTTCAGGAGTAATAGAGGGATGTGGAGAGACAAAATGGGCAGGGGTTGTCTGAGCCAAAGGCTTTGGATGTGTGGGTAAAGAGGTAGAGGTGGGGCCTTTTATAAGAGGTGAGGAGGGGCACTCTTGAAAATTAATGAAATGTTACATTATTTGAAAATGATTTTCGGATTCAAAAGGTCCCACATTGATATAATTATAGGGTAAGGTGATAAGGGTTCGAAATACACCCATCCCATAAGTTTTGGACATGTGTAGGTCATAGATTTTACATTATCATTTGATTTTATTTAAATCTTTTATTACTGAGGTAATCGCTACATCATCATGATGTCATAAATAATTTAATTTATTTAAAGTCTAAAAATAATAAAAAAAACTAATATGATGTAGGAAATATTTTTATCTTTTCAATTACTATTTATTTTCAAAACGATCATTTATGTATACAAAATTAAAAATATTTTACTTAGGTGATACATTCTTTGTCACATTTAACATTCTTTAAAAATAAAAAGATAAAAAGTCACTTTCTCACAAAAGTGATTTCATGGGGCCCCCGTGTTTGGTACAAGGCATCCCATGGTCGGCCATGAGACAACTAGTAGCCTTAGGAAACATTTTGTGGTCTTTTTGTATTATTATGATATCATTTTATTATCTTTAACTACTTGATTACTCATTAATCAAGATAATTAAAGATAATTACCATCGTTACTATTCATAATGTCAAAAAATATAAGAGTCTTAATTACATAATTTGGAACTTCTGATTCCAAATATGTAATACATTTTACCAAATTCCAAACATATAAATTTCAATAATTGATTTAATAATAAATCCCGTTGTCAAAACAAATATCGGGTTTTTTTGAAACAATATCTATGAAAAGTTTGGCATTAGTTTATGACCAATTCCAAAGTGAAATTAATCCTAATGACCACCATTGGATTAAATGGTAAAAATATATTCAGATTACACTTTAAGACCAATTAAAAGGATAATCTAACCATATAATTAAATTAAATGAAAAAATAGTTTTGATGTAAAATGCAGTATTTTTTCACTATTCATTAAAAAATGAACATTGTCAGAGAAATACCAAAAATTTATCCAATGTAAATTTAAATGTCCCAATCATAATGAATATGTTTATTTTGACAAATATAGATTATTAAATTGTCAAAAGTTTGATTTAAAAAGGGTTTTCCAACAAAAGGTAGTAAAACAATCTTTTAAGAATATTAGTGTATTCCATGCATAAGATTATATTTATTTTCATTTTAAGCCTCCAAAACACTATCTTAATCATTAATAGACATAGATACAAATATATATTATTCATTACTTACATGGGATGTTACATCCTTCCCCCCTTTAGAAAATTACATCCCTGCAATTTATTTACTTATCGAATAAATGGGGGTACTTATCCCTCATTTCATTTTCAGATTCCCATGTTGCCTTTTCCATCATGCGGTTTTTCCACAAAACCATTACCTGATTAATCACCTTATTTCGTAACACTTGCTCCCTGTGGTCAAGAATCTGGACCGGTTGTTCTTCATAAGATAGGTTCTCTTCCAACTGAACTAACATTGGACTCAAAACATGAGATGGATCTGGCATATACTTTCTCAACATCGAAACATGAAAAACATTGTGTAACTGAGATAAACTCGGAGGTAAAGCCACCCGGTATGCAACTGATCCAACTCTCTCCAGAATTTCATATGGTCCAATAAACCTTGGACTCATCTTTCCTTTCTTACCAAATCTCATCACACTTTTCCATGGTGAGACTTTGAGAAAAACATGATCACCTACCTCAAAAGTTAGATCCTTCCTCCTGTTGTCAGCATAACTCTTCTGCCTACTCTGAGCTGTTCTCATGTGTTTCTGAACCAGCTGACCTTTTTCTGCCATCTCTTCTACCAATTCTGGTCTCATCAACTTCCTTTCACCCACTTCATCCCAGAAAGCAGGAGTTCGACACCACTTCCCATATAACGCCTCAAATGGTGCCATTTGTATACTGGAATGATAACTGTTATTATATGAAAATTCAACAAAAGAATGATGTTGGTCCCAACTTCCCTGATAATCCATCGAACAAGCTCGTAGCATATCCTCCAAGGTATGAATTGTTCATTCTGAATGCCCATCTGATTGAGGATTAAATGTTGTACTAAAATTTAATTCTGTACCCAACGACTTCTGAAGGCCTTTCCTAAAGTTAGAAGTGAACCTGGGATCACAGTAAGATACAATGGAGAGAGGAACTCCATGTAACCTGACTATCTCTTTAAGAAACAAACGGGAAAGTTGATCTAGGGGAAAAGTATCTCATATAGCAAGGAAATGAATAGATTTAGTCAAGCGATCAACAATAAACCAGATTACATTATTACCTCGAGATGTCTTCAGTAATCCCACAACAAAGTCCATGGATATATTCTCCCATTTCCACTCTGGCACTGGAAAAGACTGAAGCATCCCTTTCGGTAACTGCCGCTCTGCTTTAACCTGTCGACATGTCAAACACTTCATAGTAAAATCAGCAATATCTCTTTTCATTCCATCCCTCCCGTAATACTCCCTCGGATCTCTATACATCTTAGTACTGCTAGAATGAACTGAAAACGGAGAACTATGAGCTTCACATAACAACTCTTTCCACAACTGTGAATCATAAGGCACACACAATCTCTTCCCAATTCTCAAAACGCAATCATTATCAGTTTTGAATTCATGCAACTTACCTTTCTGAACCAGCTCTATCTTTTTCTGTAACTTACTGTCTTGCTTCTGTGCTTGATTGATTCTATCTGATAGAGATGATCTCACTGATACCTGAAACAAAACAGACGAACTTCCTGCACCAACAACTTCTATGCCAAAGTTCATCAAATCAAAAACCAAAGGATCGTGTTCCTAACGCAACATTGTTAATGAAGCATTAATTTTTCGACTCAAAGCATCAGCCACTTTATTTGCTTTTCCAGGATGGTAATGAATTGTACAATCATAATCCTTGATTAATTCCAGCCATCTCTTCTGTCTCATGTTTAAATCGTTCTGAGTGAATATATACTTTAAACTTTTATGATCAGTATATATTTCACACTTTACTCCATACAAATGATGCCTCCAAATTTATATAATGAAAACAACAGCAGCTAATTCCAAATCATGTGTAGTGTAATTTACCTCATGAGTTTTCAACTGTCGTGAAGCATAAGCAATTACCTGATCATTCTGCATTAGGACACAACCAAGTCCTTTCAATGAAGCATCACGGTATATAACAAACTCACCATTCCTGGAAGGTAGTGCCAAAACTGGAGCATTCACCAATATTTTTTTTTCAATTCCTGAAAACAATCATCACATTCTTTTGTCCAGATAAACTTAACACCCTTCCGAGTTATCTTAGTCATTGGACTAGATAACCGTGAAAAATTTCTAACAAACCTTCGGTAATAGCCTGCCAAACCAAGGAAGCTACGAATCTCAGTTACATTTTTAGGTCTTGGCCAGTCTTCCACAACTTTTGTTTTTGCAAGATCAACAGTTATCCCATCTTTAGAAACAATGTGACCAAGGAAAGAAATTTATTGCAACCAAAGATCACACTTGCTGAATTTTCCATACAGTTTCTTTTCAATTAAGGTTTACAAAATAACCCTTAAATGTCTTTCATGCTCCTCTTTACTTTTAGAAAACACCAAAATATCATCAATGAAAACCACCACAAACTTATCCAAGAACTCATGGAAAATTCTATTCATTAAGTCCATGAATACAGCAGGTGCATTGGTTAGCCCAAAATGCATTACAACAAATTCATAATGGCCATATCTTGTACGGAACACGGTCTTCAGAACATCTGCTTCCTTAACCTTCAGCTGATGGTACCCCGATCTGAAGTCAATCTTTGAAAAATACTGAGCTCCCTGTAGCTGATCAAACAAATCATCGATATGAGGAAAAAGATATTTGTTCTTAACAGTTATGTTATTCAAGGCTCTATAATCAAGGCGAAGTCTCATTGAACCATCATTCTTTTTAACAAATAAAACAGGATAACCCCATGGTGATGTGCTAGGTCGAATGAAACCTTTCTCTAATAAATCTTGAAATTGCTCCTTCAACTCTAAAAGTTCAATTTGAGCCATTCGATAAGGGGGTTTTGAAATTGTCTTAGCGTGAGGAACTAAGTCAACAGTAAACTCAACTTCTCGATCTGGTATTATTCCAGGCAACTCATCAGGAAAAACATCAGGATACTCATTTACCACGGGCACATAATTAATCTGAATAGTTCCTTTATTTTCAACGATGTGTGCAAGGTAACATTAATTTCTATCTTTTACAAGTTTCTTGGCCTATTGATAAGTTTTTAACAGTAAGGGTTCATTCTTGTACACAAACTGAAAGTCTTTATGAAAAGAAACTTCTTTAGATCTACAATCAATATTAGCATGTTAAATAGAGAGCCAATCCATACCCAGGATAACATCAAACTCTACTAAAGGTAGAACAATAAGGTTTGCAAGTAGGTTCTTTCCACAGATAAGGATAGGAAGATTCTTATAAATTCTTTTTCCCTCAACATTTCCCCGAGGTGTTTTTACCAAAATTTTAGGAGTCATTTCTTGAGATGGTATTCCCATTTTACTAGAAAAGGTTTCAGAGATGAAAGAATGTATAGACCCCGAATCAAACATCACACTGGCATAATCTGAAAAAACAAACAAAGAACCTGATACAACTTCATTTGATGGCCTGACATCTACTGAAGTAGTTGCAAAGGATTTCACCACCCCTTTCTGCGTGTAGTCTAACTGCTTCCCATCACTCAGGATCTTTTTCGGACCCTCGTTTCCATAGTGACCCATATCATTACACTTAAAACATTTTACTAACTGTAAATAAAATTTGGTCTTACCTTCACCTTGATCTTTCTCAGTGAAATCACGAGCCTTATGTCCCATCTTACCACATCTGTAGCACTTTCCAGAATTCATAAGACATTCCCCATCATGCCTTTTGCCACATTTATCACAAACTGGAAACGTAGATTTCTTACCATCAGACTTTTTTGAAGAATTATTACCTTTCTCCTGCCACCTTGGTCTCTTCTTCTACTGATTGTTATAGAACACTTGATCATTGGAAAACTCCATTTCCACCTTCTCAGCACATCGAACAAGCTTTTCATAACGTTTAAACTCACAAGAAGCTAATGCCCTTCAATATTTTAGCTTTAATCCTGAGTAAAAACGATTGATTTTACTATCAAGGACTCAGATAAAATTTGGAGCATACCTTGCCAATCGAGTGAACCTTTATTCATAGGTATCCACTGAGTCTTCCTCTTGCCTCAATTCCAAGAATTGTGTTTCCATCCTAAGTCGAGCAGCCTTAGGAAAATACTTTTCAAGAAACATACCTTTGAATTCATCCCAGTCGAAAGCCTCAATATCATCAGCGTCCCTGATATTTTTAACCATCGACCACCACTGATCTGCTTCACCCTCCTACCGGTAAATAGCAAGACTAAACTTTTGATTGTCTGAACACCCCATGACATTGAAAATCTTCTCCAGTGCTTTAATCCAACCTTCAGCTAGCACAGGGTCAGATGATCCTCTGAATGATGGGGGATGTTGCCTCATGAAATTTTCCACCACTGACATGTTCCTCTGCGGTTGATCTGGCTGATCTTGTGTATGGATACCACCACCATTTATCGCTTGAGTCAACTACGCCATTACTGCAACAAACTGTTTAGTTCCAATTCCAACCATCTCTGGATGCTAATTCGGAAGGTTATTTCCTTCTGCATGCCTTCCAAGCACTGCTTCCCTGTTTCCTCTGAGGAAAACCATCCTGAAAAAACATGTCTTAGATGAAGCAACATGGTAATCTTGAAATACTATATCACTTCAATTTGACCATAAAAAATATTTTTGGATAATCATTTAATATAATTATAACTCCTAAAGATATCTAAACCGACCATTGATACCAACTATAAGGCCCCAGCCTTAAACCTTACTTAATCGTGAGTTATTACAAGATCACACATTGAGGATCTTTTTGGGTTTAGAGTTTTATAGAATTATATCATAAAACTTGCATTACATTCCACATATAAACAAAGTGGTTACATAAAGATAGTATTCTTCTTTCCCATCAATAGAAACATATTTAAAATAAAACATGGATTCTTTCTTGACACTTCCTTGACACTATCATCGTATCATGTACCTTTCCTTTGACCTGTGAAAAAAATTTCAAAAAATGTCGGATGAGCATAAAACGCTCAGTAAGGGATATAAAAATATGGAAAGGAAACATGTGAACATATATACATAATAATGAAATCATACTTTACCCATAAAACATAAGCACTTTAACATACTACACCAAATCATGAATAAATCATAGAAATCATAAGACATAAAGGTAACTTGAGGCATCATAACATTCTTACATAGGGAGTAACCCTCTTGGTTACGTTTGGAATACCCATCACATAATATTCCCTAAATCGCTTTGGAGAAACCTTAACGTTTCACTCCTTTGTGATACCCAATGCATTGGAGAGCTATATCGGGCTCACCCACCCTTAGTTTACCACGGAACCACCCGTCTTCATAATAATTTCCAAGAACCTCAACATAATTGTATCACATAAAACATGCAAAAAGAAACATAACATTTCCACCTTTCAATCACAAGATATCAATACAACACATTGATATAAAAACATTATGAAAACCATTTTCAATACCAAAATAAAATAAAAGTAAAACATGGTATTTATTTTTCTTTTAAAAAAAGGTATGGCTTGTAGAGGAAGCCGAAACTCAAATAATGGTCACGGTGGCGGAGAAGTCGTTGTCGCCGCATACGTACGACAAAAAAATTCCCTTTTTTTGTTTAGTAAACGCTTCGTATAAAAAATATTCCTTTTGAATAAACTTAAAAGTCAAAGGGGTTTATACACAGTATAAAAGAAGGTTGTGTATAAAACAAAATATGCCTCAATGAAAGGAGATTGAGATGAAGTCCCATACCTCGGGTCCGACTTGACTCGGTAGTTCTTTAATATCCTGAATAATAAACTTGAGTTAATTTCTACTTGTTTAAGAACATTTTTCAAGTTCATTATTCATTTTATATCACTTATTCCCATGTCATGAACACTATGTAATTATTTAAGTTAATAAAGGTCATTTTAACGATCATTGGTACTTGAGTAAAATATAAACCCTTTATAATTAAAAGTTGTTCATGTATCTATTATATCTAGAATTATAATCATTATGTATATATCATATATATCTAGTATAATTGTGCATTTCTAATATTACATAATCATTTAGAGGTAAGAAATGAAATGCACCGTTCATGGAGACGGTAAGCCGTACGTACGCATGGACGCTACTTTCATTTCTATTTCGTATTTTATAGAATGGAATAATAATTATATAAAGGTATATTATAATTCATGTGTAATATCATATATAATATCATAACTCCATCCTTTATACATCCCACATATGGTATTAATGAATCAAATCACTTTGAGGGGGCGGTAGTCTGCACTTCCTTAAATAAAGATATCGTGTATACCAATAATGGAAACCATAAAGGTATGCCCAAAATGAAAAATACAGAAACTTAAGGAAAACATAAACATATTATATATCATATATAAATATATTTTCATCTTAATGGCCACCTTTGAAGGTGTTAAAAAAATGTTGAACAATCATCGTTTCAGGAGTCATAAATTCACCATCCACGGAAACAGTATATTCTTTAACTATTAGATGTAGGTGTGTGTAAGTCTAGCTTGAATCCTTATTATAACAACATCCTAGTATATTGAAGATACTGGATTTGTTACAAAAGGAATGAATAAAAAGTGTTTATGGGTTTGGAGATGCAAAATAAATCAAAAGGACTCAAGTGAAGACATTACCTTAAAATCGGGTAACTCCCTTTGGTTTGAGCTCAAAGGCTTACTTTGGAAGACTTCTGCCCAAAGTGAGGCTTCAAGGAGTAATATAGGGATGTGTAGAGACAAAATGGGAAGGGGTTGTCCGAGGCAAAGGCTTTGGAAGTGTGGGTAAGGAGGTAGAGGTGGGGGCCTTTTATAAGAGGAGAGGAGGGGCACTCTTGGAAAGTAAAGAAATGATACTTTATTTGAAAATGATTTTCGGATTCAAAAGGTCCCACATTGATATAATTCTAGGGTAAGGTGATAAGGGTTCGAAATCCACCCATACAATAGGTTTTGGACATGTTTTTGTCATAGATCTTACATTATCATTTCATTTTATTTAAATCCTTTATTATTGAGGTAATCGCTGCATCATCATGATGTCATAAATAATTTAATTTATTTAAAGTCTAAAAATTATAAAACAAATACTATGATGTAGGAAATTGTTTAATATTTCCAATGACTATTTATAGTCCAAAATATCATTTATGTAGACAAAATTAAAAATATTTTACTTAGGTGATACAATCTTTGTCACATTTAACATTCTTTAAAAATAAAAAGATAAAAAGTCACTTTCTCACAAAATTGATTCCATGGGGCCCCAAAGTTTGGCACAAGGCATCCCATGGTCGGCCATGAGACATCCAGTAGCCTTATTATACAATTTTTGGTCTTTTTGTGTTATTATGATATCATTTATTATCTTTAACTACCTGATTACTCATTAATCAAGATAATTAAAGATAATTACCATAGTTAATATTCATAATTTCCAAAAATAAAAGATTCTTAAGTACATAATTTGGACCATTTGATTCCAAATATGGAATCCATTTTACCAAATTCCAACCACAAAAATTGCAACAATTGATTTAAAAATAATTCCCGTTGTCAAAACAAATAGCGGGTTTTTTTGAAACAATATATATGAAAAGTTTGGAATTAGTTTATGACCAATTCCAAATTGAAATTAATCCTAATGACCACCATTGGATTAAATGGTAAAAATATATTCATATTAAACTTTAAGTCCAATTAAAAGGATAATATAACAATATAATTAAATTAAATGAAAAAGCAGTTTTGATGTAAAATGCAGTATCTTTTCACTATTCATTAAAAAATGAACATTGTCAGAAAAATACCAAAACATTATCCAATGTAAATTTCAATTTCCCAATCATAATGAATATGTTTATTTTGAGAAATATAGATTATAAAATTGTCAAAAGTTTGATTTGAAAAGGTTTTGCCATCAAAAGGCAGTAAAACAATCTTTTAAGAATATTAGTTTATTCCATGCATAAGATTGTATTTATTTTCATTTTAAGCCTCTAAAACACTATCTTAATCATTAATAGACATAGATAAAAATAAATATTATTCATTACATACTTGGGATGTTACATCCTTCCCCCCTTTAGAAAATTTTGTCCCCGCAATTTATTTACTTATCAAATAAATGGGGGTACTTATCCCTCATTGAATTTTCAGATTCCCATTTTTCCTCTTCCATGATGTGGTTTTTCCACAAAATCATTACTAGATTAATCACCTTATTTCGTAACACTTTCTCCCTATGGTCAAGAATCTGGACCGGTTGTTCCTCATAAGATAGGTTCTCTTCCAGCTGAACTACCTCTGGACTCAAAACATGAGATGGATCTGGCATATACTTTCTCAACATCAAAACGTGAAAAACATTGTGTACCTGAGATAAATTTGGAGGTAAAGCCACCCGGTATGCAACTGATCCAACTCTCTCCAGAATATCATATGGTCTAATGAATCTTGGACTCAGCTTTCCTTTCTTACCAAATATCATCACACTTTTCCATGGTGAGACTTTGAGAAAAACATGATCACCTACCTCAAAAGTTAGATCCTTCCTCCTGTTGTCTGCATAACTCTTCTGCCTACTATAAGTTGTTCTCATGTGTTTCTGAATCAGGTAAACTTTTTCTGCCATCTCTTCTACCAATTCTGGTCCCATCAAATTCCTTTCACCCACTTCATCCCAAAAAGCTGGAGTTCGACACCGCTTCCCATATAATGCCTCAAATGGTGCCATTTGTTTACTGGAATGATAACTGTTATTATATGAAAATTCAACCAAAGAAAGATGTTGGTCCCAACTTCCCTAATAATCCATCGAACAAGCTCATAGCATATCCTCCAATGTCTAAATTGTTCGTTCTGACTTCCCATCTGATTGAGGATGAAATGTTGTACTAAAATTTAATTCAGTAACCAACGACTTCTGAAGGCCTTTCCAAAAGTTAAAAGTGAACCTGGGATCAAGTTCAGATACAATGGAGAGAGGAACTCCATGTAACCTGACTATCTCTTTAAGATACAAACGGGAAAGTTGATCTAGGGAAAAAGTATCTTGTATAGAAAAGAAATGAGCAGATTTAGTCAAGCGATCAACAATAACCCAGATTGCATTATTACCTCGAGATGTCTTCGGTAATCCCACAACAAAGTCCATGGATATATTCTCCCATTTACACTCTGGTACTGGTAAAGGCTGAAGCATCCCTTTCGGTAACTGCCGCTCTGCTTTAACCTGTTGACATGTCAAACACTTCATAGAAAAAACAGCAATATCTCTTTTCATTCCATCCAACCAGTAATACTCCCTCAGATCTTTGTACATCTTAGTACTGCCAGGATGAACTGAAAACGGAGAACTATGAGCTTCACATAAAAACTCTCTCCTCAACTGTGAATCACAAGGCACACACAATCTCTTCCCAAATCTCAAAACGCAATCATTATCAATTTTGAATTGATGCAACTTGCCTTTCTGAACCAGATCTACCTTTTTCTGCAACTCACTGTCTTACTTCTGTGCTTGCTTGATTCTATCTGATAGAGATGATCTCACTGATACCTAAAACAAAACAGAATAACTTCCTGTACCAACAACTTCTATGCCAAAGTTCATCAAATCAAAAACCAAAGGATCATGTTCCTAACGCAACATTGTTAATGAAGCATTACTTTTTCGACTCAAAGCATCATCCACTTTATTTGATTTTCCCGGATGGTAATGAATTGTACAATCATAATCCTTGAATAAATTCCAGCCATCTCCTCTATCTCATGTTTAACTCTTTCTGAGTGAATATATACTTTAAACTTTTGTGATCAGTATATATTTCACACTTTACTCCATAAAAATGATGCCTCCAAATTTTTATAGCGAAAAAAAAAACAGTAGCTTATTCCAAATCATGTGTAGGGTAATTTACCTCATGAGTTTTCAACTGTTGTGAAGCATAAGAAATTACCTGATCATTCTGCATTAGGACGCAACCAAGTCCTTTCAATGAAGCATCACTGTATATAACAAACTCACTATTCCTGGAATGTAGTTCCAAAACTGGAGCATTCACCAATCTTCTTTTCAATTCCTGAAAACAATCATCACATCCTTTTGTCTAGATAAACTTAACACCCTTCCGAGTTAGCTTCGTCATTGGACTAGATAACTGTGAAAAAATTCTAACAAACCTTCAGTAATAGCCTTCCAAACCAAGGAAGCTACGAATCTCAGTTATATTTGTGGGTCTTGGCTAGTCTTCCACAAATTTTGTTTTTGCAGGATCAACAGTTATCCCATCTTTAGAAACAATGTGACCAAGGAAAGAAATTTGTTGCAACCAAAACTCACAATTTCTGAATTTTCCATGCAGTTTCTTTTCTTTTAAGGTTTTCAAAATAACCCTTAAATGTCTTTCATGCTTCTCTTTACTTTTAGAAAACACCAAAATATCATCAATGAAAACCACCAAAAACTTATCCAAGAACTCATGGAAAATTATATTCATTAAGTCCATGAATATTGCAGCTGCATTGGTTAGCCCAAAAGCATTACTACAAATTCATAATGGACACATCTTGTACGGAACACGGTCTTCGGAACATCTGCTTCCTTTACGTTCAGCTGATGGTACCCCGATCTCAAGTCAATCTTTGAAAAATATTGAGCTCCCTGTAGCTGATCAAACAAATCATCGATATGAGGCAAAGGATATTTGTTCTTAACAGTGATGTAATTCAAGGCTCTATACTCAATGCAAAGTCTCATTGAACCATCATTCTTTTTAACAAATAAAATAGGAGCACCCCATGGTGATGTGCTAGGTCGAATGAAACCTTTCTCTAATAAATCTTGCAATTGCTCCTTCAACTCTAAAAGTTCAATTTGAGCCATTCGATAAGGGGGTTTTGAAATTGGCTTAGCGTCAAGAACTAAGTCAACAGTAAACTCAACTTCTCGATCTGGTTTTATTCCAGGCAACTCATCAGGAAAAACATCAGGATACTCATTTACCACTGGCACATCATTAATCTGAACAGTTCCTTTATTTTCAACGATGTGTGCAAGGTAACATTCATTTCCATCTTTTACAAGTTTCTTGTCCTCTTGATAAGTTATCAACAGTAAGGGTTCATTCTTGTACACAAACTGAAAGTCTTTCTGAAAAAAAACTTCTTTATCTCTACAGTCAATCTTAGCATGGTAAATAGAGAGCCAATCCATACCCAGGATAACATCAAACTATACCATAGGTAGAAAAATACAGTTTGCAAGTAGGCTCTTTCCACAGATAAGGATAGGATGATTTTTATAAATTCTTTTTCCCTCAACATTTCCCCCAGGTGTTTTTACCAAAAGTTCAGGAGTCATTTCTTGAGATGGTATTCTCATTTTAATAGAAAAGGTTTCAGTGATGAAAGAATGTGTAGACCCCGAATCAAACAACACACTGGAATAATATGAAAAAACAAACAAAGAACCTGATACAACTTCATTTGATGTCCCGACATCTAATGAAGTAGTTGCAAAGGATTTCACCAACCCTTTCTGCTTGTAGTCTAACTACTTCCCATCACTCAAGCTATTTTTTCGGACACTCGTTGGCATAATGACACATATCAATGCACTTAAAACATTTCACTAACTATAAATCAAATTTGGTCTTACCTTCACCTTGATCTTTTTCAGTGAAATCACGAGCCTTATTTCCCATCTTACCACATTGGTAGCACTTTCCAGAATTCAGAAGACATTCCCCAGCATGCCTTTTGCCACATTTATCACAAACTGGAAACTTAGATTTATTACCATCAGACTTTTTTGAAGAATTCTTCCCTTTCTCCTGCCACCTTGGTCTCTTCTTCTACTAGTTTTTATAGAACACTTGATCATCAGAAAACTCCATTTCCACCTTCTCAGCACATCGAACAAGCTTTTCATAACTTTTAAACTCACGATAAGCTAATGCCCTTCGATATTTTGGCTTTAATCCTGAGTAAAAACGATTGATTTTACTATCAGGGTCTCAGATAAAATTTGGAGCATACCTTGCCAATCGAGTGAACCATTCTTCATAGGTAGCCACTGAGTCTTCCTATTTCCTCAATTCCAAGAATTGTTTTTCCATCCTAAGTCGAACAACCTTAGGAAAATACTTTTCAAGAATCATACCATTGAATTCATCCCAGTCGAGAGCATCAATCTCATCAGTGTCCCTGATATTTTTAACCATCGACCACCACTGATCTGCTCCACCCTCCAACCGGTAAATTGCAAGACTAACCTTTTGATTGTCTGAACACCCCATGACATCGAAAATCTTCTCCAGTGCTTTAATCCACCCATAAGTTAGCACAGGGTCAGATGATCCTCTGAATTATGGGGGAAGTTGCCTCATGAAATGTTCTACCACTGACATGTTCCTCTGTGGTTGATCAGGCTGATCTCGTGTATGGATACCACCACCATTTATCACTTGAGTCAACTGCTCCATTACTGCAACAAACTGTTCAGTTCCAATTCCGACCATCTCGGGATGCTGATTCAGAAGTTTATTTCCTTCTGCATGCCTTCTAAGCACTGCTTCCCTGTTTCCTCTGTGGAAAACCATTCGGAACAAACATGTCTTACATGAAGCAACAAGGTAATCTTCAAATACTATATCACTTCAATTTGACCATAAAAAATATTTTTGGATAATCATTTAATAGAATTCTAACTCCTAAAGTTATCTAAACCGGCCTTTGATACCAACTATAAGGCTCGAACCTTAAACCATACATAATCTTGAGTTATTACAAGATCACACATTGATGATCTTTTCGGGTTTAGAGTTTTAGAGAATTATATCATAAAACTTGCATTAAATTCCACATATAAACAAAGTGGTTACATAAATATAGTATTTTATTTCCCATCAATGGAAACGTAATTAAAATAAAACATGGATTCTTTCTTGACACTTCCTTTATACTATCATCGTATCATGTACCTTTCCCTTGACCTGTGAAAAACATTTCAAAAAACTTGGGATGAGCATAAAACGCTCAGTAAGGGATATAAAAATATGGAAAGGAAACATGGGTACATATATACATAAGAATGAAATCATAATTTACCCATAAAACATAAGCACTTTAACATACCTCATCAAATCATGAATAAATCATAGAAATCATAAGACATAAAGGTAACTTGAGGCATTCATAACATTCTTACGTTGGGAGCAACCCTCTTGGTTACGTTTGGAATACCCATCACAGTATATTCCCTACCTCTCTTCGGAGAAACCTTAATGTTTCAATCCTTTGCATTACCCAATGCATTGGAGAGCTATATCGGGCTCACCCGCCCTTAGTTTATCACGGAACCACCCGTCTTCATAATAATTCCCAAGAACCTCAACATAATCGAATCACATAAAACATGCATAAAGGAAACATAACATTTCCACCTTTCAATCACAAGATATCAATACAACACATTGATATAAAAACATTATGAAAACCATTTTCAATACCAAAATAAAAGAAAAGTAAAACATGGTATTTATTTTTCTTTTAAAAAAAGGTATGGCTTGTATAGGAAGCCGAAACTCAAATAATAGTCACGACGGCGGAAAAGTCGTTGTCGCCGCATATGTACAACAAAAACATTCCATTTTTTCATTTAGTAAACTCTACGTATAACAAAGATTCCTTTTTAATAAACATAAAAGGTAATGGGGTTTATACACCGTATAAAAGAAGGTTGTGTATAAAACAAAATATGCCTCAATGAAAGGATATTGAGACGAAGTCCCCTACCTTAGGTCCGACATGACTCGGTCGTTCTTTAATCTCCTGAATAATAAACTTGAGTTAATTTCTACTTGGTTGAGAACCTTTTTCAATTTCATTATTACTTTTATTTCACTTATTTCCATGTCATGAACACTATGTAATTATTTAAGTTAATAACGGTCGTTTTAACGATCATTGGTACTTGAGTCAAAAATAAGCCCTTTATAATTAAAAGTTGTTCATGTATCCATTATATCCAGAATTATAATCATGATGTATATATCATATATATCCAGTATATACATGCATTTATAATATTACATAATCATTTAGAGGTAAGAAATGAAATGCACCGTTCATGGAGACGGTAAGCCGTACGTACGGATGAACGCTACTTTCATTTCTATTTCATATTTTATAGAATGGAATCATAATTATATAAAGGTATATTATAATTGCAGTGTAATATCATATATAATATCATAACTCCATCCTTTATACATCCCACATATGGTATTAACGAATCAAATCACTTTGAGGGGGCGGTAGTCCACACTTCTTTAAATGAAGATATCGCGTTTACCCATAATGGAAACCATAAAGGTATGCCCAAAATGAAGAATACTGAATCTTAAAGAAATCATAAACATATTATATATCATATATAAATATAGTTTCATCTTAATGGCCACCATTGAAGGTGTTAAAAGAATGTTGAACAATCATCGTTTCAGGAGGCATAAATTCACCATCCACGGAAACAGTATGTTCTTTAACCATTAGATGTAGGTGTGTGTAATTCTAGCTCGAATCCTTATTATAAAAGCATCCTATTATATTGAAGATACTGGAGTTGTTACAAAAGAGATGAATAAAAAGAGTTTAGGGGGTTGGAGATGCAAAATAAAACAAAAGGACTCAAGTGAAGACATTACCTTAAAATCGGGTAACTCCCTTTGGTTTCAGCTCAAAGGCTTCCTTGGGAAGACTTCTGCCCCATTTGAGGCTTCAAGGAGTAATAGAGGGATGTGGTGAGACATAATGGGCTGGGTTTTTCCGAGTCAAAGGCTTTGTATGTGTGGGTAAGGAGGTAGAGGTGGGGGCCTTTTATAAGAGGAGAGGAGGGGCACTCTTGGAATGTAAAGAAATGTTACTTTATTTGATAATAATTTTCGAATTCAAAAGGTCCCACATTGATATAATTCGAGGGTAAGGTGATAAGGGTTCTAAATACACCCATCCAATAGGTTTTGGACATGTGTAGGTCATATATTTTACATTATCATTTCATTTTATTTAAATCCTTTATTAATGAGGTAATCGCTGCATCATCATGATGTCATAAATAATTTAATTTATTTAAAGCCTAAAAATTATAAAACAAATACAATGATGTAGGAAATTGTTTTAGATTTCCAATGACTATTTATAGTCCAAAAGATCATTTATGTAGACAAAATTAAAAATATTTTACTTAGGTGATACATTCTTTGTCACATTTAACATTCTTTAAAAATAAAAAGATAAAAAGTCACTTTCTCACAAAAGTGATTCCATGGGCCCCCCATGTTTGGCACAAGGAATCCCATGGTCGGCCATGAGACAACCAGTAGCCTTAGGACACATGTTGTGGTCGTTTTTTATTATTATGATATCATTTTATTATCTTTAACTACCTGGTTACTCATTAATCAAGATAATTAAAGATAATTACCATAGTTACTATTCATAATGTCCAAAAATAAAAGAGTCTTAATTAAATAATTTGGACCGTCTGATTCCAAATATGTAATCCATTTTACCAAATTCCAAACACATTAATTGCAATAATTGATTTAAAAATAATCCCCGTTGTCTAAACAAATAGCGGGTTTTTTTCAAAACAATATATATGAAAAGTTTGGCATTAGTTTATGACCAATTCCAAAGTGAAATTAATCCTAATGACAACCATTGGATTAAATGTTAAAAATATATTCATATTACACTTTAAGACCAATTAAAAGGATAATCTAACCATATAATTAAATTAAATGAAAAAGCAGTTTTGATGTAAAATGCTATATTTTTTCACTATTCATTAAAAAATGAACATTGTCAGAAAAATACCAAAAATTTATCCAATGTAAATTTCAATGTCCCAATCATAATGAATATGTTTATTTTGAGAAATATAGATTATAAAATTGTCAAAAGTTTGATTTAAAAAGGGTTTTCCATCAAAAGGCAGTAAAACAATCTTTTAAGAATATTAGTGTATTCCATGCATAAGATAGTATTTATTTTCATTTTAAGCCTATAAAACACTATCTTAATCATTAATAGACATAGATAAAAATATCTATTATTCATTACTTACTTGGGATGTTACATCCTTCCCCCCTTTAAAAAATCGTGTCCCCGCAATTTATTTACATATCGAATAAATGGGGGTACTTATCCCTCATTACATTTTCAGATTCCCATGTTGTCTCTTCCATCATGTGGTTTTTCCACAAAACCTTTACCTGATTAATCACCTTATTTAGTAACACTTGCTCCTTGTGGTCAAGAATCTGGACAGGTTTTCCTCATAAGAATGGTTATCTTCCAGCTGAACTACCTCTGGACTCAAAACACGAGATGGATCTATCATATACTTTCTCAACATCGAAACGTGAAAAACATTGTGTACCTAAGATAAACTCGGAGGTAAAGCCACCCGGTATGCAACTTATCCAAATCTCTCTAGAATTTCATATGGTTCAATGAACCTTGGACTCAGCTTTCCTTTCTTACCAAATCTCAACACACTTTTCCATGGTGAGACTTTGAGAAAAACATGATCACCTACCTCAAAAGTTAGATCCTTCCTCCTGTTGTCTGCATAACTCTTCTGCCTACTCTGAGTTGTTCTCATGTGTTTCTGAATCAGCTGAACTTTTTCTGCCATCTCTTCTACCAATTCTGGTCCCATCAACTTCCTTTCACCCACTTCATTCCAGAAACCTAGAGTTCAACACTGCTTCCCATATAACGCCTCAAATGGTGCCATTTATATACTGGAATGATAACTGTTATTATATGAAAATTCAACCAAAGAAAGATGTTGGTCCCAACTTCCCTGATAATCCATCGAACAAGATCGTAGCATATCCTCCAAGGTCTGAATTGTTCGTTCTTACTACCCATCTGATTGAGGATGAAATGTTGTACTTAAATTTAATTCAGTACCCAACCACTTCTGAAGGCCTTTCCAAAAGTTAGAAGTGAACCTGGGATCACGGTTAGATACAATGGAGAAAGGAACTCCATGTAACCTGACTATCTCTTTAAGATACAAACGGGAAAGTTGATCGAGGGAAAAATTATCTCGTATAGAAAGGAAATGGGCAGATTTAGTCAAGTGAACAACAATAACACAGATTGCATTATTACCTCGAGATGTCTTCGGTAATCCCACAACAAAGTCCATGGATATATTCTCCAATTTCCACTCCGGCACTGGTAAAGACTGAAGCATCCCTTTCGGTAACTTCATCTCTGCTTTAACCTGTTGACATGTTAAAAACTTCATAGTAAAATCAGCAATATCTCTTTTCATTCCATCCCACCAGTAATACTCCCTCAGATCTCTGTACATCTTAGTAATGCCTGGATGAACTGAAAATGAAGAACCATGAGCTTCACATAACAACTCTCTCCTCAACTGTGAGTCACAAGGCACACACAATCTCTTCCCAAATCTCAAAACACAATCATTATCAATATTGAATTCATGAAACTTACCTTTTCGAACCCGCTCTACCTTTTTCTGCAACTCACTGTCTTGCTTCTGTGCTTGCTTGATTCTATCTGATAGAGATGATGTCACTGATACCTGAAACAAAATAGAAGAACGTCCTGCACCAACAACTTGTATGCCAAAGTTTATCAAATCAAAAACCAAAGGATCACGTTCCTAACGCAACATTATTAATGAAGCATTACTTTATCGACTCAAAGCATCAGCCACTTTATTTGTTTTTTCCGGATGGTAATGAATTGTAAAATCATAATAATTGATTAATTCTAGCTATCTCTTCTGTCTCATGATTAACTCTTTCTGAGTGAATATATACTTTAAACTTTTGTGATCAGTATATATTTCACACTTTACTCCATACAAATGATGCCTCCAAATTTTTAAAGCGAAAACAACAGCAGCTAAATACAAATCATGTGTAGGGTAATTTACCTCATGAGTTTTCAACTGTCGTGAAGCATAAGCAATTACCTGATCATTCTGTATTAGGACGCAACCAAGTCCTTTCAATTAAGCATCACTGTATATAACAATCTCACCATTCCTGGAAGCTAGTGCCAAAACTGGAGCATCAACCAATCTTCTCTTCAATTCCTGAAAACAATCATCACATTCTTTTGTCCAGATAAACTTAACACCATTCCGAGTTAGCTTAGTCATTGGACTAGATAACAGTGAAAAATTTCTAACAAACCTTCGGTAATAGCCTGCCAAACCAAGGAAGCTACGAATTTCAGTTACATTTGTAGGTCTTGGACAGTCTTCCACTACTTTTGTTTTTGCAAGATCAACAGTTATCCCATCTTTAGAAACAATGTGACCAAGGAAAGAAATTTTTTGCAACCAAAACTCACACTTGCTGAATTTTCCATACAGTTTCTTTTCTTTTAAGGTTTGAAAAATAACCCTTAAATGTATTTCATTCTCCACTTTACTTTTAGAAAACACCAAAATATCATCAATGAAAACCACCACAAACTTATCTAAGAACTCATGGAAAATTCTATTCATTAAGTCCATGAATACAGCAGGTGCATTGGTTAGCCCAAAAGGAATTACTACAAATTCATAATGGCCATATATTGTACAGAATGCGTTCTTCAGAAAATTTTCTTCCTTTACCTTTAGCTGATGGTACCCCGATCTCAAGTCAATCTTTGAAAAATACTGAGCTCCCTGTAGCTGATCAAACAAATCATCGAAATGAGGCAAAGGATAATTGTTCTTAACAGTGATGTTATTCAAGGCACTATAATCAATGCAAAGTCTCATTGAACCATCATTCTTTTTAACAAATAAAACAGGAGCACCCCATGGTGATGTTCTAGGTCGAGTGAAGCCATTCTCTAATAAATCTTGCAATTGCTCCTTCAACTCTAAAAGTTCAATTTGAGCCCTTCGATAAGGGGTTTTGAAATTTGCTTAGCGTCAGGAACTAAGTCAACAGTAAACTCAACTTCCCGATCTGGTATTATTCCAGGCAACTCATCAGGAATAACATCAGGATACTCATTTACCACTGGAACATCATTAATCTGAACAGTTCCTTTATTTTCAACGATGTGTGCAAGGTAACATTAATTTCCATCTTTTACAAGTTTCTTGTCCTCCTGATAAGTTATCAACATTAAGGGTTCATTCTTGTACAAAAAATGAAAGTCTTTCTGAAAAGAAACTTTTTAGCTCTACAGTCAATCTTAGTATGATAAATAGAGAGCCAATCCATACCCATGATAACATCAAACTCTACTAGAGGTAGAACAATAAGGTTTGCAAGTAGGTTCTTTCCACAGATAAGGATATGAAGATTCTTATAAATTCTTTTTCCCTCAACATTTCCCCGAGGTGTTATTACCAAAAGTTCATGAGTCATCTCTTGAGATGGTATTCCCATTTTACTAGAAAAGGTTTCAGAGATGAAAGAATGTGTAGACCCCGAATCAAACAACACACTGGCATAATCTGAAAAAACAAACAAAGAACCTGATACAAATTCATTTGATGGCCCGACATCTACTGAAGTAGTTGCAAAGGATTTCACCACCCCTTTCTACTTGTATTATAACTTCTTCCCATCACTCAAGCTCTTTTTAGGACACTCATTTGCATAGTGACCCATATCATTGCACTTAAAACATTTCACTAACAGTAAATCAAATTTGGTCTTACCGTCACCTTGATCCTTTTCAGTGCAATCACAAGCCTTATGTCCCATCTTAACACATCGGTAGCACTTTCCAGAATTCAAAATACATTCCCCAGCATGCCTTTTGACACATTTATCACAAACTAGAAACTTAGATTTCTAACCATCAGACTTTTTTGAAGAATTCTTCCCTTTCTCCAGCCACCTTGGTCTCTTCTTCTACTGGTTGTTATAGAACACTTGATCATCGGCAAACTCCATTTCCACCTTCTCAGTACATCGAACAAGCTTTTCATAACTTTTAAACTCACGAGAAGCTAATGCCCTTCGATATTTTGGATTTAATCTTGAGTAAAAACAATTGATTTTACTATCAAGGTCTCAGATAAAATTTGGAGCATACCTTGCCAATCGAGTGAACCTTTCTTCATAGGTAGCCACTGAGTCTTCCTCTTGGATCAATTCCAAGAATTGTTTTTCCATCCTAAGTCGAACAACCTTAGGAAAATACTTTTCAAGAAACATACCTTTGAATTCATCCCAGTCGAGAGCATCAGTCTCATCAGCATCCCTGATATTTTTAACCATCAACCACCGCTGATCTGCTTCACCCTCCAACCAGTAAATAGCAAGACTAACCTTTTGATTTTCTGAACACCCCATGACATCGAAAATATTCTCCAGTGCTTTAATCCACCCTTCAGCTAGCACAGGGTCAGATGATCCTCTGAATGATGGGGGATGTTGTCTCATGAAATGTTCCACCACTGACATGTTCCTCTGCGGTTGATCTGGCTGATCTCGTGTATGTATACCACCGCCATTTATCTCTTGAGTCAACTATGCCATTACTGAAACAAACTGTTCAGTTCCAATTCTGACCATCTTAGGATGCTGATTCGGAAGGTTATTTCCTTCTGCATGCCTTCCAAGCACTGCTTCCCTGTTTCCTCTAAGGAAAACCATTCTGAACAAACATGTCTTAGATGAAGCAACATGGTAATCTTCAAATACTATATCACCTCAATTTGACCATAAAAAATATTTTTGGATAATCATTTAATAGAATTATAACTCCTAAAGTTATCTAAACTGACCTTTGATACCAACTATAAGGCCCCAGCCTTAAACCTTACTTAATCTTGAGTTATTACATGATCACACATTGAGGATATTTTCGGGTTTAGAGTTTTAGAGAATTATATCATAAAACTTGCGTTACATTCAACATATAAACAAAGTGGTTACATAAAGATATTATTCTTCTTTCCCATCAATGGAAACATATTTAAAATAAAACATGGATTCTTTCTTGAAACTTCCTTGACACTATCATCGTATCATGTACATTTCCCTTGACCTGTGAAAAACAATTTAAAAAAACTTGGGATGAGCATAAAACGCTCAGTAAGGGATATAAAAATATGAAAAGGAAACATGGGTACATATATACATAAGAATGAAATCATACTTTACCCATAAAACATAAGCACTTTAACATACCTCATTAAATCATGAATAAATCATAGAAATCATAAGACATAAAGGTAACTTGATGCATTCATAACATTCTTACGTTGGGAGTAACCCTCTTGGTTACGTTTGGAATACCCATCACAGTATATTCCCTAAATCTCTTCAGAGAAACCTTAACGTTTCACTCCTTTGTGTTACCCAATACATTGGAGAGCTATATCGGGATCACCCGCCCTTAGTTTATCACGGAACCACCTGTCTTCATAATAATTCCCAAGAACCTCAACATAATCGTATCACATAAAACATGCATAAAGGAAACATAACATTTCCACCTTTCAATCAAAAGATATCAATACAACACTTTGATATAAAAACATTATGAAAACCATTTTCAATACCAAAATAAAATAAAAGTAAAACATGGTATTTATGTTTCTTTTAAAAAAAAGGTATGGCTTGTAGAGGAAGCCGAAACTCAAATAATGGTCACGGCGGCGGAGAAGTCGTTGTCGCCGCATACGTATGACAAAAACATTCCCTTTTTTCATTTAGTAAAAGATTCGTATAAAAAATATTCCTTTTGAATAAACGTAAAAGTCAAAGGGGTTTATACACCGTAAAAAAGAAGGTTGTGTATAAAACAAAATATGCCTCAATGAAAGGAGATTGAGACTAAGTCCCATACCTCGGGTCCGACTTGACTCGGTCGTTATTTAATCTCCTGAATAATAAACATGAGTTAATTTATTCTTGTTTAAGAACCTTTTTAAAGTTCATTATTCCTTTTATATAACTTATTTCCATGTCATGAACACTATGTAATTATTTATGGTAATAACGGTCGTTTCAACGATCATTAGTACATGAGTCAAAAATAAACCCTTTATAATTAAAAGTTGTTCATGTATCCATTATATCCAGAATTATAACCATGATATATATATCATATATATCTAGTATATACATGCATTTATAATATTACATAATCATTTAGAGGTAAGAAATGAAATGCACCGTTCATGGAGACGGTAAGCCATACGTACGCATGAACGCTACTTTCATTTCTATTTCATATTTTATAGAATGGAATTATAATTATATAAAGGTATATTATAATTCCAGTGTAATATCATATATAATATCATAACTCCATCCTTTATACATCCCACTTATGGTATTAACGAATCAAATCACTTTGAGGGGGCGGTAGTCCGCACTTCCTTAAATGAAGATATCGTGTTTACCCATAATGGAAACCATAATGGTATGCCCAAAATGAAAAATAAAGAAGCATAAAGAAAACATAAACATATTATATATCATATATAAATATAGTGTTATCTTAATGGCCACCTTTGAAGGTGTTAAAATAATGTTGAACAATCATCGTTTCAGGAGGCATAAATTCACCATCCACGGAAACAGTATGTTCTTTAACCATTATATATAGGTGTGTGTAAGTATATCTCGAATAATTCTTATAACAACATCCTAGTATATTGAAGATATTGGATTTATTACAAAATAAATGAATAAAAAGAGTTTAGGGGGTTGGAGATGCAAAATAAAACAAAAGGACTCAAGTGAAGACATTACCTTAAAATCGGGTAACTCCCTTTGGTTTGAGCTCAAAGGCTTCCTTGGGAAGACTTCTGCCCAAAGTGAGGCTTCAAGGAGTAATAGAGGGATGTGGAGAGACAAAATGGGAAAGTTGTGTCTGAGGCAAAGGCTTTGGAAGTATGGGTAAGAAGGTAGAGGTTGGGGCCTTTTATAAGAGGAGAGGAGGGGCACTCTTGGAAAGTAAAGAAATGTTACTTTATTTGAAAATGATTTTCGGATTCAAAATGTCCCACATTGATATAATTCGAGGGTAAGGTGATAAGGGTTCTAAATCCACCCATACAATAGGTTTTGGACATGTGTAGGTCATAGATTTTACATTATCATTTCATTTTATTTAAATCCTTTATTAATGAGTTAATCGCTGCATCATCATGATGTCATAAATAATTTAATTTATTTAATGTCTAAAAATTATAAACCAAATACTATGATGTAGGAAATCGTTTTATCTTTCCAATAACTATATATAGTCTAAAATATCATTTATGTTGAAAAAATTAAAAATATTTTACTTAGGTGATACATTCTTTGTCACATTTAACATTCTTTAAAAATAAAAAGATAAAAAGTCACTTTCTCGCAAAAGTGATTCCATGGGGCCCCCAAGTTTGGCACAAGGCATCCCATGGTCGGCCATGAGACAACCAGTAGCCTTATTACACATGTTGTGGTCTTTTTGTATTATTATGATATCATTTTATTATCTTTATCTACCTGATTACTCATTAATCAAGATAATTAAAGATAATTACCATAGTTACTATTCATAATGTCCAAAAATAAAAGAGTCCTAATTACATAATTTAGACCTTCTGATTCCAAATATGTAATCCATTTTACCAAATTATAAACACATAAATTGCAATAATTTATTTAAAAATAATTCCTGTTGTCAAAACACATAGCGGGTTTTTTTGAAACAATATCTATGAAAAGTTTGGCATTAGTTTATGACCAATTCCAAAGTGATATAAATCCTAATGACCACCATTGGATTAAATGGTAAAAATATATTCTGATTACACTTTAAGACCTATTAAAAGGATAATTTAACCATATAATTAAATTAAATGAAAAAGCAGTTTTGATGTAAAATGCAGTATTTTTCCACTATTCATTAAAAAATGAACATTGTCAGAAAAATACCAAAACATTATCCAATGTAAATTTCAATGTCCCAATCATAATGAATATGTTTATTCTGAGAAATATAGATTATAAAATTGTCAAAAGTTTGATTTAAAAAGGGTTTCCCATCAAAAGGCAGTAAAACAATCTTTTAAGAATATTAGTGTATTCCATGCATAAGATTGTATTTATTTTCATTTTAAGCCTCTAAAACACTATATTAATCATTAATAGAAATAGATAAAAATATCTATCATTCATTACTTACATGAGATGTTACATCCTTCCCCCCTTTAGAAAATTGCATCCCTGTAATTTATTTACTTATCGAATAAATGGGGGTACTTATCCCTCATTGCATTTTTAGATTCCCAGGTTGCCTCTTCCATCATGTGGTTTTTACAAAAAACCTTTACCTGATTAATCACCTTATTTAGTAACACTTGCTCCTTGTGGTCAAGAATCTGGACTAGTTGTTCCTCATATGATAGGTTCTCTTCCAGCTGAACTACCTCTGGACTCAAAACATGAGATTGATCTAGCATATACTTTCTCAACATCGAAACGTGAAAAACATTGTGTACCTGTGATAAACTCAGAGGTAAAGCCACCCGGTATGTAACTGATCCAAATCTCTCCAGAATTTCATATGGTCCAATGAAACTTGGACTCAGCTTTCCTTTCTTACCAAATCTCATCACAATTTTCCATGGTGAGACTTTGAGAAAAACATGATCACCTACCTCAAAAGTCAGATCCTTCCTCCTGTTGTCTGCATAACTCTTCTACCTACTTTGAGATATTCTCATGTGTTTCTGAATCAGCTGAACTTTTTCTTCCATCTCTTCTACCGATTCTGGTCCCATCAACTTCCTTTCACCCACTTCATCCCAAAAAGCTGGAGTTTGACACCGCTTCCCATATAACTCCTCAAATGGTTCCATTTGTATACTAGAATGATAACTGTTATTATATGAAAATTCAACCAAAGAAAGATGTTGGTCCCAACTTCCCTGATAATCCATCGAACAAGCTCGTAGCATATCCTCCAAGGTCAAAATTATTCGTTCTGACTGCCCATTTGATTGAGGATGAAATGTTGTACTAAAATTTAATTCAGTACCCAATGACTTCTGAAGGCCTTTCCAAAAGTTAGAAGTGAACCTGGAATCATGGTCAGATACAATGGAGAGAGGAACTCCATGTAACCTGACTATCTCTTTAAGATACAAACGAGAAAGTTGATCTAGGGAAAAGTATCTCGTATAGAAAGGAAATGAGCAGATTTAGTCAAGCGATCAACAATAACCTAGATTGAATTATTACCTTGATATGTCTTCGGTAATCCCACAACAAAGTCCATGGATATATTCTCCCATTTACACTCTGGCACTGGTAAAGGCTGAAGCATCCCTTTCGGTAACTGCCGCTCTACATTAACCTTTTGACATGTCAAACACTTCATAGTAAAATCAGCAATATCTCTTTTCATTCCATCCCACCAGTAATACTCCCTCAGATCTCTGTAAATCTTAGTACTGCCAGGATGAACAGAAAATGGAGAACAATGAGCTTCACATAACAACTCTCTCCTCAACTGTGAATCACAAGGCACACACAATCTCTTCCCAAATCTCAAAACGCAATCATTTTCAATGTTGAATTCATGCAACATACCTTTCTGAACCAGCTCTATCATTTTCTGAACTCACTGTCTTGCTTCTGTGCTTGCTTGATTCTATCTGATAGAGATGATCTCACTGCTACCTGAAACAAAATAGAAGAATATCTTGCACCAACAACTTCTATGCCAATGTTCATAAAATCAAAAGCCAAAGGATCACGTTCCTAATGAAAAATTATTAATGAAGCATTACGTTTTCGACTCAAAGCATCAGCCACCTTATTTGCTTTTCCCGGATGGTAATGAATTGTACAATTATAATCCTTGATTATATCCATCCATCTCCTTTGTCTCATTTTTAACTATTTCTGAGTGAATATATACTTTAAACTTTTGTGATTAGTATATATATTTCACACTTTACTCCATACAAATGATGCTTCCAAATTTTTAAAGCGAAAACAACAACAGCTAATTCCAAATCATGTGTAGGGGAATTTACCTCATGATTTTTCAACTGTCGTGAAGCATAAGCAATTACCTGATCATTCTGCATTAGGATGCAACCAAGTCCTTTCAATGAAGCATCATTGTATATAACAAACTCACCATTCCTGGATGGTAGTGCCAAAACTGGAGCATTCACCAATCTTCTTTTCAATTCTTGAAAACAATCATCACATTCTTTTGTCCAGATAAACATAACACCCTTCCGAGTTAGCTTAGTCGTTGGACTAGATAACCATGAAAAATTTCTAAGAAACCTTTGGTAATAGCCTGCCAAACCAAGGAAGCTACGAATCTCAGTTACATTTGTGGGTCTTGGCCAGTCTTCCACAACTTTTTTTATTGCAGGATCAACAGTTATCCCATCTTTAGAAACAATGTGACCAAGGAAAGAAATTTGTTGCAACCAAAACACACACTTTCTGAATTTTCCATACAGTTTCTTTTCTTTTAAGGATTGCAAAATAACCCTTAAATGTCTTTCATGCTCCTCTTTACTTTTAGAAAACACCAAAATATCATCAATGAAAACCACCACAAACTTATCCAAGAACTCATGGAAAATTCTATTCATTAAGTCCATGAATATAGCTGGTGCGTTGGTCAGACCAAAAGGCATTACTACAAATTCATAATGTCCATATCTTGTACGGAACGCGGTTTTCGGAACATCTGTTTCCTTTACTGTCAGCTGATGGTACCCCGATCTCAAGTCAATCTTTGAAAAATACTGAGCTCCCTGTAGCTGATCAAACAAATCATCAATATGAGGAAAATGATATTTGTTCTTAACAGTGATGTTATTCAAGGCTCTATAATCAATGTAAAGTCTCATTGAACCATCATTCTTTTTAACAAATAAAACAGGAGCAACCCATGGTGATGTGCTAGGTCGAATGAAACCTTTCTCTAATAAATCTCGCAATTTCTCCTTCAACTATAAAATTTCAATTTGATCCATTCAATAAGGGGGTTTTGAAATTGGATTAGCGTCAGGAACTAAGTCAACAGTAAACTCAACTTCCCGATCTGGTATTATTCCAGGAAACTCATCAAGAAAAACATCAGGATACTCATTTACCACTGGAACATCATTAATCTGAACAGTTCCTTTATTTTCAACGATGTGTGCAAGGTAACATTCATTTCCATATTTTACACGTTTCTTGGCCTCTTGATAAGTTATCAACAGTAAGGGTTCATTCTTGTACACAAACTGAAAGTCTTTCTGAAAAGAAACTTCTTTATCTCTATAGTCAATATTAGAATGGTAAATAGAGAGCCAATCCATACCTAGGATAACATCAAACTCTACAAGAGGTAGAACTATAAGGTTTTCAAGTAGGTTCTTTCCACAGATAAAGATAGGAAGATTCTTATAAATTCTTTTTCCCTCAACATTTCCCCCAGGTGTTTTTACCAAAAGTTCAGGAGTCATTTCGTGAGATGGTATCACCATTTTACTAGAAAAGGTTTCAGAGACGAAAGAATGTGTAGACCCCGAATCAAACAACACACTGGAATAATCTGAAAAAACAAAAAAAGATCCTGATACAACTTTATTTGATGGCCCAACATCTACTGAATTAGTTTCAAAGGATTTCACCACCCCTATCTGCTTGTAGTATAGCTACTTCCCATCAGTCAAGCTCTTTTTCGGACACTCGTTTTCATAGTGACCCATATCATTCCACTTAAAACATTTCACTAACTATAAATCAAATTTGGTCTTACCTTTACCTTGATCTTTTTCAGTGCAATCACGAGCCTTATGTACCATATTACCACATCGGTAGCACTTTCTAGAATTCAGAATACATTCCCCCGTATGCCTTTTTCCATATTTATCACAAACTGGAAACTTAGATTTCTTACCATCAGACTTTTTTGAAGAATTCTTCCCTTTATCCTGCCACCTTGGTCTCTTCTTCTACAGGTTGTTATAGAAGACTTGATCATCGGCAAAATCCATTTCCACCTTCTCAGCACATCGAACAAGAATTTCATAACTTTTAAACTCACGAGAAGCTAATGCCCTTCGATATTTTGGCTTTAATCCTGAGTAAAAACGATTTATTTTACTATCAAGGTTTCGGATAAAATTTGGAGCATACCTTTCCAATCGAGTGAACCTTTCTTCATAGGTAGCCACTGATTCTTCCTCTTGCCTCAATTCCAAGAATTGTTTTTCCATCCTAAGTCGAACAGCCTTAGGAAAATACTTTTCAAGAAACATACCTTTGAATTCATCCCAGTCGAGAGAATCAATCTCATCAGCGTCCCTGATATTTTTAACCATCGACCACCACTGATCTGCTTCACCCTCCAACCGGTAAATAGCAAGACTAACCTTTTGATTGTCTGAACACCCCATGACATTGAAAATCTTCTCCAGTGCTTTAATACACCCTTCAGCTAACACAGGGTCAGATGATCCTCTGAATGATGAGGGATGTTGCCTCATGAAATGTTCCACCACTGACATGTTCCTATGCGGTTGATCTGGCTGATCTCGGGTATGGATACCACTGCCATTTATCACTTGTCTCAACTGCACCATTACTGCAACAAACTGTTCCGTTCCAATTCCGACCATCTCAGGATGCATATTTGGAAGGTTATTTCCTTCTGCATGCATTCCAAGCACTGCTTCCATTTTTCCTCTGAAGAAAAACATTCTGAAAAAACATTTCTTAGATGAAGAATCATGGTAATCTTCAAATACTATATCACTTCAATTTGACCATAAAAATTATCTTTGGATAATCATTTAATAGAATTATAACTTCTAAAGATATCTAAACCGTCCTTTGATACCAACTATAAGGCCCCATCCTTAAACCTTACTTAATCTTGAGTTATTACAAGATCACACATTGAGGATCTTTTCGGGTTCAGAGTTTTAGAGAATATATCATAAAACTTGCATTACATTCCACATATAAAAAATTTGTTACATAAAGATAGTATTCTTTTTTCTATCAATGGAAACATATTTAAAATAAAACATGGATTCTTTCTTGACACTTCCTTGACACTATCATCGTATCATGTACCTTTCCCTTGACCTGTGAAAAACATTTCAAAAAACTTGGGATGATCATAAAACGCACAGTAAGGGATATAAAAATATGGAAAGAAAACATGGGTACATATATACATAAGAATGAAATCATTCTTTACCCATAAAATATAAGAACATTAACATACCTCATCAAATGATGAATAAATCATAGAAATCATAAGAAATAAAGGTAACTTGAGGCATTCATAACATTCTTACGTAGGGAGTAACCCTCTTGGTTATGTTTGGAATACCCATCAGAGTATATTCCCTAAATCTCTTCAGAGAAACCTTAACGTTTCACTCCATTGCGTTACCCAATGCATTGGAGAGCAATATCGGGCTCACCCGCCCTTATTTTATCACAGAACCACCCATCTTCATAATAATTCCCAAGATCCTCAACATAATTGTATCACATAATACATGCATAAAGGAAACATAACATTTCCACCTTTCAATCACAAGATATCAATACAACACATTGATATAAAAACATTATGAAAACCATTTTCAATACCAAAATAAAAGAAAAGTAAAACATGGTATTTAATTTTCTTTAAAAAAAGGTATGGCTTGTAGAGGAAGCCGGAACTCAAATAATGGTCACGACGGCAGAAAAGCCATTGTCGCCGCATACATACGAAAAAAACATTCCCTTTTGTCATTTAATAAATTCTTCGTATAAAAAATATTCCTTTTGAATAAACGTAAAAGTCAAAGGGGTTTATACACCATATAAAAGAGGTTGTGTATAAAACAAAATATGCCTCAATGAAAGGAGATTGAGACGAAGTCCCATACCTCGGGTCTGACATGACTCGGTCATTCTTTAATCTAATGAATAATAAACTTGAGTTAATTTATACTTGTTTAAGAACCTTTTTCAAGTTCATTATTACTTTTATATCACTTATTTCCATGTCATGAACACTATGTAATTATTTAAGTTAGTAACGGTCGTTTTAACGATCATTGGTACTTAAGTCAAAAATAAACCCTTTATTACTAAAAGGTGTTCATGTATCCATTATATACAGAATTATAATCATGATTTATATATCAAATATATCCAGTATATACATGCATTTATAATATTACATAATCATTTAGAGGTAAGAAATGAAATGCACCGTTCATGGAGACGATAAGCTGTACGTACGCATGAACGCTACTTTCATTTCTATTTCATATTTTATAGAATGGAATCATAATTATATAAAGGTATATTATAATTCCAGTGTAATTTCATATATAATATCATAACTCCATCCTTTATACATCCCACATATGGTATTAACGAATCAAATCACTTTGAGGGGGCGGCAGTCCGCACTTCCTTAAATGAAGATATCGCGTTTACCCATAATGGAAACCATAAAGGTATGCCCAAAATGAAAAATACAGAAGCTTAAGGAAAACATAAAAATATTATATATCATATATACATATAGTTTCATCTTAATGGCCACCTTTGAAGGTGTTAAAAGAATCTTGAACAATCATCGTTTCAGGAGGCATAAATTCACCATCCACGGAAACAGTATGTTCTTTAACCATTAGATATATGTGTGTGTAAGTCTAGCTCTAATCCTTCTTATAACAACATCCTAGTATATTGAAGATACTGGAGTTGTTACCAAAGAAATGAATAAATAGTGTTTAGTGGGTTGGAGATGCAAAATAAAACAAAAGGACTCAAGTTAAGACATTACCTTAAAATCAGGTAACTCCCTTTGGTTTGAGCTCAAAGGCTTCCTTGGGAAGACTTCTACCCAAAGTGAGGCTTCAAGTAGTAATAGAGGGATGTGGAGAGAAAAAATGGGTAGGGTTTGTCCGAGGAAAAGGATTTGGAAGTGTGGATAAGGAGGTAGAGGTGGGGGCCTTTTATAAGAGGAGAGGAGGGGCACTCTTGGAAAGTAAAGAAATGTTACTTTATTTGAAAATGATTTTCAGATTCAAAAGGTCCCAAATTTATATAATTTGAGGGTAAGGTGATAAGGGTTCGAAATCCAGCCATACAATAGGTTTTGGACATGTGTAGGTCATATATTTTACATTATCATTTCATTTTATTTAAATCCTTTATTAATGAGGTAATTGCTGCATCATCATGATGTCATAAATAATATAATTTATTTAAAGTCTAAAAATAAAAAAAAAATACTCTGATGTAGGAAATCGTTTTATCTTTCCAATGACTATTTATAGTCCAAAATATCATTTATGTAGGCAAAATTAAAAATATTTTACTTAGGTGATACACTCTTTGTCACATTTAACATTTTTAAATATAAAAAGTTAAAAAGTCATTTCTCACAAAAGTGATTCCATGGGGCCCCCAAGTTTGGCACAAGGCATCCCATGGTCGGACATGAGACAACCAGTAGCCTTATGACACATGTTGTGGTATTTTTGTATTATTATGATATCATTTTATTATCTTTAACTACCTGATTACTCATTAATCAAGATAATTAAAGATAATTACCATAGTTCCTATTCATAATGTCCAAAAATAAAACAGTCTTAATTACATAATTTGGAACTTCTGATTCCAAATATGTAATCAATTTTACCAAATTACCATCACATAAATTGCAATAATTTATTTAAAAATAATTCCCGTTGTCAAAACAAATAGGGGGTTTTTTTGAAACAATATTTATGAAAAGTTTGGCATTAGTTTATGACCAATTCCAAAGTGAAATTAATACTAATGACCACCATTGGATTGAATGGTAAAAATATATTCATATTACACTTTAAGAACAATTAAAAGGATAATCTAACCATATAATTAAATTAAATGAATAATTAGTTTTGATGTAAAATGTAGTATTTTTTCACTATTCATTAAAAACTGAACATTTTCAAAAAATTCCAAAAATTTATCCAATGTAAATTTCAATGTCCCAATCATAATTAATATGTTTATTTTGAGAAATATAGATTTTAAAATTGTCAAAAGTTTGATTTAAAAAGGGTTTTCCATCAAAAGGCAGTAAAATAATCTTTTAAGAATATTAGTGTATTCCATGCATAAGATTGTATTTATTTTCATTTTAAGCCTCTAAAACACTATCTTAATCATTAATAGACATAGATAAAAATATCTATTATTCATTACTAACTTGGGATGTTACATAATTAATATGAATCAAAAGTAATTTTCTCACTATAATACAAAACATTTTTCGATGATTTGTAAGAAAGTTCTAAAAGATTTATACTATAAAAAGATTATAAATAACATGTTTATAAGAATAATTTTAATATATCTAAAAATTGAAATGTATGTGTAAGATAATTTAGATGTTATTTATTATCTTACATGTGTCATATTCAAGAGATTCTATATAATACTTATTCTTCACTTTGATTATTTATAATTTTTATCCATTTGAAATATAGAAAATTATTAGTATTACAATTTATAAAAATAATAAACATCATACAATACGATATATTTATTTTAATTATGAAGTGGTAAATTTATTTTTATCATCCATGATTCAATATTAGTTTTTTCTAGAAATGAAAAATATTATATTTAGGACATGATGAGAATCTATTCACTAAAATGAAAATTAGTATCTACTCATGCATATAGATAATAATGTGGTTAATTTTTTATGTTATTCAATATAATAAAACATGAATTTTATGTAAAATAAATGATAAATATATTTTGAATAGTTAATGTTGATTTTTTGTAAAAAATCCAAATGATAAGTTTTAATGAAGGATATATGATTACTGGGAATTCACTACCGAAGAACATATCATAAATTTAACCATTAGGTTTTACTATTATATATATATGAATGAATATTTATAATTAAAAGTATCAAAAAGTATTCATGGATAAATCTAAAATGAAAATTCTATAAATTTAATTTTGGAGAATATTATCCATTATTAAATGGAATGATAATTTAAAACTTTTAATAATAGAGGAATGAATGGGGAGATTACGATTTCAAGATATCACAAGTGATTACTAATTTGAGTATTTGAAAATGGTAATTATATTCATGTGACTATTCTATAAATTAAAATTAGTTTATGGGCCGAATAGATTCTATTTATCAGACATACATGACATACTTATAATTGAAATATTTAATGCATCAATGTAAAAGAGAGTGGTTATAATATTTATTTGAGAAATCATCCCTATCATTTTAAAAACATAGATAAGGAGTGGATAATGGTTAAGTAAGTGAGGATATTAATAATTGAAGAACAATGGGTATTATATCACCTAATTCAATTATATTATAAAAAAATAAGAATAAGTGAGAGAAATTTTTATTTAAAAACAAAATAGAAATCATTGAGGATTCCAGAATACTTGGTTGGTTCTGTAGTAAGAATAATAGTAAATGATTTCATTTTTTTAGTTCATTACTTTTATCCTAGTTTTTCCTGAAACATAATTTCAAAATATACACATTATTACGGTCCTTCTTTATAATATAATATAATTGATCTTTTTTTTAGATAAAATGATTGTTACATCTAGGAAATAGGTAGTCATAGTGGATGCCAGCCTCATTACAAAATTTCTATTTACATTGTTTACTTATTAATAAAATTTATTAATGGATTGAAAATAGTGCGTGAAAAGTTTAGGTGAGATCCGTTCACCGAAAATGTTTAACAGTTATTGTGAAAGAATATTAAATTTTTTAAACATTTATCACCCTCATTCACGCTTCTTCATTGTGTATTTAATAATCCAAGAGTAACTGTAACTAGTGTCAATTATAGGTTCCACATCAAATTGGATTATCAACATTTGAAACATTCATTTATTTATTGTTATGATATTTTTTCACAAATTTATTTTATTTGTGTGAATTTATAGAATTCAGTAAGTTATATTTCAATTAAATACATGAATAAATTTCTACATGATATTTAAGACCATGAAAATAATTATGCATTGAAATTTAAAATGGCTCCATCAAAAAATGAATAAAAAGAAGATCTTTATAACCAACCAACCTAAGGTGCCACCTAAAAAGGCACCTGACTGGGTCCTCCACTGGTTTGAAGTGAATTCTCAGTCCCCAAGAACTAGAAACTGTTTACTATGATCCATGGAATACACATTGAAAATTATAAAACACATGAAAGTGTAATGTGAAAAAAATATCCTATGAAATATTAAAATCCAATCGAGCATACAACTAAAATAAATAAGTAAAATATCAAAAAATGGAATAAGGAGAAAAATAATATCAAATAAGTAAATAAATTAAAGAAGTTCTAGGATATCACAAAAGATATATGTACTTATCAATTGAAGAAAACCATTCGACAATTCCAACCATATTCCCTATATAACCGTTTAGAAACTCCCCATGCCTCATACAAATGGATGAACAACCCCAAACATTAATATATTAATAAACTATATACAATTTACTTGAATGGAAAAAATGGAAACTCAATACACTAACATTTTTATGTGAGGTGTTAGTTAAACCATAGTTAGTGGGATCTCACTAAGTATTTTTTCATATCTTTCAGAAGACATTTTATTTTATTCTATTTTAAATAATAATTATCAATTATTTTTTTAAAAAATATTGTTTCCAAAAAAACCATAATTTTACTTTTCATAAATCGTCCTTTACATTTAATGGAAATAATATTTTTCAGAAACCAAAAATATAAACACTTTCTTCCAATTAAAAATCCACATTAAATCTTTTATTCAAGGACCATAGAGAAAAAGATATTCCAAAATACATTGAATATAATTTAATTAAATGAATCCAAAATAGATGTGGATAATAAAATAACAAGGAACCCACTATGCCAATGATGTTATACAAAAAATTAAATAAAAAATTAAACATAAACATGGTTTTATTGTGGTCTAATAATACTAAGTTATACAATGAGGTAAATATGAAATCAATCAAAAAATAGTATTATGTTCAACACACTTTTTGACCTAATATAAACTATAATGGAATTGGTAACATTAGAAACTCTATATCTTATACCCCTAGTAAATCATTGATAATATAAATATGAAACCCTATTTATGGTCATAAAATACAATAGTAACCGAGAGGGTAAGGATATTATCATAGAGAACTATGTAGGGAGGGAAGACTAGTAAAGGATGAAATACATGTTTTCATTATACATAACAACCAAGTGTCATATAATAAAATTCAATGGAGGTGAGAAATTAACTATCCAGGTAATTATCATACAAACAAAGAATAAACAATTACAATAAATCTCAAATAACCTTCTATAGATAATATGAAACATCTAATTTAAAAATAAATGACATTAGAATAAATATTAGTCATTCCCCTTTTGATTTAATACACACCACACACACAATAATAAAATCATTTCTATAATGGGAGAAAAAATGTACTGATATTCTATATAAATATTACAAATACTCCTCAAAAAAATTTATTTTAGGTTTCCATGAATTTTTCACACAATTATAAAACTTATTTCAAAAAAAATTCACCAAAAAGTTTTAATATCACATTTAGTATAACATCAAATTTACATCATATAAAAATTTTAAGGTCACCAACATTTGGACCAAAATAGAGGAAAATATTATTCAATGTGAATATAATTTTAGAACAACCAATCATATTATTTTTAATTCCTTTGGAAAAAATAAAACCATTATAACATTAAATAAATTTTAAAAGGTTTTAGATCCCACAATATCATGTGAACATTAACATTAAAAAAAATGTAACCTAATATAACTACTACACATAATAATTTTATAAAATAACATTATAAAATTATAGATACATAAAAACATTCCAAATAAATAAATATGTCATAAACACCTACCCCGTTCATGTTGTAAGAAATATATGAAAATTTATAATTTGTGACCTTGGAAGTGAGCCTTGTAAAAAAGAATGGATATACCAAATGAAACTTTAGAAAATAAAAAATCACATTAACACCCAACTTCAACCTTATAATTTTGTAAGCATTATTTTTTTTCATATGGAACATCTAAACCATGATAATGGGGATACAGAGGGATATGAAAGAAAAATTAGGATTAAAAAATAGCTTACCAAATATAAAGAATATTAAATTCATGGATATATCCATCAAAATTAAGGAGGAAGGGAGTGAGAGGTATTGCCTTCAATTTAATTTAGATGATCTTGGGGAAATTGAAATGGATAAGATGCTCAATGAATAGAGAGAAAAGGGTCCCATTTCATTCTTCTAAATAAAATATCAGAATATTTCATGGTAATACCTCATGGTTTGGAAATCCAAGCATCAATTATGCATCTGAAACTACTATTAAAATATCTACTCGCATGCTTTTTACTCAAAATTTTATTTTTTGGTCCAAACTATGTGATTCCATGAAAGGGAAATACATTATCAATTTAAATAAAAACATTATTCAACCTAGAAATAACATGGATTCTATTATACCATTCCAAAAACAATGTGACTATAAGAATGTTCCATGAATTTTCAAAACATTTCAATAAAATTCTCTATAAATCTAAATTACCCAAAAAATTAACATAACAATAAACTATAATGACATTAAGGGGCTATTATTCTCCCCACCATTCCACATTTTTCTCCAAAATGTTTGTTTTGTAAATTTGTGATCAATAGGAAGATTTATTATAGGACACCTCATATCACATTTTAGTAATAATTTGTTTAACTATGAATTATCCTAATAATGATAAATTTGTGAACATAAAAACTCATCTAATCCAATTTATGAAATATCCAGGTTATTGCATGTGTCCAATTTTAACTCAAATATGATCAATATAACATGAAATCCTAAAATATTAGAGACCATAATTCTCACCACCGAGTATAATTTTTTTAAATGCATAAATTAAATAAAGACATGAAACTA
This sequence comes from Viscum album, assembly GCA_963277665.1. Taxonomy (NCBI): domain Eukaryota; kingdom Viridiplantae; phylum Streptophyta; class Magnoliopsida; order Santalales; family Viscaceae; genus Viscum; species Viscum album. The sequence continues at coordinate 1,411,490,894 of OY728138.1, forward strand.
TAAAAATATCCTTATATATGAACATACCACTAATAATTACCTCATTCTGATCAACCATAAAAAATTACTCAAAAATTATTCTTAATAATAATTAATAAAAAATGATATCTCAACACTAAAAACTATAAAACCCTAATATGCTCAATAAGGGGACCCCACAAAAATAACATGGTGTAAAACCACCAAAATTTCAATACATTACTCCCAGAATGATCCACTATAAAAATAAATTGTAAACTGGTACCCATACAAAGAAATAATATCTTATGGAAAACCTAATAAAATAATAAAACACATCAGACTGCATCACATATAAATGGTATTGTTCATTCTGGTCACATGATTAATAAAAAAATCCTTTATCATTCTCAAACACCAATAATCAAATCCTCAAAAAAATTCACTACAATGCCCATTAATTCAAAGAGGATACAGATTATGAAACATGGAACATATCTTACTATGTTTCAATATCATCCCAATGGAAAAAATATAAAAATACTTGATACCAAAAAAAAATCCCAAAACAACAAAAAATGGGACCCAAAAATTTTCAATTTCAATAAATATACTAATAGAACCAACATTACAGTCACATCCAGCCAAAAAAGTTTTAATTTCAAGAATATTCTAAATGAAACATCATATAATGATTAAAATTTTCACTCTATAATAACATTAAAAGATCAAAATTGATTATATCTAATCGAATCCACTGAAAAAAATATCATCACTCATGAAAATGAACAACTAAAATTTCTTCTCTAAAGAACAAGGAAGATGTCTAAATACTAGAAATACTCTGATCGACCACATGGTTATAATTCATTGTAGATCCATTGAATGAAATAAAAACTCTAAAGGAACAATAAGTTTTATCATGAATGCACGCCTAATGAACCAACATTCTGCATTCCAATAAATAATTCCCTTGGTGGAGTACATCATATAACATGAAAAATTAACCTAAAATATTTAATGATCCATAAATATAATTACACACTAATTATACCATCTAAAATATCAAAACATAATTCTCTTATAAAAATAAAAAAAACCATAATTTTAATGCAATTACTCTTTCTATAAAATGAAAAAACCATTGAAAACAATCATTTTTCATAAAACACACTATTTCATATAGAAAAAAAATGAAATACATTTTTTCAAAGAACATTTTATATTTATATTTAAATCAATAGCATAATTTTTTTTAAAAAATTTAATTGGACCTATAATTTAAACAATGAAACCATGTTTTAAATGAAAATCATTCCTTATGTCCACCAAGAATTTGAATGTTTAGTTAAAAAAGCATATCGATATATCACACTTTTCCAATTTCATTTTTAAACCATTATCGTCTAAAACAAATAATTACATCAAAACCATTTCTAAATTTTTCAAAAATATATTTAAAAATAAACCACCATTTTAATGTCACAATTTCACCTCAAAAAAAAATTTCCAACACATGAAAAATATCCTTAAATGTAAAATCCACTTTCAAACAATACAGAGAGCTCAAAAACCACATCTTCATATGATAATTTCAAACAAAAACCGCTTAAAATACCATGAATCAAATAATAAACACAATTAATATCATTCCATGAAGTGTAGGGAGATTTAAAAATTAATAAGGGTAGAAAACATTGGGAACAGTTTGGATACACATTAAAGACCCAGAAATTTCCAGGAAATATTTTTTTAAAATACTTTAGAATTTTACAAGTTTGTGGCTTATGATGGCACTTGATTCTGAGGCCCGGTGTGCATGGAGTAAATTTTCGATGCTTAGCTCAGGTACATTCAGTGAACGAATGAGCGGGTTCTTCTAACTTTTTACTGGTGTTCAGAATTAAAATCTAAGGGCACTGATGAACTCGCAGCGCCAGTAATTTCTTAAGGGAACACATACCGTAGATGCGTTCGCAAAAGAGGAGAAGATAATTTTTGGGGGTTTTTTTAGGAAATAAATAAAAATTGTCGGAACAGTTTTTATTTCTAAAGGAGGTTATTCCCTTCCATGGTAGTTAAGGGTGGGGCCCACAACCACTTAATTACCCAAGTGAGGAGGTTAGAGAGGTGGGGCCACACGAGCCCCACCATTTAATTCCTTCTAATCCCATAACATCCCCTCATTAATTAGAAAACCTCCATTTAATGTCACCTCAATCCATTAGATTATGTAAAACCATAATTTAATGAGGATCCTTCATCTTTCCCCCTTTTTAATTTAACATCCAACACATTTAATAATAGGAAACCTTCCCCCTCTCTTTTTAAATTAATTATTATCATGTTTTATTTAATTTTGTGATTTAATTTGGAAGCGTTACATTATGTTTATAATAAAATAGTAGGAGGAACCAATTATTTTATTATGGAGGAGAAAATTGTTGTGCGACGAAGAACGCCGGCCTCCGACGAAGAACGCTGGTTCCTCGGAGATCGATGACACACCACCCTTTCTCTTCTCCGCGACAAGAGAGGAGATGCCGCATCCTCCTCAGCACGCTCCTACGACGCCTACAATCCAATTCCCCATGACACCGATGTCTGACATCAACTGTAGAGGTAGGGGTTTTTGTATAAATTTCTTCACATGATTTTTATACCCTCGGCATGGTGTGCTTTATTGTTGGTGAGGTTTAAAACCACTAACGCGGTGGGTGCGGACTAACGAGTAAGTATTAACCCACCATTTTTTGGTTCCTGATGCATGGAATCCTTGGAAATGATGAAACATGACCTATTTGGCGATTGGAGGCCGTCATAGTGATGTACGGGTCCCGAGATGACCACAGGCGCAGACGAGAGCAAGAACAGACCACCGGAATGACTCTAGTGGCCCGCAGAAATCTCTGCGGCGCGGGTCGCCGGCGGCTGGAGGCGACGACGGGCACCGACTGGCCTCCCAGAGGCGGTGGCGCCCCAACGCGCTACCGGCAGGAGTCCACCTCAGCGGTGAGGAGTTGGACCCCCCGGCCACGCGGGATCCAGGGAGACGCAGTGTCGGTCGCCGCGTCCGTAGAACGCAAAGGTGGGGGGGGGATACCGCGTCCCCCCTGCTCGGCTCGCTGATCGAGCTAGCGCACCCCCCTGCCGGGGCTGGGCGGGCCGCACAGACCGGGTCGGGATGCACCCAGCCGGGCCGGACCCAGACCCGGGTCGGGGCGACCAGGTTCGGGCCGACCCAGGGGGGTTGGGTCGGGTCGGCCCGGGCCCAGACCCCCCACTTCAGACCTCTTTCGGTCATTTTCTCATAACATATGCTATAGACCTCTGATCGATGAACCGTCATTTGCGTAGGAATCCTTGGATTTAGATGGTCATTTCAGTGTATTACACTCGAGGTTTCAGCAAAGTATTTGTATGGCTGAAATGGTTCAAACTTGAAACCAACCGGGCCCTTGGAGCGGAAACGCTTATATCTCAAGCACCAGACATTTTGATTGAAGTTCCGTCAATTGTTTTGGGATCCTTTTATTAAGACGGCTATTTTGGATTACTCCACTTGAGGTTTGGATGCATCTGGAGTATGGTCGGGTTGGTTTTAGCTTAAAAACCAACTGGGCACCTGGGATGGAAAATCCAATAATTCTCAGACGAGGCTTCCGATTGATGCACCGTATGTCGCGTTGGGTTTCTTTTGATGAGACGGAACTTTTGGATACATCATCTCTAGACTTCGTGATAGTTGATGTATCGACTCTCTTTTGCTCGAGGAGCAGACCCTCTCGAAATCGATTATGTTGTGGGCGGGAACCCTAGAGCTGGCTGTGAATGCGATGATGATGACTGCACTTGGATCCTCCGTGGGTTCGGCAACAACGACGACTGTACCTGGATCCTCTATGGGTTCGCCAGTGAGGATGACTATACCTGGATCCTCCATCGGTTTGGCATTGAGGATGACTGTACGTGGATCCTCAGTGGGTTCGGCAGCGAGGACAACTGTACGTGGATCCTCTATGGGTTCGGCAGTGAGGACAACTGTAGCTGGATCCTCCGTGCGATCGGCAGCTAGGACGACTGTACTTGGATCCTCCATTGGTTCGGCAGCGAGGACGACTATACTTGGATTCTTCGTGGGTTTGGCAGTGATGATGACTATATTGGGATCCTCCGTAGGGTCCGACAGTGATGACTACTGTTCTTGTATCCTACGTGGGTCCAATATTATGACCCCTGTACTTGTATCCTGAGTGGGTCCAATAGAGTAGCTGATCTTGTATCCTATGTGGGTCTGAAAGCATAACTGGTCTTCTATCCTATGTGGGTATGACAATGTAGATGAATCAGTGACTAAATTTGATCATCTCCATTGTTATACGAAAGATGTATACCTATGTGAGCTAAGTCTTTACATTCAATCATTATTATCGATGCGATTGACAAGAATTTCTGTGTGGACTGGGTTGTGTTTACATGTGGATTGGATTGGGTTTACCTGTGTGGACTGGGTTGTGTTTTCCTGTGTGGACTAGGTTGTGCTTTCTTGTGTGGACTGGGTTGTACTTGGGCTCATAAGTTGGAGCCGAACTGGAATTTATGACTTAGGTATATGTTTCTGCATATACATAAGTAGAGTCATTTGATACATAGTGATTGTATCTTTTCCTTTTGGTTTATCCTTCATGGATTCTGAGAGACCTTCGGAGGTCTCAGGGTCCCTACTGAGTGTCATATACTCACCCCAACACGGGCCATGCCCGCACTACGTTGTGTTGGATGCATACGACAGACATCATTGATCCAGGTGGAGGCTTGTGGAGCTGGACCGTACCCGGAGATGGACCACTTGGCGGGACTTACACGTAGTGTACGGCTGGACCTGAGGATCAGAGGAGAATATTTGTACCCACCCTTCAGGTGGGACTTCCGGTGAATGACTCGGTGTTGCTGTTTCACATACTGAAGTTGTAATTTCCTTCAATTGTACTGTACTTTCAATTGGGTTTGTATACATGCCCTTTTGCTTTTCTGCACTTGTCTTGTACCCAGTTTTACATAGTGCTACTTCACTTGCGTACTCTGTTGTGTATGTTACCTCATAAAGGCAATTCCTTCCCTACTTTTGGGATTTTTTCTTTGGTTCTTGTCATTAGCCTCTGGACTATGGAAGGCGGTCTTGGGGTAGTCACGGCACAGGCCCCGAGGACGGGTTGTGAAAAATTGGTATCAGAGGAGTCGGTTCTACAACAGAACTGAAGACTCGGATAATTTCTTCTATGTGAAGCAATAATGTTAAGTGTATCGAGTGTGGTTATCAGTCCAGGGAGTCCTGTGTTGGTGCGGGGGCTGACATATCCATACACCAAGACCCTGACTTCTGATTTCCAGCTCGGTGCATGAAAGAATTGATTGCATGTGTGTTTAAAAAGTTTTCTTTGTGATTACATTGTATCAGCTCACCAGGTATACTGTATTAATGGTGGAACATCAGTTTATTTTTAGGATGGCCCCACGATGGTAGCTAGCTAGGGTTTCCATTTACTTGCGAGATGGAATCCCACCGAGCGACGAGGCCTCGGTGCAGGGCCCCATTTCAGTGGAGGCACCGACGGTACCTCTACCCGCTGAGCCACTGATGCCACCTGCCCTAGTAGTGGAGAGTGCATGATGCCTGAGTGCGCTACAAGAGTTTCAGTGTCAGAGGGTGGCCAGGTTCTGTGGAGAGACGGACCCTCATGCAGCCAAGGATTGGCCGGAGGCTATCGTCCGAGTCTTCAGATTAGTAGGGACACTAACAGACCTCATGGTGATCCTTGCGGCGAGTCTACTGCATGTAGAAGCAGGTAGATTGTGGAGCATGATGCTCCATGTGCACGACAAGGCATCTCTACTTTGGACGGACTTCGAGAGCCTCTTCCGCTCGGAGTTCATTCCAGTCACCCTCTGTGCGATGCCCATACAGGAGTTACTACAGATGCAGAAGGGCAGAATGACAATAGCCCAGTACTCGGTGAGGTTTACCGACCTATCATGCTACTCTACAGACATGGTATGTGACCCATTATTCCGGTCCCAGACCTTTGAGTAGGGACTGAGGCATGAGATCAGGGCTTCGATGATCTCCCTCAACATCCCGACGCAAGAAGTGGTGCTGGAGAGAGCCCTTCTAGTGGAGAGTTTTCTCGCTAAGCAGTCACCAGTGGCGAGACCCTCCACAAGACAACACGTAGCAGAGTCTTTTGCAGCCGACAGTAGACATCAGACGTAGGGGTCCAAGTGAACCAGGCTGTCAGTTGGGGGAAATTAGGATACAGGTTCAGCTGGGTGGGGCACACAGCACAGAGCCAGCAATACGAGGAGCAGGCAGTTCTATGCAAGTGGCGGGCAGGGTCACATGGCTCGAGACTGCCCGACCCGCCCTACAGATTAGCAGTGTGTGGTAGTGGGACCTCCCAGATAGAGGTTCAAACGTGGTGGTCCTCTAGGAGAAGGAGGACTAGGTAGAGGGGCTGGCCAATTAGTAGATGGGGGATGATGTTTTGAGGCCCTACCACCACCACCACCAGGAGGACCACCTCGAATGGAGGGAATGGATGGACATGGGAGAGCTCAGCTTCAAGAAGCTGAAGCATATGATTTCAGTGCTCCAGAAGTAGGTGGACATGAGCGGGACTAGGCATGGAGGCCTTTGTTCTTGGTGTTTTAGTTTTCATGTTGTCGCTGTTGTGTTTTCTTTGTGTCTTTGTACTATGAGCTGCAGTAATAAAAGACACTTATCTTTGTGATGTTTACTTTCTTTTCCACTTGTATGGTTGATACTAAGAGATTCTGGTTAAAAATTGTTGACATGATCCTCACTTTCGAGAAACTTATAGGAGGAGACCCAATGACCACACACTGTTGCCGACAGTGTAAATCGACCCTTGGAGGTGAGAGTAATGGTTGGATCTCTTGGTAGTAGCGTCAAGGCCTTACGACGTCATCCATTGCATGAAATAGAACCATTGATGTCAGGATTGACTGTATTAGGCAAAGAACATGGTTCATCTAGGGGATGAGACCAGATTTATCATTTTGGTTGAGGAGAAATATCAGCAGCTCTTTGGTGGAAAGGAGACGAAGAAGGGTGGAGATGATTTCTTACAATCGGCTAGTCTCACCCATTGTTCGTTGAGCGAACGATTTGCGGTTTTTTCCAACTCAATAGTCTCAGGTTTTTTTTCTCTCAGATGGACCAGAACCTAAGATAGAGGTGATGGCTCGAGTTCTTCTAGGATTATGACATTGAGATTGTTTATACTCCTGGGAAGGGGAACGTTGTGGCTGATGCTCTCAGTAGGAGATCAGGCATTCAACTACTTGAAGAGGTGACAGAGTAGTTTTCTGCTTTGCAGATATCCATGGATTTCATGACTGGGCTTCCACGTAATTTCCAGAGGACACGAATCCATCTGGGTGATTGTGGACCGACTCACCATGTCAGCCCACATTCACCTGATCAGAAGGAAGGGCTCAATAGAGAGCTTGGGACGCCTCTACGTCAAGGAGATCATACGTCTTCATGGTGTGCCATCGTCTATCTTCTCCGATTGAGATGCTCGTTTTACTTCCCGACTTTGAAAGGGGTTACATGAGGATTTGGGATGCAGCTATGCCTGAGCACCGACTTTCATCCTTAGACGGATGTCTAGATAGCGAGGTTCAATCAGACACTCGAGGACATTCTCCATGCATGTTTCATCGACTTTGGTCACGGCTGGGAGGATCACCTACCCTTGCTGGAGTTTGAATTAAAACAATAGATACCACTCCACCATCACCTTACGAGGCACTGTACAGCCGACCATGAAGATCACCTCTATGCTGGACTGACCCTAGGGATTCAGCACTCGTAGGACTAGAGATGATTCAGGCTACGACGGATAAGGTGCATATCATCCAGGAGCGGATGAGGTCTACACAGAGCAGACAGAAGTCCTATGGTGATAGGTGGCAGATACCACTGGAGCTCGAGGATGGAGACCACATCTTCTTGCGGGTCTCACCTTGACGTGGATTACAGAGATTTGGTCGTGGCGGCAAGTTATCTCTATGCTTAATCAGACCATTCCATGTCCTCAACAAGGTCGGTGAGATGTCTTACCGCCTAGCCCTTCCACCTGTGTTGCACCAGGTGCATGACGTCTTCCACATATCACAGTTGAGGAGATATGTGCATGACCTGACGCATATCATAGACCACAGGGAGCTAGACATCGATGACGGGGTGACTTTTGCAGAGGTCCTAGTGGAGATCGAGGATCGACAGGAGTGGGTCCTATGTGGACGGTCGATTCCCCTGGGGCGAATTCCTTGGCAGCACGGGAACCTCCAAGAGAGAACATGGGAGCGGGACGCTCATATGCATGATCAGTACCCTCATTTGTTCCCCTAGTTATTGTTGTATCTTTACGGGGACATAAATCCCTGAGGTGGGAGTGATGTAAATAACCAGAAATATCAAGGAAATTTTTTTTCTAAATACTTTGGAATTTAACGAGTCTGTGGCTTCTGACAACACTTTATTCCGTGGCCCGGTGTGCCTAGTATCAATTTCCAAATTTGCGCTCGGGTACGTTCAATGAACGAACGAGCGGGTTTTTTCAAACTTTTGAACCGGTTCTCGAAATTAAAATCCGAGGGCACCTATGAACTCACAGCACCGGTAATTTCTTAAGGGAACAGTTACCGTAGATGCGTTCGCAAAAGAGGAGAAGATAATTTTTTGGGGTTTTTTGAGAAATAAATAAAAATTGTCGGAATAATTTTTATTTCTTAAGGAGGTTATTCACTCCCATGGGTAGTTAAGGGTGGGGCCCACAACCACTTAATTACCCATGTGAGGAGGTTAGAGAGGTGGGGCCCACACAAGCCCCACCATTTAATTCCCCCTATTCCAATAACATCCCCTCATTAATTGGAAAACTTCCATTTAATGTCACCTCAATCCATTAAATTATGTCAACCCATAATTTAATGAGGAGCCTTCCTATTTACCCCTTTTTAATTTAACTTTCAATGCATTTAATAATCTGAAACCTTCCCTCCCCCTTCTTAAATTAATTTTCATCACGTTTTATTTAATGTGGCGGTTTAATTTGGGAGCGTTACATTACCTGTATAATAAAATAATAGGAGGAACCTATTATTTTATTAAGAAGGAGAACCTTGTTGTGCGACGATGAATGCCTGCCTCCGACGAAGAACGACGAAGAACACCGGTTCCTCGGAGATCGACGACGCGACACCCTTTCTCTTCTCCACGACAAGAGAGGAGACATTGCTTCCTCCTCATCGCGCTCTGACGATGCCTATGATCCTCTTCCCCATGACAACGATGTCCGACATCAACTATTGAGGTAGGGGTTTTTGTATAAATTTCTTCACGTGATTTTTATACCCTCTTCATCGCGTGCTTTATTATAGGAGAGGTTGAGAACCGCTAACACGGTGGGTGCAGAATAACGAACAACTCCGAACCCACCGCTGTTTTTTTCTTGATGTGCAGAATCCTTGGAGACGATGAAACGAGACCGATATTGTGATTCGAGGCCGTCGTAGTGATGTACGGGTCCCGAGATGATCATAGGCGCAGACAGGAGGAAGAAGGGACCACTGGAATGACTCCGGTGGCCCGCGGAAATCTCCAGCGGTGCGGGTTGCCGGTGGCTGGAGGTGGCGGCCGGCACTAGCCGGCTGCCCAGAGGCGGCATCACCCTAGCGCGCCGCCGGCTGGAGCCCGCCGCAGCGGCGAGGAGTTGGATACCGCAGCCGCGCGGGATCCAGGGAGACGCAACGTCAGTCTTCGTGTCCGCGGAATGCAATGGGGGGTGGGACCGCGTCCCCCCTGCTCGGCTCGCTGGCCGAGCCAGCGCACCCCCCAACCAGGTCGGGTCGGGTCGCGGGGACCAGTCCATGCCATGCCCTCCCGGGCCTTACTAGGACATGAGTCGAGTCGACCCGGTTCGGGCCGACCCAGGGGGGATGGGCTGGGTCGGACCGGGCCCAGACCCCCCCACTTCGGACAGCTTTCGGTCATTTACCATAACATGAGCTACAAACCTCTGATCGACGCACTGTCAGTTGAGTAGGAATCCATGGATCAAGACGGTCATTTCAATATATTACACTCGAGGTTTTGGAAATGTATGGGTATGGCCGGGTTGGATCAAACTCGAAACCAACCGGTCCTTTGGAGCGGAAACACATATATCTCAAGGACCAGTCATCCGATTGACGTGCCGTCAATTGCGTTGGGATACTTTTATTGATAAGGTATTTTTGGATTACTCCTATTGATGTTTGGACACAACTATAATATGGTTGTGTTGGTTTTAGCTTAAAAACCAACTAGGCCCCTGGGACGGAAAAGCCAATAACTCTCAGACCAGGCGTCCGATTGACGCACAGTCTGTCACGTTGGGTTTCTTTTGACAAGGCATAACTTTTGGATACATCAACTATCGACTTCGTGACAGTTGATGTATCGAATCTCTTTTTCTTAAGGAGCGAACCCTTCCGGAATCGAGTATGCTGTGTGCGGGAACCCTAGAGCTGGCTGCGACTGCGACGATGACGACTGCACTTGGATCCTCTGTGGGTTCGGCAACGAGGAAGACTGTACCTGGATCCTCCGTGGGTTCGGCAGTGAGGACGACTACACCTGGATCCTATGTGGGTTCGGCAGTGAGGACGACTTCATGTGGATCCTCCGTGGTTTTGGCAGCGAGGATGAATGTACGTGGATCCTCCGTGGGTTCGGCAGGGAGGACGACAATACCTGGATCCTCTGTGGGATCGATAGTGAGGATGATTGTACTTGGATCATCCGTGGGTTCGGTAGTGAGGACGACTGTACTTGGATCCTCTGTGGGTTTGGAAACGATGATGACATTACTAGGATCCTCCGTAGGGTCCGATAGTGATAACTACTATTCTTCGATCCTACGTGGGTCCGACAGTATGACCTCTAGACTTGTATCCTGAGTGGGTCCGGCAGAGTAGCTGGACTTGAATCATATGTCGGTCTGACAACATAACTCTTCTTGTATCCTATGTGGGTCTGACAACTTAGATGAATCAGTGAAAACATCTGATCGTCTCCATCGCTATAGGAAGGATGTATACCTGTGTGAGCAAAGTCTTGACTTTCAATCATTATCATCGATGTGATTGACTTGCTTTCTTGTGTGGACTGGGTTGTGTTTACCTGTGTGGACTGGGTTGTGTTTACCTGTGTGGACTGGGTCTTGTTATCCAGTGTGGACTGGGTTATGCTATTCTATGTGGACTGGGTTGTACATGGGCTCATAAGTTGGAGCCAAACTGGAATTTATGACTTAGGTATATGTATGGGCATATACCTAAGTAGAGTCGTTTTATATTTCGTGATTGTATCTTTTCCTTTTTGGTTTATCCTTCATGGATTCTGATAGACCATTGGAGGTCTCGGTGTCCCTACTGAGTATCGTATACTCACCCCTGCATGGGCCATGTCTATACTACGTTGTGTTGGATGCAGACGATAGACATCACTGATCGATGTGGAGGCTTCTGGAGTTGGACGGTACCCGGAGGTGGACCACTTAGTGGGATGTACATTGAGCAGATGGCCAGACCCGAGGAGCTAAGGGGACTGTTTGTACCCACCCTTCAGGTGGGACTTCCAGAGGATGACTTGGTGTTGCTGTTTTACTTATTTCAGTTGTACTTTCTTTTCTGTTGTACTGTACTTTCAGTTGGGTTTGTATACAGGCCCATTTACATTTCTACACTTTTCTTGTACCCAGTTTTACTTAGTGCTACTTCACTTGTGTACTCTGTTGTGTATTTTACTTCATAAAGGCAATGACTTCCCATATTTTGGGATTTACGCCTTTGGTGCTAGTCATCAGCCCCTGGCCTATGGAAGGCGGGCTTCGGGTAGTCACAACATGGGCCCCGAGGACAGGTCGTGACAAGTTGGTATCAGAGGATTCGGTTCTACCACAGAATTCAAGAATCTGATAATTTCTTATATGTAAACCAATAGTGTTAAGGGTATCGAGTGTGGTTATCTATCTATTGAGTCATGTGTTGGTGTGGCGGCCGACGTATCCATACACCAGGACCCTGACTTCTGATTTCCGGCTCCATGCACGAAAACATTGATTGCATGTGTGTTTCAAATGTTTTCTTTGTGATTACTTTGTGTCAGCTAACCAGGTATACTGTATTAACAGTGGTGCACTTGTTTCTTTTCAGGATGGCCCGACGATGGCATCCATCTAGAGTTCCCAGTTACGTGTGAGATGGAAGACCACTGAGCGACAAGGCCATGGTGCAGGGCCCCATTTCAGCGGAGGCACTGGCGGTACCTCTACACGCCGAGCCACCAATTCCACCAGCCCTAGCAGCGGAGAGTGCACGACACCTGAGTGCACTACTTGAGTTTCAGTGTCAGAGGCCGCCCAGGTTTCTTGGAGAGATAGACCCTCAGGTAGCCGAGGATTGGCTGGAGGCTATCATTCGAGTCACCATATTAGTAGGGACACCAGCTGTCCTCATGGTGATCCTTGCGGAGAGTTTCCTACATGCAATAGTAGGTAGATGGTGGAACCTGATGCTCCAGGTGCATGATGAGGCATCTTTACTCTGGATGGACTTCGAGAGCCTCTTCCGCTTGGAGTTCGTTCCAGCCAACCTCTGTGCAGTGCGCATCCAGGAGTTACTACAGCTGCGGCTGGGCATCATGATGGTAGCCCAGTACTAGGCGAGGTTTACCAACCTATCGCGCTACTCCACACACATGGTACGAGACCCATTATTCCGGGCCCAGACCTTCGAGTAGGGAATGGGGCATGATACTTCATGATTGTATCTTTTCCTTTAAGGTTTATCCTTCATGGATTATGTGAGACCTTCGGGGGTCTCGGGGTCCCTACTGAGTATCGTATACTCACCCCTGCACGGACCATGCCTGTGCTACGTTGAGTTGGATGCAGATGATAGACAACACTGATCGAGGTGGAGGCTTGTGGGGATGGATGGTACTCGGAGGTGGACCACTTGGCGGGACGTACAAGGTGCGGACGGCTGGAACCGAGGAGCTGATGAGACTATCTGTAACCACCCTTTAGGTGGGACATTCAGAGGATGACTCGGTGTTGCTGTTTTACTTACTAGAGTTGTACTTTTGTTTAATTTGTACAGTACTTTCAGTTGGGTTTGTATACCGGACCATTTACTTTTTTTTCATTTGTCTTGTACCCAATTTTACATAGTGCTACTTCACTTTCGTACTCTGTTGTGTATGTAACTTCATAAAGGCAATGAATTCCCTTATTTTGGGATTTACGCTTTTGGTGCTAGTCGCCAGCCCCTGGCCTATGGAATGCGGGCTTGGTGTAGTCACGACATGAGCCTCGAGGAGGGGTTGTGACATACACGAATTAGTAAACTATTCACTACCCATGAGATAAGCTCTATAATGATTGTAGAACAATTTCACAAGGGATCCACAAGGTTTACCAATCTCTTCAAACTAATCTTCTGTCTCGGGATCATTCCCCAAGTTTACCTTCCAAACATAAATTGAACCAAAAAATCATTTACATAGATTTTGGGGGTTAAAATAAGAAAAATAATGTCCGAAAATCCATCAGTTATACTATAGAATATAATTGAAAATAAAACAAATGTCCAAATAGACCTTGGTGACTCATTTATCCCCACATTAGTTTCTAATCAAGGACCAAATCTAGAACAAACTATAAAGATTTAATGTAAATCCAAGATTCTAGTCAACTAATACTTAACATATAAAAATAAGGACATGAAATAAAATATGACCAAATAGGAACCTAGGTTGTAAAACCATTTATAATTAAGTATCTTGAGATTAAACATAAACCCACACTAGAACAGGTCTTTCACTGGACCAAAAGTAGGTACCAATCCCCATTAGAAGGAAACTACTTTTTGAGAAATTTATCACACACTTTGGAAATGATTTTATCTTTTATGCAGTAACAAGAAATATAAAAACATCATAATCGAACGAAGCATCAAATAGAGAAAACAATACGAATTAATATATAATGAATCAAAGAATATAATTATGAAATAATCATTATTACATAAGTGAATAAACTAAAAAGTGGTAGGTTTTTTTTGGAATTTCCCAGAAATCCCAAATAAAAATAAAATAATAAAAAATAAAAATATGAAACCATAAATCTCCATTTTTCCATTTGGGCATAGTTTAAACCCAAAACGAACCAATGAATGAACCCAACACAACCAAAATAAGAGACTTTATCCAAGGCACCTTGATAAAAAAACCAACAGTTACAAACACAAAATATTTTATGAATTGTGTGAGTGAAACCAAGATTATTAGATTCTCTCCATGTTTTTTTTCACTTCATTGAAAAATAATTTTACTTTATGATTGTTTAAAATACAATTAGATAATATTTTTCCTGAAAATGATATTATAAAAACAAACTAAAAATATTAAAAAAATTTATAAATCAACTTATAATTTTTAAGGAAACCATACATTTTGAAAAAATCACTTTAAACCCATTACTTTATATATAAATCAACCATTATAAATCCTTTTACTCATTCCACATTTTAATTACACATTTGAAAAATACTTTGAATATAATATATTTTAAATAATCATGAAAAATAAAAAATAACTAATATAGAATGAACCATGGTAATGATTATATAATATAATGAACTCAATAGTCCATGTATATGAAGGTTCCATTATTGCCCCATGTAACTAGGGCATATAGGGATATAAATCACATATCTATCATCAAATATTATCATGGAAAATATACAAGGCTTTAACATGTATGATACTAGACATGGTATTATCAAAAAACATATTTCAAGGTCCATCTACTATAATTGAATACAATCATTATACGACACCCTCTTGAGGTTTATCAGGATAAAAAGAAACCCATTTGATTTAACAAATCTCATGTGTAACAAGCTAGTGAGAACACACCATTCTATAGTAAAATGAATACATATATTATACATAGGATCACAGTTCCTCTTGATAAACCTAAATGGACATGTGAAATTAATAATGAAGTCAATAAACATATAAATTGATAATAATAAAATATCTATAAAAATATTCTAACCTCGTAAATCATTTCAAGAGAAAACCCCTTTTAAAATA
Organism: Viscum album; assembly: GCA_963277665.1. NCBI lineage: Eukaryota > Viridiplantae > Streptophyta > Magnoliopsida > Santalales > Viscaceae > Viscum > Viscum album. The sequence goes on from OY728138.1 coordinate 1,411,506,084, forward strand.
AAATTCTTCAAATTAAATTTAAATAATACCCATTAGGTAATTATAAAGACCGCACACACAATAATAAATTAGATTCTGTGAGGTTCTCATAAATTTCATGAAATTCAATAAACAAGTTCAAATTAGTGTTACTAAAAACATGGCTGAAGAATTTAGGCCTTCCACAAATTATTTGAAATTTATTTTGAAAACATAATTTAATTCAATATTATATGGATTTCACATTAAACACAACTTCAAACACCATTCCTTTGAAAACTAACTTTCCAACTAATTCATGTCCTAAATGGAGAAAATCATCTTTGAACAAATAATTCATTTTAGAAAAACATGTTGAAGAAATTTAAAATCTCATGGGACACAAAAACCTTATTAATACTATAAAGTCATTGAAATCAATTTAAAGCCCTTTATTCAAAGTAAGACATCACTTTAGAAAACCCAAGGAACAAAATATAATTTCTTTATAAATCATAATTGGATCAACAAAATATTCTCAATCAACAAAAAAAATGAAATTAACTTTATTAAAATATCAAAAGAATACAATTCTCAAGCACAGTTTAAGAAACCATTTTTAAGTACATATGTGTCACCTTCAACAAATAAACTCCGAAATAACAAAATTAAGATAGTTTACAAGCCCATGAAACCAAACACCACTTTAGAAACAGACTAGAACTATAGTTTTTTAAATTGACCTATTAGGGTTATATGAGGTATCCAAACCAAGCTAAAGGGTTGAAAATGGACTGGGAAGAGTAATAAATTTAAATAGAGATCTTTTGAGAGGGATATTTCATTGAATATTGGGTTATCCTTATAAAAAGGATGGAGGGAATGATGTAAATGAGCTGACTCGCATATAGTATTTTGGCTTGGATAAAGGGAAGATGGAGACAGACATAAAAATATAGGAGTTAAAAGGGTTAATTATCAAATTGAAATCATAGAATAATTCAAGGTTGGGGCACCCTATTTAGTAAACTATACCCCACCCATGCTGATGAAAATATATAATTAATATCATACCCCCGTAGTTGCACCAAAGACTCACATGGATTTTTTAAAACCATGTTCCACCCTAACATGATAACCAATACACATTCCAAATGATCTGTAAATGTAAATTTTCTAGGTATCCAACATATATTTACCTATCCCATGTTGAAAAACATTTCAAGCGATATAAAAATTACATGCTTCATAAAATTTCAAACTAGTCTCTCCAAAAATATATATCACTCAAAAAATGAAATACAATAATATAATATAATAAAATACAATTACAAGTGGGTTTGAAATGTCTCTAAAAATAATTTAAATAAAATTGTAAATATTTCTGTTATATTTTATTACAGTTTCCTCTTGATGAAATTTATGATTAGAGGACAAAATTCATTAAAATGTGGGTAAAATTATTGTTTCCACATCTTTTAACCCAGATGATATTAGAACAGACCTGAATAAAGTATATTTTAATTGTAAAATACAAATGTGGAATGATGGAAAACATATCTACAATAGTTATTTCCCAATCATTGTGGAAAACAAAGTTGGAATATATTTTCTATCATGATTATTCCTTTGAAGAACAACGAAAAAATGGGGAAGAACCAGTTTTTGAAAAAAATGATCAAACAAATAATGATTCAAGTGATTATTCTGAGGAGGCCCTAAAAATACTTCCAACGATATAGTCACATGTATTTTTTGATCCATCCATGATTTTTATAAGGTGATCACCCACCTTGAAAAATAATATGAATTGATGGATAATTCCCTAAAACAGAAGAAGTTTTTGTGTATAAATATTAATAAATAATATATTTAAAAATAATATAGGAATACAGACCAATAATATGGGTTCTCTAGAATTCAATTTTTTTTATTAATAAAATACTATGGAAGGAGAATCTATTCAACTCATTAACAAATGTTGAATTTACGATAAGAAAAAAATCATTACATTATTCATAAAATGTTTAGAATATAAATTATATACAATTAGATATTAGATCAAGTGTATTTGATGTAATATAAGGGAACAATTCTTGATGCTCAAAATAAAATATTTAAAATTTCAATGAAAAATAATAATTTTTATTGAAAATATAATAATCGCTATTAATATAATGTCTCTTGACCTCGGTGGCAATTTGTAAAATATGGATTCACACTTCCAAAGAGGATAATTAGTTCAAATATTTTCTATCTTATAGAAATAAGATATTATGCTTAACTAAATCTATAACTCTTATAATCATAAAATAAAATATACCCCACTTCATAGAAAAAACATGGATCTATTATTATTACATTTTTAAATTTTGAGAGTTCTAAATAAACCTTTTGACAAATATGGGATGAGAATAATCATATGAAATTTATTAATACATAGAACTTGGATGAAATAAATTATATAAGAGTTTTTTTCATGAAAAATATAAAAAATAGTAATTTTTTAGAAACATATAATGGTATTCATGGTGTCCATATTATTGATAAAAAGAAAAAAATGGTTTTTCTCTATTTAAGGGGATGTAAATGGATCTGGGAATACAGAATGTGTTTTTTGGAATAACATATAAATATATAAAAATAAAAGAAACAACACATCATTGAGGATGAAATATCACATTTTGTAAATATCACCGAAAAAGAAAAAAAATTACATATCTAAAATAATTTTGAAGGATACAGAATTTCTTTGTTTTTTATGTAAATGTTTATAGTGTTTATAATAATGATGTTCAAATTAAAAAATAAGGTGGATAGTGTAATTAACCAAATAATTCCAAAAAATAAAATAAAGTTAATGAAGAAAAGAAATGTTTGTTGACATAGGGCTATATACATTCAGAATTTGTTCACAAGTTTATTCCCAATATAGAAATGAATGATGATTCACCAAAAAGGATGGGTTGGTTCTTTTTGGAATAAAAAACATGAATATGGAATAATAGTTTAATGTAATGTGTTTTGATGAAAATGGAGTAATGTTAGAGAAATTAAGAATAAACTAAATCATGTGAATGAAATGAGGGGATGTGAATTTGAAAGAAATTCATGAAGAGGTTTGTTAAGCTCAAAGAAAATTTAAATAAAATTTAAATTAATTATTTTGATGAAACAATGTGGGTGATCTTATAATTTTCCCCATGTTTCAAGGGACGTTATGATTTCATAAATAACCATACTAGAAATGGTAAAAAGGATGATAAAATCACTATAAAAGGAATGTTTTAATGGGAAATAAGAAAACCCACATGAAGATTAATTTTAATTAGCTAAATTATTATAAATTTATGGTATATAAATTTCGAAATAGTCATGAGGATGATAAATGAAGGATATAAATGATTTAATGGGATGTTAAAATATAATGAAAATAAAATAAGATATAATAATATTATTAAATATTTTAATATTTAATAAAAGTTTATTAATAGTAGAAATAAATAAGGGAATTCCATATAATGAAATATCCATGAAAGGAAATAAGTACATGCATCCCATGAAGGCTACATATTTGAAAAATAATGTATCTACCATGAAGAGTTATATATTTTCCGAACTAAAAAGAAATGAATATATTGGTTGACATGTCTCTCTAATCATTTTTTACTCAAAAATTTCATTGAATGAGACCTATTATTCCCATATATATATTATTTTTATTCTATATAATTTAATTTTGTGAATTATTGGGGGAGATGGTACATGAGAAATATGATTATTTTATAGTTATCTTGAAGTATCCATCTTATATATGATGCCACATATTAGAATATTGACGTTTTCATGATGATGTTATCATATATATTTTTGAAAAGTGAGAATTTACTATTTGAGATAGAGAAATAATGTGAAACTACGAATAATTTATCATTTTACTTTATTTTAGAATATTTTTGATATTAATAAAAATTTCATTAAAATGGTATATGTATTGATTTTTTATCATTGTAATGAATGAATAAATAATGAAATTAATGGGGGAGAATGATAATGATTAAAATAATATTGAAATATAATTTATATAAATCTATTTATAATACTTATCTAGGTAGATATTATTGAACCCATTGTTTTTTTTTAGTATTTTTTTCAATAAGAAATGACATAAATATATATTGTGAATGGATTATTTGAATGAATGTAAAGAAACAAAGAATATATCAAGTGATAATTTTCCCTCATAGGTGTCAATATCTATTGAAATATATATATTGGATGGAGAAAAAATAATATCTGTAGTTTTGGAGTTATAAATAACCTTCAATAATGTATTATTATTTTGATGAAGAAATTTCAATAAGGGGGAATAAATGAGATATTTTAATCTTTATCAAATTAAAAATGATTATTCATGATATTTTTCATTTGTAAATGAAATAATGTAAATCCATTGATATGTGTAAATGTTATACAAAACCTAGTTTTCTTATTTTGGAACAATCCCAATGAATATCATATATAAAGGAAACTATTTATTTCAATATATTTTATGGATATTGGTATATAGAAAAAAATAAATATCTACTAAAATGTCAGGTTTCATTTTTTGAAAATTATCATGGATAATGTTATGAGTTTATTTTAATAGGATGGAGTTTATATATGTTCCAAACTATTTTGAAATTGACATAAGAATATTTATGATATATTGATAAATTCAAAAAGCGATTTCAATTTTTTCAGAGAGAAATAGATAAGTATAATGTCATTGGGAGTGGATATAAGAACATTGTAGAAGAGTTTAAAGAATTATATGAGTTGATTTTTTTTTATATTTATAAAATTATTTCATACATAATTTATTCTTGTGAAGTATTTGGAGAATGGATATTTTTCACTATAATATCTAACACCTAATATATGGTACATCAATTTCAGTTCATAACACATAATGTCTCCATCATAAATGAGATATAAAAAATGAAATTATGTCACTATAATGTGTTATATTTATTATATGATTTTTAATATATTTTAATCGATTCATTAGTTATCATAATTATATGTATAATTTTTATGTATAACATACATGAATATATTACAATTCTAAATAATGTGTACAATATTTTAGATGATATATGTTATCATAAAGGTGATGTATAATATTATATGTAACATTAAAAAGATAGAATCTAATTGTCAAAATTAAACAAAATATGTACTATAATGTTTTATAATGATCATTTGGTTGAATTGTTTTGATATATATAGAAAAATAATTCGAATTTGGAATCATTATTAGAAAATGTTGTACTAATATCTTAATGTTCATGTATCAGCATGAATTTTCTCAGTCATAATTCAATCAAATGTGATTAGTAAAATAGAGAAGTAATTGTCAATTTATTGAGATAAATCAAAACATAATGGATATTTTAACGTGTTCAGGGAAATTTTGAATGAAAAATATTGTCTTTTTCATTAATTTTCATGATAAAGTGAAGCCTTATTTTGTGGAAAATGAATGATGGATTTATTTTTAAAAAATAACGGTGATGATTTTAATGAATAAAAAATATATAACTATATACTAAACAAGATGATTTTACTATGGAGTTAAAGTTGGGTAACATATCTTATAAGAAGAAATTACTTTTTGTTACTGTATATATATTATTTAAAATTTATTATAATATCCATGAACTGGTAAGGTGACCTAACTTGAACCCTTAAAAACAGGAATGATATCCACTCCCACATATACCTTATAGCCACCAGAGTCCCCCATACCCCACCCATATTTTCTTTTATGGATATTAGATTATCTAGATTCTATATAGTACTAGGATAATAAACAACACTTATATTTCATAATATATGGGCATTATCGATGGAGGAAACATTATTCGTGATGGAAGAGGATCCATCATCCTCAACTTCACTACATTCATTTGGATTAGTGATCAGTCAAGGATAAAGTAAATAAAATGCTGATTCATCTATTTCATCATATATATTAAATGAAATAGATTTTTTTAGTAAAAATAGACTAAATTACAATAAAAAATTCACTAAATAGACTCATCTCCGTCCCTTAGTCCACTCATATCATATTCAATGGTTTATCAGTTCTATTAATAATTACATAGAGTTCCTTCAAAATTATTTTGAGGAGAATAAAGATGTTGACATCCTGGCATCCATGGATACTCAACGTGTTTCTGTTATTTTCTTCTATAGTGTGGGCTTGTTTTCTCCGAAAGGTGTATAATTAGTTAAAGAGGAATCACTTCATACCCACTACATTATACCCCCGTAATTTTTTCTTTCTATTATTTTTTCATGATTTTAATCATGTTTACCTACCTTGTAGTTTTAATAAAAAAATTGACAAATAATTAAATACATAAAATGATAATGGACTTAATGAGGATACCACAACCCTAATATTTCCTGAGGCTTTATATAAATCAATTATTTAAATTATGCACATAATATTTGTAACACCCCATTTTTTTAGAAAAATAAATTGAAATTCATGAAACTTTGTTTTATGTAGGTATTTATAACTAGCCTTTAAACATAAATTTTCCACTTCTATGTTTTGAATTTTGAAAAACGATCATCTACAATTCAGTTATCAATGTCATTTGGAGTCAAATAGAACAAACATAAATTTTGTGAATAGTATCATACCCTTATGAATAATAATATAAATAGTAAAATGAACCTAATGAATAAAATCTTTTATTATTATTTAATTTTTTTTATTGATTTAAGATAATGAAATATTGGTTAATTTTTCAATGTTATATAAAAGAAGTTAGAGATTTAAAATTGTTAATTTTTTAATTAAGTATGAATTTATTTTAGAATTAAATTAGTAATATTTATAAAATTAGTTTCAAAAAATGGTGTTAAATTTTGAAATATATGCGTCAAAATTTTTGTAGGGTAAATATTGTGGATTTTTTTGAAACAGTTGATTTTTTTGTGAATTGTAAAAATATAGTTTGAGTTTCGGTGTGTTTAATGAAGTTATTAATGATGCAATAATGATGTAATAAATCTATAAGACCTTTTTATATTAAAATATGACATGAGGTTTCCCATGTGGTGAATACCATGGGAAAATACCGTGGTTAAGCCCATGGGTTTTCAAAAACCTCTAATGAGGTATCCCATAGAAATTAATAAAATATTCCCTCAATTTTGCTATAAATACCAACCCATTCCATAATTACATTCATTAAAAATTTCAGTTCAGTGAATATCTAGCCTTATTAACACCATAGTACACCTTCCATGGTGTCCTACACCCCATGGTCCCCACCATCATGTTTTATGAGTTACTATACAAGGTAAGGGAACCCACAACCCTTCCCCTTTTCAAGATTTCATTTTATGTTATTTTCTTACATTCATTGGGATTAGATTATGATATTCCATTACATACCCTCCCTTACATCCCATATTATGTATTAATGATGCTATATCAATGTTCTTTCATCAATATACTCTAGAAAATTTTATGTGATTGTGTCAGGCTTCCAAATTTTCATAAGGGATTTCTCAACTTTTCTTTTATTTCAAGATTCCTTTATTTTTAATTTCCATACTCAACTCCCCTTATACAAGAATAATTAATTGTCTAGAATCTTACATATTCTATATTTCGTCACGTATATTGAATAGTCACCATTATATTTCAACTCTTATCCCACTTATTCTTGAAATTAAAACATCGTCTGTGATTAGTCAAATTACCGATATCATAGACGTTCTGATTTCAATTTCTTTTAATTCCTTCCGAACACAACAAGAAAACATTTTATGGAGGAAAAATATTAAAATTTATTTTTTATATATTATATAAGGTTATGGAATCATTTTATACAGATTTTTTTTATTTATAAATCAATTGAGTTCATTATAATTGGAGAATCGCGAAAATGACCTAAAAAATGTCAATAATGTTTTAACTTATGAATCACCCTCATATCAGAATTAAAAATGTTAAATGGAATAATTTTTGGTTCTAGAAATATTTAAATACCACTCTATTCCTATTATGTAGTTTCACTTCTAATCGTCAAGATTATCCATCTTGAACCGATCATGGAAAGCATTTAATGAAATAACCCAAAACAATGGATGGAACACAATACTAACATTTAATGTGAGAAATGATGTTATGAAATGAAAATACTTGGTATTATAGGCATTAATATGATTCAGTAAGATATTAATAAAACTCTCTTAACCATTTTATAGGTGGATTAAGACAATTATTAAGTAAAACAAACCTGAGGTAAGGGAATTCTTAACACGATTTCGATTCATTGGGTTAAAGTTCTACTTCATTATTTATATGGTATTAAAACTATTTTTGAGATGGGTTTGGTTTATATTATGTTTAATTATGTGTATATATAGTCTATATACATATTACATACACTCTATTATTTTTTGCTTCAATTATATTATTTTTGTAGGGGGTTTACTTTTAAAATACTCTTTAAAAGTTCAATTTTACAAAATTCAAAAGAAATTTTTATGCAATTATTCATGTTTTATGATTATGTTATTGTTCATATGAATTGTTTATGATGAAATTTGAGACCAATATCTCCCTATAATTATATGTTTATGAGTATGTTGTAGGTCCTCTGTATGGTTAATGAAAGTGTAACTGCGATGTTCACAAAAATTGTAAGGTAGTCGTGAGGGATACAAATTATAAAGTAGTTGATAGGGTTACTAGATTAAATAAATAATACCCCAAAGATACCATTATGGTACTATTTATGTTATTATGTTTTTTGGGGATCTTTTTGAAATATCAGGCTTAATAAAGTTATTATATAATGTTGAGAAGTATTTCCTTTGAAAATGTTTTCATATGTTACAAGAAATCATGGACTAATATATACTTTCATTATTATCGTATCCCCTACTATGATTTTTGTGACAATCCCTTGTTTTCAAATGATTTTAAAATATTTATAAGGATGTGTTCGAAAAATAATGAATCCATTTAAAATGAGTGCTGAATGGTCACTGAAAATCAGGTAATAGTTGAATAGATTTATATTTTGGAAGAAATGAATATTGTTTTTATTTTATCTAATTTGTATTAATTAATAATGATATGAATGTATTATGTCCCAATTCCCAAAATTTATAAACATTAAATGATCCATAATGTGAAAGGAAGTTAAATCTTGACTAAATTCATGATTATGTAATGTAATAAGGTCGGGTCCTTATAGTTGGCATCAGAGGTTGTTTTAGAGAAATTTATGGGTTATTTTGACATTAATATAATAATATAAATGTTTGTTACTTAATGATTAATTTTAAATGTTATATAATTTAAGTATTAACATGTTTCATTGAGTAAGATATGTTTTTTTCATAATGGTAGTCGGCATAAGAAACATGGAAGCTGAAGAAAAGAACCACTAACAGAATGAAATTCTTCCAAATCTGCAACATGGAATGTTATAAATCATATCTATAATGTTTGAGAATGTAATGGATCAGCTAACATTGGAAATTAATGGTGGTGGAATCTATGCATGAGAACAACCAGAGATACAAAAATAGAACATGTTAGCAGAGGAATATTTTATGATAAACACCCTCATTTTTTCAATGTATCCTCTCACATAGTACCAGATTAAGGATATCATAAAGCCTTTGAATAGATATTTGATGTTATAGTGTGTTAAGATAATACAATTGTAAGGATTAACAGTTATAATTTTGATGGTGAAGTTGATTAGTGGTGGTCAATGATGATGAATATTAGGGATAGAGAGGATGTCGATGCCTATGAGTGGTATGAATTTAAAAGTATTTTCCCTGAAAAATATTTTCTAGAAGTGTTGTGACATAGGTTCGAGAATAAATTCCTTGAATTGAAGAAAAAGGATGAATATTTAGTGGTTTGGTATGAAGAAAACATTTCTCTACTTGTGAGGTATGCTCAAAATAATATTCTGGATCTTGATAGAAAAATAAACCGCTTTTAGACAGGATTAAATCCAAAGTATCGAAGGTCGTTGGCTAGCTGTGAATTAAAAAGTTATCATTAAATTGTCTGATATGCTGATAGGGTAGAGATGAAGTTTACTGATGATCACACAAACTTTGAAAGCAAGGAGAAGAAGAGGTCCATATGGAAAGCGATGGGTATGAATCTACCAAAGAAATCTGATGGTATGAAAATGCAAGTTTTAGTTTGTGAGATGTGTGGAAAGAAGAACCCTGGGGAATGCATTCCCAAAACTAGGATGTTTTTTCGATGTGGTAAGTTTGGACATATTTACACAGATTGTAATGAAATTGATCCTACTAACAATCCCGATAATAAAACAATGAAGTGTTTTAAATGTGGGGAGATGGGTCATTTTGAAAACTCCTCCCAAAATAGAGATATGAATGATGCAAAGAAGCCTGACTACAAGACTAAAGGTTTAGTCAAATCACTTGCGACTACGTCAGAAGATGTCGGGCCATCCAATGAAGTTGTATCAGGTATATTTTTTAGTTATAATTTTCTATTTTTTTGTTCGATATAGGGTCTACACATTTCATTATTTCTAAGAAATATTCTGGCTAATTGTAAATATGACCTCAAAAAATGATGCCAAAACTAAATGTTAAAACACCTAAGGAAAATATTATAGCATTACGAAATTATAAGAATCATTATATTGTGGTCTGTGAAAGGTCTTTACCTGTAATCCTTTTTTCCCCTTAGTAGAGTTTGATGTCATCTTGGGAATAGATTGGATTTCTATCTGTAATACTATGATTGACTATAGAGTTAAAGAATAATTTTCAGAAATAATTTCATTTTGTATATATGAACAAACCCATACAATTGATTACATTTCATGAAGTTGAAAAACCGTTGAAATATTGAGATGAATGTTATGATTCTCATATTTTTGAAAACAAGTGAATCGTTCAGATTAATTATGTGAAAGTGGTAAATGAATACCTTGATGTTTTTTCTGATTATTTACCTGGTGTCATACCTGACTGAGAAGTCAAATTCACAATTTAATTTGTTTATAATGCTAATCCAATTTCTAAAGACACAAATCTAATTTCTCAAAAGGAGCTTTTGAATTGAAAAATCAGTTTTAGTATTTTCTTGAAAAAAGGATCCATTCATCCTAGCACTTCACCCATGGGGCTGCTAATTTTTTTACAAAAAGAAAGATACGTCCATAAGACATTTCATTTATTATTAAGCATTTAACAAAATCACTATTAAAAAAAATTATCATTGGCCTCAAATCGATGACCTGTTTGAGAATCTCTAGGGAGCTCAGTACTTTTCAAGATTGAATTGAGATCTGGATACCATCAGATGAAGGAGAAGGAGGATGGCATACTTAAAACATCTTTTCATACGTGATATGTGCACTTTAATTTTATTGTTAGGTAATTTGGGTTAACTAATTCACCAGCTGTATTCTTGAACCATATGAATAGAATATTTCTTGAGTTCATGGATATGTTTGTGATTGTGTTTATTGATCAAATTCTGGTATTTTCTAAGAGAAAAGTGGATAATGAAAAAATCTAAGGGTTGTTTTTTAAACCATAATGGAAATGCAACTATGTGGAAAATTCAGCAAGTATGATTTTTGGTTTCAAAAAATTTATTTTCTCAGGAACATTTTAAATAAGGAATAATAGTTGATCCTACCAAAACAAAAGTTTTTAATGATTGAATAAGACATACAAGTATTACAGAGATTCATAGTTTTCTTTGATTAGCAGGTTATTAAGGAAAGTTTGTTAAAAACATTTCTCAATGATCCAGCCCACTAACTATGTTTACAAGATAAAGGGTTAAATTTATTTGGACAGAATAATGTGATTTATTTTCAGTAACTGAAGATGATATTGGTGAATTCTCTATTTTGGCCTTTCCTTCCCAAAAATGGTGAGTTTTTCATCAACATTGATTCTTCATTAAAAGGACTTTGTTGTGTTTGGATGTAGAATGATTATGTAATTTCTTATGCATTAGGACAGCTAAATAATCAGGATTTAAATTATCCAACACATGATTTGGAATTGGCAATAACCATGTGATGTTTGGAACATGATCCCATGATTAATGATATGATGATATTTTTCATATAAGTTATTGGTGCCATAAATAGCTCTTTTTAGTTTTAGGTTTATGTATATTCATCATTATATAACCAAATTAAGAAATCTTAGAAGGAAGACCATGAGATACAAAAAATGTATATTTGGTTAAAATGGGTAGGTTGAAAAAATTTATCCATGTTATAGATTATATTTAAAGATATGGTAAATGTTTGTGTGTGCCTTGTGATATTATGTCGAAGAGATATTTTTTGTGTGAAGCTCATAGATCTCCATTTTTAGTTCAACAAGGATGTAATAAGTTGTATAGAGACTTTTGGAAGTATTAATGGTGGGATGGAATGAAACGAGTTATTGCTGATAATACCATGCAATGTTTGACATGTCAACAGGTTAAAGAAGAGCAGTAGTTACTGAATGGGATGCTTTAGCCTTAACCAGTTATAGAGTGGAAATGGGAGAATATAGCCTTGGACTTTTTAGTGTGACTACAAAATACTTCTCATGGTTATATTGTAATTTGGGTCACTGTTGATCGGTTGAAAAAAAATCTTCACATTTTATTTCTATTCAAGATATAATGTATTTAGATCAGCTTTCTCAAATATACCTCAATGATATTGTCTAGTTACATGGAGTTCCTATTTATAATGTATCTGACCAGGATCCCAAGTTTACTTCTAACATTTGGAAGGGAGTTCATAAGTCATTGGGCACAAAATTAAATTTTAGTATAGATTTTCATCCTCAATTATATGGGCAGTTAGAACGAACAATTTAGAAATTGGAGGATATTCATTGATCTTGTTCAATAGATGACTAGGGAATTTGAGATCAGTTTTTTTCATAAGTTGAGTTTTCTTTTAATAATAGCTTATATTCTAGTATAGAAATGGAACCTTTCGAGGCATTATATGGGAATGATGATAGAGTCAAGGGTTTTGGGATGAAGTAGGGGAAAGAATTTTGACATGGAAAAAATAAATATAGGATGTGACTGGGAAAGTGAAGATGATCCAACAACACATGAGGGCAGCTTAGAGTAGGTTGAAAATATATTCATATAACAGATGGAATGACATCTATCTCAAGGTAGGTGAAAATGTTTTCCATAAAATATCTCCTTGGAAACGAGTGATGTGTTTTTGACTGAAAGGGAAGCTATGTCCACGGTTCTGAAATACTATTGAGATCTTGGTGAAAGTTGGACCATTTTCATATAGATTAGATTTTCCTCCGATTTTCTCTCAAGTACACAATTTTTTTCATGTTTCAATGTTGGGAAAGTATGTGCTAGATTCAAATCATGTCTTGAGCCCAGAAAAAGTTCAGTTGGAAGAAAGCATTTCATGTGAAGAGAAACCAGTCCATATTCTTGATCGAAGGGAATAGGTATTTTGGAATAAGGTAATCCACCGGGTAAAGGGTTTTGGAGAAACCACATGGTTGAATAAAAAACATGAGAATCTGAAAATGATATGAGGAAAAAGTACACTCCCCTATTAAACAAGTAAATACAGTTATGGGAACATGATTTCTAGAAGGTGGGGAAAATATAACATCTCATGGTTTTAGAAAAATAAATTAAAATGCATGAACCTTTTTTAAGTAGATTTTTATAACTATTTACTAACTGTAATTTTACTACATCTATGTTTTGAATTTTAGAAAATGGTCATCTATAATTATGTTTTGTATATTATTTAGAGTCTAATGGAACCAACTTAATATTTAGTGCATAGTAACATACCCTTATGAGTTGTAATATTAATAGTAATATGACACAAATTAATAGAAAGGTGTTCTATTAAATTATTTTATTATGGATTTAATATAATTACATCTTGGTTAATTTATTAATGTGATATAAAAGTAGATATAGTTTTAAAATTGTTAATTTTTCAATTAAGTATTATTTTATTTAAATTTTAAATAAGTAAATTGTAAAAAATATTTTTAAAAAATGGAATTCATTTTTGAATTCAACTCACCAAAAAATGTTTAAGGGAATTTTTTTTGAATTTTTTGAAATAGATTTATTTTCAGTGAATTTTAAAATTACAGTTTCTGTTTTGATGTGTTTAATGAAATAATTAATTATGTAAAAATGATGTAATAATTATGGTTGACTTGTGTACAGTAAAATATTATATCTTGTGTCCCACGTGGAAAATACCACTAGAAAATACAATGGTAATGCCCATAGTTTTGCAAAAACCACAAATGAGGTGTCCCTTGAAAATTAATAAAATAATCCCTCACTTTTTCTATAAACAGAAACCCGTTCCATCATTCCATTAATTAAAAATACCTCCTCAAAAAATATATGGTCATATTACCTACGTTATATTCCACACAAGGATTCTTCAATCCCCCAATGTACCAAAAATCATTTTTTAGGTGATACTCTACAAGGTAAGGGAATCCACCACCCTTCTCTTTTTCAAGATTTCATTTTATGTTATTATTCTTAATTTAATTTGACTTAGATTAGGATATTTCATTCCATACCCCCTTAATTCTTATATTATTTATGAATTATGAGATACATCTTGTCTGTCATTAAAATATTTTATGACATTTTGAGTGATGTCGTTTGGCTGCCAAATATTAAGGGATTTCTCAACTTTTGATTTATTTCAAGATTCCTTTGTTTTATTTTTCCTAACTCACCTCCCCTAATCCCAGAGTAATTAATTATCCAGTATCTTATAAATTTTTTTTTTCATTATGTTAATTTAATAATCACTATTATATGTTTCTCCTCTCCCGCTTAATCTAGTAATTAAAACAATATTTGTAATGTGTCGAATTACTGATATTATTGATCATGTGATTCAAATTTATTTTAATTTCTTAAATAACGATAATGAAACCATTTTTTTGTTGAAATAGATTATTATTTATGTATTACATCTTATCTAAGGTTCTAGAATAATTTTATTCCCTTGTAATTTATTTATTAAACCTATGAGTTCATTACAAATGAAGAATCTCCAAGATGACTTAAAAAAATATCTATAATGATTTAACATATGAATCATCCGCATTTCCAAATTGAAAAAGAAAAATGTTATAATTTATGGTTCTATAAATAATTAAATATCACCTCATTCCAATTCTGAATTATCACTTCAAATTGACCAGAATGTCCATCCATAACTGATCATGGAAAACATGTAAAGAAAGTACCCAATACAATAGAAGGAACAAAATATTAACAATTAATTAGAGAAATGATCTAATGAAATGATCATATAAGGTATTATAAACATGAATATTTTTCTATAAGATATTAATAACACTCTTTTTACTATTATATAGGAGGATTAAAACATGTTTTAAGTCAGACAATTATAAGGTGAGGGAATTCATTACCCGATTTCCATTCATTGGGTTAAACTATTAATTCATTATTTTTGTGTTATTAAATTTTTTTTGTAATGGGGTTTGTTTATTTTTTTTCTAATTATGGGTATTTATGTTGTATAAACATTTCCATTAACTATATTAATTCACTCTTCAATTATATGATTTTGTAATGGGATTTTCTTTAAAAATCCTCTTTAAAAATTCATTTTGAAAAAATTCAAAAGTAATGTTTTTATGCAATAATTCATGTTTTATGATTATGTTCTAATTCATGGGAATATTTTATTGTCATTAACTTTCCTCGAGGCCCGTGCCATGACTACCCCAAGCTCGCCGTCCATAGGCCAGGGGCTGGAAACTAGCACCAAAGTTGAATCCCTGATAAAAAGGGAAGGCATTTCCATTTAAACTGTAACACACACACACACTTTGAACACAAGAAGAAGAGACAAAAAGTACTAAAAATAGAAAATTAAGGTGTGATAAAAGTAAATGGGTCAGTATAACAACCCAAATGAACAACAAGTACACGTACAAGTAATAGTAAAAAACCCTCACAGATCGTCTCCCAAGGATCCTACCGGAATGGTAGGTACAGAACTCGATCAACATGACCCTGCGGTACATACCGTCTAGTCCAGATCTGGGCAGCCTCCGTCCATCACCCTCAGCCTCGATCACTGCTATCCTTCATCTGCACAAAACACAACAAGGTGTTGGCAAAACCCGTGTAGGGGTGAGTATAACAATACTCAGTAGGGGACCCCGAGACCCCTGAAGGTCTCCAAGAATCAGAAAATGATAAACCAAAGTAGAAAGATACAATCATGAAGTATCAACCATCCATACATAGGTATATTCCTTTATATATACCAATGTTATCAGTCATATTCCAGCTACAACTCTCGAGCCCTAACACAACCCCAGTCCAGACAGGAAGTAAAGTCAATCACCACGATGGTAATGGTTGAAAGACATGAATTAGCTCACACAGGTATACAAATTTTGTAAAGTGATAGAGATGATCATATGTAGTCACCGATTATTCTAAGATGTCGGAACCACACAGGATACATGACTAGCTAAGCAGTCGGACCCACACAAGATACATGACCAGCTACTCTATCGGACCAACACAGGATACAGGAACGGAAGTCAAAACTATCGAACCCACGTAGGATTCCATTACAATAGTCATCATTGTCGAACCCATGTAAGATTTCGATACAGTAGTCATCGTTGTCAAACCCACAAAGGATTATGGTACTATAATCGTCGCACCCAGCTTTAGGGTTTCCACACACAACATGCTCGAATGCGGGAGGATCCGCTCCTTGAGCCAAATTTTGATACATCAACTATCACGAAGTCATGAGCTAATTTATCCCGTAGTTCTATCTCATCATAAGGAACCTGAAGTGATAGATGGTTCATCAATCAGATGCCTAATCTGAGAGATATTGGCATTTCCTTTCCAGGGTCCCGGTTGAATTTACACTCATTCAAAACTCATTGGTTTTCCAATGTTTTCCAAAAATCAAAAAGAGTATCGCAAAAGGGCCCCCTCGTCTCGAGGGTCCCACTTCCACAGATCGCGAATCGTTCGGACATGCGGTCTTGAAGATATTCGCAATAAAGCAAAATCGGGGCCGACCTGGCCCGACTCGTCAAGCACAGCGGGTCGCGGTTCTCCTACGTGCGGCGCCTGCGGTCACCGCGATCCACCATCCTGGATGGTAAGCAGCTGGATGGTTTTCCCAGCAGAGCGGCCCGCAGAAGCGGGCCGCAGTCTTCCACCACGAAGCACCTATGTGCGCCATGGCTCTTCATCCCGATCGGCAGGCGGCCAACAGGTTCAGTTCGGCCAAGCGGCCTGCGGTTTCGGGCCTTATCTCTTCCGCGCAGCACCTGCAGGTGTCGTGGTCCTCCAGCCTAGCCGGAAGTAGTTGAATGGCTCTTCCATCCAAGAGGTCTGCCGATGCGGCCCGCAATTTTCCTCCACAGGGCTGGTACGACGGCACCTGTCCACCACCGCCGCAGCCCGGCCTGGCCACATCCTTTAGTTTCATAGCGCAGCGCGATAGTGCCACACCTTTTCATTTGCTACGATTCTTCTCCAGCGTGGTGCGATGTCACCGTGCCCTATTGGCTCCACCTCCATCTTTATTATGATCAACAAATATGGGGGAGGTTCGTTCGTGTTCATGCGGCCTGAACCCTCCCCGTTATGACGTTAATAGTTGGTAATTCACATTCCTTAATTAGAAATATAAAGTTTGGAAATATAAACAACTCAAAACAACCCCCTACCTCGATTTCAACGTATTTTTGACGGTTTTGTGGAAAGAGAATTTGAAGACATCGTCGTACGTTGCGCCCGTCAGAAACTACGGACTCGTAAAATTCTTATGTATTTATGAAAAAAAATTCCATGGAATTTCTAGGTATTTACAGTCTCTCCACCTTAGGTATTTACGTCCCTGTAAGCTACAACAAACACTTGGGGAACAAATTGGGGTACTGAGCATGCATCTGAGCCTCCCACTCCCATGTCCTCTCCTAAAGGTTCCCGTGCTGCCAGAAAATGCGCAGCAGAGGAATCAATCATCCACATAGGACCCTCTCCTATCGATCATAGATCTCCACTGGGACCTCCGTGAATGTCAACCCGTCATCGATGTCCATCTCCCCCATGGTCGATGATGTGAGACGGGTCATGCACGTATCTCCTAAACTGAGATACGTGGAAGACTTCGTGCACCCGGTGCAATTGAGGTGGAAGAGCAAGGTGGTAAGCCACCTCGCCTACTCAGTTGAGAACCTGGAATGGTCTAATTAATTGTGGAGAAAACTTTCCAGCTTGGCCAAATCTCTGCAGACCTCGTCGTGGTGAGACCTGTAGGAAAACATTGTTTCCATCCTTGAACACTAGTGGTCTCCATCTCTTGTCATCATTGGACTTCTACCTGCTCTGTGTAGTCTTGATCTGCTCCTGGATGATCTTTACCTTCTCCATTGTAGCCTACACTATCTCTGGTCCTTCAAGTGTTGAATCCCCTGGGTTAGTCCAACAAAGAGGCGATCTGAAAGGTCTATCGTTCAATGCCTCAAAAGGTTCCATCCTGATGGTAGAGTGGTAGCTGTTGTTGTACGGAAACTCAACCAAGGGTAATTGATCCTCCCTACTGCGAACAAAGTCAAGAACCATGCATGGAGCATTTCCTCGAGAGTCTGCATGGTCCTCATAGTCGGACTGTCCGTCTGAGGATGGAAGGCGGTGCTCAAGAGAAGATGCGTCCCGAAAGCCTCCTATAACCCCTTCCATAACTGAGAAGTGAAACAAGAATCTCGATCGGAGACGATCGTCCATGGAACAACATGAAGCCGTACGATCTTCTGTACGTAGAGTTATCTGAATCTATCTTCTAATCCCTGCTCTCTGATCGATATGAAGTGGGCCTACTTGGTGAGTCATTCGACAATCACACAGATAGAGTCGTCTTATTTGTATGTACATGGATTTCCCGTCACGAAATCCATATATATCCCATCCCACATCTACTCTGGGACCTCTATGGGCTGAACCATGCATGTTGGAACCTAGTGCTTTGCCTTCACATTCTGACAACTGAGGCATCATTGGACAAACTCTGCTACCCCCTTCTTAATACACGACCACTAGTGTTGTCGTCTGAGGTCCTAATACATCTTCACCACTCTTGGATGTACCGCTTGAGGATAAGTGTGAAACTCTCTCAACACCTCCTCTTGTAGTGTAACTGGTACCACGGTACATTCTCTGAAGAGGATGACATGCTCCCCACCTTCATAAAACCTATCAGGTGCCTACCCTGAGGATATCTGAGTACGTCGTGTCTCATAGTCATCGTCCTCACATTATGCCTCTCTGACTCACTGAAGAAGTGGAGGAGTGACTGTGAGAGATAAGAAAGGCTGCTCTATCTCTATCCATAATGGATATCTGCATCGTGGATAGCTGCTCTGTCACCTATCCTAGAAGCTTAATGCCTGATCTCCTACTGAGAGCATCTGCTACAACATTCCCCTTCCCATGAGTATAGATTATTTCAAAGTCATAGTCCTGGAGGAACTCGAGCCATCGCCGCTATCTAAGGTTCAGGTCCTTCTGTGAGAAGATGTACATGAGACTCTGATGATGAGAGTAGATTGTAAAATTCTTTCCTATTAGATCGTTCTGCCACATCATCAAGGCGAAGACCACTACTGCTAACTCCAAGTCATGGGTAGCGTAGTTCTGCTCGTGCTATCTCAACTACCAAGAACCATATGCGATCACTACTTGCTTCTACATTAGGACACACCCGAGTCATGTCCCTAATGCGTCACAGTAAACTACGTACCCTACGCCCTCATCCGGTAGCCTCAAGAGGGGCGTAGTGGTCAACCTCTGCCTTATCTCTTGAAGGCACTACTGGAATCTATCTGACCACACGAAGGGTTCCCCTTCATCGTCAATGATGAAAGCGGTGTTGCAACTCCAGAGAAGTCTGGTACAATTCTACGACAGTACCCAGACAATCCCAGGAAACTCCAAACCTCTGTCACACTCTTGGGTGGCTCCCAATCAAGTAATGCCTTGATCATCGCTGGATCCACCACAAATCCAGCCTTCGAGATGAAGTGTCCCAGGAAGTGAACCTCTCGAATCAAGAACTGGAACTTCGAGATATTACCATAAAGCTGGTTCTCTCAGAGTTTGTCTAGTAGGACCCACAAATGGTTGTCGTGCTCCTCCTTAGTAGTCGAGTAAATCAGTGTGTCACTGATGAAGACTATAACAATGCGATCAAGGTAAGGTGGGAAGATCCTATTCATGAGACTCATGAACACTTCTGGAGTATTATTTACACCGAAGGGCATAACCAAGATCACTTAGTGACCATAATGACACATGAAGGCCTTCTTATACACATCCTCATCTCGAACTCTGAGTTGGTGCTAGCCTGGTCTGAGGTCTATCTTTGAGAACCATCGCGCACTATTGAGCTGATCAAAGAGGTCGTCAATCCTGGGGAGTGGGTACTTGTTCATCACGGTCACCTGATTCTTGTGACGGTAGTTGAAAAACAGTCGCAATATCCCATCCGCCTTCTTGGCGAACAAAATCAGAGATGCCTAGGGTGAAAATTTGGGTCGGGTAAATCCCATCGCCTACAAGTCCTCCAGCTGTACCTGCAGATCACGACACTCGGCGGGAGCCATCCGATATGATGGAGTAGATATCGGTGTTTTCCCGAGGTATAGGTCCATGTAAAAGTCTACCTCTCTGTGAGGAGGTAGTCCTAGAACATCGTCAGGGAAAACATCCTCGTACTGATCCCCCACAACAGGAAAACTCAGACTCTGCACATCAACAGCTCCAAGGATGAGACTAGCCAACTGATGTGTGATCGGCTATCCCCTCCACTGTGTAAGTCCATCATGTGCTGCAAAGGCACCCTTATCACCAGTGAAGGTGAAACTGGTCCCATCCGTGCGGATACACTGCACTTTTTACCTAATACAGTCAATATGAGCATGAAATGTGGATAACCTATCTATACCAAAGACGACATCGTATGGGCTTGACGCCGCTACAAAAAGATCCCAACCAAAGCTCTCTCCTCCTAGAGTAATCTCACACATGCGGAACCAGTGCATAATCATCGAATATGCTCCCGTAAGAGTCTCTAGCTGTAAGTATCAAGCCAACGACTCCGTCGAAATCTCGGAGCTTTGAACAAGGGCAGCGACAAAAAAATAATGTCTCGCACCTGTGTCTATGAGTACTACAACAAGGGTGGAGTAGACAAAGATAGTACCTTGAATCATCTCAGGTGCTCCGTGGTCATAGGTCCTGACCTCCTAGAGATGAGATCGCCTATGACCTCCAGCTCCCTGTGGTCGGGGTGGACATCCTGGTGGTGGTGGTTGTGGTAGAGCCTCGAAACGTCGTTCACCACTCGCTGCTTGGCCAGCTCCTCTACCACGTTCGCCTACTCCCACCGGACCACCATGGTCAAACCTATGCCTCTTCCTGGGAGGTCCCTCTACTATCTGCTGCTCATCTGCATGGTGGGACGGGCAGTCACGAGCCATGTGGCCCTGCCCGTCGCATGTATAGAATTGCCTGCTCCTCGTATAGCTGGCTTTATCTCATGTGCCCCGCACAACTGAACCTGAATCCTGGGGTCACCCTCATGATGTCCTGGTCCGCTTGGACCTCTGGGTCATCTTTCTACTACCAGCTATAGATGACTCTGCAACGTGTCACCCTATAGTGGGTCTCGCCGCTAGTTACTTCTTAGTGAGAAAACTCTCCACTAGAAGGGCCTGTTCCAGCACCCCGGCCTATGTCGGGATGCTGAGGGGAAACATCGAAGCCCTGATATCATGAATATGCCCCTGCTCGAAGTTCTGAGACCTGAAGAATGGGTCCCGTACCATATCTGTGGAGTAGCGTGAGAGTTCAGTGAACCTCGCTGAGTACTGAGATAATGTAATGCTACCCTGCTGTAGATGAAGTAACTCCTGAATCTGCTCCACAAGAAGGGTGGATGGAACAAACTCTGAGCAGAAGAGACTATCGAAGTTTTTCCAATGTAATAATGTCTTGTCATGAACATGGAGCATC
Source organism: Viscum album (assembly GCA_963277665.1). NCBI lineage: Eukaryota > Viridiplantae > Streptophyta > Magnoliopsida > Santalales > Viscaceae > Viscum > Viscum album. The sequence continues at coordinate 1,411,528,213 of OY728138.1, forward strand.
AGGATCCACCATATGCCTGTTGTTGCATGTAGGAGACTCGCCGCAAGGATCACCATGAGGTAAGATGGTGTCACTACCAATCTAAAAACTGTCACAATAGCCTCCCGCCAATCGTCAGCTGCATGTGGGTCCGTCTCTCCCCGGCACCTGGGGGGCCTCTGGAACTGGAACTTGTGCAACACACTCAGGCAACATGCACTCTCTTCTGGTGGAACTAGTGGTATCGATGGCCCAACGGATAGTGGTATCACCCATAACTCTGCTGTGATGGTTCCCTACACTGAGGCCTCATCGCTTGGTGGTCTACCATCTCGTACAAAACTCAGAACCCTAGCTGGCAGCATTCATGGGGCCATCCTGAAATGAAACATGTGTGCCACAGTTAAAACAGTATACCAGGTGAGTTTACAGAAAGTAATCATGATGAAAAATTTTTCAAAGGAAACAAACATGCAATCAGTGTTTTCGTGCACTGAGTCGGAGATCAATAGTCAGAGTCCTAGTGTATGGATACGTCAACTGCCGCACCAGCACCGGTTTCCCTAAAATGATATCCACACTCAAAAAACATAACATTATTGTTGTTAAAAGAATCATAGTCAAATTTATACCGTAGAGCCGACTCCTATGATACCAATTTTTCACGACCCATCCTCGGGGCCATTGTCATGACTACCCCAAGCCAGCCTTCCATAGGCCAGGGGCTGTCAACTAGCACCAAAGGTGAATACCCGATAAAAAGGGAAGGCATTTACTTTCAACCTGTAACACAAACAATCTGAACATAAGAAGTAGAGACAATAAGTACTAAAAATAGAAATGTATGTTGTGCTGAAATTAAATGTTCCAATATACAAACCCAACTGAAAAAGAAGTAAAAGTGCAAGAAAAAGGGAAAAAACTCTTGGATCATCCGCCCGAGGATCCTACCTAAATGGTAGGTACAAAACTTGATCAACTCGTCCCTGTGGTACATCTCGTCTTGTCCAGATCTGATCAACCTCCTTCTATCACCCTCAGCCTCGATCACTGTTGTTTTTCGTCTGCACAGAACACAAAAACATGCGGGTGAAGCCCATGCAGGGGTGAGTATAACAATACTCAGTAGGGGACCCCGAGACCCCAAAAGGTCTCTCAGAATCCACAAAGGATAAACCATAGTATAAAGATAAAATCAAAAAGTATCAACCATCCTTAATTAGGTATACGCCCATACATATACCTAAGTTGCCAGTCATAGTCCGGCTCCAACTCTGGAGCCCAAACACAACCCCAGTCCAGACATGAAGTAATGTCAATCACCACGATGGTAATGGTTGAAAGACATGACTCATATCACAGATGTATACATCTTTCGTAGAGTGATAGAGATGATCAGATGTAGTCCCTAATTAATCTAAGCTGTCGGACCTACATAGAATAGAGGACCAGCTAAGCTGTCAGACCCGCACATGATACATGACCAGCTACTCTGTCAGACCCACACAAGATATAGGAACAGAAGTCAGAATTGTCGAACCCATGTAGGATTCTGGTACAGTAGTCCTCACTGTGGAACCCATGTAGGATTCCTGTATATTCGACATTGTTGTCGAACCCACATTGGATTCTGGTACAGTAGTCATCGCAGCCAGTTATAGGGTTCTTGCACACTGCACGCTCGAATCTGGGAGGGTTCCATCCTCGATCCAAGTATCGATACATAATCTATCATGAATTCACGAGTTTATGTATCTCGTACTTCCGTATCATCATAAGAAACCCAATGCGACATAAGGTTCATCAATCAGATGCTCAGTCTGAGAGATATTGGTATTTTCGTTCCAGGGGCCCGGTTGGATTTATGCTCGTTCCAAACCCAGACATTTTCCAAAGTTGCCCAAAATTCACATAGAGTATCGAAAAAGGACCACCTATTCACAAGTATCCATGTTCCGTAGACGGCGCGTCGTTCGGACGTGAAATCTTGTAGATATTTGCAATTAAGAGAATTCGGGCCCAGTCCATCAAGCCCAGTGGGCTGCCCGTTCAGCCCAACCCGATTCGGAGGGTCCAAACCGACTGGGGGGTCGGCCCATACCGGTTTGGTGGGTCTGACCCGGCTGGGGGGTCGGCCTGGTCCCGTGGGGGTGCGGCCCACCTGCGAACTGGGCCCGTGGAGCGGGCCGGCCCGGTTCGCCCGGCGGTGTCGAGCGGCACCGCCGCTCTCCTACCTGACCGACCATAGCAGGCCAGTTCTACCTGGCGCATGTGGCCCGTACATCGGGCAGCGGTTCTCCTCTATGTGGCTCCTATGGGCACCATGATCCACCAGCCTGGCCGGCATGCAACCTATAAGGCCCCAGCCTTAAACCTTACTTAATCTTGAGTTATTACAAGATTACACATTGAGGATCTTTTCAGGTTTAGAGTTTTAGAGAATTAGATCATGAAACTTGCATTACATTCCACATTTAAACAAAGTGGTTACATAAAAGACAGTATTCATTCTTCCCATCAACGGAAACATATTTAAAATATAACACAGATTCTTTCTTCAAACATCCTTGACACTATCATCACATCATGTACCTTTCCCTTGACCTGTGAAAAACATTTCAAAAACTTGGGATGAGCATAAAAAGCTCAGTAAGGGTTATAAAAATATGGAAAGGAAACATGAGTTCATATATACATAAGAATGAAATCATACTTTACGCATAAAACATAGGCACTTTAACATACCTCATCAAACCATGAATAAATCATAGAAAACATAAGACATAAAGGTAACTTGAGGCATTCATAACATTCTTACGTGGGGAGTAACCCTCTTGGTTACGTTTGGAATACCCATCACAGTATATTCCATAAATCTTTTCGGAGAAACCTTAACGTTTCACTCCTTCGCGTTACCCAATGCATTGGAGAGCTATATCGGGCTCACCCACCGTTAGTTTATCACGGAACCACCCGTTCTTCATAACGATGCCCAAGAACCATAACATAATCATATCACATAAACATGAATAAAGAAAACATAACATTTCCACATTTCAATCACAATATAACAGTTTAGGATATTGAAATAATGAATCCATTCAAAAAGAAACCATTTCCAAAACCATTTAAAATATTTAATAAAGAGATTTTTGAATCAAAGTGTCCCATACCACCTTGATGCTTTTAACATTTTAAACCATTAATATCTATATAAATAAATCCTTAAAATCATTTTGAAATCATTGATATTAATAAGAACAAATAATTAAAACATTTAAAACGATATTTTGGTTAAAGGGGTTTTACCAAAATTAGAGACACTTGAATACAATAATCGAGGAATAACATTTAGTTTGAACTTTATAATATCATGAGAATAAAAGGATTCATGATATAATACCCCAAAGGACAGTATATACACCATATAAGAGTGAATTGGTGCATAACAACAATGAACCCTCAATAGAAATGTCAAATGTGATGAAATCCCTTATAAAGAAGGTATCCTTAAATTAAGGACAAATAAATCTCAAAAATATGTGTGACAAATATATATACACCCAATATAAGTGGATATTAAGTGTAAAACAATAAAAGGGCATTCACACATATTAAATGGATGACATATTCAATGACTACAAGTTGAACCCAAAGAAATCAAAATTGGGTTAAAAAGTTCCCTTGACAGCCTAACGACATCACATCAAAATGAGTTGATGAGAGATAAAAAGTGTATCTCATCACTTGTACATAACATTTACTTCAATAAGGATGTATGAGAACATATCCCAACATAAAAATATGTAAATTAAAAGACCCAATAAAAGAAGTCTTTTAAAAAAAGAGGAGGGTGAAAGGTTCCCTTACCGACTTGGGTATCTTTCAAAACATACACCCCATGAAGAAAGACAATAGGTCATTGATGTAAATACTCATAAACGAAAGTATATTACACAAATAGTAGAATAATGGGCAGTACATACACCACTCAATGGAATTTGTGGCAAATGTAGCATAAATATCACGGGAATAAAAGTGAGATGAAAAATCCCTTACGAAAACTCAGCAGCCTAACGACGCCACATAAAACTTCCGAATATGGATTGATGAGATCAAATAGATTATCCCATCATATTACAATCGAATTTACAGCAAGTGGAATATAAAAGAAAATCCCCCCACATTGCAAGGAGGAGTTTAAAAGAAGTGACATAAAGGAGAGTACTTAAAAAGAAAGAGAGAGGTTAGATCTCTTACGAAAGTTCGACAGCCTAACGACGCCACTCAAAACTTCCAAAATGGATTGATGAGAGAGAATAGGGTCTCTCATCACATGAACATAAAAATTACAGTAGGAGTAATATAAAATAACTTCCCAATCATAAGAAATATGAGCTTAAAAGAATTGACATAAAAGAGTGTACTTAAAAAGAAAGAGAGTTGTAGGATCCCTTACCTAGGGTCCGACTTGACTCGATCGTTCTTTAATCTCCTGAATAATAAACTTGAGTTAATTTCTAATTCCTTAAGAACCTTTTTCAAGTTCATTATTACTTTTATACCACTTATTACAATGTCATAAACATTATGTAATCATTTAAGTTAATAATATTTGTTTTGCCGATATTTGGTTCTTAAGTTGAAAGTGGACTTCTTACAATTACATGTTGTTTGTGTGGCCAAATGTTTATTATATCCAGAATTGTATTCATTATGTAGATATCATATATGTCATATATATCCAGTACATGCATTCATTTATAAAATTACATAATCATTTAGAGGTAAGAAATGAAATGCACCGTTCATGGAGACGGTAAGCCGTACGTACGCATGAACGCTACTTTCATTTCTATTTCGTATTTTATAGAATGGAATAATAATGATATAATGGTATATTATAATTCCAGTATAATATCATATATAATATCATATTTCCATCCTTTATACATCCCACATATGGTATTTAACGAATCAAATCACTTTGAGGGGGCGGTAGTCCGCACTTCCTTAAATGAAGATATCGCGTATACCCATAATGGAAGCCATAAAGGTAAGACAAAAATGAAAAATACAGAAGCATAAATAAAACATAAATATATTATATATCATATATAAAAATAGTGACATCATAATGGCCACCTTTGAAGGTGTTAAATGAGTATTGAACAATCATCGTTTCGGGAGGCAGAATTTCACCATCCACGGAAACCGTATGTTCTTTAACCATTTGATGTAGTTGTGTGAGAGTGTAGCTCGAATAAATCTTATAACAACATCCTAGTATATTGAAGATACTGGTGTTGTTACAAAAGAAGTAAAAAAAAGAGTTTAGTGGGTTGGATAAGCAAAATAAAACAAATGAACATGAGAGAATGAATTACCTTTAAAAGTGTAACTCCTTTTGATTTGAGCCTAAAGGCTTCCTTTGAAAGGATTATGCCCAGAGGGAATCCTCTAGGATGAGGAGAGGGATGTGGAGAGAGTAAATGGGCAGGGGTTGGCCGATCCAAAGGCTTGAGGAGTGTGTTAAATGAGGTAGATGTGGGGGCCTTTTATAAGAGGAGAGGAGGGGCACTTTTGGAAAGTAAAGAAATATTACTTTATTTGAAAATGTGTTTCGGTTTCAAAAGGTCCCACATTGATATAATTCGTGGATAAGGTGATAAGGCTTCTAAATACACTCATCCAATAAGTTTTGGACATGTGTAGTTCATAGATTTTACATTATCTTTCCATTTTATTTAAATCGTCAAATAATGATGTCATCGCTGCATCATTATTATGTCATAAATTATTTAATTTATTTAATGTCTAACAATTATAAAAAAAATACTATGATGTATGAAATATTTTTATCTTTCCAATGAATATTTATAATAAAAAAGATGACTTGTATAACCCCACTTAAAAATTGTTTTAGTAAAACATATCATGTTTGTGTCAATTTTACTTTTACATTAAATAAAATGTTATTTATGTCATTTCCCAACCAAAGTGGATCCATGGGGTCCCCAAGTTGACCCATGGCTTGTCTTGCTCGGCCATGATACAACCAATAGGTGTTGGACAAGTGTCATGGTGTTTTCACATTCTTATAATATTTTTACCTTAAACTACACTAATTACCTCTAATCGCCATTAAAAACTTAATAAGTTACTATTCACCAAAAAATTATTTTAATCTCATTGAACCACATTTTACTTCTTAATGACAACCATGTATGTCGGATTTTTGAAAATCAAAACACAATGATGGCAAAATTTCATTTAAACATAAAATCAGTTTTTATAAGTACCACTTAGTGGTTTCACTATTCATCAAAAATTGAAGTTTTTCAGAAAAATCCCAAAAATTCACCCTAAGCTATATTTGATATTCTGAATTGAAAAATGAAGTCCGTTTTACAAAATTCAAAACATATAAGTCACATTAATTAATTTAATAATTAATTCCCGCTGTCATGACAAATAGCATGTTTTATGAAACAATAAGTATCAAAAGATTGACACTAGTTTAAGTCTGATTTCAAAGTGAAATTGATTCCAACAACCACTATTGGATTTAATGGTAAAAATATTTTCTAATTTCACTTTAAAACCAATTCAAAATATAATCTAATCATATAAATAAATTATATTAAAAAGTGGTTTTGAATTAAAATACAACATTTTACACTATTCATTAAAAAAATGAACTTTATCGGAAAGATACCAAAAATTTACAGAAAGTAAATTTTGATGTCCCGATTCTTAATAAGAGTTTTATTTGGTCCAAAAGAATGTTTAAGAGTGAACAAAACTATATTTAATGACGGTTCTCCATCAAAAGGTGATAAGTGAACCTTTAGTGAAAACTAGGGCATATACGCCTAAAATTGAATTCTTTCCGTATTTTAAGCCTTTATCTTTTATTGTATAAATGTAAAATTATTTAAGAACATATATAATCATATTTTAGTTATTTCTATCCATTCCAGCCATTACAACGGCTACATGTTAACTACCATTTAAAATAATATTATTTTATTATTAGAGTGCAACGTAAGATTCTCAAGAAACTCGTTGTTGCGTGTTGGGTACGCCATCGAGCATAGCGTCCCCTTTAAAGTTATTTAAATATTTTATTCACAAATATAGAGAAATATGAAATGTCATATTCTTTATTTACCTGGGGTGTTACATCCTTCCCCCCTTTTGGGAATTGCGTCCTCGCAATTTTAAAATTGCGCTTGGAAACATCCTTGAAGGTCCCACATCGGAACAAAAGTCGGTAAAACAAACACTTTAAAATGAAGAGAGATAAGTACAAAGGTCACCCGAGTTAACCCATACTAGGATTCTAAGTATGAAAATATGGACATGGAGCAGAAAACATAGGGTCATGTTCCGATGGAGAGTGATAGAAAACATGTTTAGGAGAAAGTTAACAATAAGAAAATCACAAACTTGTGATGGGTTAAACGGTGTTGGGTTCCCTAGTAGGAAAAGTTAATAGACAACATTTTTGTTTTAAGTTACTTTTTATTGAGGAATTTATTCATAAGGAGGCATAATCACTTATCATGTTGACTTTCGACTTTTACTAGATTCCTTAGTCAAACTCATATTTTTTCCAAAAGACGAGTATTTAGGGAGACTTTTTCGCATTAAGAGTACTATAATCAACTTCTAGAGATTCACCTAATCCCCAAAAGAGAACTATATACATCCCATGTATTTAGGATTTAACCAAAACCAAAACCAAAAAGGTTTGTACAAGATCAGATAATCCAGAAAAGGATAACCCTTTATAAAAAGAAAATCTATTCTTAATCTCCAAAATTTGTCCAACAAAACCCAAAGTTCAACGAGGACCATTTGTCCATAAAATTCTTCAAAGTAAACCAAACTAAGATTGAAACCCAAATATTTGAAGGATTTAGTCACATAGTCTACCAAGTTAAATCGTAACATTTATCTCCAAACAACATCAGTTGCTCCTAAAGTCTCACATTGAAAAGTAATTATCCTAATCACATATCCTCAAAAATCAACTTACTCTTAATTCATAAAATCATATAACTAAAAATAATCGGTCAAACTAACCAGGGACTTCACGTAGTCCAGTGGTAGGCGATAAATACCAGTCACACTTTGGTTGTGGGTTCGATTCCCGCAGCTTTGTCCGACGCGACGGGATGTCACACGGTCTGCGTGTTGACCTTTTTCCAAAACTATATAATTCTTAAAACATTCCCCAAAATGAGATAAAATCTTCAAGAATAATCATAACATATTTTAACCACAATTTTATCTCATGCCCTTCATTTTCCATCATATCATATAATAACCCATAATTACCTCAAAAGTAAGGATCATATAAACCCTAATGGTTACCTTAATAATTATTACCTGAATTTCCACATCGAGTTGGCCATCTCGTACATGATGCATTAGAGAACTCACCAAGGTTCAAGTGGTTGATCATGACTCCTTGATAGTTGGTTTAGAAAAACCATGAGATTCCTCATTGAATCCCCCATCTCATCGAGTATCTTAACCAGAGAACCACCACAGTTTCCTTCAAACCCATTGTCACTTTGGTGCCTGCTAGATCCAGCCATTTACTAAAACCAAAAAGGTCAGTGTGAGTATATCAACAAAACCATCATGTACTAACGAGGAAGGTAAACACTAAGATATACTTACTCATTCACTTTATCTAAAACTAGGACTCCTTCTGAAATCCTAACCATTATGGTAATGCCACTTATGCTTAAAGAATACCCTAACCTCTAAAGTTATCTAAACCGACCTTTGATACCAACTATAAGGCCCCAGCCTTAAACCTTACTTAATCTTGAGTTATTACAAGATTACACATTGAGGATCTTTTCAGGTTTAGAGTTTTAGTGAATTAGATCATGAAACTTGCATTACATTCCACATTTAAACAAAGTGGTTACATAAATGACAGTATTCATTCTTCCCATCAACGAAAACATATTTAAAATATAACAAAGATTCTTTCTTCAAACATCCTTGACACTATCATCACATCATGTACCATTCCCTTGACCTGTGAAAATAATTTCAAAAACATGGGATGAGCATAAAAAGCTCAGCAAGGGTTATAAAAATATGGAAAGGAAACATGAGTTCATATATACATAAGAATGAAATCATACTTTACCCATAAAACATAGGCACTTTAACATACCTCATCAAACCATGAATAAATCATAGAAAACATAATACATAAAGGTAACTTGAGGCATTCATAACATTCTTACATGGGGAGTAACCCTCTTGGTTACGTTTGGAATACCCATCACAGTATATTCCCTAAATCTCATCGGAGAAACCTTAACGTTTCACTCCTTCGCGTTACCCAATGCATTGGAGAGCTATATCGGGCTCACCCGCCCTTAGTTTATCACGGAACCACCCATTCTTCATAACAATGCCCAAGAACCATAACATAATTGTATCACATAATCATGAATAAGGGAAACATAACATTTCCACATTTCAATCACAATATAACATTTTAGGATATTGAAATAATGAATCCATTCAAAAAGAAACCATTTCCAAAACCATTTAAAATATTTAATAAAGAGATTTTTGAATCAAAGTGTCCCATACAACCTTGAAGCTTTTAACATTTTAAACCATTAATATCCATATAAATAAATCCTTAAAACCATTTTGAAAACATGGATATTAATATGAACAAATAATTAAAACATTTAAAACGATATTTTGGTTAAAGGGGTTTTACCAAAATTAGAGACACTTGAATACAATAATCGAGGAATAACATTTAGTTAGAACTTTATAATATCATGAGAATAAAAGGATTCATGATATAATAACCCAAAGGATAGTATATACACCATATAAGAGTGAATTGGTGCATAACAACAATGAACCCTCAATAGAAATGTCAAATGTGATGAAATCCCTTATAAAGAAGGTATCCTTAAATTAAGGACAAATAAATCTCAAAAATATGTGTGACAAATATATATACACCCAATATAAGTGGATATTAAGTGTAAAACAATAAAAGGTCATTCACACATTTTCAATGGATGACATATTCAATGACTACAAGTTGAACCCAAAGAAATCGAAATTGGGTTAAAAAGTTCCCTTGACAGCCTAACGACATCACATAGAAATGAGTTGATGAGAGATAAAAAGTGTATCTCATCACTTGGACATAAAATTTACTTCAATAAGGATGTATGAGAACATATCCCAACATATAAATATGTAAATTAAAATACCCAATAAAAGAAGTCTTTTAAAAAAAGAGGAGGGTGAAAGGTTCCCTTACCGACTTGGGTATCTTTCAAAACATACACCCCATGAAGAAAGACAATAGGTCATTGATGTAAATACTCATAAACGAAATTATATTACACAAATAGTAGAATAATGGGCAGTACATACACCACTCAATGGAATTTGTGGCAAATGTAGCATAAATCTCACGGGAATAAAAGTGAGATGAAAAATCCCTTATGAAAACTCAGCAGCCTAACGGCGCCACATAAAACATCCGAATATGGATTGATGAGATCAAATAGAGTATCCCATCATATTACAATATAATTTACAGCAAGTGGAATATAAAAGAAAATCCCCCAACATTTCAAGGAGGAGTTTAAAAGATGTGACATAAAGGAGAGTACTTAAAAAGAAAGAGAGAGGTTAGATCTCTTACGAAAGTTCAGCAGCCTAACGGCGCCACTCAAAACTTCCAAAATGGATTGATGAGAGAGAATAGGGTCTCTCATCACATGAACATAAAAATTACAGTAGGAGTAATATAAAAGAACATCCCAATCATAAGAAATATGAGCTTAAAAGAAATGACATAAAAGAGTGTACTTAAAAAGAAAGAGAGTTGTAGGATCCCTTACCTCGGGTCCGACTTGACTCGATCGTTCTTTAATCTCCTGAATAATAAACTTGAGTTAATTTATAATTCCTTAAGAACCTTTTTCATGTTCATTATTACTTTTATACCACTTATTACCATGTCATAAACATTATGTAATCATTTAAGTTAATAATATTTGTTTTGCCGATATTTGGTTCTTAAGTCGAAAGTGGACTTCTTACAATTACATGTTGTTCGTGTGGCCAAATGTTTATTATATCCAGAATTGTATTCATTATGTAGATATCATATATGTAATATATATCCAGTACATGCATTCATTTATAACATTACATAATCATTTAGAGGTAAGAAATGAAATGCACCGTTCATGGAGACGGTAAGCCGTACGTACGCATGAACGCTACTTTCATTTCTATTTCGTATTTTATAGAATGGAATAATAATGATATAAAGGTATATTATAATTCCAGTATAATATCATATATAATATCATATTTCCATCCTTTATACATCCCACATATGGTATTTAACGAATCAAATCACTTTGAGGGGGCGGTAGTCCACACTTCCTTAAATGAAGATATCACGTATACCCATAATGGAAGCCATAAAGGTAAGACAAAAATGAAAAATACAGAAGCATAAATAAAACATAAACATATTATATATCATATATAAAAATAGTGACATCATAATGGCCACCGTTGAAGGTGTTAAATGAGTATTGAACAATCATCGTTTCGGGAGGCAGAATTTCACCATCCACGGAAACCGTATGTTCTTTAACCATTTGATGTAGTTCTGTGAGAGTGTAGCTCGAATAAATCTTATAACAACATCCTAGTATATTGAAGATACTGGTGTTGTTACAAAAGAAGTAAATAAAAAGAGTTTAGGGGGTTGGAGAAGCAAAATAAACCAAATGAACATGAGAGAATGAATTACCTTTAAAAGTGTAACTCCTTTTGATTTGAGCCTAAAGGCTTCCTTTGAAAGGATTCTGCCCAAAGGGAATCCTCTAGGATGAGGAGAGGGATGTGGAGAGAGTAAATGGGTAGGGGTTGGCCGATCCAAAAGCTTGATGAGTGTGTTAAATGAGGTAGAGGTGGGGGCCTTTTATAAGAGGAGAGGAGGGGCACTTTTGTAAAGTAAAGAAATATTACTTTATTTGAAAATGTGTTTCGGTTTCAAAAGGTCCCACATTGATATAATTCGTGGATAAGGTGATAAGTCTTCTAAATACACTCATCCAATATGTTTTGGACATGTGTAGTTCATAGATTTTACATTATCTTTCCATTTTATTTAAATCGCCAAATAATGATGTCATCGCTGCATCATTATTATGTCATACATAATTTAATTTATTTAATGTATAAAAATTATTTAAAAAATACTATGATGTAGGAAATCTTTTTATATTTCCAATGAATAATTATAATCAAAAAGATGACTTTTATAACCCCACTTAAAAATTGTTTTAGTAAAACATATCATGTTTGTGTCAATTTTACTTTTACATTAAATAAAATGTTATTTATGTCATTTCCCAACCAAAGTGGATCCATGGGGTCCCCAAGTAGACCCATGGATTTTCTTGGTCGGCCATGATACAACCAATAGGTGTAGGACAAGTTTCATGGTGTTTTCACATTCTTATAATATTTTTACCTTAAACTACACTAATTACCTCTAATCGCGATTAAAAACATAATAAGTTACTATAAACCAAAAAATTATTTTAATCTCATTGAACCACATTTTACTTCTTAATGACAACCATGTATGTCGGATTTTCGAAAATCAAAACACAATGATGGAAAAATTTCATTTAAACGGAAAATCAGTTTTTATAAGTACCACTTAGTGGTTTCACTATTCATCAAAAATTGAAGTTTTTCAGAAAAATCCCACAAATTCACCCTAAGCTATATTTGATATTCTGAATTCAAAAATGAAGTCTGTTTTACAAAATTCAAAACATATAAGTCAGATTAATTAATTTAATAATTAATTCCCGCTGTCATGACAAATAGCGTGTTTTATGAAACAATAAGTATCAAAAGATTGACACTAGTTTAAGTCTGATTTCAAAGTGAAATTGATTCCAACGACCACTATTGGATTTAATGGTAAAAATATTTTCTAATTTCACTTTAAAACCAATTCAAAATATAATATAATCATATAAATTAATTAGATTAAAAAGTAGTTTTGAATTAAAATACAACATTTTACACTATTCATTAAAAAAATGAACTTTATCGGAAAGATACCAAAAATTTACACAAAGTAAATTTTGATGTCCCGATTCTTAATAAGAGTTTTATTTGGTCCAAAATAATGTTTAAGAGTGAACAAAACTATATTTAATGACGGTTCTCCATCAAAAGGTGATAAGTGAACCTTTAGTGAAAACTAGGGCATATATGCCTAAAATTGAATTCTTTCCGTATTTTATGCCTTTATCTTTTATTGTATAAATGTAAAAATATTTAAGAACATATATAATCATATTTTAGTTATTTCTATCCATTCCCTCCATTACAATGGCTACACGTTAACTACCATTTAAAATAATATAATTTTATTATTAGAGTGCAACGTAAGATTCCCAAGAAACTCGTTGTTGCGTGTTGGGTACGCCATCGAGCATAGCGTCCCCTTTAAAGTTATTTAAATATTATATTCACAAATATGAATAAATATGAAATGTCATATTCTTTATTTACCTGGGGTGTTACACAACCAGCCGGTTCACCCAGCAGAGCGGCCCACAGAAGCGGGCTGCAGTCTTCCACCACGCGGTAAATACAGGCACCGTGGCTCTTTAGCCCGGCCGGTAGGCGGACGGCCAGTTCGCTTCGGCCGAGCGGACAGCGGTGGCGGGCTGCGTCTCCTTTGCACGACACCTACGAGTGGCACTGTCCTCCAGCCTGGAAGGTAGTAGTTGGCCAGTTCTTCCAGCCATGCTTCCCGCGGATGCATGCCAATGTTTTCCTCCACTCGACCAGTTCACTGGCACCAGTCAACCACCGCCGCAGTCCGGCCTAGCCGCGGCCTTCGGTTTCATAGCTCGGTGTGATGGCGCTGCGCCTTTTCATCAACTGCAGTTCTTCTCCGGCGCGGTGAGATGACACCGAGCCCTATTGGCTATGCCTCAATCGTTATTAAAATCAACAAATATGGGGGAGGTTCGGCCACGTTCGTGCGACCCGAACCCTCCTCGTTATGATGTTAATGGTTGGAAATTCACATTCCATAATTAGTATGACGAAGTTAGTAAATATAAACAACTTAAAACAACCCCTACCTCGATTTCAATGTTCGTTTGACGGTGACGCGAAAAGAGAATTTGAAGACGTCGTCGTACATTGCGCCCGTCAGAAACCATGGACTCGTAAAATTCCCATGTATTTACGAAAATACATTTCCATGTAATTTCTGAGTCTTTACGGTTATGGTAAAGGGTGGGACCTATATCTATTTCCAACGCATTGGGTATGTGTATGTTGGAGTTTGGATATACGGTTATTCCAATTGCAACTCCGATGATTACACAAATTGTAATGTAGTCGTGAGGATTACAAATTATAAGTCAGTCGAGAGGGTTACAAGATTATATATGTAATTTCCTGATATACCGTTAAGGTTCTATTTATGTTCTTATGTTTTAGGGGGATCTTGTTGAAATATCATGCTTCAATAGTTAATTATATATGTGTGACAAGTACATCCTTAGAAAATGTTTTCATATGTAACAAGTAATCATGGACAATTATGTTCTTTACTTATTTTAATATATCTTAATATGAATTTCGTGATCATCCCATGTTTTTAAATGATTTTCATAGTTTATAAGGATGTGTAGATCAAAAAAGTAACCCATGTTAAATTTTTGAAGAATGGTCAATGAAAATGATATTATATTTGAAAATATTTATATTTTAGAAGAAATGAATATTGTTTTTATGGTATCCACTCTGTATTGATGCATTATGTTTTGAATGAATTATGTCCAAATTATGTAAATAGCTAAACCTGAAGTGATCCTAAATATGAAAGAAATTTATTTCTAGAATAAATTCAAAATTATGTAATTTAATAAGTCAGGTTCTTTATAATAATCACCATATTATTTTATAAATAATAAGAAAAAGATTAGATTCACTTTCATATTTTATCATAGATATAGAAACCACTTTTATATTAAATGTATTTTTTTAAGATAATGATATAATTTGTAATTATTTAAATTAATTTCATTTTTTTAGTTTATGATATTCATGAATTAATAAAATATTCTTAAATTAATAGATACTAAACATCCAAAAAATCAAACAAAATCAAGATGGCTACCCAATGATTTTTGTATATAATATTGATTGATAAGGAAAAGAAATATCCTATAGATTTATATATAGAAAATGAATACTTATTTATTACATCTATCTTGCGGAAGGAAAAAATCATTCCATTTATTGGATACATCAATTTTATTACTTATCAAACATACAAATATCTATACGATTACAGTATTTATGGAGTAAGACTTGGTAGGTTAAAGAATATGAAGAATTGAAATGGAGTTATTTATTTTTTAGTTTGTTTCACTAATGCATCCTTATTTATTGCATGTATAATGGTTCATGTTAAAATATATTCTTATCCTTCATCCTCAGACTAAACTTTATGTGGTGTGTAAGTGGAATAACAACGAGCATACACCATGGACATAAGCATCCATAATGGAGTTAGACCATGTTAAACATTCCTATGTGCAAAATTATTTTTCTTCCTTCCTATTTCAATTTTATGAAAACAAAAAGTGAGAATAATGTGTCAAATAAATTATTCGTAACTCATATATAAATAATAAGTATCATGATAAAATTTGTAAAATTAGGGAATAATGATTCACCCATCCTCTCTGTGTGGTTTCACAAATCATAGTGGAAAAATAACTTACTAATAATATTGGGAAATTTTTTAATTTATAATTAAATGAAACTTTTTTATAATATTAAAATACTTAATAGTGGATTTAGGAAAACAAAAATAAAATACAGGAGTGTAAAAGTGATAAGAAAAATCACAGTCAAACTCAGGATAAACTGAGATTTTATAAAATGTATAATTATTTTTTCTATATTCTTTGTAATTTTCCACACCTAAGTAGACAATTATTAACACCCAAAAAACCAAAAAATATTACCTTATAAACTCACGAGGACCATTCATCTCATGATGTTGTTTTTAAATAAAACTTGAAGAAAAATAAGAATTTACTCTCATGGGAACAAAATATTAAAATTCATGAAAACCCAATGATTACTCACTAATTATATATAATTAATATTGGCCACTATGTCTATTATCTCATAGAAGAAATTCTAAAATACCCCATGTTATATTGATGGAAAATACCATGATTCTGAGAGAAGTAAAAATTTAATGAGATTATCAAGTAGAAAAGTATTAAAGGATAAAGAAACCACCAATTTGAGTGAATATAATAATAAAAATGACAATGGAATGAATTATGCTATCCAAGAATTTTCATACAAAGTATATCATTAGGTTGAGATAGTGTAAATAAGGATAGAGGGAGACAATACAAGGATTAATTTAGTGTTTCATTATAATATATAATATCCAATATTTTCCATGAGTATTTTTTTCAAATTATTAACATAAATTGTCTTTGTAAATGGAATTTTTTGTATTTTTATTTTAGAAATATCAACATGGAATATAATAATTTATTTATTTAATAAAAACGAAGTAATGAAACATTATGATGTAAAACAAATCTATAACTCTTATCCATAATTAATTATAATTTGAATTTAATTTTCATATATATGTTTATACTGAAATTAATATTTTATCCATAATGAATATCAATTTTAATAATTAATGTCATTTAGAAGATAAAATTTCATAATTGAATTTTATGAGAAATAATTATTTATTAAAATGGTTGTATAAAATCACTTTTAGAATATTCCAGACTATATGACAATTATGGTTTTATTTAATAAGTAAATTACACTTATTATTTGTTTCCATTTCAAATTGACATTAAAATTTTAATTTACTGATCAAAATATAATTGTAAACAAGTTATGGTAAGTGTTTTAATAGTCATATAATTTCAAAATATAAAAATGGAATTTAATTTAACAATATATAATTTCATATAAAATTTTATATGAATAACATCATTAAACATACAATTATTTTATATTTTTGGACTTGTGAAGTAATTTTATAATCATTTATAATTTATAGAATAAGTCATTTAATTTTTAAATGATTTGATCATACTGAATGTGCATGTTTTATCACTATATAATATCCTATTCAAACATTAAAATACAATTTTTACGGTAAAATAAAATTATGATGAATTTATTATTCATTATGGAAAATATGATTTTCATATGTATAATATCTTATTATCAGAAAATGGTTATAAAAAGTTGATAATTGGTTTCTTTGAAAAGTAATTTGGCCAATGATATAAGTATTATTATCAATGTTCATCAAATAATAAAATACTTTTTATGTATTCATTTAAATAATAAACTCCTCTTAGTTTGAGGATAAAATTTGTTAAATTAATATTTTTATATAGTATAAATAATTAATAACTTAATATAGTACAGATTATAATTAATGATAATTGAAATCTAATCACTCATAGGAAAAGAACAACTTTTAATATTTATAATAAGATTTAAATATCTATTATATATTTTTATTTCATATTAAAATTAAAAATATTTTTTATTTTTAAATTATATATTAGTGTCCAATTTTAGAATCATTCTTTTTTAGTTTTATATTAATGATTTGTTTTTAAAATAATCATAGTTTCTTATTGTGAAGAATACATGTTTTACAAATACTCTAAGATTTATGAAATCATCATGATATAAATATGATGTGAATTTATCCAAATAATTTTCATGAAATAAAATTAATAAAATTAGTAAAATTACTTATTTAAAAATAATAAACACAACCTCTAAAATTATATATAAATTTTCAAAACCAATGTAAAATTTATTTCAAAAAGTGGTTACTTTCTTAATAATTATATTTAATAAAAAAATATAAAAATTGAATTCTATTTTGGGAGTGCTAAAATAATAAATAAATTATTAATTCATAATCATAAATCCAAAAACTTACTAAAATATAATTTGATTTGTATTTTTGAGACTGAATAATAATTTAATCTATATTTAGTTCAAACATACTTTTCCCTCATGACTATATAGATACCCGTCCTCAACTCCTTTATCCAAAAAATTAAAAACACATTCATCTACCGTTTATATACCAAAATACATCTAAAATAACCAAGGAACAATCCTAATGTACCTTTTTGGATAGAAATCCTTCAACTGAAACCATTAGATAGAATCCAAAGGAGGCGACTCATTGAACAAGGTAAGGTTTATTAAGTCTATATATCCTTTCATATACAATATTCATAATCAAAAATATATTTAATAACTCAAAATTATTTATTCTTTGAATTTAAATATCTATTATTATTTTCACATTAACTGTTAATCAATACAATATTTCTAATTCCAAACCATAAAACCCTTTTACATAAGCAAATACTATGGAAAAAACATAGATTGAAAACATATATGTTATAATTGGGAATCATATATTGCCTATTTTAATAACATAATTGATATTTAAATATTTCTATGAACATATATTTTAATTTTACTATAACGACTTTTATAAAACTTAAATATTTATTAATGTTTCTTTTTGTAAAACTCTTTATGAAAACCACATCTAACCAATGGGGATTTAATAAAACCTATGTAAATAATGATGTTTAATTTTCACCTATTAAATTTATGTAAATTAATTAAGTTTGATTTAATGATTTAATATAACAAAGAAAATGAAATAATTTCATATTTATAATTATTTTTTTTAATTTTATTACCCACAAGGATTTTTAGAGTAAAGAATTGAATTCATATTAACTAAACAATGATTCTTAAAATTATAATCACAATGAAACTATTTAAATATCTTACTTATATAATAATATGAACACCAAACGATATGATGTTAGGATATAAAAACACCAATGAAATGTGACCATTAACCCTTACAATTGAATCACTTTATATTTATAATCGTGAACTCAACGAACTAAAAATAGACAATATAAGAAACAATAATATAATAATTGAATAATTGATGATAATAAATGATAAAAAATGAATATTAATGTGGCATTCCAAAATTTTAAAATATGAACCTCAGGTTTTATTATGTCTATGAAATTAAAAATGATGGTTAGAATAGAATATAATATCCTAATACCTCATAATATATTTATTTTAAAAAAAATCTATCTTTTAGATAGCTTATTATGCATGCCACACCGGGATTAAAAAACAGTGAAAATATTATTTAAAACGAACCATTATAACCTAGAAATTATGTTTTAAAGTATTAATAGAAATAAATAAATTATGAAAATTATGTGTAGAATTCGATTTTAAATTAAATAATAATAATTTAAAAAATATTTTCTAAATATTTTGTACTTTGTATTAAAATGGTTTAGTCAAGTTTTGCACAGATAATTTAAATTCATTTATTACCACTATTAGAAAATATATTTCATAAAAAGAACATAATTTTTTAATCATCATTTCAATATTTTCTTATGGTGTTTATTTTGGATTGTTATGAAATATATATTTTTCGATGAATAGTGAAAATATTGAATTTTATTTGTAAACAACCATTTATTTTGTATTATTTATGATATTAAATTATATTTTGAATTGGTTTTAATGTAAAGTTTTTCCAATTATATATCTATTAATCCAATTAAGATCATTTTAATCATTTTCATATTATTTGTGATATAAAAACAACGAAACCTTTAATAAATTTCCCTCTGAAAACATACTTTTTTATCACAACTAAAGGATTACTTTTAAATTAATGGTTTCCAATTTGGTCAATGTAATTTATAAAAATGGTTTCCATAAATTTAATAACAATAATTTAAAAAATATACCATGATAAAATTAATTTTTACCATATTTAATAGTGAGAGGATGAAAATTATTTAATGTTTTTAAAGTAAAAATGGTTTTGTCGAGAGGTTTAATATAACGTATATGTTAAAATGAACAAAAAACAGTCCAAAAATATACATCATGTAATTATTTATACCATTTCATCACTATTTTTAACAAATAATCCATTTTTACCATGTTGGAATATGAAAAATGTGGTTACACCTATTTTGCAAAACATTAAAGTCCACCACTAACCTCAATTATAAATGGACACCCACTATCCTCTCTTCTTAAATCATTCAAAAAACATTAGGTTGGACAATAACTACCAAAATCACTTTGAAACTTCCTTCTCATAATCCTTGATGCCTTTTTTTCTAATAAATCTATCCTAGTAAGGATTTTATTGAAACCTAAGGAGGATATCCAAAGAAGACGTAATGTTCTTCAAAATGTTTTATTTCATCCTCCAACACATTAAATTATTATTAATATATAATGATATAATAACCATAGTATCTTAAATACAATTAGTTTTTTTATGTTATTTTAGTTACCCAAAACCATCCCCACATCAATAAAATGTGTAACAAAAAATTAAACAAAAAACTCTTTAAAAATGAACATGGTTCATTGCATGGTGAAACTACATGACTGTTCTTATATCCTATCATCGACTCTATTCTTCTTTATGCCTGACAAAAAATATTACAATACATGGGATATAAATAATAATATTAGTAAGCATACACAATGAAAGAAAACTTTTAGTCTTGGAAAAACACAAAAACTATGAATACATTATCATAATGTAATACATTTCACTTTTAATAAGTATTAAATATAATTCACTGAATATAAGCTCATTACTTACCCATTTTGTAACTAAAATATTAATATAAATCCCATAGGAAGTTATATATTAAATATCAAGGAAACTTGTGACATAAACATACTTAAATGGAATAACTATCTGGTCGAATTCCAAACATATCACTAAATGGAATAGACATACGACCGACTTACATACCCAATGCACTAGAGGTTATAATGAAACCACCCATCCATGGATTATCACAGAACCACCCATCTATGGATTATAATATAACAAGACATTATTGGATTATAACGTAACCACCCGTCATATTTCCAAGTACCATTATATAACCCTAACACATAAAATAGTGAAAATATCATCGTTTCACTAATAAAATTTCATTTCCAATCACCAGAATTAATTTCCAGATATTCAAATATTTAATAAATTTCAAAAACATTTTTCAAAACCAAAACACCCAAAAGGGAAATAAGGTGTTTTTTCCTTTAAAAATATTAATACTTATATAGAAACCCCAATATCAAATAAGGGTTAGGACAAAGAATGTGTCGTTCTGACAATATTCGTTTAAAACATTCCTTTTTTATGTTTAGTAAAATGAATTGAAGAAAAAATATTTCCTTTGGATAATTTTTTTTAAAAAAGTGGTTTATTATACACTATATAGACATTGATGGTTTATAACATCAAAATATGCCTCAGTGAATTGAGATTGAGATGAAGTCCCTTACTATGAGCCTGACTCGTCACATACAATAGTTATGTTCCTGGATAATAAACAAAGGTTAATTTATAATTTATTGAAATTTTTTCTAATTTTTATTTTTCCTTTTATATCTCTTATTAACATGTTATAAAAATTATATAATCATTTATTTCTGTATTTGTAGTTTTGTTGATATTAAGAACTTGAGTGGAAAAGGAACTTTTTGGATGTAAATTATCCATGTGGTAAAAATTATGTCATTTATAGAATATTAACTGTTATTTAAATATCATATATATATACTATGTATCTATTTATACTAGTTAATTACAATGGGATATAAGAAATGAAATGCACCGTTCATGGAGAGGGTATGTTGTACGTACGCATGAACGCTACAATATTTTCCTTGGTATATTAATGGAATGAAATCTAAATGATACATAGGTATTTTATTATTAAATTATAATTTCTATGTTATATATGTTACACATTTTCATTAACACCATATGTTATACGTTCATCGTATGTAATGAACAAGTCAAATCACTTTGAGGGGGCAGTAGTCCACACTTCATCAAATGAAATAATAATATTTACACATTATAGAAAGCATAATGGCCTGTTTTAAATAAAAATTACAGAATCATAGAGTCAATAATAATATATTAAATATCATATTTATCTATTCCACAAATATATATAATTATTATTAATAAATATAATGTATAATGTATCACATCGCATAGGGGAGACGGTAATCCCTACAAACGCATGAGTGACTATATCATTCACTTCATGGTTAAATAGTATAGAATTTTATGGTATATTAATTATAAATAATACCTATTATGTTATATTCATTATTTAAATTCATTATACCCATCATTATTCTAATCCAAATTATTTATTTTAGAATAAAAAATTACACTACTACGTAGAGACGGTAAGTCATATGTATGTATATATGTTGATATTGTTATTCGTAGGATAGATAAAAAGAGGTATAATTTTGTACCATAATTTTAATCAATTATCAGCATGTAGAAGATTCTATATTGATTACATTATTATAGAAATGACATAATAATATGATGTAGAAGAAGAATAGAATTATGAATAACGTGAAAAACCCAATACCTCTTTTTCGAGTATCTCATTTTGATATTCACAAAATGTCTCTTTTTAATGAATTTATCCTCAATGTATGGACTCTAGAAGGAAGGGAGGTATTTTTATAGATTATTTTATCATAATTATTATGGTTAATGGGGATTGGGTGGTGTGAAGAAGTGGGTAGAGGTTGTTTACTTTTATTAGAGGGAGGAGGGACACTTTTGGAATGTCTTCAAATATTATTTTATTATAAAATTATTTTAAAATTATAATATTTCAAAAGTAATATATTTAAAGGATATGAATAGGTGGCATATAAATCCTTTCAACCAATAGGTTTTAGACAATATTGGACTCAAAATTATCCTTATCTTTTACCATTAACCCTATATCAGAGACATTATCTTTTACCATGTCATCAAGAATTTTAACAATACTAGTACTTCGATCTTGCATATACACAGTGCTATAATTAAAATCTATTTTTGAAAAGTGTTTCAACATTTTTAGTAGTTAATAATAAAAATTAATTAAAATATGATAATATTACAGCATTATTAATAAATAATAATGAAAATAAATGAAAAATAATAACATGTATTCGAAAATATATATGAAGATTAAAGAAATGGAAATAACATGACGTAAAAAGCTACAAAAAACATGACATATCATTAAGAATTTGACGTGGTGTCTTTAAAAGGTATAGTAGTAGGGTGTTCATATTTTTAATCTGTCATCATCATACATAAAGGTAATTTTATGATTGGAGAGGAGGATGAAATTGGAAGGAAAAAAAGAAATGAGTGAAAGATGTAAATGAAGTGATTAATGGTGGCCTCCGAACTATATTAGAGGAGCAGTATATGCAGAGTCCATGGCCAATAAAGTGGAGGAGGTGTAGGCCGATGAGGAGGATCCACATGGGGAGGTGGATTATCAATATAACATTAAATTATTAAAGAGATTAATGGTTAATCAGTAAAAATATATTTCTATACAAAAGACATCTCAAGATAGAAATAAGATTTCATAATGTAATGAGAAGCATCTTAAAAAAAGAATGTAAATAAATTAATCTACCTTAATTTCAAAGAAGAACATCTTGTAGACTACATATAATGAACCAACATTCTTGCAAATAAACCACAACTAGACTAAAATACAATAATAACATAATAAATTAATACAGTAAATAATCCATTCCACCAATTGTATGCAACGTGTTACCTTTTATTAATATAAATCCACTGTAATGCATTTTTCAAATCCACTACAATGAATACTTCAACGCTCACCTATTGAGATTTGTCCCTTTCACAAACCATCCAAACAGTTAATACAAATGTTATACAAATAAATAAATGAGCATAGAAAAGCAACATCAAACTAGTGGTCACTTAAATACACTTCAATCTTCTATTTGAACCATTGGTTCATTATATGAGCCTTCAAATAAAAAAGAGATAAAAAAAATTGTATTATAAAATTATAGAATTAAAGGGATATGTTTATATTGATGGAAAATAAATTTTCACAGATCAATCATAGAAATGATATTACTTCCCTCAAGTAAAATGGAAAAAGTAATTTTTTATATTAATAAAATGTAAATTAAAAATCAAAAATTTCGATTAGACTCTTTAAATGAAGATAAAATGTATGAGAAATGGTGAAATCACATGTAGTTCCTTATATTTTATTTAGTTAAGCTTTTGTACAGTAACTTTTTGAGGGTGAGGTAGGAAAATGGATTGCTTTCGTTGCTATGATAATGAGTCTTGTCTTTCCTCACCATTCACCATACTATCTTGAGATGTCTGTGCATCGTTGTTCCTTATTATAGAAGTATCCCTTAATTTCCTTACCCACACTCTGAGGGGAAGCTGTTTCGGCATTCTAATATGCCTCTTCAAGATCTACTACCAGCTGCAAGAACACATCCGAGCTTCTAGTGGATTCAAAAACACCTTCACAAAAAGAAATGGAATATTAAATGTAGTTGGAGGAAATATGAAAAACAACCTATAAAAATAAATACTTTATGACATATAATAAAAATCATTTGATTAAATGGAATTAAATCTCAAATGTATTTGGAGGAAAAAGAAATTATTACACAACATAAGAAAGGTGGAAAATTGACCACTTTAGTATACAACATAATGAAATATTTCAGTATGTTGTCTACTAATTTGTTTTGAATGAAATCACACATGCTATCATGATGCATGTAATTTAAGGCATGTGAAATACTATTAATCAGATTCACCAATTTTCCCAGTTATGTTCCTTTGCTTCATCCACATTTCTTAGTATATTTCTCAAACCCCCTCTTTCAAGAAACCCATAAATTAAAAAGGTGATTTCATACATCTGTTCAAAAACCCATATAGTTTGAGAATATTACGATGACGTAGTTTTGTCAATGATTTTACCTCATGTTCAAAACATATTAAATCTAGAGAGTAATTTCCATGTAATATCTTCACTACAAGAACATGACTGCTCCACAACTCAAATCTGTAAACAACGCCATGGAATCCCATTCTAACATAGTATTTGGAATCAAATTTCATGGTGGATTTAACTATTTGATCATAAACCATCACCCCATAAAACTTAAATACTGAAAATGTATTTCCATTTAATGTTTCATGCAACTGAATATTCAAATTTCTTCTTCCACTTCTTCCACTCCATACATAGTGTCTCGAATCTTCCAAATAAATGAGAAATTATCTATAAAACACAACTTTTAACTTGGAACCAAATATTATCAAATTCTAGCATGATATTTGTTGAAGTATGTTTCGGAAAAAATAATAATGAAAATGAAAAATTAATCCAATCTAAGACTGAGTACCATAGAGCAAGCATTGCAGGCATATTAATAGGAAAATATTAAAAAAGATATAATTTATTTTTTCATGGAGTAAGAAGGCTCAACCAATTTTGCATCACCAATTGCACCTAGTCTACATCAAACTGGAAAGGGTTTAAGAAGATTGAGGGAGAGGAAAATGGATATATAAGGGAGAAGAAGGGGTACTTTACAGACATATTATTTGGATTTCTATCAACCTGGGTCTTGGGCTGGACAACAGAGGGGGAATCTCGAGTAAATTTATTTTCAACCCATTCTTCTTCTACCAATTAAAATTCTTGTTTATTTTAGATTTAATACATAAAAAAGCAACCCACTACAGGGGAAAAGCTGGTACGATGTTCTTATCAATCGGTCCAACACGACATCTTCACCCAACTAATAATTAAAAATTAAAACTTATTTTTAGTTTGAAACAACCAAATCAAAATAGAATATTTATTGTGTATATTAACTGAACAAATAATAATAGAACACATGTTCTATTATTAATTAAAAAACATCACTAATATAAAAAAATGTAACATTGCAACTATTCATAAAAAATTAAAATATATTTTCAATTGAAAAAAAAACCCAAAAAAATAAAGCAAGTTAAATTATATTGTAGTCAACCTCAACAGTCTAAACTCACAACTAATAAAATGAAAACTAAAAACATGTGGATAAATAGAGAAAAGAAACCTCCATAGAAGAATAACTAACAATCAACATCATCGAGGTGATAGAACTCAAGTTGGTGCGATCAATCATAGAACGACTCATCTGTAATAACCAATTATCTACATCATCCAGTGAACATATTTTTTTAGGAAGTTCAATATGGAAAACCACATGAATTAATAATTTGAAAAGACACCTCTCAATATAAAAGTTGTAGTATGGTAAAAAGAAATAAATGAACATCCCAAAATGGTACCTTCGAGCAAAAGGGAGCCATAAGAGTACTTTGGAAGCATATGTCTTTTTATTCTTAAACCAATATTTTAATAACCTGTATTAAAAAAAATGTTCAAAAGAAATCAGACGTAATATGGTAAAAAATAAACAATTGATAATAAATATATATTTGTTCATGTTCTTTCAACACATTTTTATGAAAAAAAATTCTACATGCAAGAACAAAAAATCAAAGCTTACATGGGAGAATAATGTTATGTTTTCAAAAGTTGAACAATTAGAAATCAGAGATTTGATAATTTCATCACTAGTTGTATCACCATATGTGTTTTCTAGGTCATCTAAAATACATTAAGGAGAGATATCACATGGTAATATAGTTTACAGAGGGAAATTGGCATCGGTGCAGGAGGTCAGATATTCATGTTGCAGATAATCAAGAAGATGTAGGGGAACAGAGATAACCTTGGTAGATGAAAGCACTGAGGAGATAACCATGCGACATATATGACTGGTGCAGAATGTGTGCATTGATGCTAGTTTCATCCTGGGAAATGATGCACGGCCTGGGTGAGTAGTAGGTTCTGGGAACAACACGAGGTCACAGATGAGCTCGTAAACACCACTTGATGAGCTTCATGCTTGGTCATTCTTGGATTTTCATGATAGAGGGCCAATGAACAATAGATGTAACCTGGAGGTGGATGAGTAGTAGGTGTCTGGTGGCGCTTTATGTCTTTGGAAAACTAGGAGATTGATATATGTATAATGATGTTGCATTCATAATACGATTTAATAAATATAGAAAATAAGGTGAAATGAGCCAAACAAATAGAAATGATAAAAAATGAATATTTTTCGATCATAAACCAGTAATAAAAATATTAGTCAATCAATAGTACATATATATAACTGAGTGTCTCATTTATAAATGTTTTATGTAATGAACCCAACATCAGTGCTACAACATAGTTTTAAAGATCCACTATTCAGATGCTCATATGAAATAAATATAAAAGAATTATTTCAATGAAATGGTAGTTCTATTTTTATAAATGAAATTTTTGAATTTGAGAAAAATTGTACATACTGCAGTAATAATTTTATTTTAAGAGAATAGAATGGAGGAAATTAAAAAAATAAGAAAGAAGATAATGACAAGGGAAAAAATATAAAAACATTAAAGTTCAGAATGAATTAGATGGTTGAATGCTAGAAGTGAGTTATATTTCTGCATTCAAACTCTAGCATCAAAATTTATAATTACCATTCTTGTTATGTGAAATCATTCCTAATCCAGCCTTATGAAAAATTTATCATCTTAATAAGAAAAACTATGGGATGGAGATCTTTCAATGGAGCTTTTAGAATGTGTTCATAAAAAAACTGAGGCAAAAATAGATATATATTGCCCTATCAATAGATTATAAATATAAAAGAAATAATATAAATGAAGGTATACCCATAATGATTATTCTCTAATGATATCTTTACAAGCATGTAACATCCTTGTATTCATTTATTTTCCATAAAATCCTCTTCCAGGGGGAACCCATGAAGAAGTATGCTTCAATAGAACCTGTGATTGAGTGAAAAAATTTGATTCTGTGTTGGATTTTCATCAATTCAAATGAAAATATATAAATAATAATTTTTCGGGAAGAAAGAGACATAATATAAAATAAATTTTAAGTGAAAATGACAATGAAGGATCAAAAGATGAAGTTAGAGACATTGAAGGACTCGGTTATAACACATCAAAAAAATAACCGACCTTCTGGTAGGTTTTCTTTTTTAAGAAATGACATTGTTTTCGTGAAAATAAAAATATGATTATGTTCCACTGTAGAGAATGAAATATATATTGCATTGATATATTTTAACTAAAAAACCACATAAGTAAACATCATTTTAATAGCAACGACAAATAGATAAAGAATTCATGATACATACAGAAAAATTTAGGTAATGTTTAAAAGAAATTACGATAAACTTGTGCTTTACTGTATGATGTGCTGCAAGAGACAGACAACAATGTTGGTACATATGTTTTCAAAATAACTAAAAGCAGTGTAAATGTTTCTACTGAATCAGGATAGGTGATATGCAACACCAATCTTGGGAATGTAGTTTGAAATTTCATAGAATTTCAAATACATATATGTGTGAAATAATTAGTTAGTACATCTTCATTCACCTATTAAATATTGTTGAAGGAATATATAGATATAATGGTGAAGCAAAGTGAACATGCCATAGCAATAAAAGGCCTCCTCAGAACTATAACTTGGCAAGAAGCATGTCGATGCAAATAAGACAAACTTGAAATATAATGAAAAGCAATCGTGAGACGGCGGTGCGATTAGAAGAAGAAAACATGATACTGTTACTCTATGTGTAAGGAAAATTAATCATGAGTTGGAGGTGGATTTGTAGCGCGTCAAGGTTAAGACACTTCAATAGAATAGTTATCTTACATACAGATGAAGTAAATGGTGAGCCGACGCTGTTTCAGAGGAATAGACTTCTTTCATTACAAATAGATGGATGCTGAAGTGAGTCTTTTCGAGTAGAATATCTGAGCTCAAATGCGGGATTCAAATGCAAGAACGTCACGAAGTTTATAGGTCAAGTTTAGAGAAATATCACGCTATAATGAATTATTGAAACCGCGAGGTTGATGCAGTCGCGGGATTGCAGGAGCAAAAGTAGCAATGGGATGGGTAACCATGGCAGGAATCCTATAGATAGGGAGAGGATGGGGTTAGCGTTAATGGGAAAGGAGAGGGATTTCGAAAGGGATGAGAGTGAGATATGGGATTCATAGAGTGATCTTGGGGAGGGAAACTGGAGGTCATAGAGTAGTCGGTGGATGAGTTTTGCGAGAACTGTCGGAGGAGAGGACAAGCGGGCGGAGAAATCCAGTGAACATGCACTGTCGAGGCAGCACAACAGATTTGTCGAAGGCATGAAGAATTTTGGGGTGATTGATGTAGGCATTGGGAATTTGGGGGAACTCTAGGTCACAGACATGTTAATCCCAACCTCCATCGGAATAATGAAAAACACAGATACTATATATCAACTGAGGAGAAGGAGGAGGTCGGAGAAGGAGGGTTACAGACTGTGGGTTGATTGGGAGTTGGAGGATGATAGAGGCAGGGGTCTTGGGTATTCTAGGTCGTGACCCCAAAGAACAAAAGTGTGTTCGGGATAGGGTAGCGTGGAGAAGAAGAGGAAGCACGTGGAGGGTCGACATGGTTAATCGGTTGGATGACACATATTGAAAAAATGATGTGGAGGCTTGGTAGATTAACACATGGTGTGTGAGAATACCTAAGATTAGTATATATATATATGGTTATTATAGTTACTATAAAATTCAAATAGAAGAAAAGTGGATCGATAATTAAATTTATAATGTTACACAAGTATGTTGGAAGAATATTATATATTTATGACTAATATATTTATTACTAAAATATTATTTGTTTTAAAACTCATTTATGTTAATTTTGACACAATTTAGTAATTGAATTTTGTTAAAGTCATATAAAATTTATTTATTCAAACCAATAGGATTAACTCAAAGATAATATGTCATAATAAACCATAAAATTCGTGGTTATCATCTAAATGAGCAAATTATATTTATTTTAACATTTATAATATCATTTATTTGATTATTTTATTAATAAGGTAATCACTAAATCCTCGTTATTTCATAAATAAATTTATTTATATAATGCATAAAAATTATAAATAAATTACCATTCTATATGAAATATTTTTATATTTATAATGAATATTTTTAGTCATAGTGATCAATTATATAACCTTATATTAAAATTAGTTTTTAAAAGAAACATCTTTTTGTTATATATATATTTTTTAAATTGAAAAATTGTTAAAGGACATTATCACACACAAGTGGCACCATGAAGTCCTAAAATTGACCCAATTATGATCATGGTTAGAAATACCTCATAAAATTGTATTATGACACGTTTTAGGTAGTTTTATATTGTTATAATATTATTTTTTACCATTATTTACATAATTTTACCTTTAACTAGGGAATATAAAAAAATAATTACGGAAGTTACTATTCATAATGTCTAAAAATAAAAGGTAAGTACTTATAAAATTTTGATCATTTGATTACAAATCTGGATATGATTTTTCCAAATTTACAACACATAAATTGTAATACTATATTTAATATTAATTTATGTTGTCAAAACTAAAAAGCAAGTTTTTATGATGTAAATACTATCAAAACATTAACATGTGTTTATTTCAAATTTAAATGTTAAATTATTTTTAATGACCCAAAATTGATTAAATAATAAAAACATAATCCAATTACAAATTATAAAAAGTAAAATGGAATATCTAACTATATAAATAAATGAGATGAGAAGGTAGTTATGAACTAATATGCAGTATTATTAACTACTAAATAAAATATAGATTTTTTCAAGAAAATTCCAAAAATTCAACCAAGGCATGATTTAATTTCCCTTTTATAAATAGTAAGTTTATATTCTGAAATAGTATATATAAAAGTGTTAAAAAATTTATTTAAAAATGGTTATCCATCAAATGGACGTAATGGTACCTTTTAAAAATATTCTTGTATTTTATGATTAAAAATTGAATCATTCTCATTTTAAGCCTCTAATTTTTTTAGATAAATTTATAATGTTTAAAAACATCTATAATCATATTTTCATTAGTATTTTTCATTACATTCAATACAATGGATTGGATTTAACAACCATTTAAAATAATAATATTATTGTTTTATTTTTTGATATAACTCAATATCGTGTGTAATGTATGATTTCCGAAAATACCTCTTTTGCGGGTTGAATACCCTATCATAAAAAGTGACATATTTAACAGAAAATTGATATATTATTCATAAATATTAAATGATACAAAATATTTGTAAATCTATAAATATCCGGTAATTTAAATCATTACCCCCTTTTAGAAATTATGTCCCCGCAAATTTATTTAATTTTCAAAAAATTAAGGGTTTTTATCACTCATTTCATTTTCAGATTCTCAGGTTTCTTCTTCCATAATATGAGGTTTTCACCGTACCACTACATGAATAATCACGTTATTCCACAAAACTTCTTCTATGTGGTCAATAATATGTAATGGAAATTCCTCATTTAAAATGAATCATGGTTAATGTTGCATTACTCATTTGACTAAAAGCATTATCCACATTATTTTCCATCCGTGGATGGTAACGAATTGTGAAATCATAATCTTTGATTAATTCCATACATCTCCTCTATCTCATGTTTAATTATTCCCATGTGAATATATACTTCAATCATTGTGAGAAGTAATATTTCACACTTTACCCCATATAAATGATCCCTCTAAATTTTTAATGAAAAAACATCAGAAGCTAATTTCGAATAATATATAGGGTAATTTCATTCATGAGGGTTCAGTTGATGTGATGCACAAGCAATATCCTGATCATTTTACATTAGGACACAATCAAGTCTTTTCAATGATGAATCATTATAGATAGAAAATTCAGCATTCCTAAAAGTTAGGGCCATCATTGGATAATTTACCAATCATCATCTCAATTATTGAAAACAATAATCACATTATTTTTTCCTGATGATCATAACTCCCTTACATGTTAGCATAGTTTTTGGGACAGATAACCGAGAAAATGATTCCAAAAAATATGGTAATAAAATCCTATTCGAAGAAAACTATGAATCTATATCATATTTGTTGGTCTTCTCTACTCTTACACAACTTTGTTTTTAGAAGGATTAAAATTGATGCAATCTTTAGAAACATTTTTTCGAAGGTATAAAATTTTTTGCAACAAAAATTCCCAAATACTCATCATTCCATGTAGTTTCGTTTATTATAGGGATTTCAAAATTGTCCTTAAGTAAAATTCATGTTCCTACAAGCTTTTAGAAAATATAAAAAATTTAATCTATAAATTGAACCAAAAACTGATCCAAAAACTATTAAAAAAACCCCATTCATGAGATTCATAAATATCGTAATTGAGTTATATAATGCAATGGGAATTAACAAAAACTCAAAATTCCCATATCTCATACAAAAATCATTCTTTATAATTTCTGCCTCCTTCAACTTTAGCTGATAGAACCTTCACATAAAATCAATCATTGAAATATACTAAGATCCCTATAGAGGATCCAAAAAATCATCGATATAAGGCATCATATACATGTTCTTAATAGTGATGTTTTTGAAGGAATTATTATCAACACATAGTCTCATAGAACTATATTTATTTTTCAAAAATAAAACCAGATCACCCCATGGTAAAGTTCTAGGTCGAATATAAACATTATCAAGTTATTATTGTATATGTTTTTTCAATTATATCAGGTCTACTTAAGGCATTCTATAAGGTGGTTTAGAAATAGGCTTACCATTAGGCACTAATTAAATAGTGAATCCAACCCCATAATTTGGAACAATACCTGACAATTCTTCAGGGAAAACATATGTGAATTCATTTACTATTGTAATGTCACTAATCAAAACTATTTATTTATTCTAACTATTGGAACAATACCTACCAATTCATGTGACAAATGACTGCCACCACCATCCTTAATCAATCTTTCTACATTTTGGTATGTATTTAAAGGAATAAAATCATTTAATAAAATTTTCTTGACTTTAAAATGTATTTTAGCACTATAAAATAAACGTAAATCAATTCCCAACATGATTTAAAATTCTACTATGGGATGTTGAACAAAATTTGTTGGAAAAACAATCCCACTAATGATAATATGATGATTCCTATAAATCTTGGTTTCTTTAATACTTCCACCTAGAGTACTCACCAAATTTTTTATATCACATTCATGAGGAGATATTTCCAAATGACATTCCATGCTCTATGAAATAAAATAATGTGAAGATCCATAGTCAAATAGAGTATTGTCATAATTTTATGAAACATGTAACATACTTGTCACCAATTAATTTGACTGACCCACACCAAATTTAGCGGTAGTAAATTATTTTTCCATTCCCTTCTTATTTTGATCGTAGTAGTTTCCACCCTAGGTAATCAACTTTGGATACACATTGGGATTATTTCATATCTCATTGTAACTAAAAAATCTTACCACAATTTTTTCATTGGATGTGTGATCATCTTTCTCACAGTTACAAGATATATGACCAGTCTGACCACATCAGAAGTGCTTCTTGTAAATTGAGAGACATCATCTAGTATTATTTTTACCACAATTCTCACATATTGGAAAATTGATTTTCTTACCTCCAAGAATATTTGATGGATTATTTAACATTTTATTCCGTTAGATAGCTTATTCTTTATTCTCTAATAGAACACATTCTCATCAGAAAACTCCTTTTCTACCTTCTCAGCACATCAAACATGTTTCTCATAGATTTTGAACTCATGGGAACATAACTTGGTTCTATATTTCTACTTCAGTACTGATTAAAATTTTTATATCTTAATATAAATATCCTATATAAAATTTGGTATGTTCCTTGAAAAATAGGTGAAATATTATTCATATGAAGCCACATAATCTTCCTTCTTTTTCCTCAGTTAAAAGAATCTATTTTCCATTCTATGTCCTACAACATTAGGAAAATATTTCTCAAGAAATATATTTTTACGTTCATCCCATTCCATGACATCATTGTCTTCACTTCTTAAGAAATTTTTAATCATTTACCACCACTGATCAGATTCACCATCAAAATGATAAAGTACAAGACTAACCTTTTTATTTTATAAACACCCCATTACATCAAAAATCTTTTCAAATGTTAAAAAATGCTCTTTATCATACACAAGGTCATATGATGTTATGAATGATGGGGTATATTGCCTAATGAAATTCCATATGATCAACAACTACCTCTATGGTTGGTCTGGCTGATCTCATACAAGGACAACACCACCATTTATCGCATGAGTCAACTGATCCATCTCCACAAAAAACAACTCAATTTTAATTCTAAATATCTCAAGAAGTTGATTTTGAATGTTTATTTCCCTCTATATTCCTTCCATTCATAGATACCATGTTTTCTATGTAGAAAACCATTCAGCAAAAACATATTTTAGTCAATGTAACATGGTAATCTTCAAATTCTATATCATATTGAACATATAGTTAAAATATGTTATGGATATTATTTTAAGAATAGTATAACTCCTGATGTTTTCTAAACTGACCTCTAAAACCAACTATAAATCTCTGTCCATAAACATTACCAAATTTTGAGATAAGACAACAATTGATTTTAATTCATTTTG
This sequence comes from Viscum album, assembly GCA_963277665.1. Classification (NCBI taxonomy): domain Eukaryota; kingdom Viridiplantae; phylum Streptophyta; class Magnoliopsida; order Santalales; family Viscaceae; genus Viscum; species Viscum album. Next base: position 1,411,562,966 of record OY728138.1, read on the forward strand.
AAGATTTTTTTTCAGGCTTTGATATTTATAGAATTAGTTCATAAATCATACATATAATCATAAATATTACAAGTAGACACTTCTACTCAATATCCATTTTTCCTAATACAAAATAACATTATAAAGATACATGGTTCACTTAATTTTTAAATAGAATGAAGTTTTTTAGATCCCTATTTGACTTAATTCATCATCAAGTCCTGTAAAAAAATTTACAACATGGGATGAGAATACAATGATCAGTATGGGATAAAAAAATATGGAAAACTACTTGTCATCAAAAAACGTGATAACAGTGCAAACATTATCATAATGTAATACATTTCACCTTCAAGATGTTGTAAATTTACTTCTCTAAATATAAGCTCACTGATTACCCTTTTGTGACCAAATGATCACCATAAAACTCATATAATGCAACTTATAACATATAAAGTTTACTTTTGGAGTAATAATACTTCAATATAATAACCATGCGATTTATTTCAACATATATCACTAACTGGAACTTCCATATAGGCTACTTCCATACCCAATGCCTGAGAGGATATAAGGTAACCACCCATCCATGGTTTATCATGGAACCACCTGTCTTTGGATTATAAAAAAACCACCTATCATTGGTCTATCACATCACCACCATTAAAATGTCCATTTACCATTATATAATAATAAAATATAAAATATTGAAATTGTAATCATTTCACAAATAAAATTTCATTTAAAATCACTATAATTAATTTACAGATATTGAAATATTCAATCTATTCCAAAACCATTTTCATTACCAAAACAACAAAAATGGGATATAAGGGTTTTATTTTTCTTTAAAAACAATAAAACTTATATATGAAGCCAAATATCGAATAATAGTTAATGTAGCGGAGGAGTCATTTTCACCACATACGTTAAAAAATTATTTTCTTCATTTAGTAAAAGAATTCATAGAAAAAAGATTCCCTTTCAATGAAATTAATATCCAATGGGGTTTATTATACACGATATAAAATAAGGCAGTGTATACCATCAAATTATGCCTCAATTAAAAGAGATTTAAATGAAGACCCTTAGATTAATTCCAACATATAACATATAATAATTATCTTCCTAAATAATAAAAATAGGTTAATTTATACATTCTTAAGGAATATTTCAAGTTTATTATTACTTTTATATCACTTATTACCATGTATAAAAATTAGATAATTATTTATGTTCATGTTTGTAATTTTTTCGATATTCGATACTTGAGTAGAAAATGAATTTGATTGATGTAAATTGTCCATGTGGTCAAAAGTTCATCATATTCAGAATATTATTCATGATTTAAATATCTTATATATCCAATATATATGTATTTATAATATTCTATAATATTTTGAGAAATGAAATTAAATGCATTTTTCATGGATAAGGTTGGTCTTACATTTGCATGAACGCTACCTTCATTTCATTTTCATTTTAATGGAATGAAAAATAAATGATGAATAGGTATATTATAAATAAATTATAATATTTATGTCATATATGTAACTTAATTTCATTAATTACATCCTTTATATGTTCCATGTATTGAATGAACAATTCATATAACATTTAGGGGGCGGTAGTCCACAATTCCTCAAATGAAATTATTGTATTTACACATTATAGAAAGTAGAAAGGTCTGATATAAATAAAAATTTAAAAATCCTAGAGTCCACATAAATATAATAAATATAATATCTACTCCTTACTTTTATTTATAAAATTTTGTTTTATTAAAGATCATGTAAAATTAATCGCATTGCATTGTGGAGACGTTATGTCGTACGTACGCATGGGAAACTATATCATTCTATTAAAGGCAAAAAGATACAAACATGGATGGTATATTAATTATAAAGAATAATAATCATGTTATTTTCATTATTTAAATCTATTATACACATCATTATACTTATCCAAATTAAGTATTTTTGAATAAAAAATAACACCATGATGTGGAAACTTTAAGTCATATGTACGCACGATTTGTGATATTTTTATTCATCTGATGGATAAAAATAGGTATAAAGTTTCCCCATAGTTATAATACCAACTAATAAAGTATAATATACTGGTTTTATTACATTATGATGAAAATTATATAATAATAAGAAGTATAAGAAGAAAATAATTTTGAAATAGGTGATAAAACAAATACCTCTTCTATGAATATCTCCGTTTTATTTTAACAAAATATATCTTTAGGATGGATGTATACCAAACGTGTAAAATATGAAATAAAGGGAGGGATATTGAGAGATTATTTTATCAAAATTTGGAAGATTCAAGGTGCTTGAGAGGTGTGAGTAAGTGGGTAGAGGGGTAGCCTTTTATAAGAGTGGGGACGGGCACTTTAGGAAAGTCTTCAAATATTATTTTTTTATAAAATAATTTTCGAATATGAATAGTTACAAATTATTAAATTTACAGGATAATACATGGATGGGTCTAAGAACTCTCACCCAATAGGTTTTAGACAAGTTCTGTCAGATAATTATCCTTTTCATTTGGCATTAACCCTCAGTTAAAAACATTAACTCTTACCATAACTTTTTTTATTTCCACAATATATGGTTAAAATAGTTACTATAAAATTCCAATCAGTAAAAAAGTGGATAATTAATGTAATTTTTAATATTATATAAGTTAGTTGACCAAATATTATATTTTTAGGACTATTATATCATTTAATAAAATAGTATTTGTTTTAAAAACTCATTTATGTCAATTTTGACACTACATAGGAATTGACTTTTGTTAATGTCCTAACAACTTGATTCCTAAGAACCAAAAGTATTAACTAAAATATAATATGTCATAATCATACAAAAAATTAAGGTATGGACTCAAAATTTTATGATTACATTTATTTTAATATTTGTAACATCATTTATTAAATCATCAATTAATAGGGTAATCATTGTATCCTAATTGTTTCATAAATAAATATATTTATTTAATGCCTAAAAATTATAAATAAAATATCATGATGTAGGAAGTTTATTTAGATTTTAAATTAAATATTATACTAATAGATATATGTTATATAATCCTATATTAAAATTCATTTATTAAAAGATATATTTTTATGTTATATTTCCCTTTTCATTAAATTAACATATTATACATGGTCATTAGCACACCTATATGGCTCCATGGGGTCATAAAAAATTTCCAAGGATACTGTTGGTCAGAAATAACACATTAAATAGGTTTTTTATATGTTTTATTGTAATTTAATATTAATATAATATTATTTTTACCCTTATTTACATAATTTACCCATTAACCATGGTAAATAAAAAAATAATTAGTAAAGGTACAGTTCAGAATGTACAAAAATAAGAGGTATCTATTTTAATGGGTTGGACCTTCTGATTCCAAATATGGAATTAATTTTTTTGAAATTAAAAACATAGAAATTTTATAAATTAAATTTAAATTAATTTTTATTGTTAAAACTAGAAATGGGTGTTTCAAGAAGAAAAAAATATCAAAAGATTGATATGGATTTACATCAAATTTAAATGTGAAATTACTTCTAATGGCCAAATTTTGATTAAATGATATAAAAATAATACATTTTAAATTTAAAACCTTGTAAAAACAATATTAATAAATAAATAAATAAGAATAAAATGATGTTTTGAATTAAAATGCAGTATTTTTCATAATTCATTATAATATCGATATTATTTAAAAATATAAATATTTCTATGAATGTAAATTTTGATGTCCCTTTTATAAAGAAGAAGTTTATTTTTTCAAATATACATAAAAAATTGACAATCCCATATTTAAAAAGGGTTCTCTATAAAATAGTTTTAAAATGACCTTTTAAAAATATTGCAATATTTTATGCCTAAAACTGGATACATTCCCATTTTAAGCCTTAATAATTTATTTGATAAATGTAAAAACATTTAACATACATGTATAATCATATTGTAGTTAATTATTTCATTTAAACCAATACAACAACTAGGCGTTAACAACCATTTAAAATAATAATAATATTAATTTAATAATTTTTGATATAAAACAATGTTATGTGCAATGTAATATTTTGGAGAAACCTGTTGTTGCATATCAAGTATTCTCTCAGAAAAAGTTCCATCTTTAATGTAAAAAAATATCTTATTCATAAATACTAATAGAGTGGAAAAATATTTTATTGTATAAATACCTCGGATGTTATAACAAATATGATAAATACTTCAATATTATTGTTATTTATATGTTTAAATAATGACTACTTTGACCATAATAAATCTACCAAAGTCATTTTTTCATATACGAAAAATAAATTCAAGACCTTTGATGTACACATAATTCAATATATTTTCATTTATTACATGGTAATAATTAAAAGAAATAAATTTGAAACATGGAAATGGTTCTAAAGAATGTAAATAATTAGCATAAGTTTATTGTTGTAGACTATAAATAACGTACATGATGATTCATACTCATGGTAAGAATATATTATCTGAGTTATCCTTTAATAATAATTAATCCATATTCACCACTTATTTTTTGACTGATATACATAACATTTGGTTCATTATATCAAAAATTAATTTATCTTCAAGGTAATTAACGTTTCATTTAATGTTATTTCATTCATGGATCTTATGTTTAATATTTTACAATATTGTTATGTTTTTATTTCAAAATCTAATGCATATACAATATTGTTATTTAAGACTCTGTTGGGGGAATTATACTATTCTTATATCAAAAAATCAATCAATTTTATTCTTCTATGGTAAATCGTTAAATTAATCATTTAACAGTACCATTAATTCTCTTATTGGTAAATAAAATGTATTAAAAAATGTTTCTATGAAAATATTATTTTATTACTATCTTTGATTGTAAACCCTTATTCATAAAAACACAGGTTTTTAAAAAATGGTTAATTTTTTTAACCATTCCAATGTGATTTATTAAAAATCATTTTACCCAATTTCACATCTAAAAAGATATATTAGAATGAATCCACTTGTTATTTTGAAACAATTTTCATTAATCTTTTACAAAAAATGTTAAAATAATATTCATATTATATTCACAATATGAACTAAATTTTCCCCCGTCATGAAAAATCAATGTTTCAATGCTTATTTTACACTTTGTAAATGATTATATTCAAATAAATGGGTATTGAAAATATTTTTTTGAAATTTCCTCATATAATTTATTTTTATGTTTAAAAGTTTACTTTCTATAAAAAATGTTTTTAATATTCTTTTTTATGGTATTTTTGCTCATCAATGACATGAAACATTTATTGAAAATATAAACCCCTAGGGACATGTTGTATGGATTTCAAAAATATTCTTTTTTGGATGATCATTAACTATATTTATCTTTATGGGTGATGATTATGTTTTTTTATTGTGGGATGTATTAAAATTTCATATTCTATATTTTTCGGGATGAATTTTTTTACTGAGTGTGTTATACCCCTTTAATTTTAGTTATGAATTTTAATTTTAATGTGATAGATGGGGTCTATAATAGCCCTCTATGAATCAGTTGGATGCATATGAAAATTTATATTTGGGTTTGGCTGAGTCCTTATGAATTTATATATTTTCCTTGATATAATGTCTTGATAATATTACATATCTTGTAAAATAGCATTAATAGTATGTTTTAGATGTCTATAATTATTCATTTTATCAGTACAAAATTTTTTATGATATCCCATGTGATTATTCTATTATTTATAATATCCAATGTTAAGTTTAAATCACATTTGATTATTTATATGGAATTATTTTAACATCATTCATTTCTTCAATATTATTCTCAAGGTATCTATTAAATGGAATGTGTTATATTCATTCACTATTCCATATTTATTATTACTTATTAATCATAGATTCATTTTTATGCATACCCTTACTGTGAATCTCATATCACCCCTTTCATAGGTTTCACATTCCCAAGGATAATAGGAACTGTTTTGTTATTGATAAGTAGGGATACTATAGGTGAAAAATAGAATTCTAAAAACAAAATACATTGTCTTCTTTATTTTTTCTAATTTGATAATAATATTTTTGTATGTAACTTGTTTTCTAATAATATAAAACTATTCGGTCTATTAGGATGTGATTCCTTGTATAATATACCAATTTAACAATGTAGGCATCGACTCTTGGATGATGGGATTCAGATAAGAATAGATGGTACCAAAATGATTCTTAATAGAAATTTTATGGACTTAATTTTAGAAAACATACATTATAGAATATACCACTATGATATAATTATATGAAAAGTATAAAAAAACATCCAACTGTTTTTATAAGGATGAGATTATGTTATATTTCCAAGCAAATATATACCTATATAAATACATTCTATGGACACGGTTCTTGCCTAGATGCACCTAGTGATAATAAATCTGAAATGGAAAAATGGATTTACCCAATCATCACATGGTTCTCAAAAATTGGATTTAATATTAACTAGGTTGGATAATCCCTATGGATATTCATAGGATAAATAAAATTATATTTACATTACATTATAATGAATAAGAAAATAATGATATACACAAATTTACCATGTTTTTAATTATGATATAATCTTTTCATACAATTTGCAATATCTGTTTCATTTTTTATTATTGTTGGGATTGTACATTATGTTTCATGATATTATTATAAAATCTGGTCTATTCCATTTTTTTGAAATGGTGCCTTTATGATGAAATGGAAACTGTATCAATACATTTAATACATAGAGTAATAATGATATACTATTTGATGAGTTTAATTTAATTAATCTAAGTAAACTACTCTTATAAAAAATTTAATCATAATAAGACATCATTTCACATTCTATAAATATAGATAATGAATTAACTAATAATAATGTATTCAATGGTAATGTAAAGATGAAGAGGATGAATGGGATAAAATTTATAAGAAAAAATAGGGGAAAGAAGTATTTTCCAATATGTTATACATACTGAAGGAAACACCTTAGTACATGAATAAATGGAAAAGGATTTTGCTTCACATGTGTAGAAAAAAATTACCGTGATAATTATTTCATAAGGATGACTGTATCTACCACTGTGAAGCACATGTAATGAATGTAAATAGGGAACAACACAAACGAATTCCCCAAGCACCAAGAGTATATACCTTAAAATATGTTACAAGGTGATGTTAAAGCTTATTATTTTTTTATAGACGAAGTGGAATAATTAATTTTATTGTGTTTGTATTCAATACTTATTTTATAGGAATATTTTATCAATGAAATCTTCATTAAAATAACTCTAAAATTTAAAAATATTATTCAATTTTCCTATTTTATATAGTATTAGAGAGCATGTGTGGAATGGTACAGATGACCAAGAAAAGTGATTTAGTAACAAGTTGAGCATCATGTTAAATGCATTAATAATGTATTCTAACCCTTTATATGTTCTATATTCTTAGATAATAGTGAAAAATTTAAGGGATGGTTTTCGTTACCATGAAATTGGATAGTGTTTTTATCATTTATGTCATATATGTTTGAGTTTACAGCAAGTATTTATTTATGTAATATATTCAAAACAAAAAAATTAATATTTTGAAGCATGCATGTTTTAATTAAGTGTTTTTGGTGATAAATGTGTACACATTTTTTAATATGTCAATAATATACAATATATATTTTTTAGGGAAAATAATTTTTATTTATTAGGCACCATTGAATATTTGGTCAGACATATTTTAGAAAAATTATAGGGCTCCGTATATATTAAATATAAAATAGTTAATCTTTGGGTGTTATCAAATATATTTTCCATTCATTTTGGTTTTAGTAATGTTAAAAATAATAACATGTTACTCAATTATAAATCTTATGTTCTGTAAAATGGTAATGTTAATGCTTCATGAATGAAAAAATCGTATTGGATATTCATTTATTTTAATAATAAATAATGTGTAAAATTTTTTAATCCTAAAAAAGATTAAATTTCACTATAAATTTTAAAGATATAATGTTATAATATTTTTATATGTTAACAGACTGGATGGTAAATGAATTCCTCAAATATATGAAAGGATCTTGAAACAAAAATTCAATCATAGTACCTTCATTTCGGATGAGTCATATAGTACATTATATCATCATATATTTATGGTTTTTTGGTCATTAAACATCTCTAGATAAACCACCTTTCTATGATTAATGATCTCATCCGCTATCTATTAATCCTTGGGTGTATGTATTCTCATAAAAATTCTGGTTTTAATTTCTAACCTATGTACTCCTAGACAAATAATATATATTAATGTGATTATAATAGATGACATTCATAATACCAATTCTATATTATTAATAGGATGTTTTATTGCCCCTTATCATTATTTTGGTTTTCAAAGATTGTAGTTTCTATTGTCAATCCCTTGATTACGGATATCAAAATTAAATTATGAGGACACTATTAATATAGGGACTGTAGAATGTTACACCATGATATTTTTAAATAGGAAAATTATGTCTGATATTGTGTATAACACGCAAGAAAAGTATTATAAAAGAATATAGAATCCCTAGACATAAATATATATTTTAATAAAAAATAATTTCAATCTCTTTGATATCTTGTGATTAATGAAACATTGATTTTACACAAGAATGCTCTATTTAAATATTATAAATAAATGACTATTATTGATTATATGGTATATTTGAGGGAATCAATATAACTAAATATGTTTTAAAATTTATTCTTATATATTGATTAGAAATCAAATTAGAATAAATTAAAATAAAAATATTTTTTTTGAACAAATTATTTTTTTTAAAAGGAATATATGTCGTGCATCACAAACATAATTTAAAATGAATATTTTCATATTTTTTAAAAGTAATTTTGTAAAATTACACAAATTATTAAAATCTACATGACAAATTTATTTATTGGTTAATATTTATTATTCTTGTGAAATGTCTCATTTTTTGATTTATAATGGAGAATACTGAATTTTTATTGAAAACTTAGTATATGTTTAAATTATTTATGAAGACGAATTAAAATTTTAATTTTTGTTAAATTAAAATTAGTTAAATTATAAATAAGTATATATATTTATAATATTTATTCCCTTTTAATCATTTAATGTTTTATTTTGATATAGAAACTGTAAAATGTTTTGAACATTTTCTATTTGAAAACTACCATTCTCGTTGCGACTGGGAGATTAATTTTAAATTAAAATATTCCATTGTGTGAATAAAATTTTCAAAAATGGCTCCTATATTTGAAATAAAAATAAATATTTTTATCTAATAAGGTCAAATTAATTTTTTTCAATATTTAATAGTTAAAATAGTAAAATTATTAACCTTTGTCAACATAAAAAATATATTTACCAGCGGCTCAAACTAAAAACATAAGGATTAAAATTAATTAAAAACTATTATAAATTATATTTTATGGACATATTTAAAATTAATGACAACTATTTCTTGATAATATTATATTTTGGAACCTTTTATCATGTGAAAAATCTGGGTACACCTCTTTGTTTTGAAAAATTACAACTGTGTTCCACACCTCACCTATAAAAGGACACCCATATTCCTCTCTTATTCAGACATTAAAACAATTTTGGATTGTATAAACCCCACTATAATCACATAATAATATCTCTAACCTCATTCTACAGGCCTTTTTTTGTGAATAAATTCAACATAGGATGTCTTTTCATGAAAACCTTTAGAGGATACCCGAAGAAGAGGTATCATTCTACGATGAGTATCTTTATTTTATTTATTCCTTCAACTCCTTTGATTATATGTAAATAATAATGATAAATTATAATAGTAATGTTTAATATTAATATATTATTTTTATTCAATATTAATACATAAAACCATCGCCACTTCTAATAAACTGGTTAAAAAATCATCATTAATATATACACAGGACTATAGTCTCATGAACAGATTTATTTGTTATTCAATAACCAGCAACAATGGATGTGTAAGATGATGAATATAAATTTATATATGATATTTATTAAATATTTATAAATATGTGGTCATTTCATCATATATACTTCTTAAATTTATATTCCTTAGAAAATGTGATAACATAACTCATTTGGAAATTTATCTATCACCTCACGAATCGATGTGATTTTTTTGAAAAATTATTTTCATAGATGTAATAATGATGAATATATTTAATATTTGTGATAAAAATTAAATCCCAGGTTGATTGTTTTGTATCATGATTGTTATATGTATGGTTTGTACTAATTAGAATATTTATAAATGTGATAAATGGATAAATAATCATGTTCACATGGAATGGTTGTCAAATAAAGGACTAATGATCCTAACACAGGTTGGATTGGACAGATGATCTACGCTACCCAAGAATTCACTGGTTAGGGAGTTAGACTGATTCTCTACACCCCGAATGGTGGTATTTAATTAAAATATATGGAAAAAGGATCCAAGGTAGGTGTGGTGATTACATGATATCCTCATCAATAGTGAGATAGGGACATAACTTCTTCAATTAACTAGAATGATGACTACAAAGAATATTGTTTGAATAAGGTAAATTACTAAAACATAGATCACATGTTTATGTTGAACTAAATGATGAGATATGTACATAATGCACATGGAATAATAATCATATTTGAAATAGAAAAGTAGGTATTATAAACTAGTAGACACTAAATTGACTTTCACATAGTTTCCTTTGATTTTTACATTTATGCACAATCAGTTTATAAAGGAAATTTTGTTGACACCGTTGGTGGTTTCCTACATAGTTGTACTCACACCCTACTCGGGCTATCGTTGGGTACCCAAGTAGATTTCAAGTTTGATGATGAGGATAAGGGAAATATAACCATTCTAGGGAGTTGATATGGACATGTCACATTCAAGATTTAGCTTCCTGAATTGAAGTCATGACCATTTGGGGGATTCTGTTGTATGAATTTATTTTTTATTTTTGATCACTAGAAATTGTTTCATCACATAACATGTTTACTATTGGTTTTGGTTTATAACTAGTTGGGTAAGGGTCAATCATTCTTGTTCATTTATCTTCTCAACATATCTTCAATGTATATAGTATTTCTATTGTGGATTAATATTGTAAGAGAGTATAGTCTCCCCACATGATTAAAATAGAACATCTCTGCTAGTCATCAAACTCTCGCATGCACGGTGGCATGCTTGAGGTTATTTGGTGGCCCGTCTCTGGGAACCGATTTAGTGGCACTCGAGCTAGGGATGTTACATCCCAATACAATGATGTTTAGTTTATGATTATGTAAAGAAGAAAAATTTATCTCTCACCCAAAAAAATACATCATCACTGATTTTTTACATATATTAATTGTAGAGTCTATTAAAATTTAAAAAGATACTGAATGGTTTTAGTATTCTATATTATCTCATAGATAATATCTGGTCCCACTATATTCTTCACTTCAACTATATCCTAACATGATTAACTCCAACACCACTTCCCGACATAACCATACAAGGTGTTATTTTAATTTTCTAATTGATACAATATTATATGTGAACTCCACTAGGGTAAGGGAATAGTCCCAATAACATTTGAAATGAATTGAACATGTTCTCAAAATATCATAGAGTGTTAAAATGGTTCTTTATAATTGAGCATACACCTAAGGATGATTTGATGTGATGAAGCTTAGTAATACATCCAAGGCTTCCTAAAGTATTCAACAAAACCTAAATATAAACCCCATATATCCCTATGATACAATAAAGTGTAGAACATCAAGCAGTATACCCACATCAAATATGTTTATCTTGTAAAGTTAGTCAAGTGATAAATCTACATTGATAGAAATGAAATGTGTTGGCTTTCTGTAGTGATTGTATACCACCCAACTAGTACTTTCCTTGTATTTTTTACGGGGTGTCCTATGATTAAATCCAAGGTTATTCTTTACAATTTTTGTACTTGTATAAGAATTGGGTGTATTATAACTAAAGAATTATGTTCTTCCTCCATGACCTGTTTTCATACCACTAATTGAGAAACAAACACTACAATATCCATCTTCATGTTATAAAAATTAATGAATTTATTCAAATATTGATATATCATAGTGCTTTCGGGATGAATATGAAATGGTGATCTATTCACATAATCTAGATGTTCTATATTATGTTTTGTTTTTTATGGGACACATATATGGGGTAAAAAACATATAGTTCCCTCTTCAGTTAATTTTAACTCTAGAATATTCATATACTTTTTCTAAAGCACCTCATAATTTTATGATCCTCCTAAATATTATGGTTTATGGATCATTGAGTATGTATTTGAGAAAGGTATTACTGATATTATTTTATAATTTTCAATGTCATCCATCACACACACAATAACATTGGATCCCATGAAATCTTATTCATGGATATGGATACAAATCCTTACTTATCATATTATTTACCACTTTGTTTGATTTCCATGGATAGTAATTTATTTAATAAATATGATATTTTATTAGGAATAAAGGCATTTTTTGGAACATATTAAGATCATTTTATTTTAATATTCACTTGATTATTTTACGATCAGTATATATGTCAAAAAAATATTCAAGGAGATAATATCTAAAAATATCAAAAACTATTATTCCAATAATAGATCGGGAATTTATTAGTTATTTTCATGGATAATTAATTGGTGGGAGGAATAGGCTATCATTATTTCATCTTTTAAAAGTCCACAACCTAATCCCTTTTTGGACACATCTCTATAGATCACAAATCATTCCCCACTTGTGGGTAATGTGAGCATTGGTGTAGTGATTAAACTCTTTTTTATATCGTTGTATATTTATTCACAGTAATTAATCAAGAAAAACTTAACACCATTATAAATTAAATTATTTTGTTGGATTGATAATACAGAAAACATTCTCACAAATGGATCATATTAACTAGATAATACATAAATAATGAAAATTTTTATTATAGATGTTGTTCTTGGTAATTAAATCATTACCTTAGTTTTGAAAGGATCCACACATATCAATTTTTTGGTCATTACATGCCACTAAAAGTTTACATTCTCAATCCAAAACTTTCATTTACATTAATTCTAAAATAAAATTTCGTATAGAAAAATTTTCAGTAAATAATTAAATTTCTTATCATGTTACTCATTTATTTTTAAGTATACAAGAATATTATCTATAAAGACTACCATAATGATTTCAAGGTCATCCATAATCCCTTTTTTCATTTACTCCCGGAATATTTATAAAGCATTAGTGAGTCCAAATGGTATCACAATGAACTTATAGTGCCTATAAATTATAAAAAAGTTGTATTCAGGATATCCTCCATAATCACCATTATATAATAATAACATTACCAATGATCAAACATAGAGATGTATTTTACTATATGTAAGTGATATAACAAAGAAAAAATATGTTGTAGATGATAGATGTTCATTATTATATCCTATTTAAAATCATGATAATCAATGTACATGTGCATTGAAATATTATTTTTATTGATGAAGAGGACCAGTTGACCCTTTAATTAATCACATTTGTGTATGTACCCCTTATCCAAATTCGACTATAATTGTTTTTGAAGCTCTTCATGATCAAAAAAAATCTATTCCCTATATAGTCTTGGATATCACCAAATATCTATGTATCAGCTTATTTGAGACCCAAACCCCAGTGTTAGTATCTGGTCAATGAAATTATTTGGAAAAAAAATCACTGAATTCCCATATAATGGTCACAAAATCCAGGGTGATATTTTCGTTAGTCTCAATCATTTGAGCTAAACATACTTTTTTGAAAATAAATAATATCCTCACTAGAGACGATGGTACTAAATAAGATTCATGCACTTTATTGCAATTTTATATAGTTGAATAGAAATTATTGATAAAAATGGTGATTTTTGTATCTCATTAGTTTATATTGTCCTTATATAACTAAATCACATCCTTACCAAAATTCACATCAAATTCTAAAAATGGGAGTATCACATGGTTTTCATGTAAATTCAACCAAAAATTTATAAAGGGGATTAGTTATAAACACTGTATTAATTAATTGAACAATTTCATAGATTCATTAATTTCCTGAATTCAATGTATTTTGGTAGTTTTTGAATAACACTACTAAACATTTATTACATGAATAAATATATAGAATGTTGGATGATAATCCCACCTTTCTGTATTTTATTATTTTTCAGATAATTTATATCATCCAAAATAGATTTATTTAGGATAATTTTTAAACTATAAATCATATAAAATTTAATGTGTGAAAATAAAATTGATAACTCAAATTAAATATATACCTGAACATAATAATTTATTGGTTATAATATCTATTATGAATTTTTTATTTTCTTATATAGAATCCCAGAGTAATTACTATCAATTAATAATGGTTCATAAAGGGTTTATGAATTTAAAAAACCATAAAAACTATGAGTGTCAAACTATGTTATTAATAACACCTATTGAAATTCTTTATGTGATGATCTATTCTAGGATAATGCACCCTTTTGAGTGTTATTACCGATAGGTACAACAGTTATCGAGCCATCCAACTTGTAATATCAACAAATCGATGTATTTTATTATAAGAAAATTATTAAATACTTTAACAAAATATGTATATTGTTTCCTATTTTTACAATTCTTCTTATATATTTCACTATATGTTTCTCATCAAAAACCAAAAAATAAGTAGACATTTTTTTGATACGAATTATTACATCCCATATTTTAATACATATTATATAAGGATTTATTACATAATTGTCAAAATTATACAATCACATATTACCCTGAATATTAGTGATTTAGGAAAATAGGGTTCATAACATAATAACGTGAAATATAACTAGAACAAAATTATTGAATACTTCCGTTCCATGATCTTAAAATTCAATCGTTCTTCAAAAATTTCTCTGGATAACATCATCAACTACATGAGAATGGTGTGAGCTATAAATCCCCATAAAATAATAATAAAATAACAGCATGAGGTAAAATAGTACATCTGATTCCGGAGGAATATTAAGGTAGCATAGTAGTGGTTAGAATCATAATATTTAATAATGATACATTAGGTAAAATTACAATATTATGTCCCCATTTGAATGTGGAAAAAACATAAAACAAGACATCACAAACATATATCAAGGATAGAACTAAATAAAAAATGATATAAGATTCCTAGGATGATCCCACATGCATAAATTAATGAAAATCATGAGATAAAATAACTACCAAACTCATTTGAGAGAATTATAATTTTGGTTTTACCCATTACATTAATATCAGGTATATATATAAGTATGAAAAAATATCATACAACATAAAGGTGATTTGCATAAATTTTATAACCTTGATTATGGGTTCTGGGTTATATCTGTGTAAATCCCTAATAAAATAAGGGTTGGAAAAACTAGGTCAATAACCATTTGTTGAAAATGATAATGGTATTAATACATAAATATTTTTTCCTTGAAAATAATAAGATAATATTGGAATAAAAAAGGATATGCTTAACGGTTTATAAAAGAGGTTAATGATAGAAAATATTGTGTCTCAATAAATTAAAATAAAATATTTAGTAATATTTATTGGTAAAAATCTATCCTAGCATGAAAAATTGGAAATCAAAAGGAATTTCAAAAAAATATTTCTTCATTACAAAGGAGGAGAGATTGTCTCATACATAGAGTGGATGCTTCTAAAAGATTGGTATGAGGTTTTTAAGAACACAAGGAGCCCTAGGAATATTATAAACAGATAAATATAGAGTAATTTCACAGACTATGTTTTTTTAGTAATGTGAAACTTGTGTTTGTGTTGGTTAATATAGAAAATAGGAGAAAAATTCTTAATTAGTTTCCAAACATAGGATTTTCACTCAAAATGATAACCTAATAAAACCAAAAATATTATGATGTGAATTCGACATTTTTTCTTAAATAATGTATTTGTTTAAATTATTTTATAATACAAATAACAAAAATAAAAATAATAATTCATTCGGGGATGTAAAATTGAGTCATGCTTATAATGAATTTATTTTAAAACCTTATAATATGATATATGTTTTGGACAATTCATTTTAGATTTAAAATATTAATAAAATAAATAGAAATTAATTTTCTTAAGTAGAAACATAATTTTTTGTATTGGATACTATTTATAGAATTTATTACTTCATTATTAATCTTTTATGTTGTTATAATATGAATAACATAATTATACCATATTTAAATTTTATCCAAAAATTGTGTCGCTATAAAAATAGTCCATAAATTAATGTTGGATAATATTTATGTTCCAATTTCAAAAATAATATTTATCATATCAATATATTTATCTAAATATGAAATTTTACACTTCAAAATGTGAAACCATGTTTGACAAAAATTATATCTTTTTTTAGAATAACATTCTTTTTACCCTTATACACATTATTTATGACTCTGTAATATTATATTATAATTTTAATTTAATAAATATTATTTAATAATAATATTTTATTAAAATATAATATATGTTTAAAAAATTATTAAAAGGTTTCTCTAGATAGAATATATATATTTGGCAAAAATACAATTTTAGTTTCACCATATCAAAATATAATTTTAACAAAAAAAATTAAAAAATTTAAAAATAATATTAAAAATAATATCAAAAATGGATAAATATAATCATTACTGTGTTGAAAATAAAATATATAAACCCATAATATTAGTGTTTAGATACAAAACCATTTATCACCTTAGTCAATTATGAATTTTTATAGTGTGGGATGGTGGTATTTTCACAGGGTGGTTCAGGGAACATGGTTTATGTCATTATCTTGAGGACATTGAACTTATCCTATAATGAAAATCATCCATGATTTAGATATATAATATTTGTTGGGATTGGTCAAGGGGAAAGTCTAGTGATGTAACCTCCCTCAAATTCTCTGCTTAATGGGATTCATATGGTATGATCCAATTATTTGAGGCCATCTCTCTTTCTATATCTATCAATTGAACTTTATCATAACAATTAATAAACTAATCTTAATGATAATTTTAAAAGAAGGATATTATCGAACGTTGTGATGTTTATTGTTATATGTAATCCAAAATAATATTACTATCCAATATAATAATATTAGTGCATGTTTTTTCTATAACTAGATTATGAAATAACGCATTTATTCATTCAAAAAAGAAATTTGATTTAAAAATGTTTGGGTTATTACAATCTTACAGAAGCAGTAATATCTTAAATGATCCAAAATATATTAATCTATAATTAATATTTTACACAACCAATAGTATCATATTCTATACAGAATATATTACCCAATCCATAATTTTTTACTCACTCCAAAATGTCTTACACACTCTAGAATATAATACTCAACTTAGATATCTTACTCAATTATAATATCTTACTCATTCAATAATATATTATAAAATAGAAAATGAATAATGGATCTTGAATATCATACACAAACTAGAATATCATACATACTATAGTAAATCCTAATCAATATAGATTATTATACTTAAAATGGAATATTTTACACATTATACAATATTTTACTCATTACAATCTATCATAATGAAGTTAAAATATTTTACATCATCTAGAATATATTACCCAATAAAATATATTACACATTATCCATAATATTTTACTCTATATAGTGTATCTTAGTCACTCCATAATGTTTTATCAATCCAAAATTTCTCACATAATCTAGTAAATGTTTCTCAGTATAGAATATATTCATTGACCATAAATATATCACTAAATCCATAATTTCATACTCACTCAAGGATAAAATATATGATCTAAAATATTTTACTCAATAAATAATATCTAATTCACATAATAACATGTAACTGAATCTATAATATCATACATAATCAATTATATCTTGCATGTTATATAAATAATTTTTTACTAAAAAAATATAAATGTCCCCAAAACCAAAAAATGTAAAAAACATTATATATACCTGTCAAGAATATTACACACCATAAATAATTGTATATTCAATATTGAAAATTCGGTAATGTCATTTTATTTTACAAATAACCCTATAACCTCTTCTAACTACAATCGATCATTACGTAGTCTAGACTAATGCTTCAAACACCTCCACATTGTTCCAATAAACTTAATTATGCAATGGTTTGACCCCAAACACCACTGATATATATTAATCCTTAAATACCAATACTGAACATATAATAATTTAGGTTTAAAATTTTAGTTTTTGGTAACAATTTAAAACAATGAACACATAAAAGGGTCTTAAAAGTAACAACCTCCCCACTATATAGTTTATCATCCTCAAGATCAATTCTCAAGTAGCAATGAGGTCATCAGTGAAAACCAATAGAAATATTGTTTATAAGTCAGAATTCGCATCTCATATTACCTTTTGAATATAATTTTTTTTGAAATCATCCTGTTTAAATGAACAATCATGCAACATTGATTTATTAACTATGACCCACTAAAGGAACTAAATTATCGTAAAGTGTTGCATCAACCTCATATTGCAAATTATCCTCCTTTGTCCCATGATATGGATCATTGTAATATAATCATATATTTAATACATTAATTACATAAATAATTGAACTATATCATAGAGAACCATACAATCAGGGTTACTTTATATTGATCCTCAACACAACCTCATCGGATCATATATTTCTGGGTGATATCTTCCCTTACCCAGTATACATTTTTGATTCATAGGGTCCCCAAGTGGAAAAAATCATTATTTATTTTCTATGATTTGTTTCTCCTTATTTATTTCAATATAATTATAAATAAGGCATGTTAGGGATCCACTATTTTATGCCACCATAATTTTAGGGGGGTCCTTTTGAAAAATATCAATTTTTTGTGACTATAAATTCCCTTACCACCAAATATAAAAATCCCACAATAATTAGGACACTCATATAATCAATTTATCACAATACATAAACATTATAAGATGATTTTAATTGTATGAATGAAAACTCTTCATGTTATAGTTAATCTTCAGCTACATCCAAATCATTTTGATGTTCTTCAACATGTCATTTACAATATTAAACCATAAAATCAGTAACTTTTAACATCAATCCAACATATCAATGAATGATGATTTCATCCAAATAATACCTCTAAGGGTCTATTTAAATCGATTCCTAGAAAAACAATTCTAGGTGAACCCTATAAGGTCGTTGTGGATCCTCTATGAATCTGCAATGTTGATACTGCTTTCACTCAATTGGTACTTTAGAATCTGGACATTTTTCTTGAAATTCCAATCGATGATAGGGTGATAAGGGTGAAGAGATTTAACTCATTACCATGAAAATAATTTAATAATTTCAATAATTATGATATAATGTGATTATATTTGTCAAATATTGTACTCTATGGTATACCATGTAGTCATAATAGATCTTGTAAATAGATCTTCCCCAACCCATCAATGAATTTTGTCTACCAAATCAGCACGAATTTAACAACATTATTAAAATGATTCACAATCTCACACACTATGAAATTGACTTAGGGTGGCCATAAAACATAATTATTATGTCAAAATAAACATTTTCCCACTTCAACTATGTAATTTCTAGTGACTGCATAAGTACATAATGCTACTATTGCATGATTATCACCTACTGAATAGCAGAACATCAAACGACTAATCCCACAATGTCCCTATTCATCCTCATAATGAAATTCTTCCAAAAATTATATTATCATGTCATGGTTTAACAAATATATAAAAACCATATCATGTCATCTGAGTCCCCCATTGACTCCTCAAACATTATCATAAAATCCAAAATTTGGTCCTAGACATACAAAACCCAATAAGTCAAAGAATCTAGTCTGGGTGCTGATCCCCATAATTAATTTTATAGATCATGAAAATAAAATCATACATTTAATTTTGAATCATATTCACCCTATATAGAAGTGAATTCTTAATAAATTAGGACATAATACTCACGTGGACTTGGTTCTCTATAATATCAAGAAGTTTTTATATAATGAGATAGATTAACTTCCACTCACAAATAAACACCCATACCAACCATGGTTGAGTATTTATGATAGTTAAATTGGAATATATGATACCCATCCTTGGAATACACCATCGATAAAAAAACAAATTACTAAAGATAATCAACCCACCTTCACTGTTGATAGTTCATGAACCACTGAGAGAAAATGTAAATTAGGTTCTTGTGATTATTATAAAACACAAACTACTTTTATAAAAAATAATTCCCGTAAAAAATTCATGTAATGAACCACCATTTATAAATCCATTTCATGTTTCCTATGGTTTTTCTAATAGGTATTCAACTGCATAGACACATAAGCGAGTACATCAATATCCCCCATCTGAACCACACATTTCTCAAATATAGAAACATCATATTATATATATTACTCACTACACTTCTAGTTTATTTAAGAAAAACATTGTAGTAAATTTTTCGTTAAACACCATAAATTTTATCTAATTGTTTTAACAAATAGAAATAAACCATTTTGAGGTTAGGTTTTTCATTGGTACTGCAGGCTATGAAATTATTTAATAAAACATCACTAATAATTAATATGTCATAAAATAATGGAATCTATAAATATTCTTTGGTAGCTATGAAGAAATCACCACATTTAACGTCATAGGGTTTATAGATAATCAATATTTTGATATGAGAAATCCCAATAAGAGAACATTGTTATTCCTAAATTTAATAATTTAGATCATTATAAATAATCATTTCCCCAAAATGTTTCATATGAATATCATTAGATATCAAAACATCTCCTCCTTTAATCAAGAGTACACCACTATACAATTAAATACACCCATAAATGTGTCATATATGGGTGGAATACCATAATAATTTGGTCTATAAATATGATTGATGATTTTTATATACTAAACGACATCACTAAGTACTCGTAAAAGAAAAAATTACTCTGGAATTCTATGTAATTAATTTCTGAAGGCCTCACCCTAAATTAATAATAACCAAATCAATTTTAAATCATAATGAAAAATATATATCCTATAATATAATAAAATAAATAACCGATATAATGAATTGTATATTAGTTATGTATTGTCACATGGATTAACATATGATATTCCACATAGTCCCACAATGGTCTATCAATCTTATTTGTGAATAGGATAGGGGAACTCTATAGTCTTGTACATGGTAAGATGAACCCCTTTTACTCAATGTAATATAATTGGGCCTATATATCTCATTGTTATGAATATTCTATCTTATAATAGAAAATGTTAGTTTGATTGAAATTAAAAATGACCTTGATGGAGAAATGAATATATCATTCGATTGTAAATCTCAATAAATATTTAATAAAATATCCTAGAATTGTTTAGTGATAGGATAGAAGACATGCTGACTCACCATAACAGCATCTAAAATGATAATAACAACATTATATTTGACCCCCATAATAGTTGATGGATATGTCTATTATGAACTATCTATCAGTCCCATTCTCTCATATAGATATAAATACCTCCATTAGGAAATATAAAATAAAATAATCAATGTTAAATATCAATATGAAATTTATTGACGTCATTTAATCCATCATGAGAATGAAATTATAACCATTAATATATAGTACAAATAAATCCCATATGAATCTATAACCATCATCTACAATAGTTCATTCTGAAAACTGGTATATGAAAATAGATCGCACTGCTAAAAAGATGTGGATGAACATGAATCAATATAAATACTCTAAAGAATTTCCTAGGATAGTGATGAATTAATAATAAATAAATGAATGTTATGCTCCCACATAATAAGAGGAATAATATAATGATGGGGCCACTAAAATCATATCTTAGAGAATAGATATTCAAGAATCGTTATCCATGGGGGAATAATGAACATCATTCATATAGCCCATTCCATTTTTATAGAACCCCAAATATGACCCTTTTTATGTACCACTCTGATAGCTTCATGGACCCTACACCTGGGAAATACATCATCTACCCAGACCTAAATGACCAGAAGAACTCCAGCTGCATACTTACCAAGGTAAAGTAGATCTAACCCTATAAAAATGTGTCTCATTAAATCTTCTATCACTAGAGAATCATTGAACACTAGGAAAGAAGATTTTTTGGTGTCATATCATCCCACACACCATTACAAAATAGGTGACTATGTAGATTAAGGATGAATTTTTCAATCCCATATACATTTATTAATATCTATAAAAAATAATCCATAATGAATAATAAATGAATGAAAAAACGTGGATACTCTATCCACTTCCACCCATGTGTGAAGCATGAAGATGAGAGTACCTACTAAAAGAGTACCCACTATCATTACCTATAGTATAATAAACTTTCCTTGTTCCTCTATCCTTTCCTAGGATTTAATCCAAATAAAGAAAATATTTCATGACCATGGAAAATTATTTCATGTGTAACACATTCACTATAACTCGGATCTCGTATCTCGTCCTATCCAGGAAGCACCTTGTCCTTGATGTCTCATACCACCAAAAATCAAGGAAATACACTCCATATACATGATGTGATATACATAATACATTATAAATTAACCTCCCTAAATGAGTTATGTAAAATATTTATATTTTTCTATCCCTAGTGCCTCCAGGAAGAAATAAAAATGGAATATTTTCTAGAAATACTTCTATGACAACCTTGCATGCTAGTCAACATATAATTAAATATCAAACCAATACTTAAATGATCTACAATGTATATAAATATGTGACCTACACTCATATCACAGAGGGATCTAAATTATAAGGGATCATTAGAACAGATTCCAACAAATAATCTACAACTTTAAAAAGACCCTCCCTAAATAATAATATCATTTTCTATATATAAAACTCCCATGTTAAATCAAATATCACATGTGAATCACCTAAGGAATATCTCTATTAACTACACAAGTGATAATAATCTATTATAATGATAAAAAACTATCACATTCCCCATACATATAGGATCATTTGACCCAAATTTTTGTGGATCAGGCTTATATCCAACATCATAATACTCGGGTAGATGTTGTTATAGAGATATCCCATTATAATAACAAACAATCTCCTATGAACACATCACCATACATTTCCGAATATCATAGTTTTGAAAAATATAACACATGCATAATATAATTCTATTATTTACATACCATATTATAAAAATCTCATAACTGAAGCACTCTACATTCCCCCATCAACCTCAACCCTACAACATCAAGATATACAAACTAAATCCATATTGTTTTTATTTATTTATTTTATATGTGTTTTAAAATAGTGGGATAGGTAAATAAAATATCAATTAAATGATATAGTGGAAACACATTATAATTTTAATTGGTATTCTATTTAATAAAAAAATGAATTTACAATGTTACGTATTTTTGAATTAAAAATTTTAATCATTTAAAGAATTTTTTAGATTATATTCATCCATCATCTTATATAGAAAAAACATTATAAGATAGGGAATACATTTTAAATAATTTAAAAAAGTACTATGTTAATATGATCAATAAAAATAAATCATGAGAATTTTATGTTAATTTTATTTGGATAACATGATGCATGACTATATGCCCTGTTTCCTTTACAAAAAAATATATAAAATACTATAAAACTCAAATCCAAATCAATAACATCATGCTTGGTAAAATTACTCAGATTTAAAATATAAAATCATGAAAATAATTACCAAAAATGGTTACATGGACATCTATCACACAAGGGTTCACTACATCATTACAACAGATCCATACTATTACCTAAAAACAACCTATATCTACTCTAAATATACAGAATAGTCTAAGAAAAGATAGAGGTATTTGATAAAACTATGTAACTCACCATATAGTGATACCACTATAAAATGACGGATTATGGTGTTATATACCCATAGAATCACCTCCCTATATATTAGAGGCCACATACTAGTATTATGATGTAATTGAGATACCATATAGAGAGTATAATCTCATACTCATGTGAAAAATAATATTGGGAATAAAAATAATCACAAATACAAAGAAAGAAAATGACAAAATACAACATAAAATATTCCAAGTAAACATTATTCCCAAGCCCATTTAAAATATTTTTCATCATAAAAAAATGTTCTAAAAATCATATATTCAGAATAGATACACTATGGGTGGATCATATATTTCCAAATCACAATAGAATCCCAAACAGTCCATTAGAAGAAATCCTTAATATTGGTCCCATGTTCATTACTAGTAATACCTCTCATGTTATATCATATCCATTATAGATAAATCATCAATAATAGAGACATGGAAATTATACTGTCTTGAACCCATGATGTCTAATCTGAAATCAAGGATAACCCATTCAATGCATGAATACTTCCCAATAGGTCACCACCAATGATGTCCTAAAAAACTACAGTATAGAATGAGGTAAATTTTTATCTCACAATAATAAAATTAAAAAAATTAAAATAAATAATAATTTTCAATCTCTAAGATATATTTTTAATCCTTGGTTCAACTATACATTAGTTGGATAGTGTATGGTGTCTCTATACATGTAAATTTATAACAGTAAACATGCATGAGGGACATGGAACCCACATACTAATCTCGTTAAAACATTATCTTGGGGTAATGTGTCCCACCACATAATAACATATAGAACAATCTAGAAGAAAAGGATAACTAATTTTAAATATCATATATAAAACATTTTTTGATATGTTTCACACATACAAATCCAATATAATAACTTGAGAGAAGATGGGATCACTCAGTAATCATATACAATAACTCAGGGGAAGATTGGAAAATTGGGTAATCTAATATATAACTAATCATAGCGATGTTTGGAACACCTAATAATCTAATATAAGAAAAATTTGGGCCCACCCAATAATGTCATAAAATTACACATAGTAAGATAGACCCATTTGGTAATATCATTCAATAAACCAAGGAATAGAATTTTAATCGGTTATAGAGACGCATCCCTCTTACACATACAACTACATTAATTTTAATATAATTATATATTAATTCTAAACCAAGGATCAAAATTACAAGTGTATTTTGGATAATAGAAACATAAAATAGAATCCCGAAACTAAAATCACTCTTCTTTATTTTAATCTCCCTAACAATCTCCTAAATATCATTGAGTCCCTAAAATTTCATAAGATAAACCAATGAATACATTAAAAGGGGGGTGATATAAAAACCATAGTAATTGATAAAACATAATAATGAATCATAACATATGATTCAAAAAGTATAAGAACATATCATGAAAGTAAAGGCTTGAGAATTTTTTATATGGGAAATATATATAAAGGTCATGGAATCATATGATCATGTAATCATAGGGGTTTCAAAAAAACATAAAATATGACTATAGCATAAGTCAAGGAAAATATCCCAGACAACATCATATCGGGGACATAGCCCAATTATTGATTAGGTTCACTACATCATCTCATATAAAATGAATGATGAGGAAAATCATTGATGAATTCATTGGTTCTCAATATTGGTGCACCTGTCAGCAAATGTAAATATTTATGTGTTCCAAATATTGAAATAATATGTAAAATATAAACATAATGATTACACATGATGAGAAATAGGTTATGTGATCATGCCTCACAACAGAAAAGAATGGTATATCCTAAAAACATACATTATAGAAGTTATTCAAACATTATTCAATATTTATAGTTTAAAAAAATCCTATATAATGAAAAATTATTGATAACTAATTTGAATATCTAAAACAATGTTTATTGGAAACATTGGAAATGTACTATTTAAGTGAGTGTTAAGGGAAAAGGTTAAAGAATATTTTTAGAGTGTAAGAGGTTAAGAATATCTATAAAAATTAAATAAAATGTTAAAATATAAAATAAGTGTTTTTTAGAAAATAATTAGGTTTTAAAACATTTCATTCATTTATTAGATCTTTATAAGAGGAAAATAAAACATATAAGTCCCCATTAATCAACATTTCAAAATGAAAAAAATTATGAAGGGAACATTTAAAACATGAGGATCTCCATAATAGAAGGTCATATTTCCTTAGGTATATATATATATGGGACATATATACATAATATTGAACATTTAAATAATAATAATAATGATATATTTGGAGGTAAATAGATATAAAGTTAATCCTAATGAAAATTTTGTTGTTTAGAGAGATCCCTTACCTTATGGTGTCATGACATTTTATACATTGTATTAATACCATGAATAATCATATTAACCTAATTAATAAGTCAACTAACTATATTTTATATCAAAATTTCAATTACTAAAATAATAATTTATAAATTTACAACTATTTCATTATGATGCTATGTTAAATTACAATATTCTAAGGGTGTATGTTTCACGGCAGTAGGATCCAATTAGTTCCGGATAGTTATGGAGTCTCTTTTACAACGGGACTATAAATCCATGATTCAAATGAAATGATATTCATGATAATAATGAAATAAATGTTTTACCAAATACTCATATTTGATTCAATATTGGGACGATTCGTTTATTTTAATCATTAATGTTATAGTGTTAGTTTATTTTTTATGTTTTATTGGCCATCATATGTTAGTATTGATTTATTAAATTTTACAGATATATTTTCATTCTATGATGTGTAAAATATATAATAATATTATTTATGTCATTTAAAACCGCTATATGTGATGTTAAAACTTCCATGATTTTTGAAATGTAATTTAAAAAAATTTATCCAATGAGGTGGTGAATAAAAATAATAAGGACAAACATTTCAGATAGAATGGAATGTGAAGTAAATGGATGGGACATAATATATTATCACTATAAATCTGTAGTATATATTTGATAATAAGATATTATAAAATAATGGATGATGGTGTTTAGGATATGGTTGAAGAACAAAATAATTTAAAAATGTTAGTTTAATAGTATTACTTTTCAAATACAACCTCCTTGAAGAAAACCTAAATTAACACGGGATTGGAGTTTTGGTGAATGTAAAAAAAATTATAATTGTTAGTTCATTGGGAAGATAACATAGCAGAATTTCGCAACTATCCACTTCTTAGTATTTGGGAGAAGGGGAGCTTTGGTTGGTATTTAAAACGGGGGGATGGTGGTGTTTCATGAATATTTTATTCATTAGATTGTTATTTTTTTCTCATGAGTATCAATAGTGTTAATTCATGTAACTATATACAGTAAATGGTTCTTGTGAGTCTAAAATAATGAGTTCATATATAATTATTTATGAAATTAGTCTTGTATTAACCATATAATGTTAAATATCATATTTTACACTATTTCATTATTCACTAAAAACACAAATATATTAGAAAAATAAAAACATTCACCCAAAAAATTATCAATATATAGATGAAAAAAATGCTATGAATTTTAAAAATATAATTTTATTTATAAAATAAATTATAATTTTATATAAATTTTTTATTATTTAATGAAATAATTTTTTTAGTAATATTATCAATTTTTTGACCCATAGAAAAATATCTCATGGAGAAATAAAATTATATTATCATTTTAATACATCAAAATATTAATTTATCAACAAATTTTTACAAAATAAAACATTATTTTAACAAATAATATTTGTTATAAAAATGTAAATAACTAATATAATGTTTTAGAAAATACAAACACTTATTTTAACAATTTTAAAACATTTATTTACTTGTATCATGATATAAATATTTCATATTTATTTTTATAAGATAAATATATATTATTATAAATTTTATATGGGTTTATACTACTCTAACATGCATATTACTATTTATAATGGCCATATTAATATTCTAATGGGTATATTTCAATAATCAAATTACTATTATAACAATCATATTTATAAAAGTTTTATTAGTTCTCTACATCCTAAAAATACCTCATCTTTTATTCAGTATTAATTAATTTATATTTCAACAAATGGTTATATATATTTTCATTTAAAATAATAAAATCAAAATATTAACTTATTGTATCAAATCTAAATTGTTGTTTTTGAGTGAGGTTATTCAAGTGGACAGAGCACATCCAAATTTTTTTATTTTAATTATATTTTTTATAAAAAAATATCCCATTATAATATATTCCAGTTTATATTGGAATTCATATTATCTATATATGATGTTCAATTTATTATCATTATTTTTTTGTTATATCCTATGGTACATGTTCAAAATATAATACTATATTATTATTTATGAAATTATTCTATAATCTGGATGGAAATTCCACTGATAAAATTTTATGTCATTAAAATATATCCCCATTATAAAATTTCGCCCTCAAAATAACATTCTATATTCAACAGTGAAAACGGGATGTGGAACTTTTTCTTCATGGATTCCTCTTATTCCCATGTCACCACTTCTTACATAATGATTTTATGTAGTTGTTTGACAACTTATTCAACCTTTGAATGCACACAGATTGTGGGGTGTGGGAAATAATATTTACATATTTTTTCCTATTGTTGCACAGTTGCTGACTAGGGTCACCTCACTCGACAATCTCCTCAATTTATTCACTCGTTATAAATAAATTAATTATACTTTTTTATTTTCTTTATTATTTTATCAAAGAAATAATTATTTTTAATTTAGATATTTTTTAATATAATGGACTAAAATTTAGAATGAAAATTTAAAATTAAAATGACATTAATTATTAAACAAAATGAATTTATGATGGAATAAATTAGTATTTAGTATGGTTTTGGGTTCCATAATTAGACACCTAAATATTTTTTAAAATTTCAGTTTGATAATCCAATCATGAAATCTCATAATTATATTTTATCCTTTTATTTATAAATTTTAATATCTATAATAACTTATGAAATATAAATTTTCCCTCATCCTATAATCAAGGATGATGATGCACCATGGTCGAGGGGGTTCTGTCTCCTATAACCGAGCTAAATCAAATGTATTTTAATGCATTGATTTAAGCAACTCTCTCATGTGAACAGAAAACCAATAAAGGGAGGGAAAAAGGAATATAAACTTGTTTTAGTTACATCACATTGGGTATAATATTCATTAATATTCTTTCCACTCTAATTTACCTCAAACATGAATGAATCTTTAAGATAGAGTGGGAAAACACCTTGACCTCTCCTAGGAAAAGTCTTTGGTAAGACACTCACTGCCAAGGGTAAGAGATCATATTGGAGGATAGAAATAAGAGAGAATAATAAAATATAAATAGAATTTTATTGGAGATGTGATAGAGAAATATAATAGTGAAAATTAAATAAACATATGAGAATGATAATACAAGAAGAATAAAATATATAAAAGTAAATAAAATAAATATATACACAAATGTTAATAGAATAAAATGAAATAATATAAGAATAATGAGTGGGATAAGGTGTCTGGTGGAACACTTCAGTTGAAGAAACAATATGTATTAATTAATATTAATAAAAATATAATAAAATAAGTAAAATTATAAATGAAATTAAACGAAAATAAAATTTAAAAATAGAAATAAATGAAGAGTAGTATCATAAGAACTTGGTATCCTTTATAATGTTTGGAACTCCTTTTATAGTATAGTTGATCCTATATACTATAGAAACGTGGATCCTCAGTGGTGGACTCCACCTGGGAAAGGTGAATCTTTACAAATTATAAATACTCAAGATACGCACTATTATCTTTGGGAACACCCAATAAATTAAGGTGTTTAAATTATATATCATGGAATTGTAAAGGAGCTAGGAATTACAACCTTCACTGGTGAATTTACTTATTTCATGAATCATTACTTCCATGGGGGGGATGGAATTAGATAAACACAACATTGGTGAGTGAGTTTTTGTGGTGGATGCCACCCCTTACTCTCATCTGACGTTAATAATAGCGAGATGAGTTTTGAAATGGATTCACAAAAGGCATCCTAGTCACTAGAGGTGGTCCATGGTGATGTGGTGGTGTGGAAGTGGGAGATGTATTGATAACATGCTCCTCCACAACAAATTATTGTGGTTCTCAGTGGTTTATAATTAGTAGGATGGGGCGAAGGTAGTAGTAGAAATGGTGGGAGGTGGAGGGGTTCAGGTCGATGGTGGGTTGCACGATTTTCTTACATGATAAAATGTAATGTCATATATAACATACCACATAAAAATTGATGGAGGGGTGATATAGTTCATAATAAAAGGACTGTCATCCCCATATTAGATTCCAAAAATGTGGATGGGCTTCAGTACTCACACGCACACACTGTAAGCCTGGAAAACTGTGTAGTCCACAAAGGCCTTTTGGCCTATTTTTCTCCTTCCGCATCGGATTGAACACCCATGGGACACCTATGCATGACCCTAATACCCAAATACAGTATCCAAGAGTAGGTTATCCCTCTTCCATGGTTATCAATATGACCCATAGTTGGCTAGCTATATGGCCGGTGGATGTTGTGAGAAAGGGATAGCCTTTGGATTGCATATATTTTTTATTAACAAATGGATATTACCAAATAAGTTACAAATTATATAAAAAGATTAATTAGAACAATTCCATAAATAAAAATTAATTTCTAAATCCAAAAACATATATTTTTTATCCACTTGAATCAACTTTAACAGTTTATTCATAATACCCCACTTTTGATTAAAATATTAAATTCCTAGGAATTTAGCACAAAAAAACTATTTAAAATCATTCAAAATTGATTATAAATTTTCATTAAAAATCATTGAGTCAAATTACTCTATAATTAAAACATGAATTTCCCCAAGTATAAAATCTCAACAAAGAATTCAAAGGGATCAAATGTTACAATTAGTATAATTTCAATGTAATAAAATCTAATAATTTTCCATGTCAAATACCATTATCAATGTTTTACGTAAAATAGCAATTTATCATCTCAACTTTTAAGGAAATAATGAATTCAATCATTTTAATTTTCCCATTTGAAATATTTTTACTTATCTTATAATTCATTCAAGTATTTTATTTTAATATTATTAAACATCTAAAATCATGTTATACTATTAATTTAAATATTTTCACTCATCAGTGATGATATTAATTCAAATATATATATTCTCAAATCATGAATACATGATCCATATCCATAATCTTGTGAAGAAACTATTTTATCATCATTTTATATAATTCCATACATAAAATAATGAAGAATTTCAATAAAGGTTAAAATGACTCTGAGGCATAAGGTTGGCAGGAATTGTTGTTTAAAAATTATGGCTCAAGGAGGAGGATTATCTCTTAAATAATATACCACGAGATCATTGAAAAATATCAATGAGATTACTCCAATAAAATTATAATACCCACATTCCCCAAACTCAATGTATGTTCATTATAATTAATGAATAATAAACGATTTCTTCCTTCTAGTATTTCTATATATTTTATTACATTTTTTTCAAAGTAAATTTTCATTGTTTTTTTATTTTTGAAGTCTAATTTTAAGAATAAACCTCAAATACACCACCTAACAACATATAATAAAAAAACTTCTGTCTAGTAGTGATGGTTTTTTATTCATTAAATTCACAACCAATTGTTTTCAAATTTTTGGCACTTTTTTTATTTTCAATTTTTAATCAAGTGGGGAAAAATTAATATTACAATGATTTAATCAAAACCCATTCTTAGCACCAAATATTAGAACCCCCTCACTTTATACTTATAATGTATTTCATCACATTATTCATGAATCCATTCATCCCCACACTTAAACATGAAAATAAATTTTCATATACTAAGAGGAGGGTAGTAATGAAAAATAATTTTCTTGAGACATGGGGAATTTCTAATATATCCATTCATGGTCTCAAGTGTTTAAACAATGATTTAGGTGAAGGTCATATCAAGGATAATGGATTTTAAAATGATGCCACAATCATTTTATATTTCATTTTGTATAATTGTTATTTTAACAAGTTTAAATTGAAATTATTTTCAGTGACATGTCCCAATATCACTTAAAAAATATGATGAAGATAAAACATGATGTAATTTTTCTAGAAATCATCTTTATAATGGGTTAAATAACATTTGAAAATAAATCAAGACATGAGTAATATTTTCAAATCAATTCACTTGATTTTAATTAATTCAATTATTTCAAAATGATAGGTAAATTTTATTTACATGAATCAACAAATTCCCTCAAATTACGAGTCCTTGTTTTAATATCCATTCATCACTTATATCACCCAATACTACATGTTACTCTATAAATATAAATATAACTGATGTTTAAAACATGGAATAATATTGTTGAGAATATACTCATATCTTCTTGATAATTCAACATGAGAATAATTTAAGCATAAGCATGAAATTCCATTTTGATTCTTAGAATTGGTTGTTAATAAAATATGTATGTATTTTGAACCTAAGTGTTAAATATTTTCTCCCTTTTCTCATGAAGTGTTTTCATATTTTAAAATGATTAGGGATCCATTTTTTTATCATGATCTTATGAAATAAAATTACTAAATTACATACAAGGACCATTTCTTTTAATTTAAATATGAATATTGGGAGTGAACTATATACTAAACCTATCGCTAAGATTGAAATTAGAATTTATAGAAAGTAAGTAAAGATTAATTTAATATGATCCACTTAGTGGGACATATATTTTTACTAATTCTATATGGTTGTACCAACTATTAACCATAATATGATTGTGGGTAGATGATTATGGATTTAAGTCACAATTTGTGGATTTTTCGTGATATCATTTTATTATTTTTATTGATGAGAAATCCATGTGTAGTGTAAACCATATCCACCCCCACCATAAAGGGGTATATATTTCATGGAGGGCATAGGAAAATTTATCGAACCTCGTCCTCTTTAGTTAAAAATTATTCAATGACTTGTTTGTTATAAAGTGATTTCAGAAGCTCTGTGGTATTCAAATAATTGTCAAAGGGAAGTGACAGTGCAATTATATTATTAAAAAAATAAAGTTGAAAATTATAATTCAGATTATTCCTCTTTTGTATAGTTATCATGTGGCCTTGGTTCTTCTAGAAGTGCCCCTATAATATCTTATTATACTTTCTCATGTAGATGTCCAATATGTTTTGAGAGTCCTATGTTTTCCTCAATATTTTCATATTTTTTCCTCATAATCCTCCATGGAATAACATTATTTATCTAATTCTAAAATGTTAATTCCATATGTGGTTTTATATGATTATGTTTCTATAACATATAATTCGTTTGATTTCATGTTGGGGTCAACTATAAGAGTTGGTTCATCTTGAATATCTTTTTATGTGAAAACAACCTCTTGTAGATGAGTAGTAGCATATAGAGAATGACAGTTTGGATCCTAAATTCTTTCTTCAAATTCCACCACTTCGGTGGTTTATTCTTCTTACAAGGACAGTGAGTGGAACAATGTTTCTCACCATTCTACTTCTTAATGAATGAGGAGATCAAGTTGCTATTTAATTTCTACTCAACTACTCCAAAATTTATCTTGATTCACTAGATCTACCATACATATATAATAATGGAACTCTCTTTTGTATATATTATCTATATTTTTTTGACTAATTTGTTAAAAATATTTAATTACATCCTCCTATAGATCTACATATTCTTCAAATTCATTAATGATTGGGGAAATTTCTTCGACTATTAACTCAGTTTCTTGCTCTGGTTCTAGTTTTTACTCCTTGTTATCATGGAAATATTCTATTAGTTGTGTTTTTCTTTCTTTTTGATCATCTATGGCCTCTTTTATTTACTTCACTTGAGCTATGATGTATTCTAAAATGGTTTATTCCTTTTTTCCCATGTGATTAGTCTTTAATCCCTATAGAGTTATAATCATTTGAATACAAAATGAAATAACTTTGTGGTGTTTTAAAAACTATTTTAAATCTATCTAATATGAAAATAGAAAAATTAAATAAACTACAAATTGGTTCCCCATAAATAGTACTATTTATGAACACACACTTATCATGGGGTTTTGAAAAATAAAATTACTAATGTTTTTTCTTTTGAAACACATAGGCTGATTAGGGTTGTTTCACATAAGGAGATTCTATGTTTTTTACTCTCTTAATATAAAGCATATAGGTCTACATTTCCCATTGTTCTTATTATTAAATGAAAATAGAGATAAATTTTAATTTGGTTATTATAATTTCTAGGATAATGAAATGAAATTATGAATAACAATTTAAGCACAAACTTACATGAAATTTTAATGAAAAGAAAATAATAAAGAAAGAACTTAGGCTTGAGTTTAGTTTTGGGTTTTATAATTATACTATTTTATTTTATAAAATTTAGTTTGATATTCAAATCATGGAATCCCAAGATGAATTGTAATCATTTTATTATAAAATTTCAAAATATCAAATGACATAATAAATATTCATTCTACATCTTGTGTTAATAAAATTTGATAACACACTACGGTCGAGGGTGTTCTATCCCTTAGGACCAAGGTGACTCAAATTTCATTTTATACATTGGTTGGATAAACTCCATCTTGTGAAGGGAGAACCAATGGATATATCGAAAATAAATTAAAAATAAAAATAGAAAAATATTTGACTTTCATGTCATGGATGACAATCACTATTACCAGAATTTTCGTACACATCTAGCACAGACATAAATTTAACTTTACAAAACAACTCAAGAAAACCTTGAACTATCATTAGCCAATACAAGGGTAAACACCTCATTGTAGAGGGTAATAACACACATTGGAAGATAAAAAGAAGATATAATAATAAAATAATACATAGTAAGAAGGTATAGGAAGAAATTTTTACTAATAATTTATAATAACAAAATGTGATTAAAAGAAGAGTAAAAAAATATATATATATTTAATAATGTTAAAAGAAGAAAAAATGTTTCAAATAATAAGGAGAGGGAGAAGGGGTATGGTAGACCAATTTATTTAATAAAGAGTATGAATAAATTATTATTTATAAATATATATTAATATAATAAAAATTATTAAGAAATAAAAGTAAAATAAAATTAAAAAAATTCACAAAAAATGAAGACAAAAAGAATGAGTCCTCATCCACATTTCTAGTGGTGTGAACTCCTCTAATAGAATGGGTTATCCATTATTTTATTTGAAAGTGGAGGCTCAGTGGTGGCCTCACCAAGGATAAGGTGAATATTTAAATAATATAAATCGCCATTCGATGAATTTTTATCTTTGTAAACAACTAATGTAATAAGTTTTATGAATTTTGTATCATGTACTAACATGGTAGTAGAGTAGCACAACCTTTATTGGTGTGTGTCTCATATGGATGTATCCTTACATGCATATAGGAATGTGTAGTTAGATAGGATTGACATCAGCGAGTTAGCTTTGACAGTAGTGGACTCCATTTCTCATCAACATACCTTAATGTTTTCTATATGATGCTCCAAATGGATTCATAGTTGTATTATAATCTACTGGAGTGGGTACAAAGTGATATATAGGAGAAATAGTGGGATATGGGTTAATCATGATATCCTCCCCCACCAGATATGTTGGCTATCATGTGGTGTAGTCGTGGCAGGAAGGGACGTAGTTAGTGATAGTGTCGATGGGTGACATAGTAGTGGATGTCTAAGGTAGGGTGAGGGATTTTCTTAGGTGACGAATAGTAACATCATATATCATATACCAGCTATAAAATTATGGTGGGGGAGTAATAGTTTTCAAGAAAATTCACACCATTCCCAAATAAGGAGCCTATAATAGGGATGGAATCCCTTTCTCACACACATTCACCATAAGTTGTGCACACATCATGACCTGTAACACCCTAATATTTCATAGGACATTAGTTTTTTAATGTAATTCAGTAACTTACACTACATGCAATACTGAGTTCAAGTGCACCAGAATTTTCTAAACTAGCCGTTCAAAAGAGGTTATGAAAGTCGTTATCTAAATTGTCAACTATATTTAATCCTTATAATTTTAGAATCCATATTATGAGTTTCTTATACATAATGTAAGAACTAATTTATTTTTTCATAAAAAAGAATCATTTTTCAAGAAATGAACTTTTACCTCCTTTTATTGGTGAACACTTTCTAAATCCAATATTTTAATCTTTTATGTATTAAATTTGACAAAATAAAATTCTTCCTTATAATTGGGACATAAAGAATTTAGTTTGAAAAAATTAAAGGTGTTTTTCTGATAACATTCATATTTTGGTGAATATTGCAAAATACTATATTTCAACTGAAAACTAGTATTTTAATCAAAATAATTTATTGTGTAAAATTATAAATTTTAATTGTTTGTAAGTATAAATAGATTATATTTTTACCATTTAATCCAATTCTGGTCATTGTATGTAATTTCAATTTGAATTTGGACATAAACAAGTGTCAATCTTTTGATAGTTATTGTTTCATAAAAATATGCTTTTTGGTTATGATGACGGGAATTAATTTAAAAATAATAAATTCATCTTCTATGTTTTGAATTTGGTAAAATATACTTCATATTTGAATTCGGGATATCATAATTATATTAGGGTGAATTTTTTGTATTTTTCTGAAAACATTCAATTTTTTATGAATAGTGAAAAACACGGAGTTATTGTTTTAAACAAACTTTTTATATAAATAATTATTTATTTTATTTAAATTTAATTTAGGTAAAAAATAGATACATAATACCAATATATGTTCAATTTAATTCATTGGAGTCATCTTCTATTAATATTAGATATATAAAATTTTATTGAACTTTTCACCGTCTTTTACCCACCATCTGGGAGAATTTGCAATTTCACATAAAACATAATTTTACCACATATATGAGTGAAATTTCAAAAATCAGAGAGACACAGTTGAAATAAGTATGAAAAATGTGGTTCAATAAGATTAATATAATTTTTGGTGAATAATGTCTTTTTACTTTTATTTACCACGGTTAAAAATAAATATGATAATTAAGGGTACAAATGATATTATTATTAGCCTAAAACATGTCCTAATTATACTGGATAAATTTAATTAGACTAATAAAACCTTAAGAATAAAATATGATCCTTTAGGTCCACTTGTATTACAGTAGGACACTTATTTTTATTTAATTAAAAGAAGAGTTAAAAGAGTTAAAATCAATGTTTAATAAATAAAACATTTTTAATGTAGGGTTATAGATAAGATACATTAGACAATAAATATTCATTAGAAATATAACACGATTTCATACTTAAATGTTTTTTATTTATAACTTTTAGACATTAAATAATTAAATTTATTTATAACACAATGATGATGCAGTATAAACCGTATTAATGAATGATTAAAAAAATTGACATTATAAATTTCCAAATAAATGTAATTTGAGACTTTTTATAAATTAAATTAATTTTCAAGGTTAATATTACATTTTAGGGTTGGTTAGATCAATTTTTTTTTGAAATAATCACGCTGTTACGATTTTAATAAAAAACAAATACCAAATAGTGTCAAAATTGACATAAAATAGTTTTTAAAACATATATTATATTATTAATTGATATAACAGTCTTAAAAATCATAGGTTGGGGAAAAATAATGATATAATAATATATATGATATTAATGTACCATTTGGGGTTTGATTGGAATCTTATAGTATGTTTATTAACCATATAATATAAAAATACAAGGAGACATGGTAAATGTCAAACTATTTAACTAAGAGTGAAATCTAAAAGTTATGGATAATATGGTGAACTAAACCTGTCAAAAACCTATTGGTTGAGTCATTTTGTGACCCATAACGAACTTCAGCTTTAAATAATTCCTTTTTGAGCCATCATAAACTTAAAATTAATTTATTATAAATTAATATTTTATTTATTTCCTAAGGTTCCCCTCACCCCTCTTATAAAAGGGCATTTCACCTTCTCTCAAATATACACCTCCAAATCCATTTGTCTCGCACAACCCAATCCCCAATATCCTCCCAAATATCCTACCTTCATCCTAGAGGACTTGTTTTGGTCATAAAGCAAACCTATGGAGACCTATTGATCAAATCAAAAGGAAGAACCCGAAGAAGAGGCAATGATTTCACCACCCTCTTTCATGTTCTGTTATTCTTCCACTTACTCATTCTTTGTTGTTTCCATTCTAAAATAATAAATCCAGTATCTTTTATATACTATGATGTTATTATAAATATTTCACAACTATATTCATTATTCAATCCATCTTATGAATGATAATGTCACCATGCGTGCATGCGTATGGCTTACCGTCTTCACGTCGTGGTGTAATTTGTTATTCAAAACTATGTTATCTGGGTCGATATAATGATGAGTAGTATATATATAAATAATTAAATTGACATGATAATGTCTCCATAAAATATATATACCATCCAATTGCGCACCTTTAAGGAAAATATATGGTCTCTCATTCATACGTACGTATTACCATCTCCACGACGCGATGAGATTCATTTCCACGTTCATCATTCATCGACGACTATAAAAACATATATTACTAAAAGGTATGTAATATATGAAATAATAATGCTACTGGATATGTGCATATATATATATATATATTTATGTATTTATATATTTCATATTCACTTATTTCAATTCAATAGGATATGAAAACAGAAACAACGTTTAAGCGTACGTACGGCCTACCGTCTCCATAAATGGTGTTTTTCATTTCATATATCTATGTATTATAAATATTTATATTCTAAATATATATGATATATGAATCATGTTTTATATTCTAGATGTATTTAAATCAATACCTAAATGATTCGTTCAAGAATAACAAGTTAAAATATGTACGATAAAGAAAGCGATTATTACGCAAAATGTTAATTTACCATGGAAATCATTATTAAATATGTAGTATAAATTCATAAATGAATCATGTATGATATAATAAATATTAATATGGTTCTGGTATAATATAATATCAAAAAATGGTCTTTATACAAGAGTTTAAACTTACCCTTGACCAAAGGAAGGTGCAAGGTAAGGGGTTTCTTATCTCACTTTTAATTCTGTGGGATTTCCATTGTTCACCACTTATTTATTGCATGTGGTGTATTGTGTACTGACATTTGATATATATTATCATGATTCTATTTATATTTATTATATTTTGTGATTAATTTGGTGGGTATTACCTATTTTTCATATGCCTCGATTGATTACAATGTGGTAAGGTTAATTTCCTCAATCTCATTATTATCCGAGAATTTTCATGTGTAAGTATTTCTTGTGACATACATATCATAGATACCCATATTTTATAAAAATGACTTCAAAAGGAATATTTTAAGGTTTTATAGGAGGGTCTATTTAACTATATCATCATTTTAAATGTTTTAATGATTTATCTTTCTAAACCCTTTTAATAAATGTCCGTGTTTTGAAAATGATTTTAAGGATTTATTTATATGGACATGAATGTTATGAAATGATAATTCTTTTAAAAAGTATTAAAGTGGTATGGGACACTATGATTCAAAAATACCTTTTAAATAACTACATTTATAAATTGTGAGAATTTTAAATGATTTCATGAAAAGGGGGTATTTCACTCCAAGCATTTTACAGAACATTTTTATCTATGTAAATATCCTTTAATGGATTTTAAACTTGTTTGAAGTTGATTTATTATGATACAAATATTCCATATTGTAGTGAATTTTTTGTGATATGTTTTACAGTGGATGGGTTATTTCTATACCATTCATGGTTTATGGATAAATATTGACATTTCGTATGCTAGTTTTAATACTAATGTTTATGTTATATTTCAACCTTTTCTTATGTTGAATGTGTTGGACTAGTATATTTCAGGTTGGAGATCGGTAAAAGTAAGCCCTTCGGGATAGGGTCTAGTGACAGCAGACCCTCCAGGTTGGTGTCCGGTTATAGAGGCTCTCCGGGATGAATTCTGGATATAGAGGCTCTCTGTGTTGGAGTATGGATATAGAGGCTCTCCGATTTGGAGTCTGGTTACAGATGCTCTCCAGGATGGAGTCTGGTTACCGAGGGTCTCCGAGTTTGTGTCCAGTTACAGTAAGCCCATAGGTATTGGCATGAGGCATTGACACAGTAATTAAATTCTGGAAATATACATTCCCTCATTATGAAATTAGTTATTACATGTGATTACTCAACTAGAAGAAAATCCATGTTCCTGTTTATATAGTGATGTTTGATTTATTTTTTCCATATTATGTTCAAGATTACGTTTAAAAATGTTATTGTTTTTATTTCACATCATGCCTTAGAAGTTTATAGCTTTCGTTAAATTATTTAACTTTACTGAGAATCTAAGCTCACCCCTTAATTGTGTTTTATTTTCCTAGGATCCCAAGATGTGTTTTATGATTGAGATGCAGGGTTATGGTAAGAGTGAAATGGAATTCTCAAAGATTATTTTTTTGGTAGTATGTTAGAAAGTGTAATGTGATGTCCATGTATGTAATCTATTTTGCAATACTACTAAGATGATAGGTCTTTTGGGACTTGATTTCTTATAATCATGACAATGTATTAAAATAATGCACCAGCTCTGGGTAAGTAGGGTCAAGGCGTTACAGTTGGTATCAGTGGAAGTTTAGAAATAACCTTGAAAACTTGATTTAGATTAACTTTGATTAGATATTTTTACCCTAATATAGACATTGAGGATTCTTATAGAATAACATCCTAAAATATTTGTAATGTAATGATTTTGTGAGTTTTCCAAGAAAATAAATCCATGTCTGGATAGGAGTAGGTAGAGGTAGATCCAGCACAGATGTACCTAGGGGTTAAACCTGAAAACAACGCTTTGATCTAGACTTGAACGGGAACTGGCGCACGACAACGGGCCTTGCGGAACTCTTGGTCATGACACTCCCATGGGATATTATTAGGATAAATATCATTTTCTTTACAAATAATTATGAAGGATTTATGATTATATACATCCTCAATTAAAATATTTCTATGGATTATATCCATAAAATGTTGAATTTACGTTTGGTTTTTTACATGTTTTAAATTATTTATTGCAATATATAAACTGACCTAGTTTAAGCCATTGTATAGAAATGGCGCTCAGTGGAAGGAATGATAACTCCAGTAATATTTATGATCCAAAGACTATGAAGGATCACATTATTCATGGTATTAGGCCAACATTTAGAAGAGAAATAGTCTCCCATGTATTCTCAACATATGAAGAAATAATATCATTTGTTAAAAAGATAAGTAAATAATTCTCTATGTCCTATGGATTTGAAGGGAAGAAAGAGAAGAAAAGGATGGTAGAGATTATGATGGATAAAGGGAAGATAGGAAAGAAGGATTTTCACATTTGTGGTAAATTTGTAAAGAATCACATTGAAAAATTCTTGATGGGAATAGGAGTTTGTTATAAGTGTGGAGAATAAGGACCCCAAGTACGTGATTGGAAGGGAAAGAAAATGTTTTCAAATGTAAAATGTTTCTTCTACAAGGCGTTGAGACACCAAGTGAATCTATGTCCTAGTCATAAGAGTTTACTGAAAATGGAGTTATTGGATAACAATAAAGTTATGATACTACCTTAGATAGAGAGGAATGACTAGTGTTCTTAGGTTGTTATTATAGAATTATTTCATTTGAGTGTTGTATCAGTATTTTACTAGTTATATGAATTATTGATATAATGAAGGATTGTATTGTAGTACTATTTTATTGAAAATATTAGATTATATAGTTCTATGAAAAGTGACTTAATAGAAAGCTGCACTTTTTTGGAAAATACATGGGTGAAGTAAAGGTAATCCTTAATATGGTTCATAATAATGAGGTACTAATTTTGGAATAATAGATGGTTGATTCGGATAAATTATATTGGATATTCTTGACATCCTTGGAACTGATTAATAGTTTTTTATTTCATCATTGTTGGAATATTCAAAACTTTTTGATATAAAGAATATATCCAGTATTATATAAAGGATAAGGGAGCATGAATGTAATAAATAAGGTTTTATGGTAATTTAGGGTGTACCCATGTTTTAAAATAATACATGATGAAGGTGTTCACGTGTTATTACGTGGAAAAAATGATCTTCATTGTGTTTAACTACCTTATAAATTTTGGACTGTGAGTTTGGAGAGAAGTATTTTGGGAAAGTCTAAAGGTTTGAATGAATTAAGTATGAAATTGGATACTATTTTTGTTGTTATTTTTGGATTGTTATAAAAATTACAACATGCAGAACGTGTGACAATCAATCGTGTCAGACAATGCAACGGGAATCAGACACACAACCATAGTGCGATTGGGATTTATTGCCTACCACTGGACTACGCGAAGTCCCTAGATTGAATAATCTAGTTTTTCAAAGGGTATGATAGGTGAATTATAAATTCATTATTTTTGGAATCCTATATGATTAAGATAAATAGAATATATATTTTTGAAATCTTTTGGAGTGAAAGATGTGTTTGTGGAAGGAATTAGTTTAAGGATGAAACTCTACTTGTCAAACATATATATATATATATATTCCTCTTATTCTATGTGTAAATTAATTCTAAAACATTAGTGAAATGATCATAAAACCAAAAATGTGTTATCTTAATACCTCATGTTGTGTTCAACTGATGGTATTTTGAATCATCATAGATTGATGGATTTGAGACCCTCAATTTTACATTTGTTCGTTATTGATTAACTCAATCACTCCCTATAAATATTTATGGTTGTCCTAAAATTATGTGTCTCTAATTACCAACCATGTTCTCCTAATTGAGATCATAATTTGGTGGTGACCCTTTCATTTCCCTTTTCCTCTTATTAAGACTAAATTTTATAAACCCAATTTCTGATATTGGGTTTTCCCATGAAGGTATTTTCTATTTTCAACCTTTTATTTTCTAGGAACAATTTCCAATTGCGAGGATTAAATTTATTGAAGGATGGAAGAATTTAACACCCTAAGATCTCATAGTACATTATTTCTACAATTCAACTCAATAACTGTCACTACACGCAACACAAAGTTCAAGTGAACCACAACTTACCAAACTAGCTGTTCAAAAGCGGTTTTGAATAGTATTAACTAAATATTTAACTCTATATAATCCTTATAATTTTAGAATCCAAATTATGAGTTTCTTAGACATAATGTCAGAACTAATTCAATTTTTTCAGATAAAAGAAATATTTTTCAAAAAATGCACTTTTACCGCCTTTTAATTGTGAACCATTTTTAAATCCAATATTTGAATGTATTATATATTCTATTTGAAAAAATAAACTTCTTTTTTCGAATCGGAACATAAGAATTTAGTTTCAAAAAAAATTGGTGTTTATCTGATAACTTTCATATTTGGGTGAATACTGAAAAATACTATGTTTTAACTGAATACAAATTTTTTTATCAAAATAATTTATAGTGTAAAATTTTTCACTTTACTGGATTTGAAGTATAAATAGATTATATTTTTACGATTTAATCCGGTGATGGTCATTATAAGTAATTTCACCTAAAAATTGGACATAAACAAGTGTCAATCTTTTGATAGTTAATATTTCTCAAAAATATGCCTTTTGGTTTTGACAATGGGAATTAAATTTAAATTAATAAATGAAACTTGTATGTTTTTAATTTGGTAAAATATACTTCATTTTTTAAATCAGAATATCAAAATTATCTTATGGTAAAATTTTGGTATTATTCGGAAAACTTTCTTTTTTTGATGAATAGTGGAAAACACTGAGTTATTGTTTTAAACCGACTTTTTTATTTAAATAATTATGTATTTTATTTAAATTTATATCATGTCAAAATAGAAACATAATACCTATATATTTTCATTGTAAATCATTGGATTCATTTTCTAATAATATTATAGATATAAAATTTTATTGAACTTGTCACCGTCTTTACCCACCTCCTAGGAGAATATGAAAATTCACATAAAACGTAATTTTACCTCCTCTGTGAGTAAAATTTCAAAACTCCGTGAGACTCGGTTGATTTTAGTAAGAAAAATTTGGTTCATTAAGATTAAAATAATTTTTGGTAAACAGTAACTTTTTATTTTTATTTTCCACGGTTAAAAGTAAATAGGGTAATCAAGGGGAAAAAAGATATTATTCTTACCCTAACACATGTCATAATTCTATTGGATAAGTGTAATTCGACCAAAAAAACCCTTAGAAATAAAATATGATCATTTAGGTCGATGTGAATTTGATTAGGACATTTATTATTATTTAATTCAAATAAGAGTTAAAAGAGTTAAAATCAAAGTTTAATAACTAATATATTTTTAATATTGGG
Source organism: Viscum album (assembly GCA_963277665.1). Taxonomy (NCBI): domain Eukaryota; kingdom Viridiplantae; phylum Streptophyta; class Magnoliopsida; order Santalales; family Viscaceae; genus Viscum; species Viscum album. The sequence continues at coordinate 1,411,607,482 of OY728138.1, forward strand.
TCACAGATAAGATAAATTATACTATGAATAATAATTAGAAAAATAAAATTATTTTCTACTTAATGGTATTTTATTTAAAAATTTTAGACATTAAATAATTAAATTTTTTAATGAGACAATGGTGATGCAGTAATTACCTTATTAATGAATGATTAAAATAATTTACATTATAAATATCCAAATAAAAGTAATTTGAGACTTTTTATATACTCCAATAATTTTCTAGATTAATACAACATGTTAGGGTGGGTTAGATCAGTTTTTCTGAATTAATCATGTTGTTATGATTTTAACAAAAAAACTGATACCAAATAGTGTCAAAATTGACATAAAATTGTTTTTTAAACAAATGTTATATTATTAATTGATATAATAATCCTAAAAATATATGGTTTTGCCAAAAGACTTATATAATAATATATATGATATTAATGAACCAATTGGGGACCTATTGGAATTTTATATTATGTTTATTAAACATATAATATAAAAATTCAAAGAGACATGGTAAATGTCAAACTACTTAACTAAGTGATAAATCTAAAAGTTATTGTTAATATGGTGACCAAAACCTATCAAAAACCTTTTGGTTGAGTGGTTTTCGACCGATACCCACCTTATCTTATAAATAATTTCTTTTTGATCCATTAGAATTCGAGAATTAATTAATTATAAAATAATATATTTTTTTCTAAGGTGCCCCTCACCCCTCTTATAAAAGGGCACTTCCACTTCTCTAACATTCACACCTCTGAATCCATTTTTCATGGCCAATACATGCCCAAATAACCTCCAAACTATCCTACCTTAATCTTAGTGGAATTCCTTTGGTCATAAATCCATCCTATGTATCCTTTTCATCACATCAAAAGGAAGAACCTAAAGTAGAGGTAATGATTTCACCATCCTCTTTCAAGTTCTCTTATTTTTCCACTTACTCATACTTTGTTGTTTCAATTTTAAAATATTAACTTAGATATATTTTATATAATGTGATGTTATTATAAATATTACACAACTGTATTCATTATTCTATCTATCTTATGAATGATAATTTCACCACGCGTGTGTACGTACGACTTACCGTCTCCACGCCGTGGTGTAATTTTTTATTCAACACTATGTTATTTGGATGGAAATAATGATGAGTAATATGTATATAAATAATGAAAATAACAGGCTAATGTCTCTGTAAAATTAATATACCATCTAATTCCACACCTTTAACGAAATTATATTGTCTCCCATGCGTACGTACAGATTACCGTCTCCACGACTCGATGATATTAATTTCCACGTTCACCATTCATTGATGACTATAATAATATATAATCTTAATAATTATGTAATATATTACATAATAATGATAATGGATATACATATATATATATATATATGTATGTATTTATGTACTTACATATATCTTATTTACTAACTTCCGTTCAATAGGATATGAAAACAGAAACAACGTTTATGCGTACGTACGGCCTACCGTCTCCAAAAAATGGTGTTTTCCATATCTTATATCAATATAATATAAATATTTATATTCTAAATATACATGATATATGAATCAATGTTTATATTCTGGATGTTTTTAAATACTGACCTAAATTATACGGTCAATAATAACAAGTTAAAATACGTACGATAAAGAAAGCGATTATTACCCTGAATGTTAATTTGACATGGAAATCATTATTAAATGGGTAGTATAAAGTCATAAATGAATCATGTATGATGTAATAAATATGAATATGGTTCTAGTATAATCTAATAACATAAAATTTTCATTATAAAAGAGTTTAGACATACCCTCGACCAATGGAATGTGTAAAGTAAGGGGTTTTTTTCTCACTTCTAATTCCATGAGATTTATGTTGTTCACCACATATTTATTGCATGTTGTGTATTGTGTACTGCCATTTGATATATATTATCATAATTCTCTTAATATTAATGATATTTTGTGATTCATTTTTTGGTTATTGATAATTTTACATACGACTCGATTGATTACAATGAGGTAAGGGTTATTTCCTCAATATCATTATTATCTGAGATTGCTCATGTGTAAGTATTTTCTGTGACATAATTATCATAGATACCCATATTTTATAAAAATGATTTCAAAATAGATCTTTTAAGGTTTTATGGGAGGGCATATATAACTACATCATCAATTTAAATGTTTTAATGATTTATCGTTTTAAACTGTTTTAATTATTGTCCATGTTTTCAAAATGATTTTAAGGATTTATTTATATAGACATGAATGTTTTGAAATGACAATTATTTTAAAAATTTTCAAATTTGAATGGGAAACTTTGATACAAAAATCCCTTTTAAATGACTACCTTTATAAATTGTGATAACTTTAAATGATTTCATGAAAAACTGGTATTTCTCTCAAAGAATGTTGCTGATCATTTTTATCTATGTGAACATCCTTTAATGGATTTTAAACTTGTATGAAGTTTATTTATTATGATACAAATCTTCCATATTGTAATGAACATTTTGTGATATGTTTGACTATGGATGTGTTATTTTTATACCATTCATGGTTTATGGATAAAATATTGACATTTTTATGCTATTTTAAATACAAATTCTTATGCTATATTTCAACCTTTTCTTATGATGAATTTATTGGAATAGTATATTCCGGGTTAAGGACTAGTAAAAGAAACTCCTTCGGATTGGGGTCTGGTTATAGGAGAACCTCTGGGTTGGAGTCCGGTAATAGAGCCTCTCTGGGTTGGAGTCATATTACATAGTATCACCGGTTTGATGTCCAATTAGAGAGGCTATCCAGGTTGGAGTCTGGTTAGAGAGGCTCTCTAGGATGTAGTCTGGGTATAGAGGCTCTCTGGGTTTGAGTCCGGTTACAGTTGAACCATATGTCCTGGCATGAGGCCTTGACACTGAAATTAATGTCTGGTACAATACATTACCACATAATGAAATAAGTTATTACTTGTGATTATTCGACTAGTAGAATATCCATTTGCTTGTTTATATAGATATTTTTTATTTATTTTTTCCATATTGTGTTCAAGATTATGTTTAAAAGGTTTTTGTTTGTATTACACATCATGCCTTAATAGTTTATAGCTTCCACTAAATTATTCACCCTTTCGGAGCATCTGAGCTCACCCCTTTGTTATGTTTTATTTTCCCAGGATCCCAAGAAGTGTTCTATGTTTGAGATACAGTGTTGAGCTATGGGTGCAATGTCATTTTCAAAGGATTTTTTGTGCGTTGTATTTTATAAAGTGTAATGTGATTTCTATGTATTTAATCTATTTTCCAAGACTTCTAAACTAGTCATTTTTAAGGGACTTGATTCCTTGTAATCATGCCAATGTAATAAAATAATGCACCGGCTCTAGGTAACTAGGGTTGGGGAGTTACATGACCCATTAGGGACTTTAGACCTTCTATGATCCTCCCCACGAGGTCTAGCACCCATGGGAAACCAATTCATGGGCTCAATTCCAATGTGTAGATGCAATTTATGGGTTCATTAATGTCTACAAAATTCCAAACAAACCCTCTTGGGATAGCACTATGTATATTGTGTGTTGTGGTTGAAGGATAGCTTAGGGATGTCCAATTTTTTTGGTAACCAGTTGGAAAGTATCAATTAAGTAAAAAATAAATTAAAAAGTATTCCACGAAAAAATTCATTGAGTCTAAATTCTTTTCTAAATTCAACACCATCATAATTTTTACCATTTTAATGAACTACAACTCTTTACACATAAAAACAAACATCATAATAAAGCAATGAATTCATGGGAATTAATATCATAATTTTACTAAAAAAGATTCAAAATTTATTAAAAATATTCATGAAATATCAGAGTGTCAGTATTATTTCATATAACATTATCAAAATAGTCCAAGAAATTAATTGCATACCTCTTATAAGTGATATTATTTTCCATCAGTAAAACCATTTAATTATGTATTACAGATGTATCTGGTATGTTCCTCTTTAAAAATGATTTTTTGTATAGATTATATTCTGGATTTAGGGTTTCCGAGAGTGGTAGTAGGCAATACATAAATCCAATGTGATAAATAAGCTCAAAGGGTATGATTTATCGATCAAATAGATTTTCCTATTCTAAAATCTCATGACTCTTCTCTATGTAGATATTTAGAGGAACACTTTACCAATAACCTCAATCAACATTTCTTGTAAAACAATATCAGTAGAGCTATTTTTTTAATATTCAAAGCATGGATTTTAAATATGAATATTTTGAAAATTTATATAATTACATCAACAATTTAGTTCCCAATAATTTATAATAACCAACCTCATCCCATCACACAAGTATTCTATATCTCTTCTGACCATGTGCTTCATAGGGAGCTATTTTGGGGAATGTGTGTCAACTATTACTTCATGATAGGTATCTAGAGGAATATATTGATCTCATAATCCTTTGAATTCAATCTATCGTGACATTAATATGTATTCAATTTTCTAAATACTCTAGTCATATTATTAATCAGTTTGGGTGTGATATTCAAAATAGAAGTTTAACTATGTTGAAATAATTTCATGTAGTCTTTCAAAAAATTTAATAAAATATTGGATCTTGATTGAAAATGATGAATAGTGTTGTTCCATACAACATCCCCAATTCCATATTTAATATACCTGAAATTTGATCATGTTGTTGGTTATATTAAATTATAATGATGTGCGGGTATTTTTTAGATAATCCACCAAATGCCATATAGTTTAACTTCCTTTGGATGACATTAGTATACCAATGAAACAATATATAGTAATGTTTTACCATTTCAATGATGATATGTGTAAGGGTCGCATCATACCCTTGGACATTTTCATTTTAGACATCAATTACTAACACACAAGGAACATTTATGTATATTCATCAATGTCCTAATTCATATTCATATTATCTAAAAAGTTAGAAGCTTACTAAATTATGGGGGTGAATTATAATTTAAAAAATAAAACTAAAAAACATCACAATGTTCTTACGAAATTAATTTTGGAAAACATCATTCCAATTTATAAATATTGAATTGGAAAAATGTTTTATAATGATACTTTAAAAATCATAGTTAATGAAAATTTTATTTCAATTATTTATTCCTTAAACATCCACATTGGAAATATAATCTTGTAAAAAAAGTAAAATATATTTAATAAAACAAGTATGTAAAAATATTATAAGATTTATTAAAATGATGAACACATCAACAATAATAGATAAATAAGTTAATAACCCCAAATTTATGTATCTATGGTTTTTAACCAACTATAATGGTTTATCATAATTAAACAAAGAATCCATCAACACTAGTATCATAGCATCATCTATTTCCATATCATTTGGAATCCTTGAATATAAATATCTGAATAACATCTATCTTTATATCCCCACAATCCCTCAATCAAACACAATATATAAATGAAAATTAAAAACCAAAAATAACATAAAGAATTTTTATTCCTCACACATATTCATTTTGGAAAAAATATATAATTATTACAATTTAGTGAATGAGTTACCAAATGTTATAAAGCTTCATTGAAATGTCACATCATTGGTGATGAAAAAGCTTCATCATTATGGAATGTTACATATATTTAAATGAATTTTCAAAATGGTTATAATAAAAATTATTTCAGTTAGATTAAATAAATTTGGAAACAGTGATTGTTTTCATGAAACTGTTAGTGTAGCTTTATATGATGGTATTCTTTTTTCCACCATTAATATAATATAGAATTATGGCCAGTAAAACGAACTCCATTAGTCTGATATGATAGAAATTTTTAATCCAAAAAATGAAATTCTTCAATTGATATATTTTTTGGACGTTCATCTATAAAAAAGTGACTTTATCCATTGAATTTCATCTATTATCATTTAAAACACTTATTCCGATTAACTTCATTATACATTGACTTTGGGATATTTTTAAATCTTCATATGTTGATGTTTTTAATAATATTTCTAAAAATGTTTTTTTGATCACTAAAATACTTCATCTAAGAAACATTAATTACAATTTCCATAAAAGTGAATTCTTACAAAAATGTCATAAACCTAAGTATGTATATAATTCAGTAAAATAAAACATTATGGAAGTTTTTTGTGATTTTCAAAAAAAAATTTAGATGGGTTTGAACGTAAACATATGACTCAAAAAATTTCATTCAACCAATATTTTTATTGTATATATTGATATATATTTTTTCTTCAAGGGTGGACTGAGAAGGGAAATCTAAGTGAATAATTCTACAACACCTTCTTTATCACCATATTATATGGCATGCATATTCATGAACCAAATATTACCACTCATTCTTCATAAATTTTTTAAACTAATGTTATAATGTTTCTTATAGATTACAATAAATTCTAAATGTATACAAAATCATTTTGAGAATCCCTTACACTATCTAAAAGAGATAACTATGAAATTAATTTCTGAAATGAATAATGATCATCCATAATTTATCATTCCCATTTCAATCATTTTCAAGTCTACTATTATATGATTTATCTAAATTCACTTCATTGATATGGTCACATGATCCTTTCTACATGGGTAATATTCCAATATATTTTCATTCCTATGAAAGTAGTGGGTTCAGAACTCAAAGTCATTAATTTTCTATAACCATCTTATTTGGAAAATATTAATCACCTTTTTTGGTATATATATTTTAGACTCTTATGATCTATATATATTTCACACATTTTCCCAAAGATAGAATCCTTCTAAATACCAATGTAAAGGATTCTAAAACCAACTAAATATCTTGTGTTGGAGAGCTCTTCTAAAGTACATTAAAAAACCTTAATGATTTGGCTATTAATGTATCAGTATATCTCAGTACCCAACACATTCACATAATTTAATTGTTAATGTATACCCCAATGAGTTCTGTGATTATCGGTAGTGTAGGTATTGGTTTTGTGAAAATACTCTCTATGTCACACCAAGTGATAAATGCATTAATATTAAATCAACCATTTTCTAGGTTATTAGCACTAAATATAAATTATCCCAATCTACATCAACATCTAATATCCCGGTAAGGTTGTAAATTTTTGGAAACCATTATATTTATAAAACTACAAATTTAGGATATTTTACTTTAAATAGAATTGTACTTAATCATATAAGTATATTATTCTATAAATAAATCAAAAAATTAACATGATCCTCCTCGAAGGCTATATATAGAGACCCAAGATTATTATATATATTACTAAATAAATTTTAAATTAAATATCTAAAAAATAAAAACCTAGGATTTAGGGGCATAGAGTCATTGGGAGAATATGTACATAATGAAACAACATTTAACTATAAATAAAAATTCATTATTTTAATCACAACATTGTGGTCCTCTATATCTTTGACTTCAGAAAACTATATATAATAACTTGGGGAATATAGAACCCGAAGGGGTGTGCTAAAAATATAAATAAGAAAAAGAAATTAAAATGAAGAATTCAATATGATTAAAAAGATATGACATGATATCATGATATTAAAGGATTGTGAAATTTCTAAATTGGAGAAAAATAAAATGAAAATTGATTATAAGATCAGGTAAATATTGGAATGTTTGAACAATATAAAACCTGACAGAAACATAAATCAATGCTCCGAACAAATACAACAACACATGGTGGATAGGGTCCCATATTGGATTAGATTTACTCCCTAATCCCATTCATATTGTATCATTAGTCATATATATTACCCAATTCAATGAAGTGCTTACTCGATAAAACCATATCAATAGGTACCTTATTATTTGTTCCACAAAATGAAATCATATGTAATGTATATACATAAGGATTACCAATTAAGATAAATTGATTGGACTATCATGTATCATTGCATAACAAGATGGAATAACATAAAGGGTCACATAGAAGCAGGAATTAAATATTTTTTCATCATTAATTGGTAAATAATAATAATATATCAGGAAAATTGATTTTGATCTAAAGTGATGACATGAATAAGTGTTTATTGGTAACATTTGAAATGTAATTCTAGGAAAAATTGTGAATATTATATAAAGATGGTAAGAGATTAAGTTCTTCTATAAAACAAAAAATGAACGAAAATGGGTTTCTGTTTATGAATATTTATTTTTAAAAACCATGTATATTTTAAAAATCATCAATTCGTGGTACTTAAAATTATTAAAATAATATTTTGATTTTTTTTAAATTATATTTCATAATGAAGTATTTGATGAGGGATTTATTTAAACATGTATATCCCAATCAAGGAAATGTGAATTACACTGGTTATATAAGGATGATTCTATATATAATGAATATATAATATGTAAATTTTAATAATAGGGATATAATGGTATGTAATGAGATCGAAATAATAACCTAATTAAAATGTGTTTATTCTTATATATCCCTTACCTTATGATGTAGAATCATTTTTCACATGAAATTTACATCATGAATAATAGAAAAAAATTCAATAATTTCAAATTTTAAAAATTTAAATCTTTATTTTGTTTAAAATAAATGTATTTTGTTTATATAAAACCATTTCCATGATACATAACGTCAATTTTCAGTTTTCAAAGGGTGAGTTTTCATGGTTCTAGGATAGGAACGCTTAAGGATAATAATATAGATTCTTATCAAGTGGAAAAAAATACTAAATTGAAATGATATGATAATAATTTATTAAAAAAATTAATTGGTCCCAAATTCACAATAGTGTTTTAATATATGGATGATTCTTTTAGTAAAAATATTAATGATTTATGGTCATAATTTTTTTACCAACAATCATGAACTAGTATTATTTTATTAAATATTATTTTAAATATTCATTATATAATATGAAATAAATATATAATATAAATTTTTTTCAATTTTTTTTGATAATATGTGAATTTAAATTATTTATGATGTAGGAAATTGAAAATGAAAACTCATCATCCTTAAAGGTGGGAATATGACATAAATAGGTCAATGGTAATGATTAATTATTGGAGGAGAATAAAATATGTTGTATGGTTCATATTCCATTATCACTATAATATTCAATTATCTATATGAAAGTAGATTTATAATTCCATGTAGGGTGAGGTAGGTGGTGATAAGGTAAAAAAAAGAAAATTATTTAAATGTTATGTTTTGGGAATATTATATCCTAACTGTCATCTCTTTGAAAACCTCATTAAGGCACTTGGAATTTTTTTAGAGAGACAAGTGGGACTATGATGTAAGGGGGATTATTGTAAATAATAATGAGAGGAAATCTGGGATACTCAAATTCCTAGAAGATGTGATGATGGGGATAGTCAAGGGGTGATATTAATAAGTGGAGGAGAGGGGGGGTTTTGAATATTATAGAAATTAAATTAATATTTTGCCTCATGAATTGAATAAAATTTGATTATTATGACTATATAATATTATTCTATCATGTGATATCAAATTCTTGGTTGATTAAATCACTAATTAAATAAAAATTCATATATTTATCATATATTGTAAAAATCTATATTTTTCTATATTTCACTTTTCATCAAAATTTCAACCATTTTAGGATTATAAACAAATTCAAACTAACAAGTATTTATGGTGTATACTTCAAAAAATATATCAATTTTATGAATATAATTTTTCAATTATCATAAATATAATTTTTCACATATAATAAACATAACTTATAAATTAAACCGATATTTAATTGAAAAATACGAATTTTAACATTATGGTAAATTTTCATATCCCTTGGAAAATTATTTAGTGACAGATAATACTAAATTACCATTATAATATAGCATAATATTTATCAATAATGAAATTTTATAAAAAGAATATTTATTTTAAATTTTCATAATTGTTTTAAAATAAAAATAAAAAACATATAATTTTCATAAATATAGACCCTTATTTTATTAATTTTAAAATATTTCTTTAATGGTATCATTGTTAAATTATGTAACGATTTAATTTTACAAGTTATTTAACTATTAATTTACACATCAATAATTTATGATATTATTATAACCATCATGTTACTATTTTTAATGGACATCTCATTATTCCAATGGTCAAATTAATATTACAATGATTCGAATAACAGTATACATATTTTTAATATTCTAGAAACATACCCTACATGAATCTACCACCTCCAAAATTTATCACGACCATTGTGTTGGCTTCTAAAGCCTCTCTGATCCACCTAACACTCAACTTTCTGGTTTTTCATCCATGAACAGAACCCCTCCTACACCACCAATTGAGGAATCCCTTTTCCAGAATCTCTTATTAGTGTATAGTTTTGATGATCTCTCAGTGGTTTAATAGGGATATTTTTTCTCAGTCAAGAGATGGAATTATGGCCATTAATATTCTTGTTTTTTCATTCCATAGTGATTAATATCAGCATAAATAGACCATTGTTGTGTTATTTGGGATCGAAAAACCACTACTTCAAATCTTCATGTGATTCATAAACTCATGGAGGTTGAATTCTCCATCTAGGGTTTCTACGTTATAACGAATACCGTTCTGCATTATTTTGGATTCAAGGAAGGATTTTATATTATCTTAGTGAAATAACCCCATTTGGTTGGTTACTGGTGGTTCTACCTTATTCATTGGTCATTGGATGTTCAAATGTGTAAGGACCCCTCTTTGGTTGTAGTGTGGATCTCTTTTCCATGTTTGAATCATCCATTCAGGAATCCGGGGTTTTGTAGTGACATTAAGAATTCATCAGGGTCCTTATTCTGTGTGGATGAGTCAACTGTTCGGTTGGAATATCCGGTGACATCTGGGATACGAATCAAGATGGATTTATCTCATCCTCTCCCATACAATATTATCCTCAGTGATTGAGGAATTCTCATTTCGTCTAAATCATTGGTGTTTCCTTCTCCGCCTCATTTCAGCTCACGTTATCGTTCGTTTGGACATTCTTATTCAGAATGTTGCAAATCTGGAATGATGATGGTATAATAGTAGAAGGCAGTTCATTCCACTAATCTAATGTACACTTCAAGAATAGGTTATTTTTGATAGCATTGGCCTAGAATTTTTGAGGTTGCATCCAGAGATTGTGGGAAGGTTGTGCTTATCTCGTCATACTCCTCATTTCAGGGTCTTCATTATTCTTTACTAAGATATCCCACAAAAATGAAGGACTCTTATTTCTTAGGAAGGGTTACTCTCAGCAGTCTTAGGCGATCATCATTAAAAAAACCTTTCCAGGCTCGTCTTATGAAGATACAACAATTTCCTAAGGGGTTTACTTTTTCATTTCACGGTTATCCCTCACTGCCTTGCAGTCAAGGATATTGTTCCAGGGGATTTTACAGACACTCATAAGTTTTCCTCCTTGCTAGTGGTTAGATTTATTACCTTTTATAAGGACAATATTTATTGGTATTTTTCACTCCCAACCTTAATACCATCTACACTGAAGGCATCAGTGTCTAGAAGGCGCTATCTTTCTTCCTAGTCTTGTGATTCTTCCAATGATGTTTGGACTAGATTGTAGTCTAAATCCAAATCATTGTTCTGGTCTTCAATGATCATTCAGATCCAAATGTTTGGGGCCAATACCAGATGCCTTATCCACTAATGATTAATCTCTTTATATGAAATGAACGATGTTTTGCCTCTTAGGTGAAATCAGACTTTATTTCCAATTAAGTTCACTATAACACTACTTCAATGGTTTCTATGTGAGAGTGAAAGCATGATTCTTCTAATGGAAATGAATTTTTTTCATTTATTGAGTGTGTAGGGATTACTTATGGTTTGTTACTCTAATTATCTTATCTATATTTTCTATAAGGTTGGGGTGTAAGTTTACATGCCCTCAATATTTGACCAATGAATCAATATTAGAGTATCAGTTTGTGTTTGTATGTTCTTGATTTATGTTTTCTATGATAAATTTTATTCTCGTGATAGAATTTTATTTTGGGATGACTTATATACTTTCAATCTAGTATATTTTCTTTGGATGGATGGTGGAGACATCAATATTGTGTCCAATCAAGTGGGGAAAAAAGGATGTGGCCTCTTTACTAGGAGAGTAAGCCATGAATTTGTTGAATTCATTAAATTAATGGGATTATGGATCCTACTTATTCTGAATATCCATTTACATGGTCTTATATTTATAAAGATAATCTTCAGTCTTGGTTTCTTCTTGATCATTGCCTAGTGAATGGAGCAACCCTCTATTCTTTTCCAATCATCAATTCTTTACATTTGGAAAGGGTTGTCTCAGATCACTCCCCTCTTTATATCATCATAATGTATAGCATGTTGAGGGATAAATTCCATCATTTTCCATCCACATGGATTGTCTGTCTAGATTTTATGGACAATATGTGGATCTATTAGGATATATATTTTAGAGGTAACCCTAGACATTCATTGCTTAATAATTTGCCGCACCATAATGGTTAGATTTGATGTTGGATGAATGGCCTCCCCTCAAGTGATCAAGAGCTAGAGGTCATTAATTGTTTCTTCAACTGAATGGATGTGATCATTGAAAATTATTTGGATGATCAAGTCTTTGGTTCCATGAGATCCAAGAAGGAATATCCTGTAATGTTATTTTTGAAATAAGAGTGTTTTTCTTGTGAAAAGTCTAGAGTGAAGTATTTGTAGGAAGATGAAAAAAACACTAGTTATTTTCTTGAATGTCTCAAAAAATTAAGTAGTCCCATGAATCGTAATATTTTTAGGGAGGATGGTTTTGATACTAATGAGAAGTATTTTTCTAGTCATATATATGATTCATTCTTCAGGTCCATATATGCATCACCTAACTGAAGAATGATATGTAGTAATCTGAGTGGTTCGTCATATCACATCAACATGATTCCATACATAGTGAGGGATGTTTTTAATGATTGGTTTAGAGCCATTCCATGAGAGGATGAATTTTATACGGTTGTTTGAGAAATGACTTCCAGCAGCGTTCCTATTCCAGATGCTTGCCTGTAGAGACCCGTATCTTGATGTACATTGACATTACATTACATTTGCCGAATACTTAGTACATAACAAAACACACACACAAGGACCGTAATAGTTTAGTGTCTTTGGAAACTCGGAATAAAATCTTCTAATCGTGGTGAAAGATCTTCAATATCTCCCATAAAGATCTTCTTTTTTTCATTCTAAAACCTTTCTTTATATCCTGGGGAAAAGAAAACATAAAAGGGTGAGCTCAAATGCTCAGTACGGGTAAACAAAAGAAATATCAATCACATCATATACATTAGAATATAGCTTTTGGAAATCTTAACCTGCAAAAGAGATCATAATATCATAACATGGGATAAATCATAGAAGTGAAATGTAATCACAATAATCATAACTTAAAACATTAAACTTTTTGTCATACACACATAATCATAGATAATCATTTCTTGTTAGTCAAGACTCATTGCCAAGACTATCTTAGTGGACAAAGTCCCTTTCTGAACCGAGTCACCCTCGTTCTAGTCCTGTTTCACTGAACCGGTATAACCTACCGTTCTAGCCATGTCTATCTCATGAGATATAAAATCTTTACCCAATGCATTGGAGGGAGATATAGGTCCCACCCATCTCATAATGATACCATTCTTATGTGTTCCACAAAATTATAAATCATACATCATTGCATAACCCATGTAATACAAATGGGAATCTTAAACATCATGACATCATAAAACAATTCATATAAGATAAAAGAATTCATAAAAATAATTCCATCCCAACATTATCAAATCAATGTAATAATAGAGATAAATAGATAACCCTTTATTATCTTAGATGGAAAATAATTTTGATAAAACACTTGAACTCCATTCTTAAGGAAAATATCCTTTCTTCTTCAAAAACATTTTTCCTTTCTTAACATGTCATACAACTTTAAACTAAAAGAAGTTGATTAAAAATAAACTTGAAAACTTGTAAAGGAAGCTACTTGGAAATAATGTTTTTAAAAATCCATTCATGCCGTATAAGTTAAAAAAACATTCTTCTCGTACTTTTGTCAGAAAAGTAAAAAAGTACCTCGTAACATAAACAAAAGAAATATTACTTACATACCATGTGGTAAAAGTAAAAATGGGTAAAAAGGACTTTAAATATACATGAAAACACTTTTATAAAACATGGACATGGATGATAAAAATAACCCTAGTAAATACCAAAGTATAAACAATCTCGGATGAGATTGTGATATTTCCATTACCATAGGTCCGACTTGCTTTGTAAGTGTCTGAACCTCCTGTATAATGATTTAAATAATGTCATTGAATTATTCCAGAATCATACTTATTTTTATGATATCATATATGGTCACATTCTTACCTTCGTAGTAGTAATATTTCATTGCTACTTGTTATTCGGGTGTTTATAACATTTTGTTCTTTTGCGTGTTTTGTCGAATAAATTCTTATTCTTTTCTTTAGGTTATAGATACCTCATTTCCATAATGTTATTAGTGTAATATATATCATATTCATTCAATTAAATTCATTTATATAATCATTATGAAATGAAGATCATGTAGAACGAGTCGCATCACATCGTGGAGACGGTATTCCGTACGTACGCACGAGTGATGATATCATTCCTATGATCGTGGAATTGAATTGGAGTATATTTATACTATTTAATAATCAATATCACTTTATAATAGTCATATATAGTCATTATTTACACCATTATACCCATCCAAGTAAGGTGGTGGTGGAAAATAGATTACACCACGGCGTGGTGACGGTATTCCGTACGTACGCACGCGCGGTGATTTCTTTCTCCGTAGGATGGATAGATGGAGACATAGGATTTTTTCATACTTATAATAACATATCAGTATATGATTGATACTGATGTTATTACTCCATAATGAAACAACTAAAGAAGAAGAAGTGGAAGAAGAAATAAAGATGAAAGAATCGGTAATGGACATTACCTCTTCTTTGAAGTGCTTCTTTGAGACCTTCTTTTAGGGCACTAAAATTTGTCTTTGAGGAAGACCAGAACCTCTAGGATGTTTCTAGGGAAGCGGAGAGGAGAATTGGGCAGGGGTTGGCCGAGCTTGATGGCTCAAAGTTGTGTGAGGAAGAGAGGGGGGAGGTGCCCTTTTATAAGGGAGGAGAGGGGCACCATTGGAATAACTAAAAATATTATTTTATTATAAATTCAAGTTCAGTTTTAAATAGCTCCAATTTGATTTATTTAGAGGCTAAGGTGGGGATGGGTCGAAATCCTTTCTTCCAATATAATTTAGACAAGTTTAGGTTCCTATTTTAACCTTATCATTTAGATTTAACATTAAGTTAAATAATTTTACTTTTACCGTGTCTTCATGTGTTCTTACACTATATGGTTAATAAACTTACTATAAGAAGCCAAACGAACCCCAAATTGTTTATTATTAATATATAAAACCTTATATAAGTCATTTGGCCGAACCTTATTTTTTTAGGAATAAAATAACAATTAATAATGTAATATTTGTTTTAAAAACTATTTTATATCAATTTTGACACTATTTAGTAATTGATTTTTTGTGAAAATCATAACAGAATGATAAGTTCGATCAAAGTTAATTAAATCCATACTAACAGGTCATATTTACCTAGAAAATTAGTGGAATTCATAAAAAGTCTCAAATTATATTTAATTGGGTATTTATAATATCAATTATGTCAATATTTCATTAATAAGATAATTACTGCATCATCATTGTGTCATAAATAAATTAAATTATTTAATGTCTAAAAATTACAAATAAAATACCATTATGTAGGAAATCTTTTTATCTTTCTAATTAATATTTGTAGTCGAATTTATCTTTTGTATAACCACATATTAATAATGTTTTAGTAAATAAAGTTTGATTTTAACTCTTTTAACACTTCTTTAAATAAATTAATAATAAATGTCCTAATCTAATCCAAGTGGGCCTAAATGGTAATATTTTATTCCTAAATTTTTTTTGGTCGAATTACACTTGTCCAATAGAATTAGGACATGTGTTAGGGTAATAATAATATCATTTCTACCCTTAATTACCCTATTTACTTTTAACCGTGGTAAAAAATGTAAAAAATTACTATTCACCAAAAAATTATTTTTATCTCATTGAACCACATTTTACTCACTGACATCAACCGTGTCTCTCGGATTTTTGAAATTCCACTCACAGAAGCGGTAAAATTAAGTTTTATGAAAAATTCAGTTTTTTTAACTACCACTTAGTGGTTTCACTATTAATCAAAAATTGAAAGTTTTCAGAAAAATACCAAAAATTAGTCCTAAGCTATATTTGATATTATGAACTCAAAAATGATTTCTATTTTACTAAATTCAAAACATATCAGTTGCATTAATTAATTTAAAAAATAATTCCCGTCGTCAAAACAAATATCGTGTTCTTAAGAGATAATAACTATCAAAAGATTGACACTTGTTTATGTCTGGTTTAAATGTGAAATAAATCCAATGACCATCATTGTATTAAATTGTAAAAATATATTATAAATATACTTTAAAAACACTCAAATTAATAATTTATCACTATTAGTTATTTCGATGGAAAAAGTTGTTTTTAATTAAAATTTAGTAATTTTCACTATTCATCAAAATATGAAAGTTATCCGAAAATCACCAAAATTTCACCCTAAGCTAATTTCGATATTACGAATCCAAAAATGAATTCCATTTTGAAAAATAAAATTACAAAATTTCAAAAAGTGGTTATTACTATTCATAACGGCTAGTTTTAATAATATTTTAATAGCATATTGTTGTTTAGTGAAACTCGTTATTGCGTACTACACATGCTATCGAGGAAGGTCGTGATTGCATGTAATGCAAGGCAAATCAAGGATGCGTGTTGTGCAAGATCCTTTTGGTGTTGCGTACAACACAAGACATTAGTGAAATTAAAAAGAATATTTTTCATAAAATCTCAGGGTGTTACATTCTACCCCCCTTAAAATGAATTTCGCCCTCGAAATTCGTTGGGGTTATAAATGGTTAATATTCTAAAGTTTCTTTAATAGAAACCCACATCGTAAAAAGGAATACCAAAACCAATCTTTAAAAACGAAAGTATGAAACGTAACGGTTACCCAAATAAACTAATCACTGGGATTCTACATAGGTGAAAATATGGATATGGAAGAAAAATCTAACCATTATGTTCTGATGGAGAGTGGTAGAGAACATGGCTATGGAAAAGCCAACGATCACAAATCCATAAATTTGTGACGATCTAAGGTACCATCCGATTAATCAGATATAAGAGCACTAGGACAACATTTTTGGTTTTCAAGATCATTTCCCTAAAGTTGAAGAGTTTGAATTAGAATAAATACTTACTTTAATTTGGTACAATCTCACTGTTGTTCGTGCCTTGAACAATTTCCACTTCATCTCTTAAATAAATGAAGTTAAAATTGTTATTCGTGAGGTGTTAGCAGATCATTTGATAGAATGACGGGTCATTCCATCTGTCTCAAACAAAAGGTTAGCAAAAGTTATTAAATATACATAAGTCATTCTATAGTGAGATTAATCATATATGGTTCCTAAAATGGACTTATACTTCATATATCATACTGCTTAATATAACAAAACTAGTTTCTACTAAATAGGGACTTCATGTAGGCCAGTGGTAGGCGATAAAGGCCCGTCGTACTTCGGTTGTGGGTTCAATTCCTACAGCCTTGTCCGACGCGATGGGCTGTCACCCGTCCTGTAGGTTGTCCTTTTTCTAAAACTATATTACTATAACATCCCATCAATAATATTGAAAAAACAAACAATACTAACTTATGTCCAACATAATCCATTCCAGTCTTTAGGCTTATCCATAATACTGTAGTCCACTATCAGTGATTTAATACCATCGTTGATCCCCATATATCATAAGATATATCTTGTTGGTCACATTCCAAACAATCAAAGGCCTTAATCATGTACTCTCTTTAATACCCATTGAACCTTATTGAAAACATTAGTTCTGTTAAAAGTTAACTCTTTCCACATACCAAAATCCTCAAAATTCTATATACTCAAACCATGATATCACTTAGTCCTTTTATCAATCATGAGCTCATGAATACTGTCAAACATTTCATTTTCTCATTTTCCTTTCATTACACGCATATCATCTTATTTCCAAAAATATCTCAATCACTTTCCATGGTTACCAGTACCATAAAATTATTGAATACCACAATAGACCAATACATAAATATTCCAATACACCATAAAAGTACCTCAACAACATTATTCTTGAATACCAATACATAAACACTTTAGTCCATCCACTTCAATGACTGTCCTGGAATAAGTCCTTCCTTGATTTAGAAGTAACTTTTTAGGTCAGGGCATTGAGTTGGGTAATGCCCATGTTCTCCACAAATAAGACATTGAACTCCATAACAGTCTGTCACTCTATGACCCTTTTCTCCCCACAGATAACATTGGTCCCTCCATTTGAGGTATTCTTCAAGGTTCTTCTTTCCTTCTTTAGAAATCTCAATATTCCTTTCTTTATGCTCCTCAACATGCGAACATGCATAATAGTTTATCTTCCTCTTCTTTGATGAACTAGGCATACCAGTAAATTTCACCTTGTTAATCATATATCGCGATGACTGATTTGACATAATCACAATATCTTTCTCTCTAGGAAATACACAATTGTTTTGCTCATAGTCACCAATTTTTCCATTGGATTCAATGTTAGCCGAATTCCTTCTGGTTCCCTCCATTAACTAAAACACAAAAAGAATCTTATGAGAGGAAAAAATCATGATAGAGAAAACAACATAGTAAAGGGGGATTAACCTCAATATCTAACATCTTAGGTTAAGTTCTAAGATAGTTAGCGCAATTCTATGACTATAACCTATACGTATACTTAACCATAGAGACATCCCTAGACATACCTTAGTAATATCTCTAGGGATCTCACTAATGTTTTCGCATCCTAGTTTCCAAGGGTTGACTAAACCTTTCCTCTGATACCAAATGTAGAGACCCGTATCTTGACGTACATTGACATTACATTACATTTGCAGAATACTTAGTACTTAACAAAACACACACTCAAGGATCATAATAGATTAGTGTCTTTGGAAACTCGGAATAAAATCTTTTAATCGTGGTGAAAGATCTTCAATATCTCCCATAATGATCTTCTTTTTTTCCCTAAAACCTTTCTTTATATCCTGGGGAAAAGAAAACATAAAAGGGTGAGCTCAAATGCTCAGTAAGGGTAAACAAAAGAAATATCAATCACATCATATACATAAGAATATAGCTTTTGGAAATCTTAACCTACAAAAGAGCTCATAATATCATAACATGGGATAAATCATAAAAGTGAAATGTAATCACAATAATCATAACTTAAAACATGAAACCTTGTTGCATACACACATAATCATAGAGAATCATTTCATGTTAGTCAAGACTCATTGCCAAGACTATCTTAGTGGACAAAGTCCCTTTCTGAACTGAGTCACCCTCGTTCCAGTCCTGTTTCACTGAACCGGTATAACCTACCATTCCAGCCATGTCTATCTCATGAGATATAAAATCTTTACCCAATGCATTGGAG
Source organism: Viscum album (assembly GCA_963277665.1). Taxonomy (NCBI): domain Eukaryota; kingdom Viridiplantae; phylum Streptophyta; class Magnoliopsida; order Santalales; family Viscaceae; genus Viscum; species Viscum album. The sequence continues at coordinate 1,411,627,159 of OY728138.1, forward strand.
GGAGATATAGGTCCCACCCATCTCATAATGATACCATTCTTATGTGTGCCACAAAATCATAAATCATACATCATTGCATAACCCATGTAATACAAATGGTAATTCTAAACATCATGACATCATAAAACAATTCATATAAGATAAAAGAATTCATAAAAATAATTCCATCACAACATTATCAAATCAATGTAATAATAGAGATAAAAACAGAACCCTTTATTATCTTAGATGGAAAATAATTTTGATAAAACACTTGAACTCCATTCTTGATGAAAATATCATTTCTTCTTCAAAAACATTTTTCATTTCTTAACATGTCATACAACTTTAAACTAAAAGAAGTTGATTAAAAATAAACTTGAAAACTTGTAAAGGAAGCTTCTTGGAAATAATGTTTTTAAAAATCCATTCATTCCTTATAAGTTAAAAAAACATTCTTCTCGTACTTTTGTCGGAAAAGTCATAAAGTACCTCGTAACATAAAAAAAAGAAAGATTACTTACATAACATGTGGTAAAAGTCAAAATGGGTAAAAAGGACTTTAAACATACATGAAAACACTTTTATAAAACATGGACATGGATGATAGAAATAACCCTAGTAAATACCAAAGTATAAACAATCTCGGATGAGATTGTGATATTTCCCTTACCTTAGGTCCGATTTTCTTTGTAAGTGTCTGAACCTCCTGTATAATGAATTTAATAATGTCATTGACATATTCCATAATCATACATATTTTTATGATATCATATATGGTCATATTCTTAGATTCTTAGTAGTAATATTTCATTGCTACTTGTTATTCGGGTGTTTATAACTTTTTGTTCTTATGCGTGTTTTGTCAAATAAATTCTTATTCTTTTCTTTAGGTTATAGATACCTCATTTACAGAATGGTATTAGTGTAATATATATCATATTCATTCAATTCAATTCATTTATATAATCATTATGAAATGAAGATCATGTTGAACGAGTTGCATCACATCGTGGAGACGGTATTCTGTACGTACGCACGAGTGATGATATCGTTCCTATGATCGTGGAATTGTATTGGAGTATATGTATACTATTTCAGAATCAATATCACTTTATAATAGTCATATATAGTCATTATTTACACCATTATACCCATCCAATTAAGGTGATGGTGGAAAACAGATTACCCCACGAAGTGGAGACGGTATTCCGTACGTACGCACACGCGGTGATTTCATTCTCCGTAGGATGGATAGATGGTGAAATAAGGTTGTTTCATACTTATAATAACATATCTGTATATGAGTGATACTGATGTTATTACTTCATAATTAAACAACTAAAGAAGAAGAAGTGGAAGAAGAAATAAAGATGAAAGAATCGGTAACAGACATTACCTCTTCTTTGAAGTGCTTCTTTGAGACCTTCTTTTAGGGTACTATAATTGGTCTTTGAGGAAGACCAGAACCTCTAGGATGTTTCTAGGGAAGTGGAGAGGATAATTGGGCAGGGGTTGGCCGAGCTTGAAGTCTCAATGTTGTGTGAGAAAGAGAGGGAGGAGGTGCCCTTTTATAAGGGAGGAGAGGGGAACCTTTGGAATATCTAAAAATATTATTTTATTATAAAGTCGTGTTCAGTTTTAAATAGCTAAAAATTGATTTATTTCTAGGCTAAGGTGGGTATGGGTCTAAATCCTCTCATCCAATAGAATTTAGACAAGTTTAGGTTCCTATTTTAACCTTATCATTTAGATTTAACATTAAGTTAAATAATTTTACTTTTACCGTGTCTTCTTGTGTTGTTACACTATAAGGTTAATAAACTTACTATAAGATGCCAAAAGAACCCCAAATTGTTTATTATTAATCTATATAACCTTATATAAGTCATTTTTCCGAACCTTAGATTTTTAGGAATAAAATAACAATTAATAATATAATATTTAGTTTAAAAACAATTTAATGTCAATTTCAACACTATTTAGTAATTGATTTTTGTGAAAATCATAACAGAATGATAAGTTCGAAAAAAGTTAATTAAATAAATACTAACATGTCATGTTAACCTAGAAAATTAGTTTAATTCATAAAGAGTCTCAAATTATATTTATTTGGGTATTTATAACATCAATTATGTCAATATTTCATTAATAAGATAATTACTGCATCATCGTTGTGTCATAAATAAATTTAATTATATAATGTCTAAAAATTACAAATAAAATACCATTATGTAGGAAATATCTTTATCTTTCTAATTAATATTTATAGTCTAATTTATCTTATGTATAACCCCATATTAAAAATTTTGTAGTAAATAAACTTTGATTTTAACTCTTTTAACCCTTCTTTAAATAAATTAATAATAAATGTCCTAATCTAATTCAAGTGGGCCTAAATGGTCATATTTTATTCCTAAGTTTGTTTTCGGTCGAATTAAACTTGTCCAATAGAATTAGGACATTTGTTAGGGTAATAATAATATAATTTCTACCCTTAATTACCCTATTTACTTTTAACCGTGGTAAAAAAATGAAAAAAGTTATTATTCACCAAAAAATTATTTTTATCTCATTGAACCACATTTTACTCACTAACATCAACCGTGTCTCTCGGATTTTTTAAATTCCACTCATAGAAGCGGTAAAATTAAGTTTTATGAAAAATTCAGTTTTTTTAACTACCACTTAGTGGTTTCACTATTCATCAAAAATTGAAAGCTTTCAGAAAAATACCAAAAATTAGGCCTAAGCTATATTTGATATTATGAACTCAAAAATGATTTCTATTTTACCAAATTCAAAACATATCAGTTGCCTTAATTAATTTAAAAATTAATTCCCATCGTCAAAATAAATAGCGTGTTCTTAAGAGATAATAACTATCAAAAGATTGACACTTGTTTATGTCTGGTTTAAATGTGAAATTACATCCAATGACCATCATTGTATTAAATTGTAAAAATATATTCTAAATATACTTTAAAACCACTCAAATTAATAATTTATCACTATTAGTTATTTCTATTGAAAAAGTTGTTTTTAATTAAAATTTAGTAATTTTCACTATTCATCAAAATATGAAAGTTATCCGAAAATCACCAAAATTTCACCCTAAGATAATTTCGATATTAGGAATCAAAAAATGAATTCCATTTTGAAAAATAAAATTACAAAATTTCAAAAAGTGGTTATTACTATTCATAACGGCTTGTTTTAATAATATTTTAATAGCATATTGTTGTTTAGTGGAACTCGTTATTGCGTACTACACACACTATCAAGGAAGGTCGTGATTGCGTGTAATGCAAGTCAAATCAAGGATGCGTGTTGTGCAAGATACTTTTGGTGTTGCGTACAACCCAAGACACTAGTTAAATTAAAAAGAATATTTTTCATAAAATCTCCGGGTGTTACATTGCCCAACATCTTTTTATAGAGCTACATTGAATATTGTTAAATGGAGTTTGATTAATGTGGTTAACTATTTATTTATTGGAGGAAATATAGCTATACTATCATGTTATAAAATATTGGTTACAAAAGTAAAATATCCTTGGCCTCTGAATCAATTTCAACCTATATGACTATTTAATGTTCCTTACAATGTTCTTTCTAGTGTCCACAACAAATGACATTCCCATCCCCTTTCTAGTTGTCTGGCCATTGAACATCATGGGTTTTTGAAAGGAATATCCATCGAGGATTCCATTGAATTATCTCATGAATTTATTAGTGATATCAATCTGAATCGTTTTGGTAGTAATTTGGAAATAAAACTGGATATGAGCAAGGAATATGATATTGTATTACAGTGTTTTCTTATCAGGGTTCTTCAATGTTTGGGGTTTATTGAGGGGGTCATCAATATTATATTTCATTGTTTTATCACTATATGGGTGTCTACTTAATTTATGGGAATTCATCTTATATCCATCAATTATGTAAGATGATTTATACAGGGAGACCACTCTTAACCTCTCGGTTTATCATTTTTCAATATACCCTTTTAATGTATATTAATTATTTCATTGAATTTATAAAGGTGATTCCATTTCGTAATAAACAATTTATTGGAGGTATATAAAATCTCATGTTTGTGAAGTATAATATCCCCTTTCCAATTTTTATTATAAGATCAATACAAGTTGATAATTTAGTTTTAGTGGTGTATTATAATTGGTGTTTCCAAATTTTCATCCTTGAGAAAGTACTTTCTTCACCCACAACATTTTTTTAGGAGAGAATAAGGGTGTTGGAATCTAGACATGTTATGATGAAAGGATATTTTAATATGAAATACATGGGTTCCCTTGTGTCTCCTAACCCCTTCTTATTGAGAAATTTGACTTTCTGGTTAAAAATATTATTAGATACGTTCATATCTAGAAAAATACGTCTTTATCATTTGGTAGGAGAATCACATTTATTAAATTATTTTAATCCTTCATCATAAGGTATATTCATTAAACACTAATAGTTTCGAAGAAGGTAACTGATAGCATAGAGGAAACTATGACATTCTTTCTTTGGTATGGGCTCTTAGAAGGTTTGTATCCTTGGTATTCTTTGAAATAACTGTCTAAATCATTTGATGAAGGTGGTTTAAATCATAAGATTATTTCAAGAACTATATGTAGACATCATTCCAATCCTTATTGGAAGATTATTAAAGGGAATTATTTATGGGGAAATAATATATAGTGTACTTATGGAATTTATGGGTTTCAATATAGATGAAATCCTTCCAAAACTCAGATGGTGGTCTGAAAATATCTCCTTATTCTTCATCACCATTCTCAATGGAATATTGGCAATGTTGTTCTGAGCTTTCGATACATAAATTTCTATTATTTACACACTTTCAATCACAAAGTATCTGATTTAGAGATGCTTTTTCACATCCACTGCTCATAAATACCACCTTGGATGATAACTATAAGAGTTTTTTACCACATAGTGTTGTATAATAAAAAGGATCAATGTGTTTTTATTGGAGTTTCTATAGGTAATATTATTATATAATATAATATTTTATTCAAATATGTTATTTTATACCTGAACCTTGGGGTGATATTTTTTGGTGAAAAAATATCCCATTGATGATCTTCTTCTATTTGTTGAGTGTCTAGAAAAATTTCTTTCCAACTAAGTAGTGAATTAATTATAGAGGTATCATAAAGTCCTCTAGAAACCTATGATGTATGACCCTGAACTGTGAGTCAAATCTCCACCTATTCTTGAGTAGATAATGGAAGAAGGAAGCATGCGGTACATTTGGTTAGTTTTTTTGGGAAACTGGGTGTCATTACCTCTGTATATTGTTTTTTTAAATATTTGGTTTTAATATGCACATATACCTGGTCCAGAGAGGAATTCCATATCATTTGTTTTTAGAACTGTGTGTTGGATCTGATATTCAACCCAAAATACTAGATACCATAATTTTCTCTCTGGGGACTATTTAGGGTGTCCTCTATAACATCAAGATCATAGTGTTGGTCGTAAAGTGGATATGCAATGAGTCTGAAAATGGAACTTCCCTCACATCCCCCTTTCCCCAGCTCCTTTGTACCAATAATAATTTACGTGCTAATGGGAATTGGGTCAAATGGATTACCCCAATGTTAAGGAACAAGTAAAATATTTAAGGGTTGTGTTCCATGGGATTAATGTCCAGGAGTGGATTTCTCAAAAATCACAATGGCTCCATTATGGAGACATTTTCATCTTCCTTAATCAACTGTGACACTTTTCAAGTGGAGGCCGACACCATTCTCTCTGGATTATCCCTTTGGTACTAGAGGAATATTAAAATCTGGAAGGTTGAAACTGATTCATTAGAAAATTTATAAATATATATCTATTTAAGGTCCCTTCCTTGGCATATTGAGTTGTCAATCAGAAGGTTAATGCATCTTATGAACAACCAGATGTATTTCCTTCATATATGGACTGAGGATAATGTTTTTATTTCCTTCCATGATTCTTAAGTATATTTGGATGATTGGATCTTATTTCATTCTAGTATTGGTTCCATTCCCCTTGATGGTTACAATTTTTCAGGCTGATGCACTTTATTTTTACTATTTTAGGCTCCCTAAACTATCTATGTATATGCATTTTATCCATTTGTCCTTTAATAAAATAAAAATTATTTTGGTGGTTATTACACCGATTTGATTTTTAATGGTTATATAAGAACCTTGCATCCTAAAAATACCAATTATTTCATTCATTCTTCATTAATATTAATCTTATATCAATGTTGTACATATTTTAATATTCATGATGAATTTTTTTATTAATATATGTTTTTATTTCTAAATCGTTGTTCATGATAAAAGTTATTCCAGTGGTTCGAGTATATCTAATTTTTTTAATATTATTTACCTTTTTAATGAAGTTGTAATATTATCAATTCATATGTCCATTTTTACCCTCAAATTTTAATTTTTTAATAACTATAAATTTTTTTATCCTGTGTTGAAAGTGATTTCAATAATACCACATTACTATGTAGGAAACAATTTTATAATTTTATGGGAAATTCAATTGATAATATTCTATTTCTTTAAATTATTCCCCACATAAGAAAATATCCCTTGAAATTTCTTTTTATAGTCTATAGAAACAACCTTTGAGTGTACATAAAAATCATGGATTTCTCTAGTTCCCATGTCACATCCTTGTACATATGGTTTCACTATAGTAATTTTATTATGTGAGATTTCATATTGTAAAGAAAAATATATCCATGTTCTAAGAACATCACCAAATTCTCCTTATAAGATAATTCATTTTAATAATTCACCACCTATAAATTTTATGCATGTAAGGGATATGTATTTTAGTTCATCAATATAGATACATTGAATTTGTCATTAAATTAATATAGAGATAGTCAGAGTGCAAGTAGATAATCCCATATTCCATCATGACCACAAATCGCGAAGGGGATGATGTGCATGGGGAATAACATTCCATTCTTCCAACTTAATAGGAATCTATTTTTTTAGATATTCATAAGAATGAATTATCTCTAAACACAAACTTCAGGTCTCATTGAAAATTTTCAACATATCTTTTTTGTTAGTGTTGTTCTTCCATAATGTGTTGTTGAATGGTTTTTAAAATTCCTAATGTTTCAATCAAAATTTCAAAATCAAACAACTTATATTCACTAAATGAATCATTGAACACATGTTTTTTACATCTCATCCTAAAATCCATTCATAAGGATTCAATCAAATGTTTTAGTTAAAGATATTATAGTATGAGATCTTGAAAAGAGGAATATATTGATCTCATAAATCTTTATGTCCATTAATAATGATTAGAATATTTATCCCATTTTCTAGATAGTCTACTAAAATAGAGAATCTGTTTGGAGAGGATAACAAAAGTTGAATATCAACTCAATGATTGGAGAGTGTTGGAGACTTTTCATGAACATGTTGGTAAATCATGTATTTTCATCAGGTATGGTTGATAGTGGTGACCCACATAGACTCACCACTTCTCTAATGAATATTAATTTGTATTGATTGAGTGGGAAGTCTAATCAAATTGAATTGATGTATGAATTATTTATAATATGATCCAATAAACCCCATATCATATTATTTTCTTTATAAATAATTGGAAGACCTAAAAGAAAATACATAGTGATGTTATCCCAATTTCTTGTGGGTATGGGTAATTATAATATCATCCCCATGGAATTTATCTTTTTAGACCAGACTTATTCATATAATAAGATCATTGATGTCTATTTTGAAATATCAATTTTTATATTATCCCATAAATAGTTCTCTTATAGATCGCAATACATCTTTATAATCTTCATGTGGAAGGAGAAGGTTTAGCTATGTGAATCATTTTAAATCCTTTTTATCTAATGATTTGATGGTACCCATATCCCTGAAAAAATCAGAAAACACTTCCTTTATCAATTTTAAAATCAATGGATTTCATTGTTTATAGCTTATAAATTCTTTAAAATATCATCCTAATATATTTGGAATTCATTGCCTTCTCCAGAAAGGATCATTGGTCAATAATTTGAAAAGGGAATGATAATTTTCATTCTTTTATGATTCCGATGTCCATAATTATAATGTCTAAGATGATAATATCCCACATAATTTTCAATGATTGATATGATTTTATGATACATAAATATAGATAATATTTATCATTATATTATTCCCACAATGGTAGTTGATTGCGAATTTTTAGTTCTTGATCATACCTAAAGATATCTGTTGGAACATATTAAGTACCTTTTATGTGAATATATATTTATATATCTAATAAACTATATATTTATCCTATATCTCTCTATAGAGATAATTCCACTAAATCATCAATGTGTATATTACTATAGAAAAATAAAGATCATAAATTCAATAGTTTAACTCATGAAAATTCAACCTACATGAGGCATAGGCTATCACTTTATCATTTCAAACTAGTACACATCCCATTACCATCTTAGAATCTTCACAATATTCGAAGAAAAGCTCCCCAATTATGGGTATTGTTAGTACTAATTCAGTGATAAGCACCTTTTTAATGCACTGCGTGAAAATTGTGTTAATTACCAGTATCTCTTGTAGGGTTGTCGAAATTATGTATAAACTTTTCCAATCCATATCCATTATTATATTCTTTATAGAGTTTTAATTTCAGGGAAATCACTCACTCTATAATTTACAAAATAACCTATATATTCTTTTTTATATAGACTTACCCATATGGTTATCACTGATCTATTCTAGTTATAATTCCCATAAAATTATTAGATATTTATCTAATTATAATTATTTTTTACCATATCATTTTATAAATTCTATTACCCAATTTTTAAAATAAATTATAATAAATTCAAACAAGCGATCAAGAGGCCCAGTTCTTTTTAGAGACTAATTATACAAAATAATGAAATTTAAATAAATCATCTTTATTTTAATATACTTAATAGAACCAAAATAAATTTATATTTCATAAAAAAACAAATAACGGATTTGGGAAATCATAATCAATTAGGGTGAGATACAATTCCAAGTAAGAAAATATACATGATATTGATGCATAAGATATGAGTGAAATAGAAAAACATGATATCATGAAATAGATTATTCATTAATAATCATATGGGACTGAAGAATAAATAAAATGTGATTGTAATATCCTATAAATATAGGAATGTAGGAAAAATAAAAAACACGACATAATCAAATGTGAAGGCTGACTACAAATATATTATCACATAGTGGACAGATTCCCATCCTGGATAAGTGTTACTCCCCAATCTCATACATTTCATCTCATAAGATATAAATGTTAACAATTTCATTTGAGTGCTATTTCGGTGAAACCATCATGACATGTAAATGCATGTGTGTAACAAAAATGGAAATACCTTATGGTGTATCATAAATGGTTACCTGAAAGATGTGATCATAAAAATATTCTATAATCATTTGTAAAAGTAATCTTATATCATAAAATTATACATCCAAATTAATTGAATATGAGATGAAGTGTTGGTTGGAAAATTTCGAAAAGTACAACTTAGGTGGGGTTTTCAGAAAAAATGGTAAATAATATTTAAATTGGGTCCGAGCATATGGGACACCGTGAGAGTTTAAAAGGGGTATTTCTTAATCGATAGTGTATATGACATGATACAAATAGATTTTAATATTATCAATCAACCAAAAACATTACATTATAATTATATTTAAATAAACTCAATCAATTTTATATCTTTTAATGCATGAATATTCGAGTTTAAACAAAACACAACACTCTATTAAAATATAATTATTTAAACATGAAACTTATAACCTAGTCATTGAAGTGTTAGGTATAAAAATTAATAAATAAACTATGTGGACTATATGGTATAAATGTGTATAAATTTAATTAAATGTTCATATATTGAATAGAACTAAGTTAAGATCCATTTGAATGATAATGAATTTTTTTTTAAAAAAAAAATTTTAAAAGGAGGATTAATCGCGTGTCATAATCATAAATAATTTTTTACCAATTTTATATAATTTATTTGAAAATAATTAAATTATTTTAAAAATAAATATTTCAAATTTTTCTTTTGATAAAATTTTAATGTTTTTTGAAAACAATATTTTGAAAAAATCATATTTTTATTGAAAAATAAAATTTAATTTAAAAATTTGAAAAAAATTAATAATTAAATTGGTTAAATTAGATGAACTAAATAAAATATTGACTAATTTATATGATTAAAATCAATTTTATATAAAATATTGATATTAAAAAGTTCTGTAATAATGATAATTTTCTCTTTGGAAAACTGATCTTTCATCGTGTTTGTTATTTAATTTAAATTATAATTCATCCTATTTTTATATTTATCTCGTAATAATGGATGAAATATTTTTAATATTCACAATTTATATTATCTAATAATTTTTAAAATATTTTTTAAGAAATACGAGTCATTAAAATTATTAAAAATAATTATCGTGGTTAAGGTGAAAATAGATTTACCTAGAGTCCAACATAGAATAAAAGATTTTGAATGAGAAAAAAAATTATCCAATTTATTTTTACTGGCTATATTTGTATTGTTTTCACAATCACACCCCGACCTCGGATTCCTCTTTGTTTTTTCATTTTCTTGGTCTTAAATTTTTTGGTTGAGGAGTTGGTTTGTGACCTGATTTAAATTTTTAAATATTGGAAGTTTTTGTGTGTTTTTGGCTTATGCACGGGAACTACACGGTTAGTAAAAACCATTCTATTAGTTCAGGTACTCGTGCGATTGCTTCAGGTTGGGAAAAAAGCTACCACATTATTTTCACATGGTCATACAAACTGTGCGGCACAGTCATGCAGAAGGTCTGGGTATTCCCCAAAATCTATCACATGGTTTGAGCACAGCCGCACAAACCATGAGGGGTAATCATACAGGAAATCCTTCCATGTAAAGAGGATACTTCATGGATGTTGCACGGTTTATAATACCGTGTGGCCAGCCCATTCTAGGGGCCCCAAAATTTTATATGTTGAAATTCTGATTCAACCCTCATACTTTTTAAACCCTTTTTCAGCCCCCTCATTCTTGGTCGAATTTAACACCCCAAGGCGTCACAAAACCCATTTCCCATTGGATTCTTTTACTTTGATTCGAAGGTATAATTTTAGGGTTTGGTGCATTTACAACTTCTTACTCTTCTCCACCTTATATTCTTTGGTTTTCCATTGGGGGTTATTCCCATGGACAAATCAGAGTTGTTAGGGTTTATGTTAAGTCTTTTTTTCTTTTGTTATCGGGTTTTTGGTTGGTCCTTGAGTCGATATTCTTCCTTTAATTGAAGCATTTCTGCGTTTTCACACCACCAAGGTAGGTGTCTCCATTGTTTTCCTTTATAATTCATTCTATTGATGCTTGAGTTTATTCAATTGATTTTTAATCACGATTAATATATTTTTTATTCACCTTTATAGTTTATTTTGTTATTTACTTTTAGATATATTGTTGTAAAAATTGATTTTGTAGTGATTATTTATGCTTATGTGTACGAACTCCAAATGTGACTAATAAAAATTAAATGGGGTGATTTGGGGGGCGTTGGAACTTAGAAATATATATTTATAAATGGTTGGATGGTGAGTAGTCATGGAGTGTTTGATTTGTCATTTATATGGATTGATGGTTATAGTTGAATGTTTCTGGATAATTTTGAAGGTTTTTAAAAAGGGTTATTCAAGGTCTTGAATTAATTAAAAATGGTTGGACATGGTTTAGGAATAAATTGATGGATCTAATAATTTATTTTTTTGTTTTCATGGAAAACTATAGGGTTCAATTGTATGTTGGAACGTCAATGGGAGCATAATGTGTACACATGGATGTGCATTCAAAAGGAGGGGTAACCCCCCCAATTATTTACTCTTAAAAGTTCATCATCTTTCATCCCTCCCCTTTTTCATAAAATATCCCATTGTTTTCCAAATGGTAATGTGTGACTTAAAGTGATTTAGAAATGAACATAAAATGTTTTATGTATGTATTATCCCATTTTTCAATGTAACTTAATTTGGTGTATATTTGTAACATTAGGGACTATTTGGAATTGGACATGTAAAATTATCTCTTGGTATTGATTTTGGGAAATATCGTGAAAGTGGAATTTATCATTGTTTTTGAAATATTTTCTAAAATGTTCTAGGAAAAATGCATTTGGGTGTGTAATTCCAAAGGCCTATTTGGAAAACAAATTTTTTTTAAGAAAATATTTGAATGTTATGTGATGTAATGGATCAGTTTTCACCTTAATGAAGTGATATATATATATATATATATTTGTGTGTGGGTATTTATAGTATTCGACTCTATAGTATAGATTTCCATTTATGGGTTATCATATAGTGCTTTCTATATTTTGTCTAGGGATGTGTTGTGATGAGAAGTAAGATGAGTCTTGAATGTGACGACCACATACCTACACAATGTAATTTTTACTATGGGTCCTGTGAATCTTTTATAGTATCGAATGATGGTTTTTGATCAGCCTAGACTTGACGGGTTGGTTCCCCATGGATGTTGAAAAGGATATATGGGTTTTTCTATTAGTGATGCTATTCTTGGGAAGGTAGATGGTTATTGACTATGTAGTTTTACCATCAACCGGTAGGTGGTTCCAAATTGGGTACATCCAGGTATTAATCTTGAGATGATTAGGAAATCCCATGGTATCTATATATGATTTTGTATATGAATTTTGCTGCACTTTATTTTCTTCTTCTACTACAAGTTTATTTTAAGTACAGACCATTATTTTTTTAATTATGCATTTGGTTTGGGTTTTGGTATTGAAATGATAACTGGAATTGGAAAATGGGAGGTGACATGTGTTGGATTCTAAAATGGGGAACAATATGGTTCCTTGATAAAATGTGAAAACTCATTTTTTAAAATATATTTCAAACTACCGTGAATGGATTTGTTTTAAAAAATGAAGCGCATGGATTATTTGGTGATTACATATAGAGCTGCCAAGATAAGACCCTACACGTACCACTCAATATCAGTAGACAAGAGCTATTTTGGATGTTTAGTATATTTCTCTGGTTTAGTAGTTCGTGTGATCATCATAGAGTGGTTTGGACTCATTTATGGTGGTTACATTGAGGTCATAATGATATTTTTGTAGTGTGTTCTACATTTTGGTTTTTCTATAAATGTTTATTTAGTTTCCACTTGTTCAGTTTTTTTTGTATATGAAATGGATTTTTAAAATTATTTGAGATTCATTTGGGGTTAGTGATGAATGAATGTTTTTTTAGTTTATTTATTTGATTCTGGTTTTGGTGCTAAAATCATTCCCAATTATTTTGTCATCGATTCCGAACAATAGTTTACTGCCCATAGGGATAACAAATAACCTTCAAGCCATGTCTCGATCCAATTCTGGTGTTTGGGTGGATGGCCTCATGACCTTTTTTGTGAAACAACTATATCATAAAGAGTTTATTTACTATTTTAGGTGTCAAGTTGGTTCATATTAGGACTTTCAGGACTCAGGATGTAAGTAAGGGAAGAGTGTAATTAACATTATATTGGTCTAAACATCATTTTGCTGGAGATAATTCAGTATTTGATTCTTTTTCATTGTTTTAGATTGAGGGATGATAATGGCAGTGAACCTGTGTCATGTTGTGATCACACATGGAGTAGTGACCCATTTAGAGTACAGGTTCATGGTTCAAAATCCACATAGTGTTATGGCTCACATGGGTCATGGCCCACTACCTTGTCACCAGTCTAGGAATTAGTACTAGTACCTCATTCCGGTAGTTCATTTCTTGTTGTGTTCTTTATTTATTTCAGTTGGTGTAAATGGATTTTGAAAATGAAAATGTAATTTGAAATGAAAAAATGTGTTTATTTCAATCGGGTTTTGCATTTAAAGAACTTTGGTTTCAGAGTTTGGTGAATTTTTGTATTGGCTAAGAAGTGGATTGGATAAAACCTTGGTGTTATTTATCAGCATTTACATGTATGTAGGAAAGCGTTGATGGAATTGGATGGACACACATGCGACTGTTCATAGGATTCCATGGGTGAGTTTATGAAATTTAAAGGATATGGAAATTGTTTCTTTATTGATGAGTGAATTTTGTTTATGAAAAGTGTATTTTTTTGGAATGTAGCTTTGGAACAAGAGGGATATATAAATTGAGAAGGAATTGGGTTTTTTAAAATGTGGTGATTTTTTATTTTGATTTTATGTTTTCGGTTTTCAATATTTTTGTGTTGGCTTTGGGTGTTCTTATAGATTATATTTTTGTTTGATGTTGTATTTGAATTTTTTCCAAGTTGTTTTGAATAAGATTACTAGAAAGGCCGCCATTTTTTCTAGTGATTCATTGAAAAAAAATCCACATATAGTGTTTCATATTATTTGAGGTGATCAAGGTCTATTAGAAGAAATGGAGTGGACTGAAGATTTCGAGTGTGTCTTCTATGTGTTGGAAACTCCTGAAGCTATCAGAGTTCATTCCATTATTGGTTTGTTCGAAGGCCCAAATTTGGAGGAGTGTTAGTTGTTTTCCCCACCACTAATACATGTAAATTTGATGTGTGATGTTTTTAAGTTTGTATTTTTTTTGTCGTTTATACCGTGGGAGATGATGATAAAGAGACGGGAGGATATCATGGGTATTCAACAAGGACAATAGACAATGAAGGCATATGTTCACCAAAACAAGGAGCTGGTTTCCTATTCTCTTGAAGAGGCATCACAAGATCGGATGAAGTCCTCCTTTTTGTTTTGGGGTATTTTTCTAGTGATCAACGAGTGATTACTCCATTCTAGGGATCTTCATTTTGAGAGTCTAGAACTATCTATGTGGTCAGTTTGGGAATTTGAATTTTTTTAGAAATTATCACCCAAAGAAGACATTTTAATCAGAGTATATCAATGGAAAACGATGATGAATGAGATGCTTCAGCCAATAGGGCCTCATCCTTAGGTCTTAGAGTGAATTTATCACATAGTCAAGAGCTTCTGAGGGTGTGTGAAACCATGGCCCATTTTTTATCATTAATTTTGATATTAAGATATCTAAAGTTTCTATGATTTAATTTCTTCCATTTAAAGTTGATATTTTGTTATAATTGGGTGATGAACCCATTCATTCATAGTCCATGCAGTTATGTTAGCCTTAATGTGGTTATTTGAACTATTAATTTTGTTAAAGAGAGTATGTCTCTTTGGTTATTGGGTTTTGTTTTAGTTGTTCTGTTTTGGATATATTTGAATATGGTGGATCTAAAAGATATTTTTCCCAATTATATTATAAGTTTAATTTTAGGGGTTTGCACTCTTGTTGTGTGGGAAGACTTAAATCAGATTGGGAATTATTAGTTTTGGTGGTGTTTTTCCCCATTATGATATATTGGTTTATGTTTTTGTAGGGGATTACCTCACTCAGAATCATGGTGTGTCAGTTTTCCTTGTAGTGGGAATTCTGTTTACATTTCAGTTTAGTGGATTAGTGGTGAGAAAAAATTGGATGAGCTCAGGTTAGTAGTTAAATTGTTTCATAGTTTTGGTAATGGTGGTGTTTTGTTAGTAAGGAAGGTTGGGAAATATTTGGGGTCCCAATTTTTTTAGTCTCACTTATGTGAGTTTTGTGATAATGGTTGGTGGTGTTTCTTGGGTTTTAAAATTTTTTGCTTTAGTCTGGATCTTATGGTGGGGATAACCACTCATGTTGTCCACTTATTCTAATGTTGAGGCTCATTTTTGATTGGCCATGTTTAACGTGTGGGGTGAAAACTCACCCTTAGGCTCTTGGTTTTCCTCGCTTTTGATTGGGGATGAATGCGGATTTTGTTTCATATTTAAGCATGGTTACATTTTGCGAGGCATAATATGTTTCTGGTTAGCGAATTTTCACATACCGACCTCAGATACATTTGTGTGTTTTTCATTTTCTTGGTCACATATATTTTGGTTCAGTCTTGGGTTCAAGACCTACTATAAATTTTTTATGTTTGGATGTTTTATGGGGGTTTGGATTGTGCATGCGAACCACATGGTTAGCATAAACTATTAGGTTTGTGCAGGTATCCATGCGACTGATGTTTTAAGTGACGGATGATACTGCACGGTTTTCAGATGGTCATGAAAACCATGCTTCTTAGTCATGATGCAGGTCTGAGATTTCTCCATAAGATAACACATGGTTTGAGAATGGTCTCACAAACTGTGTTGGGTAATCATGTGGTCGGTCCTCCTGTGGGAAATATCTATCACAGGGTCGGTGCCTAAATTGTCAAGCCATTCAGCCAAACCATGAAGGATGCCCTAATATTTTAAATATTGAAATTATTATTCTACCCTCCTACCCTTATAATCCTATTTCGAATCTTCATCCATCTTGGTGGAATTTGGTGTGGCATGGTGTCCCAAAACCCCTTTCCCTTGGATCCTCAACTATCCATGATTCTCCTCCTTTGATTCCAAGGAATTATTTTAATGTTTTTGGAAATTTTCCTATACTTTCTCTTCTAATATCTGTGTTGTTTAGTTTTCAGATTGGGTTTCCTCCAATAGATGATCCTAAATATTAAAAGTTTATGTTTAGTTGGTTTTACTTTGGTTTTAGGGTGTATGGTAGGTTTGTGAGGCCTTATTCTTCTTTCCATTGAAGCATCGTCACATTTTCACACCACCGAGGTAGGTATCTCCATTTTTTTCCTTTTCGAGGAATTCTGCTAATGTTTGAATTTCATCAATTATTTTTTAATTTTGATTTGAACCTGTATAATCTACCTAGTTATTTTATTATGGTATTTCATTGTTTATAGAAACAACATAAATGGGTTTTGAAGTGAGTAATTATTGATCACTATATATTTAAAAACAAAAAGTGTTTCATAAAATGTATATTTGGTTCTGATTAAAATAATTTGGTGATTTTTGTGGTGAAGGCCCTTATAATAGTTTATTTATAAATGGTTGGATGGTGAGTTGGCATGGTGTGTGTAATTTGGTAATTTAAATGGTATGATGATTGTAGTAGTATGTTTTGCGGGAATTTTTATTGTTCCCAAAAAGTGTTATTCATGTTCATGTAATTATGTGAAATGGTTGGGATAGGTTTAAAAATAATTTTATGGTTCTAAAAATAGTTTTGGGTGTTTTCATGGAAATCTAGAGGGTGCCAATGGAAGATGGAACAACCATGGGTTCACAATGTGTACACATGGATATGAATTCAAATGAAGGTGGAACTTCAAAACACATTTCCCTTAAAAATTCCTCGACGTTCCTTCCTCCACATTCACATAAAATGTCCCCATATTTTGCAAATAGTAAAGTGTTACTTCAGGTGATTTTGTAAATAGCATCAAATTCTCTTCTTAAAGGTTTTTCCAATTTTTTTGTGAAAATTATCTTGTTGAATGTTTCACACTTAAGGGCCCATTTTTCATTATAAATATAATATTTTCATTTTTTATTGATTTTGGGAAATATCATGAATGTCACATTTCATATTGTTTTGGATATAGTTTTTGAAATGTTCTGGGTAAAATATATTTTGGTGTGTAAAACCAATGCCGTGTTTGGAAAACAAGATTGTTTTAAAGAAGGGATTTAGTGTTATTTGATGGGATGGACCATTTGGAACCTTGATGATGTGATATATATATATATATATATCGTAGGAACTTCTATAGGTGGGATTTCCCTATATGGGTTATCGTATATTGGAGTATGTGCTTGGGGTAGGATTGTGCGATGATGACGGGTAAGATGAGTCACACGTGTGAGGGACTCCTATATTCATAGTTTACATTTTACCATGGGTTCCTAGGAACCTTTTAGTGGATCGAGTGATGGTTTTTAATCAACCTTGACTAGATGAGTTCCCCCCCTTTGGATATTTAAATACTAGGTTGTTTGTGGCATTGGCGATTATACATTATGGTGGATAGTTGGTTATTGACTATGGAGTTTCACCATACACCGGTAGGTGGTTCAGATCCAAGAATGTCCAAGGATTTCAATAGAGTTTTTAATGATATATCATGGTTTATATATATGATTGCTTATTTTTTCTTCTCTACATGATTTTATTCTTATACTGCTAGTTTATTTTCAGCATAGCCCAGAATTTTTTTCATAGACATATGGTTTGGTTTTTGGTATTAAAATGATAATTGGTTTAGGAAAATGGGATGGGGTAGGCGTTGGATTTTAAAATGGTGAATACAATGTTTTATTGATAAAATTTTAAACCCCCTATTATTATAAATTTATTTCAAATAACTTTTAACTGTTTGTTTACAAGAAAGGAAACACATTGATTCCATGGTTATTTCCTGATAAGCTGTCTATATCACACCCAACCTATACCACTCAAGGTCAGTAGACCTGAGATATTTTTTAGGTTTAGTCTATTTCATAGTTTTCTAGGTTCTTGTGTTCATTATGGATTGGATTGGAGTCATGTATGGTGGGAACCTTGAGGTCACATCGATATTGGGTATGTGTGGTCCAGTTTTCAGTTTTGTTTACAACTATGTTTTTAGTTTTTTCTTGTTATGTTTTATTTTTTATCTTGATCAGCTTGTTTATATTTATTTAAAATATTATTGTGGTTATTTCTAAATGATCAGTTGTTTAGTTAATTTATTTGATCGTATTTGTTGGGATGAAATAATTCCTAGTTGTATTTTCATTGGTGGTTGGGACTAATTGTCCTCCTATGGAGATCAGGAATGCCATTCGAGCCATGTAATGAATCGGGATGGGTGTTGAGGTGGATGGCTTCCCAGACTGGTTCATGACATTCACAATATTACATATTTTTATGTGTTTTGGGTACATTTTAAATAAATGGGTCCTACATATTAATTTAATTAAAGTAAAATAAAAAAGGTCACCCCTTACTATTAAATTTCTCTTTTATGTTACTATAGGTGGAAATCAATACATTAACAAATTTTAGTGGTAAATTTGAGATTAATTAATTTAAATTATTTTTGGTATCTTATTTTCAATTTATAATAATCATATATTTACTTCAAATTCTTATGAGACACCAACTAATTAATTGTATAGTTAATAGAATAATAGAATAAATGACACTAAAAATATTAATAGTAAAAGAAATTGAATGAAATATTATGTTCCATTAATTTTGTTGATATATTTATCATGTTATATCTCTTTTATCATAATTTAAATTAACTTAATAATTTTATTAATATTGGTTAAATTTAAACGAAAAAATAGTTTGAAAAATGAAATTCATGATTTTTTATTAAAAAATTTCTTTTATTAAATTATTTAAAATTCCTAACAATCATACCATATACAATGTAATTTTTATTTTTTATAAAATATCAAAAATGGTAAATTCATGTACCAATGTTACTATTTTAGTGACATTGATTACCCCTATAGATTAAAAACATTATTATTATGGTTATGGTAGAATGATTGTTTTTGCACACAATATGCACTTATGTTAAATATAATTTTCAACACACATAAGGTTTTTATTTATTATATTGAATTTAATGTTTATAATATCTTGTTCAAAATTATCTATTATCTAAAATTTTTTATGGTTTAAATGCTAAATTACCATTGTTAAAAAAACTATTTACCCTAGTAAAATATCAAAAATGGCAAAAGTAAAAAACATAAGAGTTAAAGAACAAAATTTTTAAATTTGTGTTTTATTGTGTTGTTTTGGTTCTTCTTGACCATATTATCCCTAAATCTTTTTAATTATAAATTTTTTAACCACCATGGGTGATATTTACTTACCATTATAGTATAGTATTGCATATTTAGAAAAAATCACCTCATCCTTAAATATATAAGGGATCTCACTTCCATTGCCTCTTCACACCAGTCAAAGAATTATTATCAACATAACATTAAATTGATGAATCCCAAAAATATTTATCCACATTTTAGAGATTAATGTTTTCCATAATTACAAGTCCTAGGGTCCTTAAAAAGATATCTAAAGGAGGTTTCTCTAAAAAATTGTAATGGTATTCACAAATCTAACACCTTTTCCCTATTTTATGAATTTAAATAATGTATTAACACTAATAATATAATAATAACAGTATATAAAATATAATTTTACGTTATTATGTTTCTGTAATAATATATATATAAATATATATTTTCAAATCTATCAAATCGGAAACAAACTTCTCAATCATGTGTAAGGCGGGCAACCACCTCACGAACTAATGTGACTTGTTTTCCTTCAAATCATCTCATGGTTGGGAATAATTATGGATTTAAAGTACATATATAAAATTTATTACATACTTATACCCAAGGAGTTATAATATTACATATACCTTGTCAATTTAATTTATGTTTTAAATACGATAATGTCTCTCATGTATACGGAGTAATACCTCCTTACGAAGTGACACTACTGGAATTCTAACCTTTACAAAAGGTTCAGAACCATTGGTAAAGGCCTGGAAACTACTGGAATATTATATAACAATGGTTTCTCAAAACATGGACAAGTAAGCCGTAGGTAAAGGATTATACCAACGGTTCTGTGTAAACCGTTGGAATAGATTTTAGTGTAAGAGATATACCAATATTTCTTAGTAAATCGTCGGTATAGGTGTTACTGTAAGAGATATACCAACAGTTTCAAAAACCGTTGGTATATGTTATATTCAGCCAAAACCTACGCTTTTTAAAACTGTTGGTACAAGTTTATACCAACAGTTATAATAAAACCATTGGCATAATATACCTAAAAATGTTATACCAACGGTTTTGAAAACTGTTGGAATACATCTACTCAGCTCCATAGCAGCTAGCAGCCCTGCACCTCCACAACAGCCAGAAGCCCCCTCCAACCTGCAACTCTCCATGACATGCACAAACACATACACACCCAGAATCCAAAATCCTACTTGGGATGTTTAAAATTCATACAGAATTCTGAATGTTAGAAATTTAAAATTCATTCCTCAGTCAAGCAACAACATAATAGATAAATCCACAATCCAATACATCCAGAATTGAAATGAAATAACACTCATAACACTAATACAAAATTAAAATCCAATACATCTATAATCCAATTCAAATAATAGTATTCAAAATTTTTAATTCATTACCTATACAGCCAGAATCCAATACATCCAGATTTCAGAAATTAAGAATTGAAAAGAAATAACACCCATAATAGTATTCAAAATTTATAATTCACTCCTCACTCAAACCACAACACCAATACACACAAGTGAAAAAGCCTAAATGTTATAGGAATCACATGGGATGTTTAGTCATGGTCTTGGGTTGACTATCTTAAAATCAACAGAAAAACCTGTGTAAAGTGGAATGGGTAGAGTGGACAAGGATCATGATACCCTTATAATAGACATTGGAAGTGGTCATGTGCTTAGACCTAATATGAGTTATAGGAAGCACATGGGATGTTTATATTCCACTAATGACTATGTATCCATGTATAAATGGTTCCTAATGTGTTAATGGAAAACATTGGCCAATATAAACATATGAGATGGGTTACCAGAATTGCCTACATTTTTTTCATGGAAATTTCAATTGGAACAAGGGGGTATGTGGGTAATTGTACTTTGGTATCTTGGGTGTGATGTGAGATGAATCCAAATTTGGGGTAGTGGGTATGATTATTCAAATATGTCTTTGGAATTGGGTTCCCAAAGGGACTTTGGTTTGGTCCTAGAACCAACAATTTGAGGATGGGATTGGCATATTAAATTTCATGTGTTTAATAAAAGGGGTAGGAGTTCCTCACATGAGAAGTGGATTGTGTGAGTTTGGACCATGGATCCTTGTGTTAAGTTATTAACAAAATTTGAATATGTTTGGTCAGTATTTCATATGCCAATTCTTTTCACTGAAAATGTTATCCATTTAAAAAAAAAAGACAGACACTTCAAGTGATACTGGCCACACCATGCCACAGATTGAGGTGGCGTTGACTTGTACATGTCACATATGAACTATGTATCATTTTCCTAAAGTATCAAGACAATCTGAATGTGTTTGGTCGGTATTTCGTATGTCAGTTCTTGTTTTCACCTAAAATATTGTTCATTTCAAATAAAAGTGAGACACTTTGAGTGGTATCAGCCACATCATGCCTCATATTGAGGCGGGGATTACTCGTACACGTAAAAAATGACCCATGGATCGTTGGTCTAAAGAATAAACACAATCTGAATACGGTTGGTTGGTTTTCCATATGCCAGTTGTTTTTACTTTAAAGAGTATCAATTTTAAACAAAAGAAAGACAATTTGAGTGGTACCGGTCACACCGTGCATCGAATTGAGGCAGGGATAACTCGTACAAATCAGAAATGACCCATGGATCATTGTTCTAAAGTATCAACAAAATCTACTTCTCTATGGTCGGTTTTCCGTTTGTTAGTTGTTGTTTTCACTTAAAATGTTATCTATTTGAAATAAAAGTGATAAACATTGAGTTGTACCAGCCACACTGTGACATGGATTGAGGCGGGGTTGACTCTTACATGTCACAAATAACCCATGGATCATTTTACCATAGTATCAACAAAATCTGAATGCGTTTGGTCAATTTTCTATATGAAAGTTGTTGTTTTTACTTAAAATTTTGTCCATTTAAAATAAAATTGAGACAATTTGAGTGGTACCGGCCACACTCTACTTAGGATTGAAGTGGGATTGACTCATACACATCACAAATGACCCATGTATCAATTTTCTAATGTATCAACACAATCCGAATGTGTTTGGTCTGTTGTTTGTATTCTAGTTGTAGTTTTCACTTAAAATGTTGTCCATTTGAAAAAAAAAGTGAGACACTTTCAGTGGTACTGGCCACATCGTGCTTCAGATAGAGGTGGGGATGACTCATACTCATCAGAAATGACCCATGGATTTTTTTACTAATGTATCAACCCAATATGAATACCTTTGGTCAGTTTTCAGTATGCCAGTTCTTTTTACATAAAAGTGTATCCATTTCAAATAATTGTGATACACTTTGAGTGGTATCGACCATATCGTTTCTCGGATTGAGGCGGGGTTGACTCGTACACGTCAAAAATGACCCAAGGATCCTTGTAATAAAGTATCAACTGAACTCAAATGTGTTTGGTTGGTTTTCCGTATGCCAGTTGTTGTTTTCAGTTAAAATTTTTTCCATTTCAAATAAAGTTGAGACGTTTTGAGTGGTACTTGCCACACCATTGCTCAGGTTGATGCATGGTTGACTCATACATGTCACAAATGACCCATGAATCATTGTTCTAAAGTATCACCCCAATACGAATGCATTTGGTCAGTTTTCTGTATTCCTGTTGTTGTTTTCACTTAAAATGTTGTCCATTTCAAATAAAATTGAGACACTTTGACTGGTTCCGGCCACATCGTGCCTCTAATTGAGGAAGTGTTGACTCGTACATGTCACAACTGACCCATGGATCATTGTTCTAATGTTTCAACACAAACCAATATGTTTGGTCAGTTTTCTGTATGCTAGTTATTTTTACTTAAAAGAGTATCAATCTCAAATATAAGTGATACACATTGTGTGGTACTGGTCACACCATGCCTCAGATTGAGGCGGGGGTGACTCATACACATCCCAAAGGACCAATGGATCCTTTTTCTAATGTATTATCAGAATATAAATGCGTTTTTTTGGTTTTCCATATGCCAGTTGTTGTTTTCACATAAAATTTTGACCATTTCAAATAAAAGTGAGACACATTGAGTGGTACCGGCCACACCGTGCCTCATATTGAAGTGGGGTTGACTCGTACATGTCACTTAGGCATTTAGTGTACTGTCAAGTGCGGATTAAAGATCCAGGTTAGGCTAAGCCTCTCCTTGCTTCCGCTTTTCGATTAGGGTTTTCACTCTTCTCTCATCTTCGTCAGAATCTCTAAAACCCTCTTTTTCGATGGGATTTTGGGTGATTATTGAAGAGGGATTAGATTGGAATCTGAGGCGCTAAATTAAGAGTGTGATTGTCTCTGGAATCAAGGTTTGTGGTCGGTGCTTGGTACTGAAGTAATAGTAATGGAATGCTAATTAGATTTTGATATAGGGTGAATCTTGAAGAGAGTTTAGAATGGGCTTAGTGACCTTATGATGCAGTGATTGGTTTGATGATGTCAGTGATACACAGTTGTGTGAGGTATCCAGTGGAGGATGAGGATATATGTGGAGGGGGTTATGCATAGTAGGAGTAGGGTGGGGAGGTGTCCAGGGTCGAGGGAGGAGGGTGGGGGGCTGCCCAGGGTCCATGGAGGATGGTGGGGGGCTGTCCTGGGGGGGCTGTCCGGGGTCCAGGGAGGAGGGTGGGGGGCTGTCCGAGTGGGTTGTCCTAGGGGGCTGTATGGGAAGCTTTCCAGGGATCTGTCTAGGGGGTTTCTCGGGTCCAAAGAGGAAGGTGGGGGGCTGTCCTGGGTCTAGGGAGGAGGGTGGGGGGCTGTCCAGGGGGGCGCTGTCTGGGGGGCTGTCTGGGGATCTGTTCGGGCGGAGGGGGGGGGGGGGGTTGTCTGGGGTCCAGGGTGGAAGGTGGGGGCTGTCTGGGGGTGAAATCTATGGGGCTGTCTGGGGGGGGGGGGGATATCCTGGGTTCATGGGATGGTATATACATATTTTCTATGAAAATTATTATAAGGTTAAAAAAATAATTACATTGTATAAACTTCTAATCAGACCACAAATTTTCTAAATTTATCTAAAAAATTAAATTTTCATTAAAATAGTGGGATGTCACATAAAATCATTAAATCAAGTTTTATTATTTATAAATAAAAAATTAAATATAATGTCACCTACCTAATCACACATATATTGATTCACAACAAATCAACAAACATCAAAGGTCAGTAATATCGTTCAAAAATGTGACAGATCGATTTGTTCCTCATCACCATCACTATCATCATCATCATATTTACCCTCACCCTCATCCTAATTGTCATCCCCCTCATCTTCCCCACCCTCCTCACCCTAATACTCCGCCTTGGCTACCTCATCCCCGTCCTCCTCTTCCTCAACATCTTCCTCGCCCTCCTCCTTCGCCTCATCCTCCTCCTCTCCCTCATCCTCCTCCGCCTTGGACTCCTCCTCACCATCATCTCATCCTCAACTAGAACTTCCACCTAGTGCACCATATATAGAACGAGTCGATGACATATGTTCCTCACAAGAAGTGATGTCCTCTCGTGGAAGTGTTGCACGTAAATCTTCCATCAGTTTCATAAAAGCAGTGTTTTCCATAGTAGACTGTGCTACCATCTCTATGGCGAATTTTTCAGCATGTTCTGCCTGGGCCTTAACCTGCTGCAACTCGGTGTCACTAAAAATTGTACCATAGGAGGGCCATTACCTAATTAGGACTATACTATTCCCAGGCCAGCAGCGTACTCTACCAGGGTGCTCATCTCCCAAAACCTAATGTAAGTGATCATTTGGCCCAAAATTGTTAGGTTCCTAGGCATCAAGGGCCTCTAAAGCAGCCTGGTACAAATACAAATAGATTATTATGTTATAAAATAGTTATTAAAATTTTAAATCTTAAAATTAAAACTTATAATCTGCTGTGGAGTCTGTTCATTTACGGCATTTCCAACTTTCTTCTTTCTACTTGAGAAAAATAGTTTTTCTTCCTGAACACATCCTTTTATATTAAATTTTTTTCTCTATAACGAAATTTAATGTAGGAAACCATAATTAAAAATAGGAAACCAAAAAACATTAATTTCATACTAAAATTATATAACAACTTTAGCAATAGAATAAATTACGGAGGAATCAATAGAAATTTCAAGTCATAAAGAAAGATTATAAATTGTCATACCCGCTGTCTCTCATGATTTGGCATAGTAGTACATCCCAATGTGTGGACGTATTTCTTAGTATCATTGTTTTTTATTTCATCCAGATGCATCCTAAACAAAATTCAATAATTTGTATTAACGAAAAACATGAAAATTTTCATTTAAATACTTCTAATTTGATTAATACTTAAAATTGTCTAGTATCCCAATGAGTAATCATCTGTCGGTACGGTTCTAATGGAAAATAATCCATGATAGGGACCACCTCAAACTCTGTGCCCACTCAATCATGACAATAAATGCACAACACATTCTTATAAGCTCTGTGAAGCTCGCCAAAATCCTTTAGATGTGCTATTCCTGCACCCTTACAATTGGGGAAATTAAACTGCAGTTGAAACTAAAATATTAATTCATATAAATAAAAAAATTAATACATATCATTAAATAAAACTGATTTGTTTACCCATATTTCTGCATAAGATTTATCCTTGACTTCATTTGGCATCTATCTCTATGAGAGTGGGATGACAGGAATGATGTCCGAGTATTTGGAAAGCATCGCCAAAAAACTCCGACATTGCTACCCTAATTTTTCAATCATCTAACTATGTTCATTGTATTCCACTATCATCGTTGTGTAGAGGTTCCACACAGAACGCATGCGTGTATTCCCCTGCCCCCACCTCCTATCAGTAGATGTATTTTAATGAAATAAAAACAAATATTTTATTAATACATATTATAATGAAAATAAATAATGGTGTAACAATTTGTTAGGGTTGGATAAGTATACAAGTGGTAGTCTGATAAATGGATGTCACTAGATCCACAGAAACTGAAGGGACACCCTGTATATATGGAGTGGGTCCCAATGTATGTTCTAAAGGGACAAACATTGGCAGATGAGTAGTCGAGGAAAGTGGAAAATAAAATCCAGGTGAGATTGAAGTATTAGTAAAATAAGATGACAGGGATGGCTGGCCAAATGCTGGATGGGGAGTGGGAATCATCATCGAATATGATAAAAATGGGTGAGGAGGGTCAGATGTAAATGGTGGAGAAAACATTGGAGGCCTAAATAACCCGTGTGTCCCTAACGACACACCAGGATCAGAATGTGGGATGGATGGTATGTCAGTTGTAGGGCCAGGGTCTAATCGGGTACGCCGACTAGATTGTCTAGCTCCCGTACCCCCCCCCCCCCCTCATACAAACACTCCCAGTACTGAGACAACTACTTGGATTCTCCTCAAATAACTGTCGCCTATTTGATGGATCCAGAAAAAATGATTAAAAACAATTAAACATATGAAATTATATATAATATAAATAAATATATTTGAAATAACATACTCATTGCAGGCACTAATGGTGGAATTCCCAACTTGGTCACGCGACGATTATTGTCCATAAATATTTTCCTTCACCTCTCTTCAATTGGTTTCATTTCCTACATTTGAAAGTAAATATGGATGTAAATAGAAAAGGATATCTAATGTGTAACCCAAAAAAATAAATGAGGGGGAATAAGTGGATTCATGTATAATTTAACTAACCATTGTTTTAGGTGAGTTTGAAAAAATATAAAAGGTAGTCAATAAATCGTACAAGCTGTAAAAAAGAAATTTAATTTTTAGTGGGATGATGATTTACTAAGTGTTATTAGTCTATTAAAATCATGGAACATTGATTCTACCAGATTCACAAGTTGAAAAAAATGTCAAAATTGAGGAAAAATTTAATTTATTTAGCTTAGGTAGATGATAGAGGTTTCAATATTAAATCAATTTGAATAGAACTAACCTTATCATCCCATCATTAGGTAAACAAAATAATTGAGAACATGAATGGATGATTTTATATATATTTCCACCACAAATTCAGGTTCACACTCAACTCTGAAAATTGATCTATCGAAGTAACCAAAAAGAATAAATGGATTGGTTCCAATGGAAGTAGGGATGGTGTCAATTACATCATCACCATCATCAAAAATATGTCTTGGAATTACTTCAACTATGACACCAAATTCAGGTCGAAGTCGGTCTTTGATATAAAAAACATGTTTATCCATTGATACGAATACATATGGTTCTTTAGTAGTAAGACTGAAAGTCATATTAATTACTTGAAATCCATAATCATCATTAAATGTTCCATGTCTCATCATCGAATCAAAACAATGTCATTTCATCATCATGACTCGTCGATGATAGTAATAATCCAGCATTTTTTTTTCAGCGATTCCATAATAACCCACATTTTCAAATCACAGTCTACTATATGATGCACTGGCATAACAATATTTTATGGAAGTAACCATAACACCATCATTTTGTGTTCTCATTTACTTTTCTCGTTCAGTGACAATAAATTTATACCCATTGATAATAGTTGATTTACAGTCACGAAACACTGTATTTGGACCAAAAGCCAAAGCTGTTATTTCCTCAGAGATAGATTCAACAAACAAACTCAGTACCTGCAGTATAAATGAATATTAAACTTAATTAAAAATTGAATTAATTATTTTAAAAATTAATATTTTTACCTTCAATTTCAACCAGGAAGAAAACACTTTGCTATGAAAAGTTTCCATCCATCTCAAACACAAAGAATGATTCATTATATTTATTGTTGTTTTATATTCCCTGTAGATAAAAAATAAGAATAGTTTAGCAGATATATATGTAAGACATATATATTCAATTTAGTTACCTGATGCAGTCATCAAATCAATCATTGTTGAACAAAAAATGTGTGATGTGCCATCTCCCGCACATCAAGGATTAAAATCTTCAATGTATATGATCCAGTATTTCCTCATGTTTGAGGAAGTGATAGAAATCTGGGTTCAATTTTCTCATATTGTACCTCTTCATTTCACAATAGTTTGTTCATTCTTGTAGTATGATTAGACAAATACATTGAGCAGAAATCCATACGATCTTGAGCCAAGTAACCATTCACGATAGACCCTTCGGGATGATTCCTGTTTCAGACATAAGACATTAATGTGTACATATTTCTTTCAGTCGGATACATACAATGAAAAGAAATAGGTCCTCCAAGAATTATTTTAGTGGTAATACGGACAGTCAGATGCACCATGCATGTGAAAAATGATGGTGGAAATATTTTCTCCAACTCACACAAAATTAATGGTGCATCTATCAACATTTTTTTCAAGAACAACAAGGAAAACATCATATCACAATGTTCTCTAAAAAAAGGAAACAAATGAATAAAACTCACCCTTACATTATTGTAAAAAATATGAATGATTGATATTGGAATCAACTCATGCAGAAGAATGTGATAATCATGACTCTTCAATGATTTTAGCTTGAACTCTCCTCTGTTGACCCGTTTAGATATATTGATTGGATACCCATAATGAACACTAATAGTATCTAATACTTATAGAATTTTTTTCCATAGGTTTCATCACATAATATGAACATGGAACATGCCATTTATTTTAAATGTTACGCACGAGATGCAATTCTGGTCTGATTCCCCAATCCACCAAGTCACGCGGAGACAGTAAATCATCTTTTTTCTTTCCCTTATCATTTAGAAGTATCGAAAACAATATTTGAAATATATTAATTTCAATGTGAATTATGTCTATGCAATGAGATAACAAATTGGTTTACCAATAAGGAAAATGAAAATATGTACTCTTATTCCTCCAATTGTAACAGGTTTTAGTGGAAACATTCTTTCTCTTTTCAGATTTAATTTGACCCTTCCCGAATGAAATACTGAAATATTTCAATTCATTAAGAATATTAGTTCTAGATATACATTGAGGTGGATCATCTGTATCTTTGGTATTATCAAATCTTTTATGATTATTTCTATATGGATGGTTCATTGTAAAGAATCGTCGATGTCCCATAAAACTAAAACTATAGTGATGTTTCTGTCTTCTGGATCATGTATTCTTCATAAAAACATGACATGATAGTTTTCCCTTGGTGCTCCATCCAGAAATCATTTCATAAGCTGGAAAATCATTGATCGTCCACATAGGCGCAGAACGCATCTAAAATATGTCTTTTGAATACGCATTGTATGTGCGCACACCAATATCCCAAAGAAGTTTCAACTCTTTTATTAAAGGTTAAATGTATACATCAATATCAATTCTAGGATCAGAAATGACAGATATGAGTATACTCATGAAGGTGAATGGTTTTTTCATACACACTCATGGGGGAAGATTATAAATTTGTATAAAAAATGGCCATGTGATGTGCGAAGTAAGCATAGGCCCAAATAGATTAAAATCGTCACATGAAAGACCCAGACTCACATTATGCATGTCAACTGCAAAAATTAGGATATCGAGTGTCAAATCTATACCATGAAAATCCATCTGAATGGTAAACCAACTCATCATTAGTCTTCTTTCTCTCGGTACCATGACATCTCATTTTTATTGATATTTTATCAGACATAAAAAGACTATGGAGTCCGAGGATCAATGAAAAGTGCCATATTACTTTTTGTGGCATGCAAGATGGTCTTCCATTAGATTTTGACTTCCATCAAGATGTTCCACATTTTATACAATCATTTCGTTCAGCGGTTTCCTCCCAGAATAAACTGCAATAATTCAGTAAAGCATGAATTTTGTTTCGTGAAAATACAAGTTCCTCAACTAACTTCCATGCCATATAGTGGTTTGAGAGAATATCTACATCATCTAGAAGTAAATTATTTATGAATGTAAGAATTTAATTGCCTTCTATGTTAGAAATCACATACATAGTTTTCCCATGAATCAATCGGATTAAAAATTAATTCTTTTTCATTTTCTCACACAGTTGATATACTGGAGTTATGGAAGCATCATTCTATTTTTTCAACCTTATAACATCATCATGTTCAATAGACACACCATGTGTGCTCATATCGATGATTTCTTGGATCAAAATCCTTTCTTTTTAATATTTACGAATAAACGCAAACCAGTCACATAAAAATTTCTCCACTCCAGTCCTCTCATTTGAAACATCTGTATTTTTAGATTTCATTTTCTCCCCATTATGATACCACACATAGTAGTTGTCCTGAAAACCATATTTTTTTAATTGGTAGCTAAATTATTCACGGCTCAACCAAGGTCTACCAACATAATTGGAACATATGTAGTGTATGCGACCACTATTAAAAGCATTTTGAAATGAAAAATCTAAAAAACTCTCCAAATTGTTTTGAAAATCGCTTGAGATCCGATTAGTTTCAAACATCTAACTTTTATCCATTCTGTAAAAAAATAATTTCTAAAAGTCATTTCGTCAAAAGCAATTCAATAATATTGATGATTAATCAAAAATGTATTTAATTAAATGAGAAATGTTCACTTTATATGAAACCATAACAGACACACTACTATATATAAGAATCATAATATAAAAGACAGAACAAAAACTATATTTATAACAAAAAATATTTGAAGAACTATACATGAGTGTACAAGATCATGTACACCTGTGGAGAAGAATTATTCAGGAGTTGACTAAATTTTAGATCGAAGAAATTTTATATTTTAGTAGATAATTTGAGTGATCACATACATTCCCAAAGGCGGAGGGAGCTTCCATGGGGTGCGGGGTTTCCAGGGGTGGCGGTGCTGTAAAGGGGGGTTGGAGGTGTCTAGGGGGTGAGGAGTTGTCTACAGGGGTCGCAGTGTCCTGGTGGGAGGGCTGTCAACGGGGGTGGTCGGGCTGTCAAGGGGGTTGGGGTGTTCAAGGGGTAGGGTGTGTCCAGGGGGGTGTGTGAGATATCCAAAGGGGTGAGCGCGGTGTCCATGGGGTGGGTGGGGCTGTAAAGGGGGTACGGGGTGTCCAGGGGGTGGGCGGGGCTATCCATGGGGATGGAGGGGCTGTCCAGGGGGTACGTGGTGTCCAGGAGGGTGGGCGGGCTGTCTAGGGGGGTGGGCGGGATATCCACAGGGTGTGGTCACATCGTCCACGGGGTTGGGGGGGGGGGGGGGCTGTTCAGTGGGTTCGGGTGTGTCAGGGGGGGGGGGGGGATTTCCAGGGGTGGGAGCCTCCGGGGGATGTGGGTGTTTAGGGGGTGGTGGGCGGGTGTTCGGGGGGTGGGCAGGCTGTCCATGAAGCTTGGGGGGGGGGGGGGGGCTGTCCATGGGGTATGGGCTGTCCAGGGGGTTGGTGGGCTGACCATGGGGGGTGGTGGGTCTATCCAGGGGGGGTCGGGGCATTCCATGGGGTGGGGGACTTTCTAGGGGTGGGGGTGTCCCGGGGGTAAGAGGTGTCCATGGAGTGTGCGACAATCCAAGGGGTGGCAGGTTGGCGGGTTGTCCAGGGGGTACAGGGTGTCCAGGGGGGTGGGCGTGCTCTCCACGGGGGTGGCGGGGATATCCATGGGGTCGAGGGTGTCTAGGGGTGGGGGGATTTCCAGGGGGGTTTCCTGGTGGTACAAGGTGTCTTGGGGGTGGGCAGGTTGTCCAGGGGGATGGCAGGACTGTCCAGGGGGGGTTCAGGGTGTCCAGGGGGTTGGCGGGTTACCTATAGGGGTGGGGATGTCCACGAGGGATGTGTTTGTCCAGGGGTGGGCAAGGCTGTCCAAGGGGTACGAGATGGGTGGGTGGGCTGTCTATGGGGTGGCAGGCTCTCCAGGGGGGTACGGGGTGTCTAGGGGGTTGGCAGGCTGTCCACGGGGGGAGGGGGGGGGGGGGCTGTGTAGGGGGTGGGCGAGGTGTCCATGAGGGTGGCAGGGCTGTCCATGGGGATCTGGGGGTCCAGGGGGGGGGGGTATTTCCAGTGGTGGGGGTGTCCAGGGGGGTATGAGGTGTCTAGAACATCCCACCCACACCCACCTTGGACAGCCCACAACTCCCATTGGACTGCCCCCTCTCTGGACATCCCCCCTGGACAGTGTGGACCCCCTACCCCACCTGGACATCCCCCCCCCCACCTGGACATACCACCCCCTTCCTTGACACCCCACACCCCCTCCCCCACCTGGACACCCCACCATCACCTCCCTGGACAACACACACCCATCCTTGGAGAAGCACATACCCCCTCCATTACCGCCTATATCCCCCTAGAGCCCCTACCCACTAGTCAAACCACCCCCACCTGGACAACACACCACACCAGGACAACACCCCACACCTGGACAGCCCCTACCCATCCTGCACCCCCCTTAGGGTATTTTTTTAAAATCAATTTATACATTAAGAAATCCAAAATATCATAAATTAGCCATTTCACTATACAAAAGACATAAAACCCCACTAAAAATAATACATAAAACCACACTAAACAAAAAACATAAAACAAGAATAAATAAAACATAAAACATACCATTTACCCTACTAATGAAAAACCTAAAACAACCCCTCTACCGCTCCACTAAACAAACCCCACTAAACAGACCATTTGGGATTTATGAAGTATAGAACCAAAAAACATAAAACAACTTACTAATTATAAAATCACTAATTATAATTTACCCAAACAACACTAATTATAATTTACTAGAAATCAAAACAAAACATCAGACATAAAATACAAACAGGAGGAACAGTAAAACTAACTTACTAATTTGAAGTATAGAAATAAAAATTTGTTTCATTGAAGATTGATCTTTGGCTGGAAGGTGTTTTGAAGCTGAGAAGACTTTGGGAGAAAGTTTGGATTAGGTCTACAGTTAGGCATACTAGGAGCTGGGGCGTAGGGTATTTTGGGGAAAATATTCCCAGTGGTTTTTAATGCCTGTTGGGAAAACCTCTTTTTACCTACAGTTTATTAAAACTGATGGTAAATGTTAGAGGATGTTATGAGATCCCAATGGTTCTGTCAAACCATAGGGAAATATTTACTATTTTAACACATTTTCCAATGGTTAGAGAAATCCATTGGCAAATGTGGCTTTTTTATAGTATACCAACGGTTTCTTCAAACAGTTTGTATATATCTTTTGGGAAAACCACCTTTTCCAGTAATGTGATATGATTCATTTTACCATTTCGATATAAATAAAATGTAATATGGATAAAATAAATTATAATATAATTTAAGGGAAATTAAAATATCATACACTTCATTCCCCTTTCACGAATTATTGAAATGATATCATCACATGTGCGTACAAATGGTAAACCATTTCCATGAAGCAATTTGACTCATTTTCTATTTCAAATGTTAAATAATGGTTCTAAGTATATATATAATAAAAAATTAAAATTTAAAGCATTGATATAATTATTAATATGATTAAACTATATCCAATTCCCATGAACCATATATTTTAAGAAAAAATTCATTGGAAAAGAAGGTAACTGACACCCCAAACAATGAGAATAATGAAATATTATTTAGAAACGGTTGGTAATATGCAATAAGAGAGTAATATATGGTCAGATATATATATTAATATAGTTATTTAATATATTTAAAATAAATAAATATTAATTATATAGGAGTCTTAGAAACATACAAAGGGATTCGAACCATAAGTAAGGGTTTCTCGTGTCACTTTTGCTTACGTGAGACAAACGACATATTCCTCCCATATTCATGTGTGTGGGTATATATTAACCATTATATATGTTATATCATTAATCTATTTTTCTTCTTAGTGTTTATTATTTTCATTTAGTATTATTTATATTACGGGTCTTGTGATTATAATGTTACCAATTTGCTAACGGTTTCTTTCACAGTCCCATTAACATTTGTGATTTTTTTCTTTTACTCTCTCTTACAATTATTATTTTATATTTATATATTAAACTCCATAAATTTTATTTTCCTCTTCATATATAAGAGTTTTTTCATGAAATTGTACCATTTACACACTCTTTGGTAAAAAAATTATTAGAAAATCATTTTAATAAAATCCGACAATATTTCTCTCCTCGATCAAAAATCATTTTTCATCTATATTTTTGTTTTCAAAAAAAAAAATAAAAATATTTTTTCCATTTATAGATGATTTCTTAAATACAATTTTTACAATTTTTACCAAATTTGTTTTAATGGAATATTATTTTCATTTTCATAAAATTTAATTTTTGTATTTTACAAAAAATGTCAAATAGTTATTATTTTAACTTGAACAAAATTAATGTTTTTCTACGAAATCATCAAAACTAAATTTATTATAATGTTTATTATTATTTTTTAGTGATTATATTCAATTAAAATTATTTGACAAATATTTTTAGAACTCTTTGTTTTTAAAATAATTTCAAAGTAGGAAGGATAGTTTCCTCAAAAATGTTTTTATTAAAAATAAATTGGTACTTATATTCTCCAATGACCTCAACCCCTTATTATAGATATGAAATATAACCCTTTATTATACATATGAAACATGCTGGATATATTGTTTTCATATAGTCATTATTATTTATTTCTATGTTTTATTATCTGTTTTAGTGAGGATGCACAATATTATTAATGTTCAATATATTTCTCTTGATGGGTTATGATCATGTTTCTTCGATTGGGGTGTGTATTGATATTTCATATGTTATTTATTAAATATGAATATTTATTTTGATTACATTTCACCCTTTCTATATAAGTAATTTATTAGACTTATTTTTTAAAGGGTGGAACCCAGTTATAGATAGTCCATAGAGGCATCGATAGGTCACATGAGACAAATCAATTGGAAAATTTGGAATTCTTCTTAACCATATATATAAACAATCACATGAATTGTCCTAAATGTAGGTTTCCAAGGTCTAGAATTGTGAATTCACTCATTATGAATCAGTTATTATTGTATAATTCGTTATTATGGTAGTTATAATATCCATGTAAAATATTTAACATTATGTAATTATTTATATGGATCTATTTAATCATTAGTTATTTCTTATATATCATGATCAATATATTGTTTTAAGTAGTACTAGTTTTAGTTATTTACCTTCACATATTTATTATGATTACATAATAATGATAGATTATTCTATGAACATACCCTAACATAGCATCTGAGGTGACCTATTTCTTATGATTTATTTCCCTAGGATACCAGGAAGTGTTTTATGATTGATATGTTGGGATACACTATTAGTAATAAATGAATTCAAAAATATAACAGTTTTAGGGTTTTACGTTTTCAAAACCATGTGATATTAATATATATATATAGTTTACCAAGACTACTAAACTATTTTGATCATCAATACATAATACCTTGTACATATTTCCAATGTAGTAATGTAACCACTAGAATTGTGTTACTTGAGTCAAGGTCTTTACAGTTAATATCATAGGGATGGTCAGTAAAAACCATTTGAGATAGATTTAGGAAATAATATGTTAGATAATATAATGAAATGAATTATGTAAATGACATGTTTATTTATAGGATAACATCCAAAATATTTGGAATGAAATAAATTATATAGTTTTCCATGAAATACATCTTTGTCTTGATTCTATAAGTGGACATTGTTTGTGAAAAGATGTAAATATGGATAATAACTCTCAAAAAGGCACATCGGTCTTGATTTTACTCTTACCTAGTAGATAATTACCTGATTTATTGAGCAACTGGTTTGAAACTCATAGTGGATATATTTTTGTTAATTTAAATTTTATCTATAAAACATTCTAAATTATATAAAAATATTTATATTATTTGGAAATTTTAGAAATTAAACCACGTTTTGGATTATGGGTTCATCCATGTATAAATGTTTTAATTTAATTGTTTTGATGAGTTTTTTATAACACAATACAATACATAATTTTATGATTTAATAGAGTGTATCACATTGTTTCGAAATGGTTCTTAGTAGAATCATTGGGAACCATATCAATGCATGTAATATGAAGTGTAAAATTTTCACTTCTTTTATTAGATTAAGGAAATATTTTTAATGGAACTACTCCCCCAATCCTTATCATTATACAAGAACATAGTAAAAAATTCGATCATGATGGATAATGAAATATCTATGTATTATTTATTTGAAGAGAAGAAAAATAATAAGAACATTGTAGGGAAAATATTGCAAAGGGAAGAAGGGAGGGAAGGGTTTCCCAACATGTGATAATTGTGGAAAGAAACACTTAGGAATGTTTTTGATGGAATTGAGGGTTTCATTATGTGCGGAAAGAATGGACATAACGAGAATGAATAAAAGGATAATAATTATGGAAATTATGTTTAATGATTCAACCATAATGAAATAGGTAACTACAAAAACAAATTCCCATTCATCATGGATATAGAAATCATAACAAGCTAAATGATAAATGAAGATATTATTCTATTTCCATAGCCTAGGTTAACTGATTAATGTTATTGTTTATTTATAATCAATAAATATTTTGAAGGAGTAGTTTCATCAATGATATTCTAATCATAAGAAGTTTAAAATGATTAGGATTTCATTACAATACAGTTTCTTTATGGATATGAGAGAAAATATTTATTGGTACCGATGGAAAGAAAAAAACATTCAACGAATATTTTATATTGTTGAGTCAATTATTTATTTTATTTCACCTTCAATCCATAATATCTAAAATCAAAACAATTTTTTAATAATATTTTTTTACTAACATATTTTTTTCTAATTTTATATAATGTATTTTTAGAGAATGGAATATTGTACAAGATATTTGAATAATTATTAATATAAAAACATTAGTTATATATACATGTTTAACCCATCAAATTGAAAGTTGACTATTATTTCGAATTGATATTAATCTAGTCCATACGACTAAAAAAATTCAGTTCCACAAGTTTAACAAAATTTCAGTCAATCAGTATCATAATACAAAACCTATCTATGTTGATATCTTTTCCATGAGTATGACTATATCAATGATTTCAGGAGAAAGATATCATATACATGAGTGTGAATATATTTTTTCTAGTAGTATAATGATATTTAATAAATTTGTGGGGTGATATTTAATATATAATAGTGTTGTATATAAAATATTAGTGTGATAATATTATGTCTGTTAGTGTAATGATATCTAATATATTGGTTTAATGTTATTTGTTCTATCAGTGTGATGATATTTAATACATCAATATGATGATAATTAGTTTATCGATATGACATAATTTTAATCATTAAAATATTCATTTTTTATTACATCACAATAAAATGTTTTGTAATCAATGTCATAATTATTATTACTTATCATAATACATTTTCATAGCCTTGTAACGGTGCTCCAGAACAATTCATGGTTATGAAATAATATACTAATCTATCAGGAGTAGAACATTAGAGTACAATGTAACAAATATTTATATTCATTAAAAATATGGCTTTTGGAAGGTTTCCCCTTTATATAAGGTAATCTGAGGATGTCATAGCTGATGAATTTTTCACTAGACACATCTGAATATTTCTCTTCCTGGACATCACATTCTTACTCATTATAATCGTTAATATATATATACACTATAAAAAACTATTTTTTGGTATTATAATTTCCTTGTAACATTTCTATATTTTTATTTTGTGTCTCAAAAAGGTTATAATCAAGGAATTTCGGTGATATGATGACTGCTGATACAGATCATGCATATCAAGGGGTTATGTGGTATTAGAAGACAAACATAATACCAGGAATTCAATTGAGGGATTTTGTTATATTATAATACCAATATTATACTAATCATTTAATAATGTATTTATATGTGGTTAAAGATATACATTATGGTTAGGTTGAAAACTATAGATAACCTATCTCCGGATCACTAAATTCCTTAACTCAAAAGATAAAAAAGTATAACTCTTTTATAAATCATTGTGTAATACATTATATCATATTCCTTTACTAGTTATATCATGTTTTTATTAATATGCCTTTATATATTAGAGAAAATTACTTTTATTTTATAAAATTGTATTTATCAAATTATCTGTGATCCTGACTAGTTACTCTAATTTATTAGAAGAATTATTTTTCTGATTCACATTATTTGATCATTGAATTATTTCTTAATATGATCACTATATAAAATTATTTTTTGGATTTAAGTTTGATAAATTTTGTAAACAACAATTCACCCGGCCTATTGTAGCAATCATATACTCTTATGATTCTATAATTAGTAATTGAGAAGGCTCTATAAATTTACTTTTTTTGTGTTTATGTTTGTTATAATAAAACAATTTTCTAGATTTTTAATATATTTTGTTATATCATATTATTTTATAAACTATTAATTCAGAAATGTGTGAATTTTAGAAATATTTTTTTTCTTTATGTCATGTCAATATTAAAATTGTGTACTCTCAATAATCAAAAGCATAGATGACAAAAAATCTATGATGGTGATAATTATGACTATTGGGGATACAGAATGAATAAATTCATTATAAATACTGATGTTGAAATTTTTTTTATGTTGAATGGTTACTAAAATATTCCTATGAAGTAATTCTCTACTTTTATTAATAAGGATATGTTTAAATTCCAGTTGAATTATATAATGAGGAATAATATATTGTAACTTATTACTAGAAACATCTATAGATATAATTCATCTAGTGTAACTGTTAATATTAATTGGACCAAATCAGAGGTTACTCATTTTGGAACATCATAATTTATATAAACTACAAGAGTTTTTTTTTTAGTGAAAATCAAGGATTCAGTTTCCTACCTAGTGAAACTATTAAAATATTGAACAAAAGATGCATGGATATTGTAATTAGTTTACAATATCATATAGTGAAAATATATTACGAATGGAATATTATGTGAAATTATTATAGAGATAATTCCTTGTGAATGTGGGGTTTAAAAGTACCTAATTGGATGATACTCGGATAATCCCTCATCTTGCACGAGATGATCTTATTATAACTCTTATGTGATATGAAGGATTATTGAAACGATATACTAAAAAATACTAAATGAATTATGGTGTAGTTTAATTTACTATAACTTTTAATGTTTTGAATAAACATAATTCTTGTTAGAATCATTCAAAATATTCTATAAAGAATAATTTAATAGTTCAATCATATAGTATTAGATCAGAATAATTTAGAAATGATTTATCTAATCATGTGAAAAATATTATCAAGATATTTGGGGATAAGTATTTCTAAAATAGATAAATAAATAATCATAAGAAAATAAGTTAAAAATGATTCTAAATATGTTATATATTATAAAATTTAGATGGTTTTACATATCAGACCAGACTATCCAATATTGAATAGTAATGATAAGATAGACGTAAATTATAAAATAAATTATAAGATGTATTTAAATAAAAAAATAGTGTGAAAGCTAAATAAACATGGAGTTCTAGTGGTAGAGATAGTTTATCAACTATTCATCAAATAACAAAATTCATTATAAGAGAAATATAATATTCTATAATGATATTTTGATAATTAATAACTAATTCATAAGAAAATTTAAATATAGGTTCTCTAAATAATCTCACCGTAAATGAATAATATCCTGATGGTGATGATAATAATAATTCTACATCATCTAGTGATGAATCTTATTCATCAAAAGAAAATAATAATAGACCATGTTTTTTACAGGATAAAATAATTTGAAAATTATTAGAATGTTATAATTATAGATTCATTAAAAACATGATGATGATAAAAATAATGTGATAGTAGATTCAAGAAAGTATGATACAAGTACTAAAAAAATTGCAGATCTATCAGAAGAGATATATAAAACTAATAGTGATAAAAATAAACATTTAATAGGACTGGGGGATTATAGTTTAGCACAATGTTTTTGTTAAATGAATTATAAAATCCATGTTTCGATACAACGTCTATTAGGTATGAGAATCTAGGTTTAAAAAACTCATAAATATCTTGTTTTGAAAAACTTTTTTCAATGTATACAACATGTAAGGAAACTTCATATAAGATTTATAATCTAGTTATACCACACATATAGGTTTTCAAAATATGAATTAATAATAGGAAAACTTTTTTTATTACTAATAATATTTTTCTTAAAAGTGATTCATTTTTTACTATGTTTCATAGTAGTGGTCACTAGAAGAATAAATTTTCTTTAAAAAATTTCAATAAATAGGATTTCATAAGGATTAATTTTCAAAATAATGAAATTTTTATCACTATATTAATGATGAAAAAATATGTAAACTAAAAAATTAACATTTTAATAACATTACAGTTAAGGAAATGTTGGTTCTAAAAAAACTAATCATTTTGTTTTAAAGAGAATAATAACTGAAACACCAACAATATAATTTGGTAAATTGATTATGGTTTTTCATGTCATATAACTGGAAAAAAGAATTTATTCTAGAATCCTATAAAATTGAATTGTGTAAATGATACCTTTGATAAAAATACTCATGGAGAAATCATAAGAATAAGTAAAATTGTTCTTCTTGGAAATGATTTAATGTTAATTTTTACTTACTTTTTTCTCTCTAAACCGATATTTATTTTTCAATGAAATCCACTTTTAAGGGTGATGTGTGAAACCTCACAAAGTGACTCCATCACTAGTCTTA
This sequence comes from Viscum album, assembly GCA_963277665.1. NCBI lineage: Eukaryota > Viridiplantae > Streptophyta > Magnoliopsida > Santalales > Viscaceae > Viscum > Viscum album. The sequence goes on from OY728138.1 coordinate 1,411,668,555, forward strand.
TATTCTATAGTCATGTGTCTCACACACAATAAGATATCAATAAACTAATATATTCTATATTTAGTCTATTAGAATGATTTTTCTTAAACAACATCCAATGAATTGTTTTATCCTTGGGTTTGGGTCCTTCTTGATCATGTATTCCAGTCTGTCTGCAAAATTTCCCCACATCTGAAAAAACTCTGCTACATTTATTTTACTTTCACTGAATCCTCACAATCATAATGAGTTCTTTATTGTTGAAACACCCCCTTGATCCTCATTAACATCCACTAAATATAGTCACTAAATTAATTTATCTACATTATTTTGGGGTATTCTCTTGAATGGAATCCTCTAACATTTTTTCCTCTGAGTGTATTATTAGGTCTCATGCATTTCCATTTTCCACAGAATGTCTATCAAATTCTTTGAGTTGTCTTTTCTGAGTGGACCTAGTCTCCATCGGTTTAGGAAATTAAGGTAAGTCCTTCAACTATTTGGATGGGGTGTATCTTGTGAACATATGGAATGAAAAAAGTATTGTTCATATTTATAATGACAGAGATTTTTATTCTTCTAATAGGACTGATAATATTTACACACAAAATATAGAAGGCATTATGAACGAAGATCTACCTTACCTTAGTGTAATTGTAAAAAAATATAGGTTATAGAATAAAATATTATGACACGATAATGTTTTAGCCATAGATAAGTTATCTAATAAAGGAATAGTTAAAAATAATAATAAAATATATGTTTCATACATTATAATTTCTATGACTCATGTAAATTTTAAAAGAAAAAAAGTTGATTTTTAAATATTTTACTGAAGTGTCATATTTTATAGCTTTATAGACTATGGACATAATTTTTCTTACACAAAATGGTTCTATCAGGGTGAAATACAGTTTATATGTTTTAGTAGATGATTACAGTAGATATACTAGGATATATTTTCTTGAAAAGAGTTTTTAAAAATTTGGTAGTATTTAAAATTGTTTTACTAAGAGTTATGAATGAGAAAAAAAACTCCTTGATATATGTAATCATAGTGATCAAGGACAATGATTTATTAATTCTAATTCTGAAATATTTTATAATAAAAATGGTATTGTAAATAAATTTCTAACACCAATATGTCCAATATATCAAGTAATTTTAATGATAAATATAATTTATTAAGAGATTATAAGAACCATTCATTGTAAATTCTCTACTACTATTTTTTTTTGGCTAAATCCATTTGTACAACATATTATACTAAAAATATAGATATAATAAAACCTATGATTGATATAATTATTTATAGTTGTAATGAATAATGAAAAAAATAATTACCTAAATTATTTTTGAGGAAAAGTATTAATTTTTAATACTAAAGATAATTTACACATTTTCTCTCCAAAATATGACGAGGGATTATTTTTAGCTTATTCTACTAATATTAAGGTGAATAATTACTTAAATAAAAACATGAGCACTATTGATGAAGTAGTACATTTTAAATTTGATGAAACTTGGCCGTTTATTTTAAAAAATAATTAACCACAATTTTAGATTGTTTTTTAAAAAATTATTTTCAACCTAGGAGGAAATATTACTCAAATGAGAGAACAATAAAAGAATTTGTTTCTAAAGATCTACCTCTTGAAGTATTTCAACATTTGGTTGAATAATAGAGTATTGTAAATCCAATAAATTATTTCATCCTTATGAATAATTACAGTGATAAAATCATTGGTGATATAGATACACTACTAAAAACTAGATGTTCTTTATGAAATTAAATTTTGTATTTATCATTTTTATCACATTTAAAACCTAAGACTCCGGGTGATGCTTTAAGTGATAATGATTGGATAAAATCAATATAAGATAATCTCAATGAATTTGAGAGGAACCGGGTTCTGACTATGATTGAATAACCAAATGATAGTTATTTAATTGGAGTAAAACATGTTTTTTAGAATAAATGTAAATAATAGAATCATAGTTAGAAATAATGTTATACTTCTTGTTAACGGACATAACAAAAAATAATTCATAGACGATGAATGAATATTTTATCAAGAAGCAAGATATGAAGATACTCTTATTATTCTATCAAATAAAGACTTACTAAATTTCAAAATATTTTAATTTTATTTGGAATTTGAGTTCATTAAAATATATTATAAGAAGAAATTATATGTTTCCCAACCCATGGTATTGAAAATAAAAAATATCCAGAATATTTTTTTAAACATACTAATAAAATTTAAGGAACTTAACATTATCCTAGATCCTGTTATTGTAAATAAACTATATTTTTGTTAATAAAATTTAAAATTATATAAAGATCCAAAACATTTTATAAAACAAGTTTCCAAAAACTTCATAATTGTAAAAAATATATTTTGATGACATTATATTTGGTTCAACTAAAAAATATTTAATTGATTCCCTTATAGGTATTAAGAAGTATGTGTTTGAAATGAGAATAATAGTTGTACATGAATATTTTCATGACTTTATAATTTCTCAAAAACAATAATGAAATATTATATCTCAACATAAGTATAAAAAGGATATACTTTTGATATTTGTATATGATATTAATAATTATACAATGTTTCATATTATAACCTAAAATACATTCAATATTAAATAATCATAGAAAGAAATTGGTCAAAATATATTTTGATGAATGTGTGGAAGTTTACTATATATATTATATTGTAATCAATATTTGATATTTTAAATTGGATTATGTGCCTGATATCATGAAAATCCAAAAGAGTCTCCTATTAAATATTTTAAATGAATTTTTTATTATCTAAATAGAAACATAGATTCTGATTTTTTAACACATTATTATATGATATTTAATTAAAATGTTTTCCGAATTTTGAATTTATAAATTGTAAAAAAGAAAAGGAAATTACAATAGGAACATGCCATTTCTTAAGAGAATATTTACTATATATTCATGTAAGAAAAAAAACAGAGTATCATTTTACAATGTGGATGCTGAATATGTGGTATTTTATGTTATTATTCTCGTGTTCTGTAGATAAAAATGAAACTCTCAAACTATGGGTAGATTTTTACTAAAACTCACACACTATGTGATAACACAAGTTCCATTGAATTATGTAAAATATCGTCACATTATTCAAGAGAAAAGAAGATATATTTATATATAAGATACCATTCCCATCAAGAGCACATGTAAAAAATTATACATTATTTTACAATACACCATAAAACCAGAACAACTTTCTGTTATATTTACTAAATCATGTTATGTAGATAGATTTGACTATATTAAACAGAATATAGGAATTTCCAACATTAGATGATCATTAATATGTATTTCTTATTAGTATACTACCTACATCAATGGACTCATTTCATAAGGATTATCACTTTCTATTTTGTTTTCTACAATCAATTTTTGGATAAAAATATTTACTACCTTCTCAGATTTTAAATTTTCTTCAACTTTTTATCTTTAGTAATACTAGTTCTTTAAACTATATCATATTCACTATGTTTTATTTCATTATAAAAAATCAATTTTACTAAAATTTTAGTTTTCATAAAAACATAAATCTTTCTAAAAATAAAATATATCTAGAAATCTTTGTTTTTAATTTTTTTTCAAAAATACATGTTGAACAATTTTCCATCCTTTTATTCTAATAGAATCATTAAATTTTTACTCTAAAAGGTATTAACTAATCTTTAATATTATTTTTTATCAAATTTATGGTTATATTAGTTTTTGAATATATTTTTTCCCTATTATATAATTTACACAAACAATAATTATTTCGGAAAATATATTAGTCCAATAATAGTTTTTTTAATTATAGGAGTCCAGAAATATATTTAAATATATTGTCGAAAATCAACAATCATCAAATTTCATTTTGGAATTCGAAATGATTCATCAGCTATTAGGAAGTTGAAACACTAACTCATGGATATAAATATATCATTGGCTAACCACGTCCCACATCCTATATCAAAATAGATAACGACCCTCAGTAATCAATTTCATGGTGATTATGATACATTTTCTTTAATCTGATGCAAATTTAATATATGAGATCTGTTTTTAATTAGTTCTTTATCCAAGATGTTGACTCTTAAATAAATAGATAATCAAGAAGTACTGAATTAATTATTATTGAAAAATAATTGGTATTAAAATATTGAATCCTTCCAAAAAGTGATTATTAATTTTTAAGGTTGAAAAAAATGTATTTGTGAAGAAGAAAGTCATTGATCTTCACTACCCAAAAATTTCTAATGAAATTTAATCATCTATTTAATTTAGTATGATGGATGATTTGGTTGTTATTAAATTTTATATTTTTAGTTTTATGTGAAAATTTAACTTCCAAAATGTATTAGATATGGATAAAGTCAAATTTGTTTGAAAATATTTTTTTGGTAACTCAGAAGATTCTATAAAAGTTTGTTACATTTTAGAAAAAAATGATTCATATTATTTGTTCCATAATATCAAAATGTTACAAACGTATTATATTTGAAACTACATGAAAGTGTAGTTTCATTATGGATTCATGGATATCTAATACCTTTTATGGGTGAATGAGATAAGGTAAGAGTTTTCTAGAATGATTCTTTTTTTTTATTGCACATGAATAAATTATTTGGATAAATTGAAAAAAGATTCACGTAACACCATGATCTTTTTTTGGTAGGTATTTTTGAAATAATTTTATTTGTTTAATATATTGTGTTACACACAAAAGTTAGTTTAGAATTACTGTGAAATATTATATAGTCATTATAAAATAGAAATTAAATTGTTAGGAATAAATATTAATAACTAACTTGTAATATAAATATACAGTTCTAAATAAATATGAATATATTGGTACATTCTTAGAAAATTATCAAACAATTTTTCATAAATTCTATTTATTCATTAAAAATAAGTATTGTTAAATAATAAGGTTTTATTATTTTTTTGTTGGAATATTAATTTCTAGAAGTTCAAAAATCTGGATTTTAGAAAATCAATTTTTTTTTAAATTCGTTATTTCAAAATATTTTTAAAATATATTTTTTAAATTTTTTAGAATATAAATAAATTTTCAAGGAAGATTAAAAATAACAATTTTTATTGAAATCCATTTTCCCTTTTAATTTTTTTAATGTGTAAAATTATGTTTTGCTTTTGTTTTAAATTTAAATTAGTTTATTATTATTTAAAATAATCCATTTATGGTTTTTGAAAATTAATTTTCGATGAATTTATTATAATTTTTTTATTTTTTAAAAGGGTATTTTGGCTAAAAAATATGTTTTCTGGGCATTTTAATTGTTTTAGTTTGATATAAATTCTTATAATTTGTTATTTTAAAATTTGAAATTTTGTTGAAAACAATTGTATTCATATCGTCCATGTTTATTAAATTGGTCCCCTTTATTTTTTTACCAATATGAATAGTGACCTCGGTAAATTTTATTACAAAGGTAATGGATAAATTGCGTAATTTTTTTAAATAAAATGTTTATTAGGAAGATATAATGACCCTCACACATACCCAAATTTATTTAGATGAATATAATTCAACCCTAAATCATAAGTGATAAAATTGACTTATTTATGGGCACTTTTTTCTTGAAAAAGACTTTTATAATATTCAAATTAAAGAAAGTCACAAAATATCTCATTCTTTGTCTTAAATATTTATTTTTTGTTCACATGGGTAAAAATTTATGTTATTAGTAAATATAAATGTCCATTTAGAACATTGTAAAATTATTTTTGTGATATAAATTTATTTCTAATTTTTTGGGGCCGCTTGGATAAGATTATGATTTTTATAATATTTTATTTCAAAAAAATTAAAAGATGTAACTTACAATTTTTAAATTATATACCATTATTGGGATACCCAAAAGATATATTCAATAAAAATATACTTTTTATTTCTATATGTTCTATCTTCGTCAGGTTTTTTTTATTTTTTGTAAACAAACATGAATATAAAATTATTATACAACAATTATGCAATAATTGTTCAATTAATGAAATAACCAAATAAATGATATTTAATATTTTAAAATAAATAATATTTGAATTAATAAATGTGTTCTACTACTTTAACAGATCAATATAAAATATTGGTGGTGTATTAAATTATAGTTTTTTAATTTATCTCATTTTTGTTATTTTATTAATTTCAATATGATGAATAGTGTGATAATTAACAATACTAATATTTAATCAAAATAAAATTTTATTGAAAAAAATATATTTAAAAGTGACAAAGTGATTATAAAATACACTATAATTTCATAAATTATTCATTTATGCTCAAATTTATATCACATATTTAAAAATTACAACATTTTAGTGTTGATGTGTTTTATTTTATCATATTTAAAATTAAAATATGTTAACTATGGTTCAATCAAAATTAATCGGTTTAAAATAATTTCAAAACATGTCTATGATCTATAGGTTGATAATATGAAAACATTATATTATGATATCCTTGAATCCATGGCCATTTGGTTAAATTTGGATATGAAGTTAATTTATTATCATTTAATCTTTTGAAAAATTCATAAAGTTCCCCTCACCTCAATTATAAAAGGAAATCTCTTCCCTTTCTTATTTACATCACATTGAGCTTTTTATATCAACAATATTAAGGAATTTCCCTTCTTAGCTTCCCTATCCACATTATTTAGGTGTTAGTATTTACTAAATATAAACCCTAGACCCCTTTATAGTTGATTCAAATGAGGCGTTTCTATGAAGTGGAGGTTTGAACGTAAACATAGAAAGAAAAAACACGAGTTAAGGGATTTTTTAACTGAATTTCAATTAATTAAGTTGAAATATTATTTCATTGTATATAAAATTATAATATTTCCATTAAAATGACTTTTTATAATCTTATATTTTATTTCCACATGTTTTATATAGATATATACTGAATACACATAATTAATTCATTTGATTATTTCTCACATCAATGATATTATATTTGTTAGGGTTTATTTAAAAATACCACATTAATTCGAGGTTGTTTATGTTTAAGTATATGGTAGGAAATATTTATCATATTTCTCCATGAATGTTTAAAATGTTTTCAAAAACATTTTTAATATTCTTCTATGAATATATAATGTCATGTTTACCAATGATTTACTTTTTACATATTTGGTTTCAAAATAATCTTTTTTCATTTTCTAAACAAATTAATTTTTGAATTTTCTTGAAAACAAATGAAAAGAATGTTTTTAAAATTATTTCTGATGGACATATTTACTGGATTTCATGGTGAATTACTAAATTTAAACATCATTTGTAATCATACAAGGTTTTTTTAAACAAATATTTTTCTCTTTTAATTGAACAAATTTAAAAAATATCAATGTGGAAATTAAATTTTCTACAATTATTTTTTCATGTGATCTTTGAAAACAATTTTCCATCTATGAAATAAAAATTGAGGTAACTTATGCTTTATTGGGGTTTTATCCAAGGATTATATTCTTGTTCTTTATTTGAATGGTTTATGAATATGATGGCCCGATGTTTAGTAGTTTTTTTAATTTCCAAGTGTTTTGTTAGAATGAAATGATTATAAATCCATTTTGTTTTCGTGGGTTATTTTATGATGAATAATTTATATTATTATGGAAAACATATGTATTGTTTTCATTTTGTAACAGGTGGGTCCTATTTCTTGCTCCAATTTATAGTTTACTGTTTTATATGTCATTAGATAAAAATGAATGCAGTGGGGAGTGAATTCAGTTTAGTAAGATACCTTGTCCATTAAGATAGTCTTGGGTGTTAACATTTATTACTATGATGGTTTTGGTTGTATACCCATTATTCAAGGATAGTCTTGTAAAGGTGCTTTCACCGCTAAGAAATTTATTTTCTCCTATGTGTTTTCCATAATTATAGGGTTTAAACCAATGTTATTTCTTCATGGATCACGTTTTTTTGTCTTATGAACTGCCAAGATTTATTCCATAATTTTATATATATATATGTAATATAGGGTATCATGTTCAAAAGTTATGTTGTTTTTTAAATATTTAGACTCATGTTTTTCTTATTATTTTCATAATTTAACCTTTCTAAGAATATAACCTATGATTTTTATTTGTTTTCTTCCTAAGGTGATGATAAAAGGATTAGGATTTGTATGCCTAAGAGGAGTACTATTTTAGAATGTATTAATAAAAGGTTTTTATTTTATTTCCTAAATTAAGAAGATTGTATATCAATTCTACAAAGAAACTAAACCATTAATTTTATATCTTGGATTGTATTGTTAATTATCTAAAAAGATTCAATATTAGTGTATGAAAATATTAGGTTGTTATAGTTAGAAACAGAATAGGGTATATATAATCATTCATGATTAGGGTTATAAATAATTTTTGAAAACACTAGGGCTACGAGTAATTATAGGATAAAATACTAATGTTTTGATAATAAACACGAATAAAATTGTGTAAAACTAAGGTTTCATATATAAAAAACATTTTTTCAGGATTAAGACATAATTTATCATGATTATGTGGTTTACCCATTATGATTAGAGTCACTCACAATATATTTTTTGGTTTTGGTCAATGACTTCAACATAAAGGAACTACTGTAGTGTTGAGTGATATGGCTAATAAAACTATTTTACATATGATAAACCAATTGATATAAAGGATGGAATGAAAAATATTTATTATATTCTTGTGAATCATTCTGAATATATAAATCATGATATGTTTCCAAATCAAAAATAAAGGGAACATCATACTTTTGAGTCTTTCATGAGGTAGTTTCTATTTTATTTTAGTGGGTCTTCTGATTTATTAGATCTTATCAAATGATAAATACCATTAAAAATTTATATTGTTTCTCAAATGTTAATAACATGATTGATTAGTTTTTGTTTTATATCATTCAGAATTTGATGAAGATCAATATTGAAATATTATCAAGAATATAATTGAATGGGATGAAATTGAATCCTGGGAATGTGATGAGTTTATGAACTTATTTTAAAAAACATTGTTTCTTCCTATTATTTTTATGAATATAAAAAAGGAGTTCCTTAACCTTATAAAAATTTATTATGAATCCCTTGAGAACTATAGGGAAAATCTTACAATAATGGCAGTTTACACTTATATATTTATCATCAGACATAAATATAAGTCTGTTTGATCCCTTATTTTCTTAAAACCATTCCTCTAAAGAGAATTATCCATAAAAGACATTAGTAGATATGAATAAATAGTTCAATGTGCTCCCTAGTTTGAGATGTATATTAGAGATACCCATTAATATTAATTTTTTGATAAGAATATAATAATGGAATTCTATGGAAATAGTAAAACCACGGAGAAAAGAAGACATTTTTTCATATAGGTTCTAATAGTGGGATAATGAATGGAGGTAATTTTCTTAATGGGATTGGTAAATGTTTCATGTGTGTAATTTAGGTTATCTGGAAATTGAATTTTGATATGTTTGGAAGAATATCGATAATGATGTAAATAGAGATAATACTGAATAGAATACACCATCCCACACTCCATTGCATCATGTGTAATGAAAATTGTCATTATTCTAACCAATTACCAATTCCAAGGGAAAATGATTATGATCAACATCAACAACAACTTAAATCCATAGTTAAATGAAAATCTCATGTGGTCACTATTTGAAATGTGGATTATGAAAATTAATTTGTGGAATGAATTATTGTAATGTATTGGAATTGAAGAATAATGCAGAATAAATAATTTTATATTATTTTGGGATAACAATATATCAATGAAATTGTACACTATAGTTTTTCTATAAGTATTTGAATGAATATTTTGAATGGATATAGTAACAATGAAAAGTGTTTGAGGTGTTAAAGAGATGTTGGAATGGATGAATAGTCTTTTATATGTGAATAATTTTTGGATCTTTTGTTAGAGTAGATTTATTATTGAGATAAAATAAATGGGACAATATTGATTACATGGGAACTAACAAGTAATATCATGACAAGGTGGTTTATGTTATCATATATTGAGTTTATATATTTTATTGATTTATTATTTGTGTGAAGAGTACATTTTCTAATGTATGCTTGTTTCCACTATGTTTTATGGTAATTTGGTTATTGAAAATTTTCCAAGAGAATACATTGTAATGGACTTCAAATATTTGGTATGTGAAAATTCAGAGATATTTCATGTTTCTTGGGGGATTAAGGATAATATGATTTTAGAACCATAGGGAACTTATTTAAAATTTTTTAATTTAATATTTTTGAATGTTCATAAGGGAAACTATTTTAGAAATTGTTTAAATTTACTTTTGAATGAGGGTTTATAGATTAAGGTATTAATTCACCCAGTGAATATTTATGCATATTTGATAGCCTATTCTAACCATTTTTCTATAATGATGACTAAAGATAGATGGAATGACTTATCATCCCATTATGAATCTTGTGATCCACAAGTTCTTCAAGAATTACAATTACAACCTAATTTCATGGGGATTGATATGAAAAAAACATTAATCAAGGTACAAAAAATGAGTGAGATTGTACTTGTGGAATGAAATCAAGTATTTATATCTTCTAAAATGATTTTGAAATAAAATATTATGCAGATATCATCATTTCTAATGATATTAATGACCTTTTTCAGACCTATATAGTCTATGTTTTTGTGGTCATCAACCGTAAAATGATTGTGTTCTCTATCAATCAACATCAGAATGTGATTGTCTAAATTCTCTTCCATGTCCATGTTTCCACATTCCATGAATGGTCTCTTATTCATAATCCAATTTTGGTTATGACATTCACCTAATAATTTCCCTATTTTTTCTGAATTATTTATTAACACTCTACTTGATGTGGGTTTCCCATAAAATAATTTTAAAATATTCACCTTCTATTTTTAAGTGTAATTTAAAATTACACGGTTGTTTTTCTGAAATTATTAATCATATTGGGATGATGACTTATTGATACGTGCTTCCACTAAATCTATCCCAGGTTAAAGATGTGTTCCATATATCTCTTATGAGGATTTATATTCCAAATCCTTCAAATGTCCTAAAATCATAGGTCACAAAATTATATAAATATCTTTCCTATGGATTGAAAATAGTGGAGATTTTTTTGAAATAGATAAACAGTTATACGAAACAAGACCACTCACCAAGTAAAATTTTAATGGAAAACGACCAAATTTAAGGAAGCTTCATGGGATCCTAGGGATGTGATAATGAATAATTATCCCCATTTTTACACTAATGTGATGAAATTCATAAAATCATTTTAATTAGAGAAATAAACTCATCCATTAAAATTAATTCAAGTTTTAGGGATACATTTTAATCATTACCATATTATTTGTATCCATAACTATGACATTTTACCGTTGTTGTGGTAACACAATTTTCAATGATTACTATTCATAATGACTAAAAAATATACAGATTTAGAAAAAATTTATCCTCCTTCTTTAAAATATTGAATCATTTTTCATTACAATATACACAAATGTAAAAAAAATTAATTTAAAATGAAATCATTATAATGTGTTGAAAAATTGCTTTTTAAGAAAAAATCATTCTTAATTTGAAAAATAATTTTATAATAAATTAAATAATAAATTTTATTCCAAATAATATAATCTGATAATTTTTAATCAAAACTAACTCATTAAATTTTAAACTAAAAGATAATATTTTTTATTAATAAATACATTAAATTAAAATATTGTATTTAATAATTATAAGTTCTTTAACGATTCATAAAAAATAAATCTTTTCAAAAATTATCAATAATTAATTGTAATATAATTTTAATAAAATTATTTTAAATATAATATCATTTTTATGCCAAAAAGGTTTAAAAATTATAGAAATTAATTATAAAATTTGATCATGAAAATCAATACATGCCATTTTTAATAAAATATGTTTTTGAAGATAAGTTTTTCTTTTATATAAAAGGATTCCTTATTTTCTAATAGTTAACATTTAAATTTTTATTTATTCAAATGTTTATATCTATATAATAATTCAGTTATTACTATTTTTCCCAACAATTTCAAAATCTATTTTATAATGTTCATATTTTAACAATAGTATTTAATGGTAAATTTAAGCACGGTGTTAAATGTTGTACATGTTATCAAATATAATGTTTAACTCTTGAAATATTTGGTTGTAACATTATTCCCCTTTAAATATTTATTCCTTATAATTTGAACATGATCTTGGCAACAAATGTATTTCAATCGAAAAATATAATTTTTGAAATATTACATCGAAAAAAGGAGTTCTAAAACATCCTCTTGAAAAGTGGGTAAGGGAAATATGAATGTAATCTAAAATAATTATGTTTATCAATAATAAATATTTATAGGGAACTAAAATTATATACATAGAAGAGAATTATATTTACCAAATAATGATAAGGAATTATATATATAATTTATCATAAGAAATTGAATGATCATGACAACGTTAAAGACTAAGAAACCATAAAACTAAGGGTTTTGGAAAAGACTAACAATTCAATGGAAATGATGGAAATAAGTTATCATATTTGTTTCATGATACTTTTTGTAGTGTTGAGGAATTCCATTAACATCTATTATAATAAAATGTAGAAGGAATATGACTTGATAGGTAGGATTTTATCTTTTTATCAACTTCCAACAAATTCTCGTATTTTTCTAAAAATAATGAGTATTCAAGATGATTTTTTCGCACAAATAATCAAAATAAACTATCATTAGATCATATAATTCCCAAAATATATAAAATAAATTTCTCATTTATTTTAATTTTATCCTAAACTGAAATTTTTTGCACATGGCATGATAAATCATAAAATCAGTATACATTCATATACAAAAATAATACATTTATCTCCAAAAGTTTACAATATCGTTAAAGGTTAATGTGGATCATTTGATAATAACTGAACATAAATTTCAAAAAAATATTCTAAATATTATATTCCAACTAAAACATTATAATTATATAATCACATATTATTGTTTGATAAATTTTTCAATTATCACACAATAACATAAATCACTTATAAAGTCTTATGCAAAAAATGGATATGGAATACAAATATAATCTCGAACATATGTATATTATTAAATTAAATAAATATAATGCACATAATTTATGAAATATACAATTTAACTTTTATTCTCTATATAAAATCTCATTTTCTCCAATAAATATTTCGTATAACTTAATCATACATGGATCTAAAACTAATAAACTTTTTCTAATATAGCCCAAATCACTAAAACGCTTTTCAATCCGGTGGATATCTATATGTTAAAAAATATTATCCCAAAATACATAAAGTATTTATTTTATAATTAATGGGTGTAAATTAATACTAAATTAGACATCATGCAGGCTACTGTTAGGCGTTACACCCTTATATCCATTTGGTAACAAGTTCTAGCCCCACAATGTTTTTTGATGTGATTGGTTGTCACTTGGCCTATAAGTTTTTGTTTTACTAAATATATATTATTTTACTTCATGTATTATTCCCCAAAAATTGATGGATATAATAAAAAATAGTCATTAATCATCAAGCCTATTTTTATCCTCTAATATTATATATATATATATATGTTATTTTCCAAAAATTAAAATATTACTAGATGAAACTCATTTCATTAACATCATGAACTTTTTCCCAAAGATTCATTGATTCCATTATAATATTTATATAAATTAATTTATCTAAATATTGTTTCAATTTTGTTAAAATATTTTTTGATGTGATCGATTTTATCAAATATATGATTCCAATGTTTGGAAACAAAAACTTCTATATAATAGGCCATAAGTGTTTCATGATTATTATAATAGTTATAATATATAAAAATAATATTTATAATCACATATTTCCTTAAACTTTCTTTTTAATTATTTAACCATTAATTTTCATCTTATTACATAATACATTATTCTTAATAATCAATGATATGACACTTGTTCTGATGTGGCATCGATATCAGGTCAATAATTCTTCATTGATAGAACATTAAGAAATAATTCATTCCTTAAATTTTTACATAAGTTTATTTTTTATATTATTTTTATCCCCTTTATCTTCCAGAATAAATTACATATATTTAAAATAATAAATAGTCATGTCATTTGTCATATTTTTCTTTCCAAAAGAGATTGCTGGGTTATGATTTTGAAATAAAATAATAGAAAAATCATGATATAGATAAATTTTATGGTAATAAAAACGTTTTAGATAGATCAATTTTGTATTATATAAGAATTGGATGTTAAAAAAGCATTCCAAATCATTTGACAAATTAATTTCCATGATAGTGATGATTAAATTATTTTTATGGGAAAATAATGTAGAGTGATATCTAATTCCTTTCATATTGATTAATAGTCATTAATATATATAAAATAACATCATTAATATATGAAATAATTTATTTCATTTTAAAATGAATATGGTTCTTGCATATATAATACCCATAGAAATTATAATTTACATTAAACATCACATAATCTAAAATAAACATACAAACCTGAACAATTAATAATTATTTGACAATAAAGGTAATATCATTACATTTTTCATACATCAAAAATTTTAACATCATTTTTTTAAAATAATCCATTAGGTTAGTCCTAAAGGTTATATATAACTCAACACTAAAAAATAATTCAAAAACATTTATTTTTTAATTTTAAATTGATTGTATTATTACAAAAATATGTGATGTCAATTAATTTTACCTTATAGTAAAATATAAATTTATAAACCAATGATGAAACCATAAATTTTAAGATAACATATCCTTAAAACATTATAATCTACATAGTTTTCCAAACCCTGCTCTTATAACAACTATAAGGTTGCATCCTTTAATAATATATAATGTAGTGTCTTTGCACAAGAAATATCTTTCTTACATTCCAAAATAACTATTAGGTTTTGAGTTTTTGAAAAATCGATCATAATGATTATATTATAAAACCATAAATTTAGAAGTGTGTTCTATTACTTTGAAACATTTTTCTCTACATCATAAAACATTTAAAAATTAACATGTTTTTTTTGTGACCAATCATCATGACATTCATATTGATTATTATTGGTGATTACCATCCTTAAACCCTCTATTTTTTTTAAAAGAAATATTGGATGAGAATAAAAATTATTTTTCATTTGAAATAATTGTAGAATATTATAATGTACTCGAAATATAAAATATTGGTAATGATGGAACCAAAATATATAATCACTTCAAATGTTTAATATAATATTATTTATTTCATCTATATTAAAATTCAAATCATTCGGTATAAAATACATAAAATATAATCTCATAAAAACCATTTAAGCAATGTTTAAGGTGACATAAAATATTCCTTACAATTCAATTATTTTTAAGTAAATAAATTTATTTATCAATTTTATTTATATGGGTATGGAGAAAAAATATTTTTAATATAATTATTTAAAACATTAAAAATAATGTTTTTCAATTAATTATTTTCTTATAGAAAAACATAAAAATATTTATTTATTTTTACATTGTAATGAACATTAAATATAGTAATAAATTACCTTTTATAACATTTTATCATTATTATTAATTTTTAGAAATATTTAGAAGAACTTCGTGATTGAATAAAAATATTTTGAAGGGAAACATTAATGGAGGATTTTTGAAAGAAATTCCATTAAATTGTTCCCAAATAATCATATAAATTTTTTATATTCATGAATAATACACCTAAATTAATTATTTACATAATTAATATTTTGTTATCAATTTAACTATTCATTTTACCATTCCATAATAAATTAATTAATCAATTAATTTCATGTTATAAGTTTTGATGATATTTGGCTCATATGTCCAAAATGAATTTTATAGGATGACTATGGTCAATGATGTAATTATGAAATCATATAAAAATAATTAATCATGATATAGTTATGATATTGGATAATATATTATAATTTTAATACCATCAATTAATGATACTTATGAAAAATGAACAGTGTTACAATCATGTAAATAGTAATCCATACGTTTACAGAGTAACATTTCCATTCTTAAAAAATCATTTTCAAAATAACTTCATTATTGAGTTATATCTCTAAACATATAATTATATACTAAATACCATTACATTTTCTTATATAAATTTTTATATCTCACCCATGTGATGTGGTGATGGAAAATGAATCACTTCGCTTCTTAGAGGTGGTTGTCCACATGTACCCACGAATGATTTTATAATTTTTTAATGGATTGAATGGTAAGAATGTATAGGACATATTATTATATAGGAATTCAAAGTTTGTAATTAATAAGTTATATAAACATTAATTCCTTAATTATTACCATTTATCCAAGCTATTTATGGAAATTGATTTATATCTCTTTACGATGTGGTAGTCCTCCATAAAGATAGAGGAAAGATTAATTTAATATTTGATATATGATAAGAGGGATATTGGTTGTGAGATCAAAATAAAATAATCTCATTATATGTAACATTTTTTTTTATTTTTCATGTTTAATGAATATTTAATGTAATAAAATGAATAAATGAAACTAAATATTTCTGCTAAATGTTATACATCTTATTCAGAGAACCTCTTTTTATCCATAGCTGGTATTCTTTATAAAATAAGTCCTCTAGATTTTTAATGGAATATATGTAGGCATATGGGTAGGAAATTTCTGAACAAAACAGATTTTATGGAAGTAAAAAATATAAAAGGTTCTACCCTTTTATAGGATATGTCATTGGATTCATGAAATTTATTAAAGTAATAACATATTTTAAATTAGAATTTTTATTCAAATGTATCCAATTTCATATGATTCATATATTATATGAGTATGAGTCTAAATCCTATAGTATTCTTAATATTTAATAGTTGTATGTTATTCCTCCACCATTACCATTTTTTACCCTATGCTAACCCTTTTTGAAAATTACCATGATGATGATGTTTTAACAATTTAGGGTGTAATACAGTTACTATAAAAAGATAAAAGGATCATAAACGGAACATGGATGATATTTCATGACATAACCAAATCAAATAGACGAATTTTTTTTTTGGGTTTTTAATCATTTTAAAATATAATATTTATACGTATATTACATAATCATCATTATTTGAAATATTAATTTTATTTGACATCTAAATATACTAGAAAAGAATGGAATTGAAATATTAGGAATTGAATTTAATAAAATATGAAATTTTTATGAAATATAAATCAGGTAAAAAGATAATTCATTCAAAATAATATTACTTTTCAATTTTTAAAATCATTAATATTATTTTTCTATTTATTTAATGAATACTATAAATGTGTTGTATAAGTATTTATGTTAATTATTTCATCACTAAAAAATTTATGAAAATTTGAATGTGAAATAAATTAATTATGTTTTAGAAAGATTATTTATAACTAAACGAAATTATTACTTAAGTAAAAATATAATGATAATAAAAAAAATATGATTACATTCCTTCCTTTTATTTATATAAAATATTATTGTTGTAAAAATAATGGACATGTGTAAAAAATGATCCTATGTTAGAATTTTATATGATTATGGTTGAAATATACTATTGAAGTAGAATTAACGAATGTTTTAGTGTTACTTTATATTCATTATGAAATTATTTTATCCATTAATTAACACATTATACATTTACCTTGGAATCAAAATATACTATTATTACTTTTCATAATGAAAAAAGATAAAAGGAAAATTTTTACCAAATTTTTACTATTCCATTCAAAATTTGAAATCAATTTATTATATTAAAAAATATAAGTGGTATAATTTAATTTTAAATTAAACCTTTAAAGTGAGATGAAGAAAGAATTTTTAGAAAAAATAGTACAAACATATTTTTATGCTAAATTAAAGTTTAACATTAGATAAAAAGACTATAGTTGTGGAATATTCACCAAAAATGTTCAAATAAATTTTTTAAACATATCCTAAATATAATTTTTTTTATTAATACATTAAAAGAAAATAGTGCTTTAAATTTAAATTGATATTATCACAATTCATTAAAAAACTAATCATTTAACACTAATATCAATATCCAACCCGAATATAAATTTGTTAAATTATTTAAACAATAATATAACTTATTATCTGATAAAATTTCAATATTTTTCTAAACTTATAATTTTCAGGCATAAAAAGAAGTAAATACAATTTTAAAAGAAAACATATTTTTCAATAATAAAATTTATTTTTCTAAAAAATCTGAGATAATTTATTAATAAATAATACATAAATTTTAATTTATTAGCAACATTATATATATTTTGAAATATTTCTAAATCTATTCATACCATCCAATTCAATGGCTAGTTTTTAAAAATCATATTTAAATAATAATATTTCGTCAGTCGTTTGAGCTTTTTATTGCATGCCATACAAGTTATCAAACAAAATGTTTTTATTTTAAATTATCAATGTTTTTAAAATAAAATAATATTTAATTAATATATATGAGATATATTATATGATAATTATTTCGGAATGGTGATTTCATATTTAACGTTATTTAGATCTAATCATTTTAAAATGGAAAAGCATATTAATTTTTATGTAAGACCAACCACCTTCGTGAATGGTATAATTCATTTTTACACAACTATCATTTAATATATGACTATAAATATATATATAATCAATATATATGATTTTAATTTCATGATAAACATTCATGAATTCATGAAACAATAATCAACTAATAAGTACTGCAACTTTTAAATGAACATTCTCTTGATTACTGAAGGAGTTAGCACTCAAAATAGTGATAGGAATAAAATATTATTAAAAAATATAGTTAATATGTTATAAATATTTCATATATTTTATTATAGATAAATATATTTTTATACTATGTATTTTTAAGGAATATAAATTTATTTTAAAAAAAGGTATAAGTTCTTACGAGACATGTCAAAATTTAGGTAAGGGATTTCGTATCAATTTCAACTCCATTGAGAAATATTAGATATTTTGAAAATATTTATTTTTTTATGGTGTATATAATTTTACATTTATGTACTTTTCAGGAAAATTTATCAGTTAATGATGATTAACATTTCAAATCATGTTTATTCACTCTATGAGTTACAGTTTGAATACTACCTAAGAGGTATGAATTTACATTATAATCTCAATTATTGTGATCTCTATCATTTTCATTAATTTAATATTATAATCAACCCATTATAAAATAATTTTTTTCAAATGACAAATATTTAAAGATTTTCCTTGTCTTCTTCAAATAATTCCCTAATTTAGAACATAAATCAAGCAAGGATATTTTTAAAATAAAAGTCAATGTCATTACTTTTTTCATTAGCTATATTATTCATCCATGTAAATATTCTTCTAAATTTTATAAAATATTTTTATGAAAATTATTTTATAATTGAATTATTTTTAAATTTTCCATTTAGTTTTTACTATATTTTAATCAAAACACAATATTTTTCCTGATAGGTTCATTTTCATCTGTTTTATAAATATTCAAAAATAACGTCTCTTTTTAATATATTTAATTTTAATCTGATTTCCACTTCCAGTACCAATTTATGATATTGAGATTCTTCTTCAATATTACAATGGTTTAAAAACTCTTTAATGAAATCTAATTTTAGTTTTTTTTATTCCATACAATATACAGATTTATTACAAAATGTATATTTTTAATGACGTGATTGTTAAATTTATATCATAGTTATTTTTTATTCAATAACATACCTTGAAACATTCCTATTCCCAAAAAACATTTTTCATTTCAAATTACATTCATATATAATATCCATAATCTCTATTTCATGAATTTGTTTATTCCTTAAAATGTATTTCATTTTAATATACGATTTTTTCATTGAAAGTTATTTAATTTATAGAGGAAATATTTATTTGTTTATTCTATAATAAATATAAAAACATATTGATATGATAAAATATTTATGAATTAAATTCTTCATTCAATATATAATGAATGTATTAGATATGTAGTGATAGGTTGGGCCTAGTTATAGACATCCCCTCGATGCATCGATATTCCTTACTTGGAAAACAAGCTAGAAAGAAAATTTAACTCTTACTTTGGCATATACCAACACATCTATTAAAATTTCATGGCATAAGGCCTTCATGATAAACATATCACAATGTATAAGAACATGAATTATAATATTTATCCCATCTTTTAGAAATTTGTTATCATTATCCATGAGGTTATTTATGTGTAATTATTTACATTATAATTTTAATAGTCATTAAATTGATTAAATTGAATGGGTTTTGTAGTTATTTAACATTCCATATTTATTATTCATTATTTACTCATGACGGTTTAAACTTTATGTAACCCTTATCAGGTATATGTTCTTAACCTTTAATTATTTTCCATTCCCCATGATTTTAATAATGACTGTAGGAATTATATTGAGTATGTGATAATATTTCTTATGATATTTATTTTTTATTTCTAGTTAAATATTGAAATCAGGTATTTATTGTGTTCTACAAGAATACTCAACCCTTTTACCCAACATAATGAGATCACTTATATGATGATCTAATTTATTAAAGAACACATCGTCTATCAATTTCTAGAGTTAGGGTTAAATGTTGTCTCATTTTTTATATAATTGATGAAGAACCCTATGATTCGTAATTCCTGAAGATAGAATAATCAATTAAAAAGATTATACAACTATTAGAATAAATTTTTCATACAATATCATAAATCCCTATTAAGAATCAACAAGAACTATATTAGGCATTCTCTAAAAGTGTAATATAAAATTTATGATCTTAATAAGAATCATTATTTTAGGATCAAAAATATATATTAATATGAGATAAAATTTATAAATATCATGGGAAATGAAATTTCATCACAATAATTCTCAATATTCAATGAAAAAAATTAAAAATCATAGGGAAACCATTTAATAATTATTTTTTATATTATTATTTTATATTTAGTATAAAATATTTCATGAAAAATAAATCAAATTATTTATACTCTAAGTACCATAGATGTGTAACCATATATCATAACAATTATCATTTTCTCAAAACTATTTAAAAATAAAATTCGATTAAAAATGAAAATTGATTTTTTAAGAAATATAATTAAAACCATTAATAGTTTTCATCATGTCCATTTTTACATTATTTAATAGTATTTGTAATATAATTTCAAACATTAAATACAAAACATTTGAGTTACACATTGAACCATAAGTCTCATACATTTTTAAAAAAATTATAAATTTAATGAAATATCATAATCCTCAAATTAAAATAAAAATATAATCTCAAACCATCCCATTTAAACCATATATCAGAGTATGAAAACATAGAATCTCAATGAATAAAGATAATTTTTTGAAAAAATTAATTACATCATACTTTTTAGAATAATGGGTTAGTAAACAATGATCTAACCATGTGATGTCCATTAAATGTTACCAAAATTCGACCATATGGTAAGCACATAGTTTTTCTAACTATTAATAGTATTTTTGAAACTGTAGATTCCATTATTATTTCCAATGTATGGAACGTAGTTTTTCAAAAATATCTAAAATACAAAATATAAAATGTGGATACTCAAAAAAGACTATAAATATCTAGAATAATTTAGAAGAATGATCAAATTTTAGACACATATATATTAAATGGCACAATTAAGTTGTCATTAAATATGAAAGGTGATGGAAAAAATTTAATTACACATATGGATGGATCTCCAATTGAACATGTTCATAGATACCATGACACCCCAAATATTAGTTACTTTCTCATATACCATTTTATCATGAACCAACCTAATTTACCCCTTAATAAGGTTACTATTCTAGCTACTGACATGACATAGTACACATTCATGATATAAAAAACATGATATTAGTTCTTAGTCATCCATGAGATCATTTATTACAATCAATTTTAATATATATAAATATGGCCTTTACTAGGATGTTTGGCATGACCATTCTATGAGTTGGATGGCCTCACATATGGGATACATAGTTTTAATAAATAAAAATAATACATAAGACAAAAATATATATCATAATTAAATAAAAAATGATTAAAATAATTATTTCTAATTCATTATAAAAAATTCATAGCAGGCAAAACATTAATTATAAATCTAAGCTTCCTTGAAAAATAAAATATTAAATGACCAAAATTAAAATATGACAACAACTATACATATCCATGCCATAGGTGAATCATATTCATAGACTCACTAAAATATTTAATATTTTGAATCCAAAGAAAACATTCCATCATATCAAAATAGATCCTACACAAAACATATAATGTAAAAAATATGAGGTATAATTTTCAAAATGTAACCTCCCTACATCCAATGAAAATATATTAAATATAAAATCATTTTCATTTAGTTTAAAATATAAATAGCAATTATTTGGTTTTTTCATTAAACTAAAACTATTCCCATGTAATTATCACATCATTCCATTCATCTAAATACATTTTTACAGTACTATTCAACATAAATAAGCATTATCGATATCATAAAATTAAGGAATTTGAAATAATTAAAATAGCACTATTAATTATTTTTATAATCCCATGTTAGAGAAATTTCATATGAATTTTTAAAAACGTTACCCTTAATAATCTGAACCCAAATGACATGAAATTATATTTTTAAAATAGAATAAATAGTTAAATTATGTCCAAAACAATAATCAATGAAAAATTAATTATAGAATAACTTGAAACATCACCATATCACCTACCATATATGCATCTGTGAAAAATATACATTGAAGCACATATGATCCCTATAGATAATCTTAGAAAAAACAAATATAAATAACTTATAATTTAATACTAATTTTTATATAGCTATTGAACCCAAAATTTTAGAACTTTTGGCCTCACTTATTGGTGAAATCTCTAATGTATGACATCATTATTTCTTGGAAAAAGTAGCTTGAGTGGAAACATAATCAGTACAATAATATCACATATATTTCTTACCTAGTTACATTTTCAATCATATAGAAGAAAATAGTGGTGATAAATAAATATGAATTAGAAGTAATCATATAAAAATAAATTTTATAACAGTACCTTACTTTCTAACAACCTCTATATATGAAGTACATTTTTATTAAGAAATATAATATAATATAACATTTCCCAAACATGAAAAATTTTATCCAATTAAACAACATAAAATACACCTTAAATTAAATAGACCATCAAAAAGATAATCACTTCATGGGTTTAATTTCATCATAAAATCGACATATATCATGTACCAACTTGACCGTTGGAACAGATATAAAAAAAGTTATAGAAATTTCATAGAAAATCTTATCAAGGATACATCCTCAATGAAAATCATGTAACAAATGTAACAGAACAAACATATAAGATAATCTAAAATCACATTTTTCGTGTAAATATTTCCTTAATAATCATAGTTTCCATTCATGGAAATAAAATTGTCATAAAAAACCTTTTAATTTATAATTAAATTTCGAATACTTCCATGAATAAATTTCAAATATAACACAAAAATCATGGATTTTTTTTAAAATATAATGAACTAGTGTAATCTATTGAGTGTGATATGAGTTAGAATGAATGAGGAGAAAAATAAATAATGAAGTTTAGATAAACATTCCCAGATGCATTAAGCTAAAGAAGATGGAAAATCATGTAGAAATCCCTTGAGTGTGATAAGAGATAGAGGGAAATCCATATTGGGAATGTGTATGTCTTTTTGAAGGAAAAGAGGTCCCAATGGGTTAAAATTCACTTGGAATAGATAAAAAACTAAAAACATTCAAAAATGTATTGAATGAATCAAGTTTTGTCTCTTAGTTCATTCTATTATACTACCAATTGACACATCAAACCATATCATATTGTAACCCTAGTCTTCATTATATTAAATTACCTATAGATTAACAGATTTGAAATTCAGTTAATTTTTGAAACAAAATGTATTATTAAAAATTACTCTTATTCTCACCATTTACAACCCTTACATGTCGTTGAATTTAAAAGAAGTCAAACCTCTATATATTATTGTAACCCTTAAAAATTACATATATTACCATTTTATATACATTATATGTAAGAGTAACACTTAAATATCAAAATTCATTCCCACACCAAACTAATTTTTTAATGATGAGAACCCTTAAATTAGTGTATGTAACACCCCAATCTTCTACGATATTCTTCCCTTTGAATAATACAGCAGCATGTGTTGTACGCAACATCGAGTTCTAACACACACCACAACCAATCAAACTAGCCGTTATGAATAGTAATACCCAATTTTTAATTTTTTTTAAATTTAATCTTTCAAAATGGACTTCATTTTTGGATTCCAAATATCTAAATTATCCTAGGGTTAATTTTTGTTATTTTTCTAAAAACTTTCAATTTTTGATGAATAGTGAAAAACACTGATTTATTAACTAAAACCGACTTTATATTTAAATAAATATTTATTTTATTTAAAATAATTTTAGGTCAAAATAGATATGTAATACCTATATAATATCAATGTAATTTATTGTATTCATTTTATAATAATTTTAGACATATAAAAATTTTATTGAACTTCTCACCGCCTTTTACCCACCTCTTAAGACAATTTGCAAATTCACATAAAACTTAATTTAATTGGTTCTGTGAGTGGAATTTCTAAAATCCAACAAGAAAGGTTAATATCAAGGAGTAAAATGTGGTTCAATAAGATAAAAATAATTTTTTGTGAATACTAACTTTTTACTTTTATTTACCACGGTTAAAAGTAAATATGATAATGAAGGGTAAAAATTATATTAATATAACCCGAACACATGTCCTAATTCTATTGGAGAAGTTTTTCTCGACAAAAAAAAACCTTAGAAATAAAATATTGTCATTTAGGTCCTCTTGGATTAGATTAGGACATTTATTATTATTTAATTCAATGAAGAGTTAAAAGAGTTAAAATCAATGTTTATAAACTAAAATAAATTTAATATAGGGTTTTACATAAGTTAAATTCGATTATAAATATACAATAGAAATATAAAAAGATTTCCTACATAATGGTATTTTATTTATAATTTTTAAACATTAAATAAGTTATTTTATCTATCACACAATGGTGATAAAGTAATTACTTAATTAATGAAATATTAAAATAATTGATAATATAAATACCCAAATAAATGTAATTTGAAACTTTTTATGAATTACAATAATTTTATAGGTTAATATAACATGTTAGTATTGATTTATTTATGTATTTTAGAAGTTATAATGCTGTTATGATTTTCACAAAAATCAAATACCAAATAGTGTCAAAATTGACCTAAAAGAGTTTTTAAAACAAATAATATATTATTAATTGATATTGAATTCATAAAAATCCAAGGTTTCGCCAATATACTTATATTATGATATTTTTATCATTAATGTAACACTTGGGGGTATCTTTGATGTTTATAGTATGTTTAATAACTATATAATATAAAAATACAAAGTGACATGGTAAATGTCAAACTAATTAACTAAGAGTTAAAACTAAAAGATAAGGATAATATAGTGACCCAAACCTGTCTAAAACATATTGGTTGAGTTTTTTTCGACCCATTACCACCTTAAAATTTAAATAATATACATAGTAGCCATTAGAAACCGAATATTAATTTATTATAAAATAATATTTCTAGCTTTTCGAAGGTGCCCCTCCTCCCCCTTATAAAAGTACACCACTTCTATCCAATTAATCACACCTTCAAAGCCTTTTTGTTCGGCCTACCCCTACCAAAGTACTCTCTAAACTTCCGTCTCTTCACCCTAGAGTCCTTAGTATGATCCTAAATCCAACCTAAGTAGCCATTTTGATCAAATCAAAAGGAAGTACCCGAAGAAGAGGTAATGTTTTCACCACCCTTTCTCAAGTTCATTTCTTATACAACATCTTCTTTATTTGTTATTTGCTTTCTAAAATAATAAACCTAGTATCCTCTATATACTATGATGTTATTATAAATATGGTACAACCATATTTAGTATTCTATCTATCCTTTGAATGACATGTCACCATACGTGCGTACGTACGACTTACCGTCTCCACATCGCGGTGTAATTATTATTAAAAATATTATTATTTGGATGGGAATAATAATGATGTGTAATTCATGTAAATAATAAATTTAACATGATAATTATTCTGTATATATGATATAAAATCCAATTATATATTATTTTAATTCCAAAATAATGATATTGTTGCCCGTACTTACGCACGGACCACCGTCTCCATGGACGCGATGAGATTTATTTCCCATCGTATCCATTCAAGTCTAATTATCATTTGATGATTAAAAATAATTTTTAAAGACTTTATATAATTATGGATATGAAAAATATACAAACCTATCCATAAAAAACATGTCTTATATAACAAAACATATAAACGAAAATGAGTAAGTTAACACCAGAAACGACGATAATACCAAGATATTATTAACAAAGCAGTGTTAAAAGATCATATATGATATAATATTAATGTATATGATTCTTGTATAACATAATAACAATTATTTTACAATTATATATGTGGTTAACTTATCCTTAACCAAGTAAAAGTACAAGGTTAGGGTAATTTCACAATCTCTTCATTATCTGAGGTTGTTTATACGTAATTTTCTTCTGGGACCTCTTTATCAACCACATCCATGTTTTTTCTAAAAAATGTATTTCAAAAAAATTCTTTCTATTATACAGAATATGGGTTAAATTCATTTATACCCTTATTTTAATTTTTATAAGATGTTTATAATGTAATCATTCTGTCGTTTTTCAAAAAGGTTCTTTTTAACCTTTTCGACAGAATTAAGGTAAGAATGTCTTTTTAACTTATACGGTGGATGCGGCTATTTTCCATCGTAATAATGTCATAGAAGCTTACCTTATAAGCTTATATGGATATTTTCAATGTAAATGTTTTATATAATAATTATGGGACTTAATGATTTCAAAAAAGGAAATATTTCTCTCAAATAGTTTTTATTTCATCTATGTCAACATCCATTGATGGATTTTAAACATATTTGAAGTTTATTTATTATGATAAAAAACATCCATATTGTATTGATGGTTTTGTGATATGTTGGACTGTGGATGGGTTATTTTTATGTCATTCATGGTTTATTAAGAATGTAATGACATTTCATAAGTTATTTTTAATACGAATATTTATGTTATGTTTAAACCTATTCGTATGAGGAATGAATTGGACTTAATAGGTGACGGGTGGATCCCATTATAGCTCCTCGATGCATCAGTAGTTCTCATGAGACAAACTAGTGTCTTGGCACAATGCCTTGACAAGATCTTATTTTTAGTCTTGGCATGAGGCCTTGGCTACGTGGTTGTGATAGTTTGGCATTATGCATTCCATCATTATGAAAGTGTTTATTGATATTGAGTGTGATTATTCGATTAGTAGAATATATATGTGAATAAGTAAATGGAATTATTTGATTTTATTTTTTCCATATTATGCTAATGTTCAAGTTTAAAAGGCTTTTGTTATTTATACATTGCCTTAGTTTTTTATTCTTAATTATGAATGTTTCCGCTATATTTTTATCCTTACTGAGCATCTGAGCTCACCCTGTTCAATGATTTATTATTCCCAGGATGTGAAGAAGTAATTTATGAATGACCTATAGGGATAGTATAAGGGGATATTAAGACCATGTTTTGTTGTATTTTTTTGTACTCTATAATGTATTGTAAGACTTTTTAATATATCTAGTGTTTCCAAGACTACTAAACTAATCGGTCTTTTGAGACATGATTTCTTGTGATCATGCCAATGTTATGTAATAATGCACTGACTCTAGGAAACTGGGGTCGAGGTGTTCAGGTTGGTATCAGAAAAATTTTAGAACAAACCTTGGAAGATAGATTTAGATAAATTCTGATTACAGCACATAGACCTAAGATATACTTTTTGGATTAGTATAGAAGAACTTCCTAGAATTATGGTATTGTAGAGATTTTGTGAGTTTTATGAGAAAAAAATCCCTATCTAGATACGAGTAGGTAGAGGTGGCTCTGGCACAGATGTACCTAGGGGTAAAACTCAAAAACACCACTTTGAGATAGACTTGAATGGGAACTGGTGCACGACAACAGGCGTTGTCGCACTCTTGGTTACGACACTCTCGGGGGATATTCTTAGGATAATTCTCATTTTCGTTACGAACCATTATGATGGGTTTATCAGTATATAATTCCTCAAAGAAATCATTTTTATGATTATGGATTATATCCATAAACTATTCTACTTATGTTAAGTGTTTTACAAGTATGAAATTATGTATTTTGATTTATAAACTGATCTAGTTTATGCCATTGTTTAGAAATGGTGACTAGTGGAAGAAATGGAAACTGTATCAATGCATGCACTCCATGTAGGGATTTCCTCCCTGCTCAAGATAATTATAGTGGAGCTAGTGATGTAACTAGTGTTGATCATCTTATCATCGTACTGGGATAACTCACATAGGTTATTAATAATATCCTTACCTGTATGGAGCACCCTGATCCACAACGTGGAGGATCAATGTTAGATCTCTTCATGATGCAACAACCACCAACATTCAATGGGAGTATAAATCCATTGGTAGTTGAGCAATGGATAAGTTCTCTAGATAAAATATTTCAGGCTTTGGGGAGTAGTGAAAGGGAACAAGTTATCATGGCAGTTTACTGCATCACTGGAGATGCTGATCAATGGTGGTCATTGATTCAAAACATAAAGGAAGACGATGAAGTATCAAATATGGAATGGAGGGAGTTCAAAGATCTGTTTTTAGAAAAATACTTTCCTCATGTCTATTGAGCAGATATGGAAAGGCAATTTCTGAGTCTGAGGCAAAAGTAGGATGAGAATGTCGCAATGTTTGAGGCTAAATTTACAAGGATATAAAGGTATGCCGGAGAATATATATGTAACCCAAGAAGTAAGATTGATCATTTATTTTATGGGTTAAAACCATTTCTTCGTTGAGAATTAGTCTCACACTTCTTCTTGTCGTACGAAGACATTGTCTCATGTGCTATCAAGACAGAAAAGGAATTCCATAAGTCTTATGACTTTAAAGAAAAGAAAGGGAAGAAGAGATATGCTGATCAATCTGGAAATGGAAATAAGGGGAAGAAGGGAAAAGTTGAAAATCCATCTTTCATTATATGTGGGAAGAAACGCCCCAGTACTTGCTTGAAAGGAATGTGAGTCTGTTACAAGTGTGGTGAAAAGGGCCACCAAGCTCATGATTGCAAGGGAAAGAGAGTTGTTGTCAACGTGGAATGCTATAATTATAGAGAGATGGGACATTATGAAAATGAATGTCCTAAGCTTCATTGGAACTTACCTTAGAAAATTCCAAGGGATCAACTGCAATCTTATGTTATCACTACTGCTGTGGTAGAAGCTACGAAAGACATGATGGCAGGTAATTTAATGGTTTCATCAAGTTTAAAAAATGATTTATTTGATTCTAGATCATTGCATTGTTTCATATCTTCCCAGTTTGCTAAGAAAATTTGATATTTCCAATTTTATTTAACAAGGGAGTTATCAATTAAAACTCCTAATGGAAGTATCATTGCAATAATGTTTTGTGAATCAGTCCCCATTAGTGCACAAAAATGTTCTTTATCCGCTGATCTCATCATCATACTTTTGGTTGAGTTTGATATAATCCTCAGTATGGATTGGATTTCGGACCACGATGCAAAAATTTGTTGTAAAAAGAAGGAGGTTACTGTTTTTGATGATGATGATAAGGAACACCATATCTTTAGAGCAGAATCGCCACCACCTAATTATAATCTAAATCTATCACCAGTAGCTCAACTAAATTCAATTATTGGGGAGGAAGAGAATGAAATGACTATGGGTGAGGAAAGGAATGGTCAAATAGTGGATGTACCTATTGTGAAAGAATATGTCGATGTGTTTCCAGAAGATTTACCTGGACATCCTCCAGAACGAGAAATTGAGTTTTCCATTGATTTAATTCCTGGTTCAAGGCCTATATCGAAGACCCCTTATTGAATGGACATTGTGGAATTAGTTGAACTAAATAAATAACTAGAGGAATTGAGTAATAAGGAATTTATTCACCCTAGTTCTTCTCTATGGGGATCCCCTATTCTTTTTGTTAAAAATAAAGATGGATCCATGAGGTTATGTGTCAAATATAGGGAGATCAATGCTATAACAATAAAGAACAATTATCCCCTACCTTGGATTGATGATTTATTTGACCAACTACATGGAGCTCAATACTTTTAAAATATTGACCTTCGATCTAGATATCACCAGTTGTGTGTGAAGAAGGAAGACATTCCGAAGACAGCATTTCGAACAAGGTACGGGTATTATGAGTTTATAGTAATGCCTTTTGGATTGACTAATGCACCCTCCGAATTCATGGATCTAATTAATAGAGATTTCAAGAAATATCTCGATGATTTTGTGGTGGTATTTATTGATGATATCTTGGTATAATCCAAATCCTATGAAGATCATGAAAATCACTTGCGCGTTATCCTGAAGACTCTTAGAGGACTTGAATTATATGGAATGTTTAGCAAGTGTGAATTCTGGCTTCAAGATATTTCTATTCTTTTCCATATTTTCTCTAAGGATGGAATCTCTGTTGATCCTTCTAAGACAAAGGCAATCCATGAATGGCCAGCATAGACGAGTATAACTGAGGTACGTCATTTTATTGGTTTGGGAGGTTATTATTGACGTTTCGTCCAGAATTTTGCCCGATTAGATAACCCATTAACGAAGCTCACGCGTAAAGGAGTTAAATTTGTCTGGAAAAAAGAGTGTGAAGAATGTTTTGATGAACTAATGAGAAGATTTTTCAATGCTCATATATTGACTCTACCATCGGGGAATAATGGGTTCATTATTTATAGTGATGAATCAATGAAAGGACTTGGTTGTGTCCTTATGCAGAATGATAGTGTTATTGCCTATGAATCATGATAGAGAAAAATTCATGAGCAGAACTATCCTACTCACGATCTTGATTTATCTACTGTAATATTTGCTTTGAAGATATGGAGACATTATCTCTATGGTGAGAAAAGTGAGATTTATACTGATCATAAGAGTTTGAAGTATATTTTCTCGTATAAAGAACTCAACATGAGGAAGAGGAGATGGCTTGAATGACTCAATCATTATGATTGCACAATACACTACCACCCCAGGAAGGTAAATAAGGTGCAAGACACTTTGAGTAGAAAGGATCATGGAGTTTTGAACATTATGAGAGTTTAAAAGGATCCTATATACATGGATCTAGTAAATATAGATATGGGAATCACCGTGAAAGGCATAACATCCATGATTTTTCAAATGGTTGATAAACCATCTTTAGTATACAGGATAAAGAGTTCTTAGACTGATGATGAAGAGTAAAAAAGGAAGATTAAAGCTGTTAATGATGGGAAATTGAGTGACATTGTGTATGAAGATGGAATTTTGAAGTTTGGGAGGAGACTTTGTGTTCCTGATATACCTGATCTAAAAAGAGAATTGTTGTATGATTATCATAGTTCTAATTTATCTATACACCCTGGGAGCACCAAAATGTATAGATATTTTATGGAACATTTTTGGTGGGACAACATGAAGAGGGAGATTGTATATTTAGTGTCAAGATGTATGGTTTGTCAAAAAGTGAATGCTAGAAGGGAACTGCCTTGTGGAGTATTGCAACCTCTTCCCATACCGGAGTAGAAATGGGATAATATCACGATGGACTTTGTCATTGGGCTACTAAAGACTCCTAGAAAGAATGATGTAATATGGGTTATCGATGATCGTCTTACCAAGATAGCACATTTTCTTGCTATAAGAGAAGTTCTACCACTAGAACGTCTAGCAAGACTATATATTATTGAAGTTGTGAGTCTTCATAGAGTACCCCTATCGATTGTTTCTGATCGTGATCCCCGTTTTACTTCAAGATTATGGAAGAGTCTTCAAAAGTCCTTTGATTTTGAACTTCATTTGAGAACTGCCTACCACCCTCAAATAGATGGACAATCAGAATGGACTATTCAAACCATATAAGACATGTTGAGATCTTTCTCAGCTGACATTAAGGGTATGTGGGATCAATATTTACCTCTCATAGAATTTTCCAATAACAATAGCTTCCATTCAGTTATTCGGATGACACCATATGAAGCGTTATATGGAATGGGATGTCGCACACCAACCTCTTGGGATGATGTTGGAGAAAGAAAACTTGTAAGCCCAGAACTGGTGGAGGAAACGATGGAAAAGGTGAAGGTAATCCAAAACCACATCAATGTAGCTCAAAGTAGGCAGAAGAGCTATGATAACAACCCAAGAAAGGATTTAGAATTTCAGGTGCGAGATCATGTTTTCATGATGGTTTCACCATGGAAGGGAGTTATACGTTTTGGAAATAATGGTAAATTGAGTCCCAGGTACATTGTACCTTTCGAAATTCTAGAACGAATTGGGGCTGTAACTTACCACATGATAATGTTACCAAATCTCTCCCAAGTTCACGATGTGTTCCACGTATCACTCTTGAGAAAATACATGCCTGACCCAACGCATGTACTCACCTATGAGCAATTTGAACTGGAACCTGATCTGTCTTATTGCGAAGATCCCTTTAGGATTCTTGATAAAAGAGAACATGTGTTGAGAAACCGGACAACTCGTCTAGTAAAAGTTCTATTGAGAAAGAATAAGATGGAAGAGGCAACGTGGGAGCCCGAGGAACTTATGATGTAGAACGAACCGAGTCATTTCATGCAGTATTATTCTCAAAATTTCATGAGAAAAATTATTTGAAGGAGGGGAGAATGTAACACCCCAAGCATCCAAGGTACACTTCTCTTTGAATAATACAGTAGCGTGTGTTATACGCAACTTCAAGTTTTAACACACACCACAACCAATCAAACTAGCCGTATGAATAGTAATACCCAGTTTTTAAAATTTTATAAATTTTATCTTTCAAAATGGTCCTCTTTTTGGATTTGGTATAATGAAATTATCCTATGGTGAATTTTTTGGTATTTTTCTAAAAACATTCAATTTTTTATGAATAGTGAAAAACACTGAGTTATTAGTTAAAAACCAACTTTTTATATAAATAATTATTTATTTTATTTAAATTTTTTTTCAGTCAAAATAGATACGTAATACCTATATAAGTTCAATGTAATTCATTGAAGTAAGTTATAATAATTGTAGACATATAAACATTTTATTGAACTTTTTACCGCCTTTTACCCACCTCCTAGGAGAATTTGCAAATTCACATAAAACTTAATTTTACCTCTTCTGTGAGTGGAATTTCGAAAATCCAAGAGACACAGTTAATATCAAAGAGTAGAATGTGGTTCAATAAGATAAAAATAATTTTTGGTGAATATTAACGTTTTAATTTTATTTACCACAGTTAAAAGTAAATAGGATATTTAAGGGTAAAAATGATATTAATATTACCCTAACTCATGTCCTAATTCTATTATAAAAGTTTATCTCCACCAAAAACAACATTAGGAATAAAATATTGTCATTTAGGTTCACTTGTATTAGATTAGGACATTTATTATTATTTAATTTGAAGAAGAGTTAAAAGAGTTAAAATGAAAGTTTATTAAATAAAACATATTTAATATGGAGTTTTACATAAGATAAATTAGATTATAAATATTATTTATAAAGATAAAAATATTTTCTACATAATTGTCTTTTATTTATAATTTTTAGATATTAAATAATTTAATTTATTTATAACACAATGGTGATACAGTAATTACCCAATTAATGAAATATTAAAATAATTGATAGTATAAATACACAAATAAATGTAAATTGAGAATTTTTATGAATTCAACTAATTTTATGGGTTATTATGACATGTTATTATTGATTTAATTATGTTCGTTTGAAGTTTTCATGTTTTTATGATTTTCACAAATATCAAATACCAAATAGTGTCAAAATTGACATAAAAGAGGTTATAAAACAAATATTATATTATTAATAGATATTAAATTCCTAAAAAACAAAGGTTCATCCAAGAGACTTATATTATTAGAGTTGTATAATTAATGGACCACTTTGGGGTCTCTTGGATGTTTATAGAATGTTTATTAACTATATAATATAAAAAATACAAATTGACATGGTAAATGTCAAACTAATTAACTAAGAGTTAAAACTAAATGATAAGGTTAATATAGTGACCCAAATCCATATAACACCTATTGGTTGAGTGGTTTTTGACCCATACCCTCCTTAAACATTAAATAATACACTTTTCAGCAATTAGAAACCGAATATGAATTTATTATAAAATAATATTTCTAGCTTTTCCTAAGGTACCCCTCCTCCCCCTTATAAAAGGACACCACTTCTAACCAATTATTCACACTTTCAAAGTATTTTGGTTCGGCCAAAACCTGCCCAAATACTCTTTGAAATTCACTAACTTCAACCTAGAGGCCTTATTTTGATCAGAAAGCCAACCTATGGAGCCATTTTGATCAAATCAAAATGAAGGACCCGAAGAAGAGGTAATGTTTTCACCACCCTTTTTCAAGTTCATTTCTTCATCAACTTCTTCTTTCTTTGTTATTTCTCTTCTAAAATAATAACTCCTATATATTATATATACTATGATGTTATTATACATATGGTACCACCATATTCAGTATTTTATCTATCCTTTTAAGGACATGTCACCATACGTTCGTACGTACGGCTTGCGGTCTCCACGTCGTGGTGTAATTGTTATTCGAAATATTATTATTTGGATGGGTATAATAATGATGTTTAATTCAAGTAAATAATAAATATAACTTTATAATTATTATTTATATATGATATAACATCTAATTATATATTATTTTAATATCAAATGAATGATATTGTCTTTCGTGCGTACGTACGGACTACCATCTCCACGAACTCGATTAGATCCATTCCCCATCGTATCCATTCAAGTATAATTATCATTTGATGATTAAAAATAATTTTTAAGGACTTGATATCATTCTGGATATGAATAATATAAAAACCTATCCATAAAAAATATGTCTTATATAACAGAACATATAAAATAAAATGACTTAGTTAACAACCGAAACGACGATAATTCAAAGATATTATTAACAAAGCCTTGTTAAAAGATCATATATGATATCATATTAATGTATATGATTCTTGTATAACATAAAAACAATTATTTCACCATTATACAGGTGGTTAAACTAACCTCAACCAAGTAAAATTACATGGTAAGGGTTATTTCACAATCCCTTCATTATCCGAGGTTGTTTATACGTAATTATCTACTGGGACCTCTTTATAATCCAAATCTATGTTTCCTAAAATGTGTTTCAAAACATTCTTAATATTTTACAGAATATGGGTTAAATTCATTTATACCCTTTTTTTACTTTTTATAAGAAATTTATAAAGGAATCTTTTCATCGTTTTCCAAACAAGGACCTTTTTAACCTTTTCGATAGAATTAACGTAAGAATGTCTTTTTAACTTATACGGTGGATGTGGCTATTTTCCAATGTTATAAAGTCGTCAATGCTTCCCTTACAATCTTATAAGAAATTTTCAAATTAAATTTTTTATTTAACAATTATGGGAATTTTAAATGATTTCAAAAAAAGAGATATTTCTCTCAAATAGTTTTGATTTCATATATGTCAACATCCTTAGATGGATTTTAAGCGTACTTGATGTTAATTTAAAATGATAAAAAACTTCCATATTTTATTGATAGTTTTGTAATATGTTTGACTATGGATGTGTTATTTTTATACCATTAATTGTTTATGAAGAAAGTGTTGACATTTCGTATGATATTTTTAATACGAATGTTTATGTTATGTTTAAACTTGTTCACATGAGGAATTCATTGGACTTAATAAGTGACTGGTGGAGCCCGCTATTGCTCCTCGATGCATCAGTAGGTATCATGAGACAAACTAGTGTCTTGGAACAAGGCCTTGACAAAATCTTATTTGTATTCTTGGCACGAGGCCTTGGCAACAAGGTTATGATAGTCTGGAATTATGAATTCCATCATTATGAAAGTGGTTATTGATATTTCATGTGATTATTCGATTAGTAGAATATCCATATGAATAAGTAAATGGAATTATTTCATTTTATTTTTGCTATATTATGATGGTGTTCAATTTTAAAAGGCTTTTGTTTGTTATACATTGCCTTAAATATTTGTGCTTAATTATGAAAGTTTCCTCTATATTGTTATCCTTACTGAGCATCTGAGCTCACCCCTTTCAATTTTTTATGTTTCTCAGGATGTGAAGAAGTAATTTATGAATGACCCGCATGGATAGTATAAGGGGACATGAAGACAAGATGTTGTGTCAGTTTTTTTTCTTTATGATGTAATATAAGACTTATGAATATATCTAGTGTTTCCAAGACTACTAAACTAATCGGTATTTTGAGACCTGATTTCTTTTGATCAGTCCAATGTTATGTAATAATCCACTGACTCTGGGAAACTGGGGTCAGGGCATTATAGTGTACACTTGGGTATGTGATGTTGGCCATTTATCCAAAATATATTAAAACTAAGGCTCAATTTAATGCATAAATATCTCTAGGGACTCTAAAAACATAATTAATTAATGATAGAGGAGAAATAATCATATTCATAAGGACCCACATCAATTGAAATTTTCCACATCTCTAAAAAGATAACTTTCATGCGTGGGAACCCACATGAAAATGGATTTACCTTATTTACATCCCAAATCTAAAATGCAATAAATAACTATAAAGTAACATAGATATTGTCATAACTCTTTCAACCTGTATTGATCAACACACATTACTCCATAATGACCCTTATCTATGACGTCATGCCTTTTATCCATCACATGTCTAATAAATAACCTAAGATCATTCTCCCCACACAAAAACCCTTATTCTATGGTGTCTTTTTGAAATGGTATTACATATAACTAGCCCAAAACTTGATCATCATATGTATCACTCATCACAAATTTATTACTATAGGATATACCGTAACATTATGATAACCTCGAACTATATATTTGCAAAACACCAAGTCTTTCATATAACCAATACCTATAAATAAGAAATAATCACAATGTAATTCTTATTCACTAAAAATTATTTTAAAATATTAAATATAATATAAAAAAAATCTTGAGACAAAACTATCTCTCACCAATCAATTATTTATATTCAATGAAATTAAAAAAACCTAGATAAAGTCCATGAACAATTGGATGACCCATTATTCAACCGAAATTAAGATACACAGAAAAAATAAATTAATAAGTAAAATAACGTATTAATGTTACTCTGGGTTATGATAATTATACCTATAATAGTGGGAAAACATTTTAAGCAATGGTTAACAACAAATATTAATGTCATCAATCTTTTTAGTTACGATTCACGTCTAATTAGATACCATAAATTTGAATAGGATGTCAATAAATACATTTAGTGAATAAATTCAAAAATCCTAGAATAATTTCCAATTAAATGAGGCATATTATTACTCTAAAGAATGGGTGTAGTTTACACCATATAATATAATATAATGTTTTTTATGAGAGTTCTTTAACACTCTGTAATATATTTAAAAAATTTTCCATATCACAATTGAGATAAAATATAATATACACCTTTGATAATTCACATCATCGTTACTCTTCAATAGCTCCTTTAGATTTTTAGAAAAATTAAAATCAACAGAAGAGAACCTATATAATCTAATATAACTAAATCCTCATAAATATCCATATAAGGGAAACTATTCACTACATACAACACTTAATATACAAATATAATAATATATTAGATTCTCTCACAAATTTCTTGATGATTTCAATCTAAATAATTGAATTTATTATCAAATAAAAATTATCAATGTATAAAAAAATAAACTAAAGAACTATTTTTGGGGAAAAATAATTTCCACTTCATCACTAATTCTACGAAATGAAGGGTAAATTTTCATTCCTAGTGTATTAACAAATCATGATATCTATATAATTATAGGGTATTTCATCTATCACAACATTAAAAAAAGGTAAATAAAGGTTATCCAATATACATAACTCCTCATATGGAGAGATCATACATTAATCTCATAAAATTCATCCAACTTTCAATGTAATCAATTTTATAATTTTTTACCTTTGTTGTCCATCCCAAATATTAAAATCGAAAACATTCAAAAGAAGTTTACTAAATTACCCAAAATCAAATTATCATTATTCCCCTTAAAAATGTGATGAGAATATTCTTTTTGACACACAATACATGTGAATAATTTTATCATGTATTGTCTCGAAAAATTTTAATAACAAAAATTACCATAAAAATAGTGATATAAGGAATTATTTAAAATTTTGAACGACTTCCTCATTCCATAGATCAAAAAATTATATAAAGGATATCTATGATATCCAAAAACACATTTTCATCATATTAGTCTCATGGTCATTAATACTTTCCCAATAATTTTATCACACTCCAACATCAATATATTTCATTATGCAAACATCATGGACATATAAGGGTTATCTATCAATTAATCACGTGTTCTCCTAAAATATCACATTACCACCTCAATCAATTTTCATAGTTACTAGAACCAATCCAAAAAATGCATTAGAATATTTAAATAAAAACTATATTAAACAAATTAATAGATTGTTCATTAATCTATGTCTCAATAAAAGTAATTCTATAACATTATTAATGAATTCCATTAATTAAACAATTACTTATTCCACTACTATAGTATTTTAATCCTGATCACCAGTAGGTATCACATGATATTTCTCTTTTTCTTCGGCATTAAGTAGTTTCTGATGTTTATCATCACTGTTAAACATTATATTCAGTCACTTATTATCTTAAGGAAAATTTGACTTTCATATATATAATTGATTTTTGTGGGTATATTTTTGATAACCTTCTCTCTATTCACAACTTCAGTTACCTTCATCCCATTACATCAGTATTCCATCTCTATATGACCTACATTTCCACATTTGAAACATTTACCAGTTCTGTATCAACTATCACCACTATGCTTCATTCCAAAACATGAGCATAAATAAAATCTAATATTATTATCTCCATAGTGTTTAGTGTTTCCTTTGAATTATATCCTTATTTTCATATCATAGCCATGAGATAATTATGAAATTCAGTCTCCCTTTTTGAAAGAATAATATTGGGAAGGTACTAACTGAATAATAAGTTATGGAATTCATCCAAATCCATGGATTCAATATTCTATTATTCCCTCATATTATTGATAAATTGACTCCAATTATTTTCACTACCTTCTATGAAATAAATTTGTAACGTAAATTTTTCACTTTATGAACAACAATGAATGAAAAATATTTTCTCAAGGGTATAGATCCATTTCTCAGCAACTAGTGGATTAGTTAATCCCTTAAATGATGGTGGTATTTACCTTAATAATGATTCATGAAAATGTTGTTCCATTCATTGGAATTTTAAAGAATTCCATGATTCATGGATTAATATGGTTTTTTGGTCATAACAATTAAGTTTTTCATTCCATCGTCCAAAACATTTTGTTTCTCATGATGACCATCATTCCATTTTCAAATTAGGTTCTATAAGGTTTCTACCATTGACTAAAAACAAATGTGTAGTCTTAGTAGCACTAATCAAAGGGGTAAAACAACATAATGAATGGATATTACTTTCAGTATATAACATATTATGCTTAATACTATGTTATCCCTGATAATGACCAAAATTTTATAATTATAACCTATACTTAGACTTATACATTTGGGTCTTACAAAGTATTTCCCATCCTAGTTCCCATAAGATGAAAAATCCTTCTTACATATAAAAACTATAAAAACCTACATGAAAAATAATTCATTTTATAGGAACATTTGATACACTAGAAAAAAAAATACATGAAAACCATAATAGTATAGTGCCTTTGTAAACTTGGAATTCATTCTTCTATTTTGGTGAAATATCCTCAATGTTTCCCAAAAATAGATTACACTTTATCACCCTATATAAAACCATTATTTATAACTAGGGAAAAGAAAATATTAAAAAAGGGTGATATCAGATTCTCATTTGGGGTAACAAAGAAATATATAAATCATATCGTAATCAAGATATAAAAGAACCTTGAAAAGAATTGAAAATTGCATCCTACATATCAAAGAATCATGATATCATGTCATGGGGTAAAACATAGAACATTATAAAGAATTAAATAACATATTACAAAAGAACAAAACATAATACATGAATTTTTTTTAAACATATAAGCATAAAAAAATTATTTTTATATAAGGATAACAATAATGACCATCATAGTAGACAATGTCCACTACTAAATCAAGTTAACTCCCCATTATTGCCATATATTACTGAACTGAGTTTAATATCAAATTTTCACCTATTACTGAAGCAAGTTTCCTCTAATTCTAGTCTTGTATTACTGAACAAGGTTTCCTCACATCCCAGTCTTGTATTACATAACCGAGTACACTTTTTGTTTTAGTCATATATATCTTATGGGATATAAATATTTACCCAATTTATTGTTGAGAGATATAGGTCCCACCATTAACATAATGAAAAACTGGCATATGTGATAAACAATAATATAAAAAATTTATTATATTAGATTCTATAAAATGAAATTTGTGTAATAAACATCATTCAACCACAACATAACCACTAAAAAATGCGTTTTATAAATATCATTCTGTCATAAATATAAATAAAAATAGAGAAATAATAAGGTTATAAACCATAAATAACATAAATTTTTTTATTTTATATATAAAATAATATTTATAGATCATTTGAAAATACTTATTGGGGAAGTTAAATTCTCTTCTTTGAAAACATTTTATTTCATTAAAATTCCATTTAATATTAAATCAAAACATTTCCATTGAATATAATCTTATTTGAAATTACTATAATCTTCATGGAATTAAGATATCATGAAAATCATAAAAATATGTTCACTCAATATATGTTAAAAAAATATTCACATACTTTTTAAAAAAATTTAATAAGGTACCTCATTCAGAAAATGATAAAAGATTCCTTCTAAAAAGAATAGTCAAAATTAAAACGTGCGTAAAAATTACATTAACAATAGAATAATAATAATAAATATGTTTAGGATTAGTTTTTTTAGAAACATTTATATGAAAGAGAAATTTTCCTAAAAAATTTACTTTCATTTTAAAAATACATGATAATAATGAGATCGTCAAAATAACCCTTTCACTTTACAATCAATAGGATTGTTTTCCCCATGAATGAATGGAATTTATATGGATATATAAATTACATAAATATTGAATATATGACTCATATAATACATTAATGGAAAATATATACACTATGCAAGGAAAAAAAATTTGTATAAGGAACGTGTCACACAGAGATAAAAGTGAGACAAAAACCAATTGCCGAATGTATTAACCTAATTCATATAAATTAAAACATATTTTATAATAAATTAAATTATATTATAAATTTTTCAAAGAACCATATTCATTATATAATAACTTATATTATCTACATTTGACTTTATATTACTCTCTTTTTAACAACTCTATGTCAATGTCATATTTCATGTAACAACCGATTTGTTTTTCCTTCATGTTTTGTCTTGTAATCCTATGCTATTTACACATATCATGATTTTATAATCTCCATAATGATACCTATGATATATGTATAATATATTCTGTATATATTAATTCATTGTGATTCATTAAATTTGTAGATTGAACATAAAATACATCGTTCCTGGACACAGAACAATGTTTTCATTTTAATATCATATTAACCTAAAGAAATATGAAGGATATATTATCATTCCAAAATACATTTTATGTTATATATGTCATATATATTCATAAAATTAATCCATATAACCATCTATGTGAAATATATATGAAATACGAATCACATCGGATCTTGGAGATGATATGTTATACGTAGGCATGAGTGACATTATCATTTACCAGAAGTCTTGATTAAAAAAGGAAGATATTATATTATCATTAAATGTGTATAATTATTTCATAAATATCATTTATAAAAATTAAACCTATCATAGTTCTATTTAATAAAACATGGTAATTGAAAATGAATTATATCGCTACATGTAAAAGATATGCCAGATAGACCAACAAGCGAAACATTCATTTGTCATTAGATGTGAAATGGGATATATAAAAATGTGTACATAATAATAATAAAATTTCTTAATATTTATAATTAATTATCATGTTATTTTATATATATCATGGATTTATTGGAGGTCCAAAAGTTTATAAAAATAGAGTGTTCGTTAAGAGCGATTATATCTTCTTCGAAACGACAACATAGATCTCCTCTAACAGGCTCTAGAGTTTGTATTTTGGGAAGAAAATAACCTATTGAATACGTATTGGGAAGTGTATAAAATAATTTGGAATACATTGGTTGATCAATAAGGATCAAATTTGTTTGTGGAAATGAAGGATAAGGTGCCATTTTATAATTGAGTTCAGGGGAACTTTTTTAATTACAATAAATATTAAGTAAAATTAAATTCAATTTCTATTCAAATCCCACCAAAACATCATGTATTTTAATCTTGGTTGATATGAGGATATAATTGTATCAACTAATAAATTTTATAAGTTTTTTGGTATTATTGTAAACATTATTATTTTGGTCAACCCTTAGTTAACCAGTTTAAAATTTAACCAATGTAACAACTTTTTTAATATTAAAATGTGGAAATGTTTACTTATGTGATGTAATTTCGACCACATATGAAAAATTAATAATATTTAACAAAATATTATAGTTTTTTTATGTTTAAATATTATTGATTATTTTTTAATGCTTTAATAAAATATATTTTTTTATAAAATTTCGTTAGAATGGAATTAGAAACTATTCATTACTTGTAATTTTAAATAATTAAATATAACTAGTTAAAAAAGAAATAAATATATAATTATTTTCCTAAGGGTTATAGATCATAATTAAAAATAATTTATAATATTAATTATCACATATTTTATTTATTTTAATATGTTTAATTACATTTATTTGATATTTCCATTAAAAATATTACTACTATATTTGTATTGGGTAATTATTTAATATACTTCTTAGTTCACTAAAAATTAATAATAAAATACCATGATGAATAAAAATATTAATTATTTTATTATAATTTTTGTAGTTAAATATATCTTTTGGGTAACCATATATGAAAAATGATATAATAATTAAAAAATTACTGTTATATATTTTGATTTTATAAAATAAAATATTATAAATGTCATATTCAAATATTGGTGGTCCAAAAAGATATAAATAAATTTATGTCATTAATATATGTTTATTTATTTAAATATTTACATTAATAATCATTCATAACATGATTTTCCCATATGTGGACACAAATGGGATATTTATTATAATGAATGTGACATTTTGTGTCTTTCGTTAATTTAAATATTATATAAGTCATTTTCTAAGAAAAGTGTCCATTAGAAAACTTAATTTTGATACATATGTGTTTAGGTTCTAACTTTCATTATTCAATAAAAGTTTTCATTTGTACGAACCATTTTATAATATTTGTAAATTTCTTTAACTAAAATTATCAAATTTTTCTTTTACTTTGATAATAAAATTTACCATGGTTACGATTCATGTTGTCCAAAATCAAAAGAGCCCAATCCACTAAATTTAGTGCATAAAATTCAAAATTTTCATCCATTTTTATGAATTCAAAAAACATAAGATGGTGAATTTAATTTAATTTAAAATTGGTAAAACACCATCAAAAATTGTTTTTTGGAAAATACACATTTAAAACATAAACAAATGATA
The DNA here is from genome assembly GCA_963277665.1 of Viscum album. Classification (NCBI taxonomy): domain Eukaryota; kingdom Viridiplantae; phylum Streptophyta; class Magnoliopsida; order Santalales; family Viscaceae; genus Viscum; species Viscum album. The sequence goes on from OY728138.1 coordinate 1,411,712,735, forward strand.
ATAAAATCATGTATAATATCCTTTACTATAAACATAATTTTATTATTTTTAATTAATATTAAAAAAATTTATATTAATTTAATCCAAAACTTACTTTTACATTTTAAAACATTAAATAGAAATACACCTTTTTATAAAAAGCTATATTTTAATTATTTATCAAAATCATGAAACATCATAAAAAATGAAAAATGTTCACCCATTGTAAATTTGGTATCCTAATTTCAAATAAGAATTATATTTTGTCACATATAATTTATAAAATAATAAAAAGAAATATTAAAAAAATTTCTTCTTCAAAATAATCTAAAAATGTCTTTTTAGAGAAAAACTTATTTTAGGAATAAAATTGATTTTGTTAAATCATTCAATAATACACATAATATGAATGTTAAAAATAAGATTTAATATATTATAAATATATTTTAGTAATATAATCCAACAATAGTTATATTTTATTTCTAAAATTCACTTGTGCACATTTAAATAGTTTTTATGAAAAAAATATTAATAAAAAGGGTTTAACATTAATTTATAATTAATTAGTCATAGAATTTAATATACAAGTTTAAAACATTTTTTTGTAATTAAATTAATCTTTTTCAGACCTGCTATTCTATGTAATTGGTTGTAATTATCTGTTTTTAATAACTATAATAATATAATGATGTTTTATTGAAAATCAATGTTGCATATAACGCAAGATAAGCTGGTGTTGTGTGTAGTAAAAGATTAAATTGGTTTAGAATGAAATGAATGATAATAAATTTATCAGATTATTTTAATATCTATTCCATAACAATATCATGATGTTACATTCTACACCCTTTAAATCGAACTTTTCCCTCAAAATTCATCTGGGTTACCAATGGTTTAATTCTTAAAGGTTCCTTTCAAAAAAACCCCAAATGTAAAACTGAATAAAAAAACAACCATATAAAATAGAAATTTGTAAACATGATAGTAATAAAAAATAAATATTAACTGGGTTTCCACATATGATAACATAGGTGGAAAGTGAAAAATTGTACATTGATGAGAAATATAATTATCATATTTTGATGGTGAATGATAGAGAACAAGGTGAAGAGAAATTTAACAATAAAAATGATATATATTTGACGACCCCATGGACCAACTGATTCATTAGAAAATAATGTACTAGGATATCATTTTTGGGTATCATGATCCTTTCCATGGAGTTTATGAATTTTTATGAGAGGAAATACTTACCTTACATCATAATTATAATATCATTATTTTGTTCTATCTTGATTAATTTCTACTTCGTCACATATTCCTTCAAGTGAAGATAATTTTTTTCATTTGGGATGCATTTGAATAGCATGACATCCATAAAAGTATACATAATTCCATCTATCATAACATCACAACAAAATTGTTTACATGTGTTATCCAAAATACATAAGTCCTCATATTTAGATATAATAGTTTAATCACTAAATCCTCATCCAAATTTCAATTTAATGATTTTTGTAAATGGTTTACATTATTATCCTTCAATAAGAATAAAATACCAAAAATATTCAAATAAGGCAACTCAATTTCCAAAATAATACGCTCAATTAATCCCCTGTAAATAATTACATATGTAATGTCTTGGATTTTTGTGTATTATTTTTAAATATTATATGGAATTATTATGGACCAAGCATGGAGAGAACACATCATTCCAGTTCCTGATGAGCCCAGAATGGTGGTTTTATAATTTTTATGCTAAATAAGTTTTCGGGTGTGTATGGTTGTGGAAATTTCTAAACGAATCCCTAGAAAAAAATATAAGGGCACCATTGCTTCCGAAACAATGAAAATACCTATGAAAATACCTAACCTCGACTGGCGTGAGTCGAGGGAAAAAGGTAAATTTATGATTTAAAAAAAATAAAATAAAATCCAAAAAATTGAACAGTTTGTGATATTTTTTATTCAGAAGGATCTGTTGAATCATAAAAATGTGGAAAATATTTTGATAATTAATACCACGCAATAATTACTCAGAAACAGTAACGCAGACTCATTGATACCACAACGCAACGAGACAAAAAAATGTGTTCTTTTCTTTTAATGGGTAAATATAATATTTGTCATTGGTAGAAGATAGAGATAAGCTATGTTGAATTCAAAGAATTTTTGAGAGAACACTCGACGACGAACGACTGTGAATCAAAATTCTAAATCTCAATGCCAATAAGGTTGAAGGATCACGACGGCGATTAAAGTGCAATCTCTTCATCAGTGATTGATACCTCTTAAAGTTAGGGGTTTGTTATTTTAATTTTGTTTTTTCCTCATTCTATAATTAAATGACAAATGCAGATCAACCAATGAACACGTTGATATGAAGATCGTGCGTTCTTAAAGGAGGGTTTTTATTGGGATGATTCTGGCGATTAATAGATGATGTTAAAATCCATGTTTTGATCCCTTATGTTTAATCCTTCTAATAGGATTGGATCAATGCCGTGACGAATGACAGCAGAGGATCATTTTTATTTTTTGGTTTGGATTTCTTCTCCCTCTTTTTACCATGTGTTCATAGCTTTCTTCATCGGGTGACAATCAATGGATCGTTGCACATCGGGTCTACCACACTACTATCACATTTTTGAGATCTGAAATCGTGAAGACCTAGTAGAGGTGTGATGAAAATGGCAGATGATGAATCTTCTCAGATCGGGAATGATCATCCTTCTAGAATTCTTCACGTGGGTGAATCGATATGCATTTTTGGGACCGATCAGAGGACTGGAAACAATGAAGTTGACTTCAGGATGTTGGGATTCCTAGAATCTAGAGTTTCAAGGAAAATGGATCGTTGGAGCCAAGATTATAGGTTCACCGAGGAATTATGTAGTAGTTCCGCTATTATAGAAATTTACCGAACACACGGTGTGTATCCCAATGAACACGCCTTGTGGACGGGAGGTGGTAACAAGGTTTCACACATGGAAAGTGATAAAGATCATGATGTGTTTTTAAATTAACATTGTGTTTGGGTCCTTATGCTTGACTCGATGTGTATCCCAGGGATACTCAGATATGGGGTGGGGTATATGGTTGTGTACTCAACCACACAGCCATAAAAGGCCTAGTTCATGGGTTACCCCATTTACCGGTCATGGGTTGTGACCCATGGGTTAAAGCCTTGTACGGGCACATGTCCAGCGTACATGGAGTCCTCCCCATATAGAGGAATACGGAATGTCACTCCCTGACATGTCGTGTATATATTATTCTACATGAAAATCCTTCTGATACGAGCCATTGTACAAAGGTAGTACCTAGGGTCAGATGATAGGGTGTGTCACCTTTCTACACATAGTGTACTTTTTAGTACATGGATTGATCTTCTTGTCCACCTAATCATGGAAATGATTCATTTGGGTTAGTGAACCTTTTTCTCCTTCCCATGAAGGTCAGATATCATTTAATTTTTCAGAAGTATGATCCCATCATCAGGAAATTATGGGATAGAGTTGGGTATCCCTCTGAGAGGCCCAGTGGGAGATCCTCTATCCAATATTGACCATAGGTAGAGTCAGGTATCGACATGACAATGAACACAAGGCACTGATCCTCTACCTATAATTTGAATAAGTATGAGTCTTAGTATCCTCCAAGGCCCTGGAAGTCATCCTCATCTATGTATCGAGATCTTTCCCCACTTAAGAGTTTGTTCTTCAAAATTGAGTGTATCTATCTCTCATGACTTTTCTCGATAGACAATATTTCTTGTAAGAAAATCCCCAGATCTATCAAGATCATGGAGTATGTTCACCAGGATGAGTGATTCATGTAATATTCATCTTGAAACCCTAAAGGGATATTCTTATGTTTGACTTGTCTCTAGACTATAGGTCTGGGTTTTGAGTATATTGGGATTGTGTTCTCCTAATATATGTTCAGTAGACATATATTCTGTAGAAGTGACTTTACTTTTCCTTTGTGTATTACTTTGTGAATTTTGGGTTTTTCTACTGAGTATAGTTATACTCACCCCTACCCCGGCTCTTCCCACACGTATCATTTTTTTACAGAGGAGCAACCTTTTGACAGAGTCCATGGAGAACTAGGACATGACTGAGATTTTTGAGTCTCATATAGGCTAAGGTGTTCCTAGGGATATGAGCATCAGTCTCCATACATCATTGTGTTTACAAGTTGGAAATTGTAGTTTTCATAATCATGTTTTTGGTGGGATTGTATTGTGGCCCAGTTTACTTTTAGTACATTACTTCTCATCATACTCTATTGGATGGGTTTATTTGAATGCATGCATTTTGTTCCTTAGTGGGATTTTTAGATTTTAGCATTGTGTGGGCTTGGAGATGTGCACATGTGTACACATATATAGAAAATTCCTCCCATGTAAGTAATATAACTACTCGGTGCAACTCACTAGCCCCTAACCTTTCAGACGTGGGCTTGGGAAGTCATGGAGCAGGCCCCACTTGGAGGGGTCGTTATAGAGTGGTATCAGAGGTTGTCTGTTCTACCTTAGTACCAAGAGTCAGTTATATTGGATTAGGGAAACTATGTTAAGTGTTTTTAGCTTAATCTTCAGGCCAGAGACTCTAGTGTGGGAGCGGGTGGCTAACTTATACATACGACAGAAATTGGATAACATGCTTTTCAACTCGGTACATGAAAACACAAGTTACGGGGAATTAAGATATCAGTACTTGCATAATTTAGGACTGGTTTTGTTTTCCATGTCCTTTATGTCAGCTATCTAGATATACTCATTGACCATGTTACATCTTGTTCTTTATAGGATGCCTCCATGATGCATACCTACTAGGATTTAGCTATGCGATCATGAGGATGAACCCCATCAGTGATGAGGCTTCGATATAGGGACCGATTCTCTAGGCATAGCCCCTAGGATGTGTACCTATTATACGCCCACCAACGGATCAACCCGTGGTACCTGCAGTACCAAATGATGTGGGGCTCATTCTGAGAACACTCCATGAGTTCCAAAGACAGTGACCCCTCAGGTTCTAAGCTGAGCCCGACACTCAGGCGGTTGAGGAATTGCGTGAGGTGGTAACCAGAGTTTTCTGTCTTGGGAGGACACCGACAAACCAGATGGTGATCCTAGGAGTGAGCCTTCTTCAAGGTTCAATGAGACGATGGTGGATTATAACCACACAGATTCAAGATGAGGATACTCATTCCTGGATGGAGTTTGAGTGACTCTTTATGGAGGAGTTCTCACGGGTTACACTGAGAGCAGTGTGTTTGTAGGAGCTTCTTCAGCTCCAACTGTAGAGTTTGATAGTGGAATAATATTCATCGTGGTTCACCAACCTTGCCAGGTACTCGATGGATATGGTAAGGGATTATTACATCATTTCTAGGACATTCTCACGAGGTTTGCGACGGTAGATCTGAGCTAGTGTTGTGCCTCTCTACATTCCAACATATGCTAGAGTTCTCTACCAGGCCATCGTGATCGAGATCTTATTGGCGAAGCAGTGATAGCCGATGGCAGTCAGCAGTAGATAGATTGGCGTGGAGCCATCGATAGAAGGGAGCCGACGTCATGCTTAGGGATCAGGACATGGAAGATGTCAAAGGAGGACCCATGATATGGCATTAATAGTCCATGACTCTCAGGCTGGATCCAGTAAGCCCAGGGAGATGCGATTCAACTCGTGCGATGGTAGGGGAAATCTCGCAAGAGATTGTCTGACCTATCAAGCTGCTGATAGGGAGGTGGTGGATGGATCACCAAGGAAGAGGTAGAGAGTGGAGTAGATAGACCCTCCAGGCATCAGATGTGGAAGAGGAGTAGGGGAGCTGCATGTGGTGTAAAACACTTTGATCTACTTCCACCACTACCATAGGAAGATTGCACCATACTCAGGGAGCTGGGGGACAGGGGGGACAACTACATCCAATCCAGTTATACGACCTAGGGAATCTTGGTATGATGTGTGGAATGATCAATGTGTTCTCTACCTTAGCTTCCATAATTATAGATGTAGTTTCTATTATTTCCTTCCTTGCCACAGGTCTTGTGAAAACCCCTAAGATTCTGGTAGGGCCATTGACATGATCTTTATGATTATAGATACCTATGGGGAAGACTCGATGATCAGACATGTTTGCATACAATGTGATCTTACCCTTGGAGTCATGATTTTTTGTTGGAACCCCTTGGTGGAATCGTTGATCCTTATGACATCATTCTTGGTATGGATTGTTTATCCTTGGTCCATGCCCATATTGAATGATTTAGGCGAAGAGTGTGGGGTGTCCGCAATGATGTGAAGAGGTTTTCCTTTGTCAGTGAAAGGGAGACCCATGCCGTATAGACTGGGTTTATGCATAAGAGTGTACAGTAGATCACTCTTGTGTTTGCTAGCAGTAACCTTGGAATAGTAGATGTTGTGAGCTTCCATTTCCTAGCAATATTGGCAAAGTACGAGGGGTTATTCCCAAAGATGTTACATGACTACATCCCCACCATGAAATCGACACCTGCATTGACATACACCCCGAGAAGATGCTGATTTCCTCAACAGCATATCATATGGCTCCCTCAGACCATCACGAGCTAAGGGTCTAGATGGAGGATTTGCAGAGGAAGGGTTTCTTGAGACCCAACATTTTACCATAGACAGCCTCAGTTTTAGTTCCCAATAAGGCATATGCGAGTTTGAGGTTGTCTGTGGATTACCGGTGCCTGAACTAGGTGACAGTGAAGAACAAGTATCCACTACAGAGGATCGATGACTTGTTCGAGCAGTTGAGAGGGGAATATTGGTTCTCGATGGCTGATCCTCTGTCAGGTTACCACCAATTATGATTATTGGATGAGAATATACCAAAGAAGTCTTTCAGATGCTGCTACAGTAACTATGTGTACATGGGGATGCATTTTGGCATGACGATCACCCCTAGAGTGTTCATGGGACTTATGAACTGAATATTCCATCCATACATGGATGGGTTCGAAGTGGTATTCATCGACGACATCCTTTTGTACTAAATGTCAAAGAAGGAGCACATGAGACACCTGCGGATGGTTCTGGACATACATCGAGAGAACCAAATTTATGGAAAGATCTTGAATTTCTAGTTCATGATTTAGGAGGTCCATATCCTAGGGCATCTCATTTCATAAGATGGAGTCATTGTGGACCCATCCCTGGTGGAGGAAGTGTTATCATGGGAGACCCCTCAGAGCGAGAAAGGTACGGAGCCTCCCTAAGATGGCATGATATTGCAGGAGTTCATTAATGATTTCTATTCAATATCAGCACTGATGAAATCCATGACCAGGAATCAAAAACCCATCATTTGGACGGATAAGTGCCAAAAGTCCTTCGAGCAGTTGATGTATAGTTTTATGAGTACCCTGATTTTCAGATTACTTGAGCACACAGTTTTCTACAATGCATTGGGGACTGGGCTTGGCTGGGTCATAATGTAGAGAGAGGTAGTGATTACTTATGTTTCATGAAATCTTATGCCTCATGAGCAGAACTATGAAACACATGATCTTGAGTTAGTATTAGTACTCACCGCGTTGAAGATGTGGCAACAATACCTTGTGGGTGTTAAATTCATTATCTACTCTGACCACAATATCCTAATGTACAATTTCTCAAAGAAGGATCTGAATCTGAGATAGAGGTGTATGTTATAGTTCCTCCAAGACTCTGATTTAGAGATCTTCTAAACTCATGGGAATGGGAACAAGGAGGCATATGTTCTTAGTAGGGGATAATTCTCATAGGTGTTGAGTGTGGCAATTGAATAGATGGCCTCATTTTAGTTATCCTTCATAGATGGAGAGTATACAGTTTACCTTCAGTCGATGGTTGCAACCCCAACCCCTCTCTTACAATGAGTTTGGGAGGCATAGATTGGGGATGTCGACTGTGAAACTTTACATGCTCAGTTATCCATAGGTCATGATCCTGATGTATATTCACATGGTGGGGAGCACGTAATTATGTTCAGAAGACACCATGTCATACCAGTGTCGTTGTAGGTAGAGGTCTTGACGGTTTTTCATAAATCCCCCTTGGAGAAACATCCTGTAGTGTTGAAGATGTACCATGTTCGTTGATGAAAGTGTTGGTGGTCAGTAATGAAGAGGGTAGTAGCAGAGTTCGTTTCTTGTTACCTTATGTGTGCGAATGTGAAGGAAGATTACCAGGTACCTACTAGATTAACTCACCCCTGGAAGTTCACAAGTATAAGTGGGATGGAATATCGATGGACATCATGATGTGCTTACCACGGATGTCCAAGGTGCATAATTCTATCTTTTTGATCGTTGACCAACTCCCCATGATGGACCACCTCCTAGTTATCAGAGAGCAGAATTCTGTAGGGATCATGGGATGCCAATATGTGAAGGAGATGGTTCGGTTTCATGGAATCCCTTTGATGATAGTATCAGATTGTGAGTCCCTCTTTAAATATCGGTTGGGTAAGGGATTACTGGAAGATTTTGGGACTTAGCTATGCTTGAGAACTGTGTTCCATCACCTTACTGATGGTCATATGGGGAATACCATTAATGTTTTGGAGGATATGTTGCGGGCCTATATCTTGGATTTAGTCTCTATTTGGAGGACCACCTACCACTAGCAGACTTTTCATAAAATAAAAACAACCAATCCCCATTAGTATGGAACTGTTCGAGGCCTTATATGGGTGTCCCTCCCCGGTCCCCACTTTGTTGGACCGACCCCAGGGAGTCAGCACTCAAGGGTCTAGAGTTGGTGCAAGCTACCACTGAGAAGGTGGAAATCATCTAGTAGTAGATGAAGACTGGACAATGCCTGTAGAAGTCATATGTTGACAGACGATGGAGACCTCAGGAGTTTTAGGAGGGATATCATGTCTTCTTTTGGGTCTCACCTCGATGAGTGTTGCAGAGATTTGGATGGGGTGGCTAGTTGTCTCTGAGATTCATCATACCTTTCCAGATACTGCACATAGTTGGTGAGATTGCATACCGCCTCGATCTACTGCCATAGTTACATTGGGTAGATGATGTCTTCCACGTGTCATAGCTGAGGACGTATGTGCATGACCCATCACACATCATTGAGTGGGGCGAGATCGACATTGAATATGGAGTGACCTTTGCTGAGTACCCGGTGGAGATCGAGTATTGGTAGGAAAGTATCTTCTATAGGCGATCGATTACCTTGGTGTGTGTCCAGTGGAAGCCTGAAAATATTCAAGAGATCCCATGCGAGCGGGAGGCATAGATACTTGGCCAGTACACACATATTTTTGAGTAGACTTTGTTTTTGGATTTTTAGATATGAAAATCCTCAAGGTTGGGAGAGTGTAATTTCTCGTATTTTCGGTGAATTATTTTTAAATATTATATGAAACTATTAAGAGACCAAAAATGGATATGGAATATCATTCTGTGGGCCGATGAGCTTAGAATTGGGGTTTGTGCTTTTTTTAAGCTATGTAAGTTGTCGGGTTCACGTGGTTGTGGAATTTTCCAAACAGATGCCATGAATACAAATTTGGGGGAACCATTGCATTCTGGACGTGGAATTTCCCAAAGAATTAGCCAAAACTCAACCGGAGCGAGTCACGAGAAAATATTAAATTTCAAACGATTTTAGTAAAATCAAATAAATTAAAATATTACAAAAGGTATATTTTATTTCTTTTTTATTCGGAATCATCCGTTGTAGCGTAATGATGAGGAAGTAGTTTCGATAATGAATACCAAGACATAATGGCTAAAAAAAGCAACACTGACTCATTAATTCTGCATCACAATGGGACATAGAAACATGTTCCCCTATTATTAATGGGATAATATAATGTTGGTCATTGTTAGGCGATTGAGATAAAATCTGGTTAATTCATGGAATTTTGGAGAGAACTCTCAACGTCGAATGACTGTGAATCAAAAGTGTGAATCGCTACACAAATAGAGTTGAAGGATCTCAACGATGATGATAGAAAAAATCCCTTCATTAGTGATCGATACCTCCTCAATGTTGGGGTTAGTTATTTTGATTTAATTATTCATCATTCTTCAATTAAATGACAAACGCAGATCAACACATGAACATGTTGATCCACAGATCACGCATTCTTGCAGGAGGGTTTTGATTGGGATGATTTTGGGGATTAATCCACAATGTTGAAATCCTTGTTTAGATCCTTATACTTAATCCTTTTAATGGGAGTATATCAACTCTGTGACAAATGATGGAAGAGGTTTATTCCACTTTTGTGGTTTGGATTTCTTCCCCTACTTTTTAACCCGCGTTCTTCATGGGATGATGAATAACAGATTATTGTGCATCTGTTCTGTAACACAATGATCCCATTTTAGAGATCTGACATCATGATGACCTTGTAGTGGTTCGACGAAAATGGTGGATGAAGAATAATCTCAGATCGGGAGAGACCATTCTTCGAGTTTTCTTTACATGAGTGGATTGATAAGTGTTTTCGGGGACGATCGGAGGCCCGAAAACAACGTAGATGACTTCAGGACATTAGGTCAACATAGAGTCTGATGTTCCATGGAAAAAAGAATGTCAGAGCAAAGATCAGAGGTTCACCAATGCATGGAGAAGCAGTTCCATGATTCTATAAATTTCTGGAACACACGACATGTATCTCAATGAACACACTACGAGGACCAGTAGTGGAGACTAGGTTTTTCATGCAGAAAGTGATGAATAACATAGCGTTTTCATTGAATAACATGGTGTCTGGGTCCTTATGCAGGACTTGGCGTATAACCTATGGATACATGGACACAGGGTAGGTTACACGACTGTGTACTCCACCACATGGCCAAACTAGGCTGGATGCATGGGTTAACCCGTTTACCGATCACTGGGGTTGTGGCACATGAGATGAAGTCGTGTGTGGGCACATGGACAGCGTACACAGAGTCATCCCCAAATAAAGGAATACAACGTGTCACTCCCTCACATGCCATGAATACTGTATATCTTCTTCTACATGACAAGCCTTGTGACATAGGCTATAGTATACATGTGGTAACCTTGGTCGGAGAACACAACGTGTGACCTTTCTATAGGTCGTGCACTTTTTAGTACACGGATTGATCTTCTGGTCCACTGTATGTTATACATGTTTCAACTGGGTTAGTGCCACTTTTTCTAATTCCCGTTATGGTCAGGTATTGTTTCCTTTTTCAAGAGTATGATCTATTCAAAATGACTTTAGGGATATAGTTAGGTATCCCTCCGAGAGACCCAGAGTGAGATCCTCTATACATTCTCGATCATATGTAGAATTTCGTATCGATGTTACTATTGAGAAAGGGAGCTGATACTCTACCTAGAAGCTGAATCCGAATGATTCGTGGTATCCACCAAGGCCCTGGATGTGATCCTCATCTGTGTATCATGATCTTTCCCCAGTCAAGAGTTTGTTCTCTAGGAATAAGTGTATCTATCTCTCGTGACATTTCACAAGAGACATTACTTCTCGAATGGACATCATCAGAGCTATTAGACTGGTGGAGTGAGTTCTCCTAGACTAGTGATTCATGGATTCTTCAATCTGAAACCCAAGAGGGGGTATGCGGTTTTGAGACTTTTCTCTAGACTACAGGTTTGGGTTTTGAGTATATCTAGATTGTGTTCTACTATTATATGTTCAGTAGACATATACAATGTAGAGCTGACTGTACTTCAACATTGTCCATTTCTTTGTGGTTTTCAGGGTCTGCTACTAAGTATTGTTATACTCACCCCGACACTAGATTTTCTCACATGCATCGTGTTTTGTGATGATGAAAAATCTTTTGACAGAGTCTAAGGTAGACCAGGATAGGACCAAGAGTTCTGAGTTCCAATTGGGATTAGGTGTTCATAAAGCTATGAGCAGTAGTTTCATAAATTCTTTGTGTTTATAGGTTGAACATTCTAGTTTTTAGACCCTTGTTTTTAATGGGCTTGTATTCTAGCCCATTTTACATTCAGTACTTCACAACCCGTTGTACTCTGTTGATCGGGTTTACTTGTTTGCATACATTTTTTTCCTTAGTAGTTTTTTAACATTTCACCATTTGCAGGCTTGGAGAAGTGTCAGTGTGTACAATAACTTAGGAAATACCTCCCACATCAGTAATATGCATACTCAATTCTAGTTACCAGCTTCTGGCCTATTGGCAGCGGTCCTGGGGAGTCATGGCATGCGCCCCACTAGGACGGATCATGACAACATATATCTTAATTAACACATAGTAAATATGAAATTAATGTTTTCACTTATTCTCTAAAAAATTGTAATATCCAAAATTACCATTAAACCATATTGAAATCATTCATTCTATAAAAATTTAACTCTTTACAAAGACGATAAATCTAAAAAATATATAAACACAATACGAGTTATAAAAAACCATTTTTAATCATATCAATGCCAATGTTTTTAATATTATCCCATTTATTTTATCATAATCAAAGATTTATTTATTTATTTATCCCAACATCATGTACCTATTTTGGTTTATCCTTCCCTTCTACTACTTTTCTCCAAAAATGTCACCTTACCCCCTCAATCACTTTTCATGGTCACTAGTACCATTCAACATATGCTTTCAAATAGTTATGGAAAGCCATAGTAGACCATTACATAAATGTTTCATTACTCTATAATAACATTAAAGTATCTAATCAGCATTATTATATAATTACATTACAAAAAACTTAATTATTTCACCACTTCATTTTCACAATCCTTGTCACATATAGTGATCACATGATATTTTCCTTTGTCATCGTTATTAAAAGGTTACTGATATCAATCATCATAAATAACCCTTAGATTTGGCACTTAATTCGTGAAATTTCCATTTTAATTACAGTTGAATATTTCAAGTGTGGGAGTTTTATTCTAGGAAAAAATTTCTCTATTTTCATATTTAGGTGACAAATTCCCATTAAATTGGTATTAATTATTGAAATACCCAACCATTCCACACTTGAAACATTTACCAGTCCCCTTTGGAAAATCTTTTCTATGATTATTCTCATTCTATGAGCATAAAGTAAATCTAATCATCTTCTTGCCTTAGTTTTTAGAGTGTGATTTGAATTAAATAATTTGAATTAAATAATTACTTTCTAATCATAACACTGATATATATTGGAGTCATAAATATAACTTTTTTTAATAAGAATATTGAGGATTTACTATCTGAAAAATAATTTCTTGAAATCATCCCAATCCATGGGGTCAATTTTATCATGTTTCTCAATTTTCTTGTCAAATTTATACCACTTATTCGATTAACCTTCCTAGAGATAAGTGATTAATTTATTTTATTCATTCTGAACAATGAAGAATTAAAACTATCTTTTCAATGGTAAATATCTATTTCATAGCAATTATTTGATCATTCATTCCCCTAATATATGGTGGAAATTTCATTAATATGTTTTTAGTAAACTCATGTACCCTACATTAGTCACTTGAAAGTCTTTAATGATTCATGGGTTGATAAAAAAATTTCATAGCAATGAGGTTTTTTGTTCCATTTTCAATAAAATTATGTTTCTCATAAGGGATTGCAATACCTAAAAAATATGGCTCCTTTTGTTTTCCACCATCTGCTAAAACAAAAAATATATGGTTACTAACACTAATAATTATGGTAAAACACATATTCAATGGAGTGTTCTTTCTATTTATAAAATATTATGTTCAAACCTAGGTTATACATGATCATTATGAAAATTCCATGAATATAAAATATACATAGACATATCCTTAGGGGTCTAACTAATGTATTTACATCATAGTTACCAATTATTGACTAAAAATTTATCTAATACCATCTATAATAACCCTATAATAACATTCTTAGAAATTACAACATTTTTGTGGAATAATTCATAAATTATCCACACTGATTCGAAAAGACCATAATATTCGAGTACCTTTGGAAACATGGAACATATTCTTCCAATGATGTGAATGAACTTCATTGTTTCAAAAAAACATTTCTTCATCTTTAGTACCCCTACATAAAACCATTCTTTATAAATTTGGGAAAATAAAGCATATGAAATGGTTGCTAAAAAATTATCTGTAAGGGTAAAATGGTTATCATATCAAAATCATGGTACATAAAAACATTAAAAAAAATTGAAAATTATATCCTCCATGTCGAATAATATTGATACCATGTCATGGGGTAAATCATAGAATTTCATAAATAATCAACGAAAATATTCCACAAGATTATAATATAAGACATGAAATTATGAAAATACAGGGAATATGAAATCAATTTAATATTAGTCATGTATCACTACCTAGACCATTATAGTGGAAAATGTCTCTTATTGAACTGATTTCTCTCCTCGTTCTTGCACTATATTACACAATTGGGTTTGCTCTCATTACCATCATGTATAACGAAACCGAGTTCATTTCCCATTTATGACTACTATATATCATGAGATATAAATACTTACCCAATTAATTTTGGGAATAAACCGGTCCAATCCATCACATAATGAAGATAATTCATATGTGTTCCCAAAGAAAAAAAATAATTTATCATATTAGAATTCATTAAACGAAATGAGAGTAGTAAACACCATTCAATTAAAACATAACCCATAGAAAATAAATGGGTTTCATAAATATAATTTGATAATAAAAAAACAACCAAAGATGTAATAGGGATATTATCCATAAATAACATCAAAAAAACTATTCCTATATGAAAACTAATTTTGATTGATCATTTGAAAAAACACTTCAGGAAAATGTCATTTATTCATTGAAAGTGTTTTATTTTCATAAATTGTCGCACATTATTAAATGAAAAATTATTATCAAAAAATAAACTTGTATGATGGTATAGTAACATTCTTTATATTAAGGCTCCCTAAAAGAATAAAAATATGGTCATGCTGTATAAGTTAAAGAATAATTATCTTATACATTTTATGGAAAAGTCATAAAGTACACCATTAAGGAAATGATAATATATTCCGTTCAAAATGAATATTAAAAATTTAAATATGTGAAAAAATTAATTTAAAAATTGGGAAATTATAGAGAAAATATATTTTAATAAATTTTTATAAACATTAACTTGGAATTTAAATATTCCCCACTAAATGAATATGTATAAACAATCACAGATAAAATTGAGATCATGAAATTAACTCTGACCACATTATAATCTGTAAAATAGTTTCCCCATAAACTAAATAAAATTATATGAATATGTAACTATACTAAAATTTAAGTATAATATTTATAAAATAAATTCATGGAATGTATATTCATCACAAATAAATAAACCAGAACTGTATAAGGCATTTGTCCCACATAGATAAATGTAAACATAAGTATTGAATTCCATTGTATACATTCAAAAAACTAGACTAATAACCAAAAAATTATTATATATATTACATATAAAAATATTAATATATATAATACCATATATTAATCAATAATAACTTTTCATAACTCACTTATTAACAATTCCATGTAAATGTTATATTTCAAGTATGAACCACTTTGTTTTTCATTCATGTTTTGAATTGGTATCCCTGGTCTCCTTACCTAGATCATTATTTTATCATCTATATAAAAATAAATAATTAATATATATTATATATATTCATTATATATGTATAATATAAGGCCCCAGCGATAAACCTTACTTAATCTTGAGTTATTACAAGATTACACATTGAGGATCTTTTCAGGTTTAGAGTTTTAGAGAATTAAATCATGAAACATACATTACATTCCACATTTAAACATTGTGGTAACATAAAATATAGTATTAATTCTTCCCATCAACGGAAAATTTTTTAAAATAAAACATGGATTCTTTCTTGACACATCCTTGACACTATCATCGCATCATGAACCTTTCCCTTGACCTGTGAAAAACATTTCAAAAACTTGGGGTGAGCATAAAAAGCTTAGTAAGTGTTATAAAAATATGTAAAGGAAACATGAGTTCATATATACATAAGAATGAAATAATACTTTACCCATAAAACATAGGCACTTTAACATACCTCATCAAATCATGAATAAATCATTGAAATAATAAGACATAAAAGGTAACTTGAGGCATTCATAACATTCTTACGTAGGGAGTAACCCTCTTGGTTACGTTTGTAATACCCATCATAGTATATTCCCTAAATCTCTTCGGCTAAACATTAACGTTTCACTCCTTCGCGTTACCCAATGCATTGGAGAGCTATATCGGACTCACCCGCCCTTAGTTTATCACGGAACCACCCACTTTCATAACAATGCCCAAGAACCATAACATAAATCTATCACATAAAACATGCATAAAGGAAATATAACATTTCCACATTTCAATCACAGTATAACATTTTAGGATATTGAAATAATGAATCCATTAAAAAAACCATTTTCAAAACCATTTAAAACATTTAATAAATAGATTTTTGAATCAAAGTGTCCCATACCACCTTGATGCTTTTAACATTTTAAACCATTAATATCCATATAAATAAATCCTTAACCCCATTTTGAAAACATGGATATTAAAAAGAAAAAATCATTAAAACATTTAAAGCGATATTTTGGTTAATGGGTTTTTACCAAAATTATAGACACTTGAATACAATTATTGAGGAATAACATTTACTCAGAACTTTATAATATCAAGAGAATAAATGGATTCATGATATAATATTCCAAAGGACAGGATATACACCATATAAGAGTGAATTGGTGCATAACAATAATGAAGTCTCAACAGAGATGTAAAATGTGATGAAATCCATTATAAAGAAGGTATCCTTAAATTAAGGATAAATCAATCTCATAATTATGTGTGACAAATATAAATACACCCAATATAAGAGGATATTAAGTGTAAAACAATCAAAGGTCATTCACACATATTCAAGGGATGACATATTCAATAACTACAAGTTGAACCCAAAGAAATCGAAATTGGGTTATGAAGTTCCCTTGGTAAAATTCTACAACCTAACGGCGTCACATAAAATTTTACAAAAAGAGATGATGAGAGAGAGAAAGGGAATCTCATCAATTGGACATAAAATTTACATAAATAAGGATATATAAGAACATATCCCATCATAATAGTATGTGATTTAAAAGACATAACAAAAGAAGTCTTTTAAAAAAAGGAGGGTGAAAGGTCCCCTTACCGAGTTGGGTAACTTTCGAAAAGTACACCCCGTGAAAGAAGGACAATACAACATTGATGTAAATACTCATAAATGAAATTATATTACACAATGAGTAAAATAATGGACAGTACATACACCACTCAAAGGAAATTGTGGCAAATGTAGCATAAATCTCATGGGAATAAAAGTGAGATGAAAAATCCCTTACGAATACTTGGCAGCCTAACGGCGCCACATAAAACATACAAAAATGAATTGATGAGATCAAATAGGGTATCTCATCATATTAACATAATGTTTATATAAATAGTAATATAAAATAACATCCCCCAACATAACAAAGAGGAGCTTAAAAGAAGTGACATAAAGGAGAGTACTTAAAAAGAAAGAGAGAGGTTAGATCTCTTACGAAAATTTGGCAGCCTAACGGCGCCACTCAAAAAGTTCCAAAATGGATTGATGAGAGAAAATAGGGTCCCTCATCACATGGAAATAAAAATTACCTTAAGATTAATATAAAGGAACATCCCAATAACAAGAAAGATGATATTTAAAAAGAATGACATAAAAGAGTGTACTTAAAAAGAAAGAGTGGAGTATGATCCCTTACCTCAAGTCCAACTTGTCTTGTTCATTTCTTTATATTCCTGAATAATAAAAATTGGTCAATTAATAATTTCCTAAGTACATACTTTAGAGATTATTATTCAGTTCATATCACATATTATAATGTTATAATAATTGTTTAATAATGTTAGTTCATATCTTACGTTTTTGTCGATGTTTGGTACATGAGTCAAAAATGAACTTGTTTGAAAAAACATTTCTCGTTTAGTTATAAGTAAATAATTTCCAGAATAGTATTAATGTTTTATAAATCATATATATCCAGTATATTAATTTAATACTATTCCATAGAATTTGGAGATAAAAATTAAAAGCATCGTTCATGGAGACGGCAGGCCGTACGTACGCATCAACGCTACTTTCATTTTTTTTCATATTAATGGAATTAAAACAAAATGATAGATATATATATAAATGTTATAATTCCAGAATGATATCCATCATTTAGATGTAATATATTACATATATATCCATTATATATATGTACTTATAATAGTACATAACATTTTGAGATAAGAAATGAAATGTACCGCTCATGGAGACGGTAAGCTGTATGTACGCATTCACGCTACTTTCATTTCTATCTCATATTTAATGGAATTAAAACATAATGATACATAATAGTATTTTAATTCCAGTATGGTATCCTATATAATATCATTAAATATATCCTTTATACGTACCACATATGGTATTAACGAATCAAATCACTTTGAGGGTGCGGTAGTCCGCACTTCCTTAAATGAAGATATCGCGTTTACCCATAATGGAAACCATAAAGGAATGCCATAAATGAAAAATACATAAGCTTAAGTAAAAAATAAACATATAATATATCATATATAAATATAGTGTCATCTTAATGGCCACCATTGAAGGTGTTAGAATAATGTTGAACAATCATCGTTTCAGGAGGCAGAAATTCATCATCCACAGAAATAGTATGTTCTTTAACCATTAGATGTAGGTGTGTATAAGTGTAGCTCGAATAATTCTTATAACAACATCATAGTATATCTAGGATACTTGATTTGTTACAAAAGAAATGAATAAAATGAGTTTAGGGGGTTGGAGAAGCAAAATAAAACAAAAGGACACAAGTGATGACATTACCTTAAAATCGGGTAACTCCCTTTGGTTTGAGCTAAAAGGATTCCTTGGGTAGACTTCTGCCCAAAGTGAGGCCTCAAGGAGTAATAGAGGGAAGTGGAGAGACAAAATGGGAAGGGGTTGGCTGAGCCAATGGCTTTGGGAGTGTGTGTAAGAAGGTAGAGGTGGGGGGCCGTTTATAAGAGGAGAGGAGGTTCACTCTTGTAAAGTTACAAAATGTTACTTTATTTTCAAAAGAGTTTCGGATTTTAAAGGTCCAAAATTGATGTATTTCGAGTATAAGGTGATAAGGGTTTTAAGTCCACTCATCCAATAGGTTTTGGACATGTGTAGGTCTTAGATATTACATTATCTTTCCATTTTATTTAAATCGTTAATTAATGAGGTCATCGCTGCATCATCGTGATGTCATAAATAATTTAATTTATTTAAGGTCTAAAAACTAAAAAAATACAATGATGTAGGAATTCTTTTAATATTTCAATGAATATTTATAGTAAAAAATATGACTTGTATAACCCCATGTAAAAAATGTTATAGTAAAACCTCTCATGTTTGTGTCATTTTTACTTTAACATTAAATAAAAAGATATTTATGTCATTTTCCAACCAAAGTGGCTCCATGGGGTCCCCAAGTTGGCCCATGGATTTTATTGGTCGTCCATGACACATCCTATGAGGGTAGGACATGTGTATATGTCATTTCATTTTATTAATGCATAATTCTTACCATAAACTACACTAATTACCTCTAATCGCGATTAAAAACTTAATAAGTTACTATTCACCAAAAAAATTATTTTTATCCCATTGAACGACATTTTACTTTTCAATGACAACCAGGTATGTTGGATTTTTGAAATTCAAAACACAAAGATGGAAAAATTTCATTTAAACGGAAATATTAGTTTTTATAAGTACCACTTAGTGGTTTCACTATTCATCAAAAATTGAAGTTTTTCAGAAAAATCCCAAAAATTCAACCTAAGCTATATTTGATATTCTGAATTCGAAAATGAAGTCTATTTTAAAAAATTCAAAAAATATAAGTCACATTAATTAATTTAATAATTAATTCCCGCTGTCAGAGCAAATAGCGTATTTTTATGAAACAATAAGTATCAAAAGATTGACACTAGTTTAAGTTTGATTTCAAAGTGAAATTAATTCCAACGACCACTATTGGATTTAATGGTAAAAATATATAATCTAATTTCACTTTAAAACCTATTAAAAATATAATCTAATAATATAAATAAATTATATTAAAAAAAGGTTTTGAATTTAAATACAACATTTAACACTATTCATTAAAAAAATGAACTTTATCGGAAAGATACCAAAAATTTACACAGAGTAAATTTTGATGTACCAATTCTTAAGAAGAGTTTTATTTGGTCCAATAGAATGTATAAGAGTGAACAAAACTATATTTAATGACGGTTCACCATCAAAAGGCGATAAGTGAACCTTTAGTGAAAACTAGGGCATATACGCCTAAAATTGAATTCTTTCCGTATTTTAAGCCTTTATCTTTTATTTGATAAATGTAAAAACATTTAAAAACATATATAATCATATTTTAGTTATTTATATCCATTCCCACCAATACAATGGCTACATGTTAACTCCCATTTAAAATAATATTATTTTATTATTAGAGTGCAACGTAAGATTACCAAGAAACTCGTTGTTGCGTGTTGGGTACGCCATCGAGCATAGCATCTCCTTTAAATTCATATTAATATTTTATTCACAAATATGGATAAATATGAAAATTTCATATTCTTTATTTACCTGGGGTGTTACATCCTTCCCCCTTTTTGGGAATTTCATACTCGCAATTTTTAAAATTGAGCTTGGAAACATTCTTGAAAGTCCCACATCAGAACAAGAGTCGGTAAAACATCACATTAAAATAAAGGAAGATAAGTACAGAGGTCACCCGAGTTAACCCATAATAGGATTCCATCTAGAAAAAAATGTGGACATGGAATAAAAAGAAAAGGGTCATGTTCTTGAGGGAGAGTGATAGTAAACATGTCTAGGAGAAAGTTAACCATAAGAAAATCACAAATTTGTGATGGGTTAAACGGTATTCGATTCCCCATTAGGAAAAGTTAATAGACAACATTTTTGTTTTAAGTTACTTTTTATTGAGGAATTTATACATAAGGAAACACAATCACTTATCATGTTGACTTTCAACTTTTACTAGATTCCTTAATCAAACTCATATTTTTTTCCAAAAGACGAGTATTTAGGGAGACTTGTTCGCATTAAGAGTACTATAATCAACTTCTAGAGAATCACCTAATCCACCAAAGAGAACTATATACATCCCATATCTTTAGACCTTAACCAAAACCAAGAAGGTTATTACAGGGTCAGATAATCCAGAAAAGGATAACCTTTTAAAAAGAAAATCTATGCTTAATCTCCAAAAATTTTCCAACAAAATCCAAAGTTCAACGAGGACCATCCGATAAACAATTTTTCCATAAAATTCTTCAAAGTAATCCAATATACGATTGAAATACATATATTTTAAAGATTTAGTCACATAGTTTTCCAAGTTAAATCGTAACATTTATCTCCAAACAACATCAGTTGCTCCTAAAGTCTCGTATTGAAAAGTAATTAACCTAATCACATATCCTCCATGATAGGTTAATCATTTTTATCTCATGCCTTTCACTTCCATCATAACATATAGTGACCCATAATTACCTCAAAAGTAAGGACCATATAAACTCTAATGGTTACCTTTATAATTATTACCTGAACTTCCACATCGATTGGTCATCTCATACATGATGCATTAAAGATCATACCAAGGTTCAAGTGGTTGATCATGACTCCTTGATAGTTGTTTTAGAACAACCACGAGTTTCCTCATTGAATCACCCATTTTATCTAGTCTCTTAATCAGAGAACCACCAATGTTTCCTTCAAACCTATTGTCACTTTGGTGCCTGCTAGATCAATCCATCAGCTAAAAACAGAAATGTTAGTGTGAGTATATCAACAAAACCATCATGTACTACTGAGGGAGATAACCACTAAGATATACTTACTCATTCAATTTATCTAAAACTAGGACTCTTTCTGAAATCCTATCCATTATGGTACTGTCACTTATGCTTGGAGAATACCCTAACCTCTAAAGTTATCTAAACCGACCTTTGATACCAACTATAAGTCCCCAGCCATAAACCTTACTTAATCTTGATTTATTACAAGATTACACATTGAGGATCTTTTCAGGTTTAGAGTTTTAGAGAATTAGATCATGAAACATGAATTACATTCCACATTTAAACAAAGTGGTTACATAAAAGACATTATTCATTCTTCCCATCAACAGAAACATTTTTAAAATAAAACATGGATTCTTTCTTGACACATCCTTGACACTATCATCACATCATGTACCATTGCATTGAACTGTGAAAAACATTTCAAAAACTTGAGGTGAGCATAAAATACTTAGTAAGGGTTATAAAAATATGGAAAGGAAACATGAGTTCATATATATATATAAGAATGAAATCATACATTACCCATAAAACATAGGCACTTTAACATACCTCATTAAATCATGAATAAATCATAGAAATCATAAGACATAAAAGGTAACTTAAGGCATTCATAACATTATTACATAGGGAGTAACCCTCTTGGTTATGTTTGGAATACCCATCACAGTATATTCCCTAAATCTCTTCGGAGAAACCTTAACGTTTCACTCCTTCGTGTTACCCAATGCATTGGAGAGCTATATCGGTCTCAACCACCCTTAGTTTATCACGGAACCACCCATTTTCATAACAATGACCAAGAACCATAACATAAATGTATCACATAAAACATGCATAAAGGAAATATAACATTTCCACATTTCAATCACAATATAACATTTTAGGATATTGAAATAATGAATCCATTAAAAAACCATTTTCAAAACCATTTGTAACATTTAATAAAGAGATTTGTGAATCAAAGTGTCCCATACGACCATGAAGCTTTTAACATTTTAAACCATTAATATCCATATAAATAAATCCTTAAAACCATTTTGAATGCATGGATATTAATAAGAACAAATCATTAATACATTTAAAGCGATATTTTGGTTAAAGGGGTTTTACCAAAATTAGAGACACTTGAATACAATAATTGAGAAATAAAATTTAATCAGAACTTTATAATATCATGAGAATAAATGGATTCATGATATAATATTCCAAAGGACAGTATATACACCATATAAGAGTGAATTGGTGCATAACAACAATGAAGTCTCAATAGAGATGTAAAATGTGATGAAATCCATTATAAATAAAGTATCCTCAAATTAAGGATAAATCAATCTCATAATTATGTGTGACAAATATAAATACACCCAATATAAGTGTATATTAAGTGTAAAACAATCAAAGGTCATTCACACATATTCAAATGATGTCATATTCAACAACTACATGTTGAACCCAATGAAATCGAAATTGGGTTAAGAAGTTCCCTTGGTAAAATTCTACAGCCTAACGGCGTCACATAAAATTTTACAAATAGGGTTTATGAGACAGAGAAAGGGAATCTCATCACATGGAAAAAAATTTACATAAATAAGGATATAGAAGAACATATCCCAACATAATAGTATGTGAATTAAAAGACATAACAAAAGAAGTCTTTTAAAAAAAGGAGGGTGAAAGGTCCCCTTACCGAGTTGGGTAACTTTCGAAAAGTACACCCCGTGAAAGAAGGACAATAAAACATTGATGTAAATACTGAAAAATGAAATTATATTACACAATGAGTAAAATAATGGGCAGTACATACACCACTCAAAGGAAATTGTGGCAAATGTTGCATAAATATCACGAGAATAAAAGTGAGATGAAAAATCACTTACGAATACTCGGCAGCCTAACGGCGCCACATAAAACATACAAAAATGGATTGATGAGATCAAATAGGGTATCTCATCATATTAACATAAAGTTTATAGAAAGTGGAATATAAAAGAACATCCCTCAACATAACAAATAGGAGCTTAAAAGAAGTGACATAAAGGAGAGTACTTAAAAAGAAAGAGAGAGGTTAGATCTCTTACGAAAATTTGGCAGCCTAACGGCGCCACTCAAAAACTTCCAAAATGGATTGATGAGAGAGAATAGGGTCTCTAATCACATGGAAGTAGAAATTACAGTAAGATTAATATAAAAGAACATCCCAATGACAAGAAAGATGTGCTTTAAAAGGAATGACATAAAAGAGTGTATTTAAAAAGAAAGAGTGGAGTATGATCCCTTACCTCAAGTCCAACTTGTCTTGTTCGTTTCTTCATATTCCTGAATAATAAACTTTGGTCAATTAATAATTGCCTAAGTACCTCCTTTAAAAATTATTATTCAGTTCATATCACATATTATAATATTATAATAATTGTTTAATAATGTTATTTCATATCAGATGTTTTTGCCGATGTTTGGTACATGAGTCAAAAATGAACTTGTTTGAAAAACAATTGCCCATGTAGTTATAAGTAAATATTTTCCAGAATAGTATTAATGTTTTAAATATCATATATATCCAGTATATATTCATTTAATACTATTCCATAGAATTTGGAGGTAAAAATTAAATGCACCGTTCATGGAGACGGTAGGCCGTACGTACGCATGAACGCTACTTTCATTTTTTGTCATATTAATGGAATTAAAAAAATGATAGATATATATATATATGTTATAATTCCAGAATTATATCCATCATTTAGATTTAATATATTACATATATATCCATTATATATAGGTACTTATAATATTACATAACATTTTGAGATAAGAAATGAAATGTACTGCTAATGGAGACGGTAAACCCTACGTACGCATGAACGCTACTTCCATTTCTATCTCATATTTAATGGAATTAAAACATAATGATACATAGTAGTATTTTAATTCCAGTATGGTATCATATATAATATCATTATATATATCCTTTATACGTACCACATATGGTATTACCGAATCAAATCACTTTGAGGGGGCGGTAGTCCGCACTTCCTTAAAAGAAGATATCGTGTTTACCCATAATGGAAACCATAAAGGTATGACATAAATGAAAAATACATAAGCTTAAGAAAAACATAAACATATTATATATCATATATAAATATAGTGTCATCTTAATGGCCACCTTTGAAGGTGTTAGAATAATGTTGAACAATCATCGTTTCGGGAGGCAGAAATTCGCCATCACCGGAAACAGTATGTTCTTTAACCATTAGATGTAGGTGTGTGTAAGTGTAGCTCTAATCCTTCTTATAAAAACATCCTAGTATATCTAAGATACTGTATTTATTACAAAATAAATGAATAAAAAGAGTTTAGGGGGTTGGAGAAGCAAAATGAAACAAAAGGACACAAGTGAAGACATTACCTTAAAATCGGGTAACTCCCTTTGGTTTGAGCTCATAGGCTTCCTTGGGAAGACTTCTGCCCAAAGTGAGGCTTCAAGGAGTAAGAGAGGGAAGTAGAGAGAAAAATGGTCAGGGGTTGGCCGAGCCAAAGGCTTTGGGAGTGTGGGTAAGGAGGTAGAGGTGGGGGCCCTTTATAAGAGGAGAGGAGGGGCACTCTTGTAAAGTTACAAAATGTTACTTTATTTTCAAAAGTGTTTCGGATTTTAAAGGTCCCACATTGATGTATTTCTAGGATAAGGTGATAAGGGTTTGAAATCCAATCATCCAATAGGTTTTGGAAATGTGTAAGTCTTAGATATTACATTATCTTTCCATTTTATTTTAATCGTTAATTAATGAGGTCATCGCTGCATCATCATGATGTCATAAATAATTTAATTCATTTAATGTCTAAAAATTATAAAAAAAATACTATGATGTAGGAAATAGTTTTAGATTTCCAATGACTTGTTATGGTCAAATATATGACTTGTATAACCCCATGTAAGAATTGTTTTAGTAAAACATCTCATGTTTGTGTCATTTTTACTTTAACATTAAATAAAAAGTTATTTATGTCATTTTCCAACCAAAGTGGATCCATGGGGTCCCCAAGTTGACCCATAGATTGTATTGGACGGCCATGACACATCCAATGAGGGTAGGACATGTGTCTAAGTAATTTCATTTTATTAAAACATTATTCTTACCATAAAATACACTAATTACCTCTAATCGCGATTAAAAACTCAATAAGTTACTACTCACCAAAAAATTATTTTTATCCCATTGAACCAAATTTTACTTCTTAATGACAACCATGTATGCCGGATTTTTTAAATTCAAAACACAAAGATGGAAAATTTTCATTTAAACGGAAAAATTAGTTTTTATAAGTACCACATAGTGGTTTCACTATTCATCAAAAATTGATGTTTTTCAGAAAAATCCCAAAAATTACCCTAAGATATATTTGATATTCCGAATTAAAAAATAAATTATATTTTACAAAATTAAAAACATATAAGTCACATTAATTAATTTAATAATTAATTCCCGCTGTCAGAGAAAATAGCGTGTTTTTATGAAACATTAAGTATCAAAAGATTGACACTAGTTTAAGTCTGATTTCAAAGTGAAATTAATTCCAACGACCACTATTGGATTAAATGGTAAAAATATATTCTAATATAACTTTAAAACCAATTAAAAATAATATCTAATCATATAAATAAATTAGATTAAAAAGAGGTTTTGAATTAAAATACAACATTTTACACTATTCATTACAAAATTGAACTTTATCGGAAAGATACCAAAAATTTACACAAAGTAAATTTTGATGTCCCAATTATTAAGAAGAGTTTTATTTGGTCAAATAGAATGTATAAGAGTGAACAAAAGTATATTTAATGACGGTTCGCCATCAAAAGGCAATAAGTGAACCTTTAGTGAAAACTAGGGCATATACGCCTAAAATTGAATTCTTTCCGTATTTTAAGCCTTTATCTTTTATTGGATAAATGTAAAAACATTTAAAAACATATATAATCATATTTTAGTTATTTCTATCCAATCCCGCCAATACAATGGCTACATGTTAACTACCATTTAAAATAATATTATTTTATTATTAGAGTGCAACGTAAGATTTCCAAGAAACTCGTTGTTGCGTGTTGGGTACGCCATCGAGCATAGAGTCCCCTTTAAAGTCATATTAATATTATATTCACAAATATGGATAAATATGAAAATTTATAATTATTTATTTACCTGGGGTGTTACATATAAATTGTGATTAATTAAATATGTAGATAGAAAATATAATACACGCTTTCTAGAGACCGTTGGCTATATATATGCCTGAACGTGGTTTTCATTTTCTCGCCATATTAATGAATAAAAAATTATAAGATATACTATCATTCTAGAATAATTTATATATATATATCATATATATTAATAAAATTCATACTTAGTACCATCCATGAGAAATATAGATGAAAACCCAATCACATTTCATTGTAGAGAAGGTAAGCCATGCTTACACATGAGCATCATTATCATCTTCCAAAAGATTAGATTATTAAAATCTATATAGTATATTATCATTAAAAGTTATAGTTATGTCATAAATATCATATATAAAAAAAACCCTCACAATTCCACCTTATAAAATAGGGTTATTGATAATTAATTGCATCACTTTGTGGAGACCGCAGGTCATATGTTCCCCTGAGCCATATATTTATTTCATGTTTGATGAAATAGGGTTGTATAATTGTGTTTTAATTATAATGAAAATAATATCATTTAATCATATTTTTAATTATTATTTTATTATTTTAGGATATAGATCATATATTTATTGGAGGTATAGATGAGTAGAAAAAATAGTGATCAGTTATAACGATTACCTCTTCATCGAAAGGGCTACATTAGATCTCTTAAAAAGGGGACTAGAGATTGTCATTTGGGAAGACCAGAACCATTATAATGTTTATTGGAATGTTTAAAAAAGAATTTTATGGATATTGGTTGACCTAGAAGTCTCATGGTGATGTTTATAAATGAGGGTGGAGGTGGACATTTTTAATTGTGGTGAGGGAAAATTTTGGAATTTAAAAAAAATTAAATTAAATTCAATCTAAATCCAATTACCTCTAAAATTTCATAGATTGGAATATAATATTAGGTAAGGTAATAATATCCTCAACAAATAGATTTTAAAAATTAATTTTAATGATTGTAAACTTTATCTTATTTGTTGAACCATAGACAAACCATTTTTATATTTACTAATGTAACATCATTTTCAATATTGAATGGTTTTGTTTTTTTACTTATGAGATGAAATGTATCCCATATCTGATAAATTAATAACATTTTAGAAAATATTATAATTTCTCTCATTTTTTAATATGTTTTTTGAATTTAAATTAATGTAATAAAATCATCTTTTTATAAAATATCATTAGTTGTGATTTTTACAATAGCCATTACATTGGCTTTTTACAATATCACTGTAACAAGTTAACATAATTTTTTTATTATATCTCAAAAAAGTCAATCTAAACATGAAAATCTGTTTGTAATATTAGTTATCTAAAATTATATTTATTTTATTATATTTAATAATATTTATCTGATATTTATATTAATAAAATAATTATAACATCAACATTGTAAAATAATTTAATATACATATTTGTTCAAAAATAAATAAATAATAAAATACCGTTATAAGGAAGAATATTATATGTTTTCTTTTAATTTTTATAATAAAATATATATTTTAGGTAAACCTCTAATAAAAATTATATGGTATTAAAATCATTACTAAGAAATGTTAAAATTTTTATTAAATAGAATATTATAAATTTCATAATCTAAAAAATGTGGCCCAAAAACTCTGAAATGAATTTATATCTTGAAAATAGTTATTTATGTTAAATATAGACATTAATATTTTTTCATAACAAGTTTTTTATCCAGGTAGACAAAAAAGGGATATTTGAAATAAAGAAAGTTACAATTTGTTGTCTTTCTTAGATTTTGATATTTTATAATACAATTTCTTGGAAAAGTGACCACTAAGAAGGCATGTTCTATATTTATGTGTTAATGGGATATTTTTCTTCATCCAATAAATATTTTCTAAGGTCAAGAATCATTTTATAGTCTTTATAAACTTATTTTGAAGCTAAATTACACAATAAAATGTTTATCGTGCTAACAAAATTTACGATGGTTACTATTCATACTGACAAAAACCAAAGGGATATATTAACATAATTTGAAACATTAAAATAATAATTTGGAATCAAATTTTTAGAATTTAGAACACAGATGTTTTTAGAATTTAATATAAAATAAATCTGGTAAAACCCCTTGAAAAACAGTTTTCTGAAAAAATTACCTTTTAAAACATAAAATATTTTTATAATAATTTCATGAATAAAATAGCTTAAAAACTATAATTGTAAGATTTTAAATTAAAATGATATTATAAAAATTCTAAAATAATTCAAAACCAACTTTTACCTTGTAATTACTTTAAATGAATATATAATTTTCAATAAAAATTATTATTTTCATTATTCATGAAAACATGATACTTCTCAAAAAAAATAAAAAATGTTCACCTATTCCAAATTTCAATAACACTATTTAAAATTATTTTTTTTATAAAATAATATTAATAAAATTTGAAAACCATTTTTTAAAATGTTTATCCATTAGAGGGAGGCAAAATTGTCTTTTTGAAAAAGGTATTCTTTTATAAATTTAATTGAATTTGTTCTTATATAATATCTATAATACTAATAATATTATTTAAAAAAATATTATGTTATAAACATATATCAGTAATATAATAAAAAAATTGTTACTTACTTTTTTATTTTTATAACACGCATGTGCACATTTTAATAGTATTTCAAAAAACCATTTTGCTTTTATTTTTAAAAAGTGTTACATTCATTTATTAATAATTGGTCAATGAATTGTAAATACATGCGAAAAATATTTGTACTAATTTAGTTAATGATGTTCATACCCATAATTCTAATTAATATGTTATAATTATATTGTTTAAATAATTCTATTAGTAAAATTATGTTTTGTAGACACTTTATTGTATCTGATGCAATCTAAGTCAGAGTTCCGTGTAACGAATTCTTAAAATGCAATATAGTGAAATGAAAGATATTAAATAAGTCCAATTATTTTAATATCTATTCAATAAAAATATTTTTGTGTTACAATTCAGTACCAAACAATCTATAGGTATAGATACAATTAACACTATTTTACGTGATTTTCATAATAATAATGATATAGGTTGTGTTATTTTTCCTCATATTGTTTTAAAATTATATAATAAATTTCTTGAGTAATTTTTTATTATACCTAGATATATATTAAAAATTTCTATACAATATATAAATTTAGGAAAATATCTTATTATCAACTATTTTTATAAGATGGCACGTGTTGAAAATGGGCAACTAATGAATCAGTTTTTGGATAATATGGAAAATGATTTTTTTTAGCACAACCCATTAGGTATCTCCTATATTGTTCTACATTATAGAAGATAAAACATTAGGTCTTTATGAGTATTATATATAGAGATCATGGTAACATTATAAGAATATTTTCTTGAACCATTTATTTATAATCTGTTTTATATTTAAGGAGATTTATGTTGTTCTTTAGGATTGATTTGAGATTAATTAATCATCATCATCAGTTGGGGTCATTAGATATTTTTTATACATATTTCCAGAATAATTAAAGATTGTACAATTATCTTATGATTCCATCCAAGTTATTGAATGCACCATATTTTTTTTGACAATGGAGAATTATAATACCCTTTTCTATAAATAAATGATATCGAATTATGAAATCCAAATCTTTTAGGAATTCCTAAAACAGCCTTCTCTTCATGTAAAATAATTTTTTAGTCAATATGAACATAAAAAATTTATTATCCAGGTATATGAATATATGTCCCATTTCTCCCCATATAAATATTAACTCAATATTTTTCAAGAAAAAAAGTTATTAATTTTTATTTATAGTCATGAGTTGGATAATTCTACACATTTGGTATTAACTCATGCAATGAATATTCTATTTCTGGATAAATTTTCATCAATAAAATTGAGACACATAGATGAATAATGACAATCAATTATTTTCTTACCAAATACATGAAAGAAAATCTAATTCATGGTCATCATGAAATATTTATTTCATTTAAATAAAACATTCATAATATAATTTAAAAAATTTTCAGCTTTTTGTTTATTTATATTTTTTAATAGTTTATTTATTAAGCATTCTATTTTAATACAAATCAATAAAGGACCTATTGTATATGAAAATTATTTATATAGATGATATTATTTGATCTTGGGCATCCATCTATCACATTTCTTTTAAATTTATTTTCATATATAAATTATTTAGTTACAAAATTCATAAGGAATAAAATATATTAGAACAAAAAATATCATTTCATAATGATTATATGTCACTACTTCACTCTTAATTTCTGAAAAAAAATCATAAATAGTATCTCTAAAACATAAAATCTTTTAGATTATATTATAAAATCATTAATAAATAATGTTTTAAATTTTTGAAATTATTCTCTTAATATTACATTCATAAAATCAATAAACAAATTAGGGTCATTCTGTAAACCAATTTTTTTTTATAAAATAAGAATGTATATGCCTTGATCAAATGTATTTTATTGGAATATTTTCATTCTTTAAATGAATCTTTTAAAATCAAGACCTTTGATAAATCATTGAAGAGTAATGATCTCCCTCTTGTTCGTAAAATAATTCATCAACATTTTAATGTATAAGATTATCAATTATAATATTTTAAACTACTATATCTTTAGTGGATAACCCTCAATGAACTATCCTTATTCTTAACAAACAAAGGAGAAACACCCCATGGTGTATTATATAAATAATTAGAAATATATAAATATAATATTTTCATTTATTTTAATTCTAAATTCTTAACTATATCCAATAAAGATGGTATTTTTTATAATAATTGCATCAGGAAATACAAAAAAAGTGTTTTCTGCTATTTAAATAGGAAAAACATAAACACCATCAAAAATTATATTAAAATATCCATTTTTAATGAAGCCATGCTATGTTGGAAAATTTTAGTTTTCTTAATAATAGGCATAATATATCATTCACCTACATATTTTAGAAATTTATGTCAATCATGATATGTTCTCTCTGGAATAAAATCATTCATAAATATGAACAAAAATATATTTTTAAAAATAAATAGAGAATAATTTTTTCTATAATATAACTTAGTATGAAAACCTAAAATAAAATCCACACCCTAGCATACATTTAACAGTAATATAGGTATTTGGGAATATTAAATTTAACAAGATTCATAAAATATATCGTTATAAGATGATTCTTATAACCCCTTATAACATTAATACCTCCCCCATATGTTTTTTCAATAAGTTCATTTTCTATTTTCTAAGTTGATATTCCTCTAATATTTTTAAATATTAAAAAAGAAATATTTTTTATATCCAGACTAATCAATGTATTTATTATAACTTGAATAAATAAAATGGTTCCTCACACAACATCATTTTATGAATTAACATCATCTATAGTAGTAGTAAAGCCATTGGAACATGTTTTTGTAAATGATATTGATATCTTACAACTTTATTAATTAATTTTTTTCATATATGTTAATAATTACCCAAATCACTATAATTGAAACATTTCACCGCCAATTGAAAACATATTTTAAAACTAATGGTTTGATCAATGATCATTTTTTTAATCATATGAAATAAATCAAAATTTACAACACCAGTAATATTATATAGTTTTAAAATGAAACTCCCTGAATTTGTTTTAGTAAAATTGGGATATGTTCGAGGATTTCATCCATATTTCATTATTAGTTCTTTCAACAACACATTCTACCATAACCACTACTTATCCTTGATGTCATAAGATATATAAATGATAATATTATGGTGACTCGTGAATAATAAACATATATATAACATTATTTTAGAGGATTATTATTTAAATCTCAAAATTAAACCCAGTCAATATACTATATGTTTAGTTTTTTTGAATATTAGATATAGAACCCACTTATTTTATGAAATTTTCAAAATATTCATCATACAATTTTCTCGTAGTTACTCGCTATGATTTTTTTATATATTTTTACTAATAAAAAAATAATTTCATTCATAAATATTCTTACAAGAAATAATTTTTTAAAATGAACCATGAAATCTAAATCACCCATTTAATGTAATGTTTATTAATATTTAATGTGATTGTTATTATGAAGACTTTGGATTGGAGGGTATAAAAATCAATAATTAAAATTATGAAAAAATTATTTTTAAGACATTTATCAAATTATTTATTTACTTATTATTTGGTTTTAATTGAAAATAAATCCATTTTAATATAATAAGATATGATATTCTAAATAATTATTTTTGTGCACAATGTGTCTTTATATAAATAAATTAAATTATTCCATTTAGATAAATGATTCTAATTAAAATTATAGATAATAAATGAATATAATATTTTTTAATTTTATCTAATAGTTTTTAAATTGAAATTAATGAAGGTAATATATAATTTATTATTAAACATTTATTTTATTTTCTAAAAACATTTTTATTTCATTTTTCCTAGTAATTTTAAAATGAATTTCCTACCCTTATATAAATTTAACCATATAAAGTTATTTCCCATTTTATAATCATAACAGATATTATTATATAATACATTCCACTCTATGTATTGTTCATAAATAAAAGTTCTTATAGTAAAAAAATGATGGTTGACATTAAAATAAGATTATTGTGGTTATCCTAAGAGATAACGTTTGAATATCATAGAACTCTGTCATTAATCGATTTGGTTGAAGAGATTTTTATCTCAGCATTAATCTATTAAATGAATTTTAATTTTGGACCCACTTTAATTGAGTAAGAAATTGTTATATTTTATTATTGGGTCACTTTTAAGTGTGTCCTCTCCCTTCCTTTTAAAATTATATCATCTCTCCTCTATATTTCATAGATCATGAGCCTTATAGAATGGAATCAACATACCCTGATCCCCTCCAAATTTTTATACACATGACATAGAGTTACTACATTTTCAAAAAACCACCCTTTCAATGAATAAGTTATATTCAAAAGTAGTTTTTCCAACGAAGAGGATATGTGAAAGTAAACAAAAAAAGATAAGTCTTGTCGTAATGGGATTATGTTATAAACATTTTACTTTTTAGAATTTTATATGCTAAATTTTATAGGGGGGTATTATTTGGATTTTTTCCATTAAAACTAATCTATTTTATTCTTTTCTAGTTATTCTTTGACATTTTATTTATTAGTACCTTTTTTCCTCTCTTTGGTACTTAAAATTATATCGAAGATTTTTAGTGAAAAATATTCTTCATTTCCTTTTTGGTTGATGAAATTTATATTCCATGTCAATTATTTTAAAATATATATATATATATTTTTACCCATACATGATATTTTTAAAATGAAATTTTCCAAACCCTTTAAATTATTTTCCATTAATTAAATTTTTCTTTATAAAGAAATGATATCAAACCAATTCATTGTGGACTTTTTACAAAAGTGTTAATGGTTTGTTTTCTTCTAATGTATACAACATGACCATAATTTTCACCAATTATTAGTTTTTATTTATTCAATCATCATTTTAATGTTTCTATGGTTATTTTCAAATAAAAGTATTTCCTAACTATTTTAGAAATTTTTAATTAAAATTTTATCAAAATAAAAGTATATTATCTCATGTTTTCAAAGAATGTTTCAAATGATCTTTTAAATGTATTTTAATATATATCATTGTTTTTTAATGTTTTCATTTCTTCTAAAGGGATATGATATTATTAAACCATCTAATTTATTTATTGGGATAACATATTTGGATTAATATTTAGGGATTACTATATGTAATCTATTTATTTTTCACAGGATAAGAACATGATGGTAAATTATTTATGAAACCCATTTATATTTATGGGAAATGTTATTATAAAATTACTGAATGAAACCAATTTAATTTCCAATGGTTATTATATGATGAATATATTTAATTTTTTAAAATCTTGTGGCACATAAATTGTTTAAGGTTACACAAAAGGTATTGTCCAAGTTATATATACCACCGATGCATTTGGTAAATATTGATAACTCAAGAGATAAAATTTTTATGTTTAAACCTAATTTCAGGTTAATAAAATAATGTTTTGGACTTGGTTTCATTTCCATAATATATTGTCTGAACCTTGTATCATATACAAAAGTTTATCAAAGGACCAATATTCATGTCCTTAACTTATTTAGTGAACCTATTGCTATTTATAAATGATAAAAATCTTATAAAACTATACTTTTCTTATTTACTATGTTTATAATATTTCTCACATGGACCGTGATTATTAATTTATGATTCCACATTGCTATAAAATTATTCTTTTGATACAATAAAACATTATTTAATGACTCGAGATTAATGAATTTAAAGTCATTGAGTTTGAAATTTATATATTATGATCTATTACTCATACCCTTATACTCAAGTTCGATCACTTACTGATATCTCCTATGTTTACCTATAATGAGCATCTAAAAACACAGTTTCTTATTTTTTTTCGGTTACCTAGCTTCTAATGGAAGGATTTATCTATGATATGTATATAATGATGTTAATATAAAGAACATTGTAGGACATGTAAATTATTATTTATATAATATGAGGTTTATATATCTAATCTCTAATGACTCTAAAACTTTATGTATTTGGGGTGTGTATTGTGATGATATGTATAAATTATTCATCTAAAATAAGGTAATATATACATATGAAATACTATTGTCACCATAGTTAGAATTAGAGTATGTTTTTGTAAAATCTCTGTAGATTTGGGTTCAAAAACATAATAGATAACCTTTGGGATAGTTCTATATATAGGATATATTTCTTTTTGTGGTTATGGTGGATATTGTGTGGTTTTCTAATAGAATACATATATTTCTAGATAATGTAATGTTAATTAAGATATAGAAATAATAATTCTTGGGGAAAAAATCTGAAAGGTATTAATTTGGTATTATCTCAATAATCAAATTTTAAAAATGATTGGTTCTAAAACAACACATTCGGATAGAAACTCCCGTGGGATATTAATAGTTAAGTTAACTTTTATTTATGAACCATTATGATGGTTCTGAATTGATATTGATCATGAATGAACTTTTATAAAGCTGATGTATCATATATTGAATACAAGGATTCGTGATTTGAAATACTAAGCATTATTTTCATGATGATAAGATTATTCGCTATGTTGATTTATGATCGATAATTGGAATTTCAGTCTTAGAAAGATAATTATGATAGAATAATGAAGTTGAGGTAGTTATAGGAATACCTAAATATTGAAGTTTATCCTTTGATCTAATTTATTTTAATTCAAATATATCATGACGTGCTCATAATAATGTTCATTAATATCCTCAATGATTAGATATTGAATTTGAAGTAGAAACTGTAAAAGTTATGATGGTCGCATCACTAGTCTATAGCCCCACCTTGAATGAATTTTATAGTAATATACTTTATAAGATTTTATTTTTCCCTCTAATTGAGTTCGGTTTGATGTTAGAGATAGATAAGATCTCTCAACATCAGAACCGAATCAATTTATAACGATCTTAAGTCATAATTGATATTCAGAATCTGCCTCTGATCATCTATTGTGTGATGATGAATTTTAAATTTAAATTATTGTTACATTTTTTATATGGATCTTCCTATTATTCATTAAGTATAATTCTGAAAAATTTCTGTTAGAAACTTAGCAACTTTGATATACTAATTTTTATGATTATAATAATGTATTTCTTATAGGATTTTTAAATCTTCCTCTAATTGAGGGAGTTGAGTTTTCAATAGGTATCAAACATGCTGTAAAACATATTTCAAAGACTACATATAAAATAACTATAATTTATTGATATTACATGAATAAAAAAGTTATAGAAAATCTTGATAATGTATTCATACACCCTACTATGTTGCTATTTTGTACACCTGTTCTTATTCTTCATAAGAAAGATCGAAAAATATGGCTTTTCATTGGTTACCAAGATCATAACAAGATCATTATTGTGAACATGTATCCCTAACACTGTATCAAGGATTTATTTGATCAATTATAATGGCTTGAATAATTTTCCACAATTGTGAATTGATATAAATTTCATCATTAAATGTTAAAGAAAAAGGATATACCCAAAACAAACGTCCTTATAAGGTATTGTCATTAAGAATTTATAATGATTCCATATAGAATTATCATTGATACTTTTATCCATATTGATCTACTTAATAGAGAATTTATAAATAACTTGATCAGTTTCTTAGTCATTATAAGTGAAATAATTATATATTTTAAGAGAAATGAAGGAAATGAATAAAAATTATGGATTGAACTAATGAACCTGAAGAAAAATAAGTTGTATGATAAATTTACTAAGTCTGATTTTGGCTACAGAATGTAAAATTTTGGGTCATATATTCTCAAGTGATGGTATATTGACGGATCATTCAATGTTGAATGTTATTGAATAAATTATCATACTAACCATGTTGACAAGGAAATATAGTCTTTTTAGTTTTTAGGGTACTTTGGAAACATTTTGTTTTTTATATCCGTGATATCCAACCCAATAACCATATTTTATCATAAATTATTGTCATTAATTTTTATAGATGAATGTGAGAAAAATTTCATGAATATATAAATAATGATACAAATAAAAATTTATATACAATATTGTATAGTGTATTAGGGTTTAAAATCATTATTGTTTAATTTAATAAAGGACCTGGATGTGTCCTTAGGAAGAAGGATTTAGTGATAATGTATTCCTAATTCCATCTAATGATTCCTGATAAAATTTACATGACTCTTTATTTGGAGTTTGTAGTAGTAATTTTGGAAGTAAAAATTATGGAAAAATTATATATATGTTGAATGGTGTTATATATATACCGATAAAAAATAATTATATATTCATGAAGAAATAATTTAATATGTAATATTGAAAATTGTTGGAGTTTATTTAAGATTGTGTCTTCTCAATACACTACTGCTCCTAGATTGAGAACAGGGTGGACGATGCTTAAAGTCAGAATGGTAATGCTAGTTTTTTTCCTGATAAGGAATAAAAGAGATCTAATATTTATGTATTGTGAAATGATGTATCTTTAACTCAAATGAAAAGAGGAAATGTCGTATAATTCTTTGAAGAATGTTCATCCATCCATGCATGTGAGGACTAAACAATAATTAAATGGGGATTTGGAACTTTAGAAGAAGATGAGAATATTTCTATGTTTGACCATGATTATGATTGAATGAAAATGTTTAAGAACTACTTCTGTGCCATATAAATACCATACTAGTATAAGTAACTATTAGATGAAGTTCATATATTATCATTATCTATTCAATAAATAATTTTAATGCATTATATAAATCTGAAGGAGTATTTGTTATGGAATAACATGAAATGGGATATCAAATAGAATGTATCTCGATTCATAGTATATTATAATGTTATGGATGAGAGATATATGTCTATGTGATTTTAGAACCATTACTCAAACTATAATTTAAATGGTAAAATATTACAATTTATAACATTATTAGACTCTCCAAAACAATCA
Source organism: Viscum album (assembly GCA_963277665.1). Classification (NCBI taxonomy): domain Eukaryota; kingdom Viridiplantae; phylum Streptophyta; class Magnoliopsida; order Santalales; family Viscaceae; genus Viscum; species Viscum album. Next base: position 1,411,751,470 of record OY728138.1, read on the forward strand.
AAGGAAAAATTAATTTTTTGGTTATAGTAAATATCCTTAAAAAATAAAAACATTTAATTTCCATAATACAATATTTATATCTTCATCCAATCATTTGGATATACATTAATGATGTTTTAAGGATTGATGAACTACCATATTCTTTTATAGTTTATTAGGATATTACAGTTAACATAATTTTCTAGTGGATTATTCATAAGGATCTTGATACAGAGTTCATTTTCAATATTTCATATCATCCATCAATAGATGGTTCGGCAAAGAAGTCCATTTAAACCCTATAATAATGTTTGAGAAAATTCTTTATGGATTTAAAAGGATTTTTATATCATCATCTTCCCTTGGTTTAATTTTTAATAAACAAATATCCTTCAATCAAGTATACAAATAGATTCATATGATTCTCTATATGAAAGGATTTGAAAAACATCAATGTGTTAAGGAGACATTAGAGAATGAAAACTATTTCTAGAACATCCCAGGTAAATAAAATACATTATATCTTTATATTTATTAATATTCGTGAATTAAATGATAATATTACTTTAAAGGGGATTCTATGTTCGATGGAGTACCTGATATGCAATAATGGGTTTCTATGAAAACTCTTGTTGCACACAATGCTGAGTCATACTGACAAAATAAGAGTATAATATTATTTTAAATTATAGTTAACACCTTTTCATTGTATTATAGAGAATGAACAAGACTAACTAAAATATAATTATACATGTTTGTTAAATTTTTTTACATTTATCAAATAACATTTAGAGGCTTAAAATTAAAATGATCTTGACTTTAAAGCATGAAAGGAATTAATATTTTTAAATGGTTGATTTACATTTTTTTGATGGAGAACCTTTTTTAATGTTGTTATTGAACATTTATATGTTCTATTTGACAAAATAAACTTTTTCATTAGAAGCAGAACATAAAAATTTACATTGGGAAAATTTTTGGTATTTTTAAGATATAGTTCATTTCTAATGAATAGTGAATAATTCCAAATTTTAATTCAAAATTTCCATTTAATATAATTTATTTATATGGTTATATTATCTTTATAAGTAATTTTAAAGTGTAATTAGATTATATTGTTACATATTAATCCAATATGGGTCATTGAAAGTAATTTCACTTTGAAATTGAACATAAACAAATGTCAATATTTTGATAGTTATTATTTCTTACAAGCATGCTTTCTGGTTCAAAAAATGAGTATTAATATTAAATTAATTAATTAAAATTCAATGTTTTGAGTTCTGATAAATAGAAATCATTTTTGGATTTGGAATATTAAATTTAGCATTGGGTGATTTTTTGGTATTTTTTTAAAAACCATCAATTTTTTATGAATAGGGAAAAATACTACTTAGTAGTTAAAAACCAACATTTTCATTTAAATGAAATTTTTTGGCTTCTATGAAATGAATTTCAACAATCCAACATACATGGTTGTCATAATTATGTAAAATTTGGTTCATTGGGGTGAAAATAATTTTGGGTGAATAATAACTTTTGTTTTTTATTTACCACGGTTATAAGTAAATAGGGTAATTCAAGGTAAGATAAATATTATGATAATTTAAAATTACCTAAACACATATCCTAACCATTTTGGATGAGTCATGTACAACCAATAAAATCTTTGAGTGAACTATTGTCTTTTGAAAGCCACTTGGGTAAGATAATATCAATAATTAATTTTTATTCAAATTAAAAATAAAAATATAATAAACATGTATTTTTTTCTAAAACAATTTTAATGTGGGATTATGTCATTCATATATTTGAATATTAATATTTATTAGAAATCTAAAATAATTTCATAAATCATGGTATTTTTTTAAAAATTTCTAGTCATCAAATAAATTAATTTATTTATGACACAATGATGATTTAATGATTACCTAAGTAATGAATATTTTAAATAAATGAGAGTATAAATATAAAAATAAATATATTTGGAAGCTTTTTATGCCATAAACGAATGTTAGGGATGATAATTACTTGTTATCATTAAATTAATGTTTGTTTTTTGAATGAATCAAGTTGTTACTGAATTATTTACAAGTCTTGATATGAATAGTATTTAAATTGACATAATTTACTTTTTAAATTAATAAATATTTTGTTAAATGATATAATAATCCTAAAAATCAAAACCTCATACAAATTACTTATACAAGGTTGATAATATCATTAATGAACCACTTTTGGTTATATTTTCATTTTACGTTAACTATATTAACCATATTGTGTTAATACATAAGAGAACATGGTAAAAGTTAAATAAGTTAACAAAGGGTTAAATGAAATATATAAGGATAAAAAAATAGCCAAAAAATGTGTTGTATGATTATATTTCGAATTATATTCACTTTATCATTAAATTAAATAAGACACGGAACTTTTGGAATCTAAAAGAATATTATAATAAAATATTATTTTCAAAACATCCTAATGAGGCCCTCCTCCCCCTTATAAAAAGCTATTAACTCTAACACATTTCTCAAACCCCTCAAGCCCATAGGATTATTTAATATCTTCCCAAATAAGCTCCCAAGATCCCAATCTTGAACTTATAAGCCATACCTTAGGCATTAGTCATTTCAAAAAAGCCTTTTGGTTCAAACCAAAGCGAGTTACCTGTTTTAAAGGTAACGTCTTCTCTCAAATTCTCTTTTTTATATTACTTATTCAATCCCTATACACTATTTATTCTTTTTTAACCTAAAAACACCTGTATCTACAATATACTAGGTTTTTTTGGAGAAGTATTATAACTACACTAACACACATCTCCATCTAATGTGTATTGAACATAATGTTTCGATGGATAGTGAACTACTGCCTCAAGAAATGATGATTATTCAATATTCTCCTACCACCTTTAATGGTGGATGTTATGATGAAACTGTAATTATGTATTATATTTATGATATTTTTATAGATATATTCTTCTATAATTATATTTTATAACGTATATTTATGCTTTTCATGTTGTATATATACTATAATTTCATCTGCGGAAGTGCAGACTACCGCCCTATTAATGTGATATGAATCAGTCATACCATACATGGAACGTATAAAGGATAACATTAATGAACATATGTAATATATATATATATAATTTCATTATACTGAAATAATAAAATACCTATGTATCATTTAGTTTTCATTCCATTTAAAATGAATAAATGAAATGGATGTAGCGTTCCTGAATAGGTACAGCTTACCATATCCATAAACGCTGCATTTCATTTTCATATATAAAACTCATATAGACTATTCTTAATACATATATACTGTATATATATATATATATATGATATATTTGATATTTAAATCATGAATATAATTTTGGAGATAATGGAATTTTGACCATATGGAGAATTTATAATTATAACAAGTTCATTTTTGAATCAAGTTCCGAACATCAAAAAATTGTCCAATATGAGCTGAAATAATTAAATAATTGTTATAGAATGTTAATTAGTGATATAAATGGAATAATAAACATGAAAATGTTCTTATGAAAGTAGAAATTAACTTATGGTTATTATTCAGAAAAATAAAGAATGAATGTGTCATGTCGGACACGAGGTACGAGACATCATCTCAATCTCTTTTCATTGAGGCATATTGTGATAATATACACCACTTTATTTTATATGGTATATAATTAACCCCTTGGAAATTTAATTTCATTCAAATGGAATATTTTATCTATGAATCGTTTTATTGTAAAATAAATTGAATGTTTTTAATGTCCACGGCGACAATAACCTCTTCACTGTTGTAATCGTTATTTGGATTCCATTATAAGCATTAATGATTTAAAAAGGAAAATAAATCCATTTATACATTTTTCAGGGTTTTGGTATTGAAATTTTTTGTTTTTAAATAGATTGATTTTTTCCATATCATGAAATGATTTCTTGTGATTACAAATGAAATGTTGTTAGTGAAATGAAATATTTTATGTTTTATGATTTAAGAATAGTACCTGGAAATTTGACGTGTGGATAAATGATAAACCAAATGACGGGTGTTGTCGTGATAAACCAGTATTGGTGGCCAGATTATAACCTCTAATGAATTGTGTATGGATATCAACCGTATAGCTATTTCATTTAGGGATATATGTTGAAGTCAACCGTATGGTTATTCTATTTATGTATGTTTATGTACTAAGTTAACTTTATAAATTATGTGTTCTTTCTATGAGTTTTATGGTAATATTTTGAATAAAAATGGGTAATAAATGATCTCTTATTTAGTGAATAGTATTTACTACTTCATAAATTTGAAAAGTACTACTTAAGATAATGTATTCATGGAATACCTGTATCTTTGGAAAAATAAAAGTTTTTCTACTTAATGTGTCCCTTACTGAGATTTTTATGTTCATCCCATGTTTTATGAAATGTTTTTCACTGGATATAAATATGGATAGGTGTATGGATGGTATTAGGAAAAATTCAGGTTGTCTAAAATAATGAACAAGACATGAAATTGTTTTTCAAGAGTTTTTTATTAAAAAATGGATACTGAGTACAAGTGTCTACATGTAATATTTAAAATTGTTATTTATATTTTATGATCTAATTATCTAAATATCTAAACATGAAAAGATCCTCAATTTGAATTATTAACATAATTATATATTATTTAGTTTTTGAGGCTGGGGATTTATAGTTGTTATCAGAGGTCGGTTTGACAACATGAGGAGTTTGGGTGCTGTTAAATTAATATCCATAAATTAATTTACAGTAATATTGAAATTTTATAGAATTTAAAGAAAACCATGGTGATTAGAATATGGTATTTCTAATTTAAAAATGATTTTCTGTAGCGGAAATATGGAATCTATGTTCGGAAGGCATGAAGAAAAGAATAACCTTCCAAATAATCATCTTGAGATGTTCTGAATCAAAACTGAAGAGTTTGTTGTAGTAATGGAACAGTAGAATGAGGCTATAAATGTTGGTGTTATACATGAATGAGACCAATTAGATTTACCTTAGAGGAACATGTATGTAGTGGGGTATTTCATAAGGAAACGTTCCCCATCATTCTGAAGATCATCTGACCTTGTTCAAGATGAAGGATAGATCAAAGCACATGAAATTTTTTTTATGTCATGGGTTGTACAGAGAATCAAAAATTTTGTCTCGTTGTTTAATTTTTTGAAGGTGAAGCTGGTCAGGGGTGGGAAATAGTGAGAAATATCAAGTATAGTAAAGATATTGATTCTCTTGGTTGGGAATAATTCAAAGTTATGTTTCTTGAGAAATATTTTCCTAAGGAGGTTCAACATAGGATGAAAAAAAATCATGTAAAGGAGACATGAGGATGACAAAGTGGTGCATACGAAGAAAAGTTCACATGGCTAGCATGGTATGTTCTAAATTTCATCTAAGATATTGATATTAAGATAAATAAATTTTACCTATAACTGAAGTAGATATATCAAAGATCATTATCCTATAATGAATTTAAATGCTATAAAAAGCTTGTTAATCTGACAAGATGGTAAAAATTGGGGTTTTTGACGATTAGGTGTTCTAAGATATCTAACAAAAGAAGATTTATAGTTGGAAGGAAAAGGGAAAGAATTCATCAAAAAATACCATAGGTAAAAATATAAAAAATATATCTTGTGTGAATTGTGGTAAAAAGAATCCCGTAGAATGTCTATAAATTTTTAGAAAGTGTTTACGGTGTGGTAAGTCTAGTCATATTGCTGGTAACTATAAGGAAGATGATCAAGCATGAAATGAAAAGGTTGTGGTTAGATGCGTCAAGTGCAATAGAATGGGTCATTATTCAAATCAGTGTCCAACTAAGAACTCAAATTAGGAAAATTAGCGAGACTACAAGAAAAATGTGGTGGTGAAATCATTTGAAGCTACTTCAGCTGATGTAGGTTAATCATGTTAAATAGTAGCATATACATTTTTTATCCATATAATGTAAATGTGTATTTTGATTCAAGTTCTACACATTCTTTCATTTCTGAGAAATTTTCTTGTTAATTAAGAATTCTTTCTCAAGATATGAATATATATCTTATAGTAAAAACACTAGGAGGAAATTTTGAGACAAAAAGAAATTATAAGAACATTTCTATTCTTATGTTCGGAAAAAATAAACCTGAACACTTTATTGTTTTTCCTCTATTAGAGTTTGATGTTTTTTTCAGCATGGAATGGCTTTTGGTTTATCATGATAAGATTGACTGAAGAGATAAAGTGGTTTCTTTTCAAAACGAATTTCAATTTGTATATAAGAATGAACCATTACTTTTGATAACATATCAGGAAGCTGAGAATATAGTGAAAGATGGAAAGAAATGTTACCTCGAACATATTTCTAAAAACAATGGAACTATCCAACTTAATGATGTTCTTGCTATAAATGAATACCTGGATGTTTTTCCAGATGAGTTTCCTGTTATAATACCGGATCAAGAAGTTGAATTTACTTTTTACTTAGATTCTGATTCTAAGCCAATTTTAAAACCCCCTTATCGAATAGATCAAATTCATCCTTTATAGTTAATGAATTAATATTCATAGTTATTAGATAAAGGTTTCATTCGACCTAGCACATCACCATGAGGAGATTTATTCTTGTTTGTTAAAAATAACAATGGTTCAATGAGACTTTTCATTGATTATAGAGCCTTGAATAATATCACTAGTAAGAACTTGTATCATATGCGTCATATCAATGTTTTTTTTGATTAGATATAGATAGATAATAATTTTTTGATAATTGTATTGAGGTTGGGGTACAATCATTTGAAATTAAACAAAGCAGACTTTTAGAATACCGCATTTCATACTTGATATGGCCGTTATAAATTTGTAGTTTTCCATTTTGGGTTATCCAATGAACCTGCTGTAATAATTGATCTTATGAATAGAATTTTTTTAAGTTCATAAATAGGTTTTTGGTTGTGTTTATTGATGATATTTGGGTTTATTTTAAAATTAGATAGGAACATGAAAGTCATTTAACAACTTTCTTAAAAACTATAAAAGAAAATAAAATGTAGGAGAAATTTAGCAAGCGTGTGTTTTGGTTACAAAAAATTTCATTCCTTTGTCACATTCATTCAATAAATGGTATAACTATTGATCCTGATGAAACAAAAGTTCTTAAAGAATGGAATAGACCTACTAATATCATAGAGAATCATAATTTTCTTGCTTAAGTATGTTATTTCTAGAGTTTTTTTTTGAATCATTTTCTTGGTTTACTTGGCCAATGACTAAGTTAAATCGAAAAGCTGCTAGCTTTAATTTGACAAATGAATGTGATAATTTTTTGAGCAATTGAAATGAATATTAATGAATGCCCCAGTTTTGGAACTACCATCCAGAAATGGTGACTTTTTTATATTAGATGATGTTTCGTTGAAAGGACTTGGTTGTGTCCTAATGGATAATGATTAGGTAATTGTTTACGTTTTACATCAATTGATACCTCATGAGTTAAATTACCATTCACATGATTTGGAATTAGCTGTTATTGTTTTTTTAAACTCAGATGCATCATTTTTATTGCATAAAGTGTGAAATATATACATATCACAAAATTTTGATGTATATATTCACTCAAAAGGAATAAAACATGAGACATAAGAGATGGTTAGAATTAATAAAGGATTATGATTGAATGATTTATTACCATATGGGACTGGAAAATATAGTGGTTGATTCTTTGAGTTGAAATAGTAATGATACCTTAACCAAGTTACATTTGGAATGAGTTCCTTTGGTTTTTTTGGATGAATTTTGCAATAGAAGTTGATGATGCAGGCAATTCGTAGGTTTTGTTTTAGGTTTTAGTTCAATCGTCTATTGAAGATAGAATAATGAAAGCACAAAATGATGACGATGAGTTATTGAAAAATGTAAAATTGGTTCAGAAGTGTATGTTAGCAGTCATCAATATTGATAGAGACTGTTTTTTGAGGTTTGGAAAGAGATAATGTGTGACTTTTGATTCATAGTTGAAGAAAGAGCTGTTATGTGAAGCTCATAGGTCTCCATTTTCACTTCATCCAAGAAGTACTAAGATGTATATTGATCTTCAGGAGTAATAATGGTGGGATGAAAAGAAAAGTGATATTTATTACTTTATAATGAAGTATTTGACCTGACAAAAGATTAAAATTGAGCGATAGTTACCGAAATGAATGATTCGACCTTTACTGGTTCCATTTGGAAATTAGAAAATATATCCATTGTCTTTGTTGTGGTATTTCCATAGACAACACTAAGTAACATTGAAAATTGGGCTATTGATGATCGATTGACTAAAATTTCCCATTTTCTTTCTATTTGAGATAAATTGTCTCTAAAAAATCGTTATTTGTTGTATGTTAAAGAGATATTTATGTTTCATGGATTTCCCCTCTCTATTTTATTTGATCGTGATCCCATGTCTAATTCTAAATTTTGGGAAGGCTTTTAGAAGTCATTGGGTACTGAATTAAATTTCAGTATATATTTTCATCCACATTTAGATGGGCAGTTAGAACGAAAAATTTAGACTCTGGAAGATATACTAAAAGTTTCTTCAATTGATTACATGGGAAGTAGGAACCAGAAGAATTCATTGGTTGAATTTTCTTATAATAATTATTTCAAATATACTATACAGATTTTCCTTTTGAGGCATTATATAGAAACTTGTGTCAAACTCAAGATTTTTGGGTTGAAGTAGTTGAAACGAAGCTGATAGAACCAGAATTTGTAGAGGAGATGGAATAAATATTACAACTGATTCAGAAGAACATGATAACAGGTTAGAGTAGGCAGAAAAGTTGTATGGATAATAGTAGTAAGGATCTTTCTTTTGAGGTAGGAGATCATGTCATTGTCAATGCTTTTCCATGGAAAAGTGTGATGTGTTTTTGTAAAAAAGTGAAAGCTGAGTTTGATGTTCATGGGATCCTATAAAATTTTAGAGAATGATGGATCAGTTTCCTTCAGAGTGGATTTACCTCCAAATTTTTCCCAGGTACAAAATGTTTTTCATGTTTCAATGTTGAGAAATTTATGGTCAGATCCATCTCATGTTATGAGTCCTGAGGTAGTTTAGTTCAGAGAAAATCATTCTTATGAGGAACTGCCAGTCAGGATTCATGAACGAAGAGACAAAGTGTTGCTGAAGAAGGTAATTAATTAGGTAATGGTTTTTTCAAAAAAAACCATATGGTTGAAGAGACAATGTTGGTATCTGAAAATGCAATGAGGTATAAATACCCCCATTTATTTGATAAGTGAATAAAATTGTGAGGACGCAATTTCCAAAAGGGGGAAGGATGCGAGATCACATGAAATTAAAGGATATGATATTTTCATATTTATTAATTATTATTAATTAAATATTAATTTTACTTTAAAGGGGATACTATGTTCGACGGTGTACACGATAAGCAATAATGGGTTTCTCTGAAATCTCTTGTTGCACACAATGTGGAGTCATTCTGAAAAAATAAAATAAAAATATCTTAAATGGTAGTAAACGCCTAGCCGTTTTATTGGAATGTATGAACATAATTAACTACAATATTATTATACTTTTTTTTAAATTTTTTTACATTTTCAATATATTTTAGAGGATTAAAATTATAATCAATCAGATTTTAATCATGAAAAACAAAAATATTTTTAAAAGGATGATTTACAAACATTTGATGGCGCCCCATTTTAAATATAGTTTTTCCACTATTATGTGTTATATATGACAAAATAAACTTATTATTTATAATAAGGACATCAAAATTAACTTTCAGAAATTTTTTTGATTTTTTTTAAAAAAAGATCATTTTTTAATGAATAGTGAAAAATACTGCATTTTAATTGAAAACATTCTTTTAATAATTTTTTCATATGGATAGATTGTATTTTCAATCGGTTTTAATGTGTTATGAGATTATTTTTTTCCCATTAAATCCAATTTTTTTCATTGGAATTAATTTCACATTTAAATTGGACATAAACAAATGTCAATGTTTTGATAGTTATTATTTTTAAAAAATACACTTTCTAGTTTCAGCGAAGAGAATTAATTTTAAATTAATTTATTAAACTTCTATGTTTTTAATTTGTAAAAATATTCATCATTATTGAATCTGGAATATCAATGTTAGCATACGGTGAATTCTTGGTTATTTTCTAAAAACCTTCATTTTATGATGATTAGTGAAAAATAATAGTAAGTAGTTAAAAACCGACTTTTTCATAGAAATGTTATTTAACCGCTATTGTGAATTAAATTTTAAAAATACGATATACATGGTTGTCATCAGTAAGTAAAATTTGGTTCAATGGGATAAAAATTATTTTTGTAGAATAATAACTTGGGGTTTTTAGTTACCACAGTTAAAGGTAAATTGGGTAATAAAGGTAAAAATAATATTATAACAATATAAAATTACATTAATAATTGTCCTACCATTATTGGATGTGTCATGGATAACCAAAAAAATCTTTGGGTGAAACATTTTGACTTTGTATGCCACTTGGGTAACATAATTATATTAAATACTTTTTATTTAAAATGAAAATAAAAATATCATAAACATATATTGCTTTGCTAAAACTATTTTAATGTGAAGTTATATAATTGATAAATTTGAATATAATTATTAATTATAAATCTAAAAAGATTTACTAAATAATGGTATTTTGTTTATAGTTTTTAGAAATCATATTAATAAATTTATTTCTGATACAATGATGATGTATTGATTTCATGATTAAATAATGGTTTAAATAAATGTGATTATAAAAGATAAATTAAATATATTTTGAATGATTTTTTCTCATCCATGAATTGTTTGGATGTGTGTGACTTGTTAACTATGAATTATTGTAGGTTTTTTGAAATAATAAAGTTGTTATAGATTAATTAAAAGTCTTGATATGAATAGTATTTAAATTAACATAAATGTGTTTTTAAATCAATCAATATTTAATTAAATGATATAATAATACTAAAAATCTAAGATTCGGCTAAATTTCTTACATAAGGTTGATAATGTTATTAATGAACTTATTTTGGTTTGATTGTCATTTTTTAGAAATTATATTAACCATATAGTGTGAATATATAAGAGGACATCGTAAAACATAAATAAGTTATCAAAGGGTTAAATAAAAAAGATAAGGATTAAAAATTATCCAGAACCTAGAAAATTTTTATTGGATTATTTTATTTCCACTTATATTCAACTTATTTTAGATTTAAATAAGTTTTGGACATTTTTAAAACGATAATAATTTTGTTATAATATAATATTTTCAAACTTTCCTAATGATCACATCACCCTCCTTACAAAAGGCTATCACCTCTAACCCAATAATCACACCTCTCAAGCCCCTTGGCTTCTCATAAATCTATGTAAATAAGCTCCCAAGAGCCTTATATTCTTCTTAAGAAGCCATAACATAGGAAAAATGCACTTCAAAAAATATTTTTGGTTCAAACTAAAGGGAGTTACCCAATTTAAAGGTAACATATTACCTCACGTTCTCTTTTATTTTACTTCTTAACTCTCTATTCTCTTTTTATTCTTTTTTTCATAACAAAACCAATATACTCAGAATACTAGGTAGTTTTTATAATAAGGATTAAAACTACACTTACACACACCTCCATCTAATGGGTATCGAATATAATGATTCTTTGGATGACAAACTACTTCCTCACGAAACGATGATTGTTCAATCTTCTATTACCACCACTTATGTTGGCCATTTTGATGGAACTATAATTATATATGAAATATATGATATTTATTTTATCTCTATGATTATGTAATTCTATTTTATAAAATTCCTTTATGATTTTCATTTTTATTATATATGATAATTTCATTTGAGGAAGTGCATACAACATCCCCCTCAATGTGATATGACTCATTCATACCATACATGGAACTGATAATGGATGGTGTTAAATAACATATGTATTATATATAATATATGATATTATACTAGAATAATATTATACTACAATATAATTTTGTTTTCATTCCTTTTATAATAAAAAAATGAAATGAAAGTATCATTCAAGCATACGTACGACTTACCGTCCCCATGAATGGTGCATTTCATTTTCATATATACAAATGATATAGAATATTTTATATACATATATACTGGATATATATGATATATAATTCATGAATATCAATCTATAGATAATGTAATTTCGACCACATGGAATATTTATAATCATAATAAGTTTATATTTGACCCAACTTCCAAACATTGACAAAACGTCCAATATGAATGCAAATAATTAAATAATTGTTATATCAAGGTAATAAGTGATATAAAAGAAATAATAATCCAGAAAAATTTTCTTAATCAAGTAGATATTATCTTAGTTTATTATTCAGGAAATTAAGGAATTAACGGTTCAAGTCGAACAGAAGGTAAGGGATTTAGTCTCAATCTCCTTTCATTGAAGAAAGTTTGGATAATATACACCTCTTTCTTTTATATAGTATATAATAAACCCCATTGACTAGTAGTTTATTTAAAATGGAATATTTTTTATACAATGAATTATACTAAATGACAGAAGTGATGTTTTTAACATTTGTGGTTACAATGACCTATCCACATCCGTAATCATTATTTGAATTCCTCGATAAGCCATAATGTTTTTAAAAGGAAAAGAAGCCCCTTATTCACATTTTTTGGTGTTTTGGGGTTGAATATGGTTTTTGAAATAGATTGATTTTTTCAATATCTTGAAATTATTTCTTGTTATTTCAAATGTAATTTTTGTAGTTAAATCAAATATTTCATGTGTTATGATTTTATAATGGTACTTGGACATTTGACGGGTGGTTATATGATAACCAAATGATGGGTGGTGTTGTGATAAACCAAGATGGGTGGTTACATTACAACAAACAATGCATTGGGTAGAGATTTAATCCGTATGGAAATTCCATTTATTGATATGTATGGAAGTAGACTGTATTGTTATTCCATTTAAGTATGTGTATTTACCAAGTTACCTTTATATTTTATGTGATCTTTCTATGGGTTTTATGGAAATATTTTGTTTACAAAAGGTTAAGCAATGATATTTTATTCAGTGAAGAGTATTTACTACATTATAAAGTTCAAAAGTACTACTTATGATAAAGTATAATGGTTTACTTGTAGTTTTGAAAAACTAACAGTTTTCCTTCATTGTGTATCCCATATTGAGATTTTAATTCTTATCTAATGATTTTTGAAATGTTTTTCAGGGAACATAATGTTGAATATGATGAAGGATGTGATCAGGGAAAAGTCATTATGACTCAAATAAATAATTATACATGACTCTTTCTTCATGAGTTTTTATTTTCTGAAAAATTGGAAACTTAGTAGAATATTCAACATGTAATATGTCAAATTTTTATGTACATGTTATGACCTAATTCTCTAAAGATCAGAACCTGATAAGTTACTCATTGTGAATTGATTACATAATTCAAGATTATGTAATTTTTAAGTCAGGTGATTTATAATTTCAACATTATCTAAATTATTATATGTTAAATAAGTTGTGTGACAGTCAGTAGAACATCAAGGAGAATCATAGTTGATAATAATATATAAAAACAATCAACAGTGATCTCTATTGATTGGAGTTAGATATAGGGTATTCTAATGAATTTATACTTGGAATAAGGTTATGATATTAATAAAAAAAGGAAATTTGATTAATATATATATATATATATATATATATATTGGTCCAATAGAAATTAATCATCATATTAAAATGGATTTTTATCACATGGTTCCTCCAAAACAAACTCCCTCATTTCCATGATGTTTTCCATGAATCACTATTCAAAATGTACTTATTGGATCATTCACAGAAACAAAACATAATGGTTTTATTAATGGATAATGATATATCTTATGAATAACAATCATTAGATATTCTACTGTAAAAAGTGAAAATATTATGAAATAGGACCAATCACTTAGTCAATGCTTTGAGGTGAAAACATATATTTAAGATTGTTATCTGGGAAACTAGAGTTGTGATGAGGCATATGAATCGTCATTTTTTTGGGAATGATTGATAGGATCATGTGGTAAAAATTATTACAAGTGGTTAATAATTTCACACCATGATATTTATAGACTTATTTATAATAATATAAATTTATTTTTTGATATTACTCTTTAATTGCAATAATGAGTTTAAACGAACCATTGTATAATAGTAAAATATATTAATTTAACATGAAAATTATCACCTAAATATTAGATTATAAGGTTTGAATAGGACTAACTAAATTATTAAAAGGTATTTAATAAAATTTATAAAATTTATTTTTTAAAATGTAGTTAAAATTAAAATAAAACAATTTTTTGATAACAAGTGAGGTTTTTTAAAAAAGTATTTGTTATGCGCATAGTGTGTTTTTATCATCATAAACTATATTAATCTATTATGATGAATGATTTAGATTAAACTTTTATATAAAATAATAAATCTAATATTTTAATATTAATATAATATTTTTTAAAATAAACGAATGAAGGTAAATTAATTTTTTTTTTTAAATTCGTTTTTTATAAAAATGATTTGGTTGTGTTTTGTGATTTTATTTTTAAATGAATTCATGAAAATTATAAAAATTTTATCGTATAATATTTATTCCCTATATAGAATGAAAATAATTAATATTACATAACAATATCAACAAAATTTTGGTTCACAATTAAGACTAAAATGAATAAAAAATTATAATCGTTATGTTTAAAATGCGTATACCCATAGGAGATAACTTCTGAAATAACATTTAAAATATAAGAAAACACTTTATTTAATTTTATATATCAATAAAATTTCATCCATATACTTAATATCTTAAACTATTTTTTATTTTGTATAATATTTATTTGATTAATAAATTAACATGTTTTAATCATTTGAAAATTTTATCTTTTTCTTCTCTCCCTCTAGTATAATAGAATACAACCTCTTCTTACTTCGTCACATATAATGACCCCTCTAACTAATCCAAGACCAACATTAATCCCTTATTAACATCCCAATATATAAAATTGGGGTCCTTATTTAGCTAGTATACAATCCTTTTGAGGCATAAGGTGTAACAAATAAGAGGTTTTTCAATAAAGAGAATATTTCAATGTATAAAAATAAAGACCACACTAGAGGTAAGAGGATTCTTTTACATCCCATATATTTTTAGGAGATAAAATGATAAAATTCTATTTATGGTGTTTTTATAGATATTTTACTTTAAACCTCAATAATATTCCTCACATATATTTTTTCTTATAATTTTTAATTTTTGACACTATTTTCTTCTCAATAGAATTTAAAATTTTGTAGAAAAGGTATATTAAATAATATTCATTTTTTTAATTTTTGTTCGACATACATTTTCTACCATGTCGATTCTCACTAATAAAATTATGGTTGTTTTTACCCTCATTTTAAATGTTATAAAATGTTCATTTTCATTACCTTTTACGTTATAAAAAAGGTTTAAAAATATTCTATTTAAAAAAATATTATTCAAAAACATTTTTTTACATTTCACAAAAGTTTTAAATGGAATTATTCATTAAAAGTATACTAAATAATCTAATTTTTCTTCCATAAATTACACTATTAACATTAGAGTATAATTTAAAATGATCATTATTTTTTTTGTAAAAATAATTTTCGGAATATTTTGTGACTTTTTAGTAAAAATTATATCTACATAAAAGTATATGTTTATTTTATATTCATTGAATGGTTCAAATGATATTTAAAAGGTACATGTCATCAATTTCATTAACATTTTAGAAGTTTTATTTGTCACTAGGGATATGATTTTATGATACTATCCACATTCATTTTATGGATGAATATAATGATGATGATTCGAAGAAGATTCAATGAAACCCATTTCCTTATCGTGGGATAACTATGATAGTATGAACTTTTTATGAAAAAAATTTCTTTTCCTTAGGATATTCTTTGATGAGATGATCAAATCAAACCCATTTTCTTTCGAGGGGTTATTTTATTATAAATTGATTAAAATATTTATGATCTTGAGGAACGTTTTTTATTTAAGGTTATGTGATGGGTTGGAATATAATTATATATCCCTCAAATTCATTGGGTAATGATTTATAACTCATTAGTTTAATATTCTATGATTGAACCTAATTTTAGGTTCATAGTATTAGGCATCAAATTGGTTTAATGGACATAATATTATGCATGGACGATATTTTATGTCTATAATTTTATGTCAGGACCCAATATTATTCCATTAACTAAATTAGTTAACATTTTTCAATTTATTAATTTGCACGATATTATAATCTTATATTTTATCACATATTAATTTTTTTTGATATTATCTCATGGATCATGATTGATTTGTCAAAGATTCCAAAAAAAATGTAAATTCATTATTTTATTATGAAATATCCTTATGTGATGAATCATAATTAATTCTATATAATTGATTGGGGATACAATACTTATGTTATGATAGTTTTATCAAAACCATATGCTCATGGATAATGATTATTTTAAATCTCCAATATTTTACCTTACTACGAATCTGAGCATATATATTTTAATATTTTCCTTCCCTAGTATATGGTAAAAGTAACTATGTATGATATATCTACAAGGGTATTAATATGAGGAAAATATTTTGATATATTTTCAATGATTTATTAAAATGATATGTTAATATATTTTGGCTTTAGAGACTCTAACCCTTTATAGTTATTGGGTGCGTAATACACTTAAATATATTGAATATTTATCTACAATGATGAAATATATATCTACGATATGTTTATGTCACCTCACTCACATGAAAACATTTTCGAAATATTATACATCGTACTCTTATTCATAACTATTAGAATGGAATCATTAGAAAGGGCGAGCTTAATTTCATAGAAAGGGTAAAAATAAATGAAAGAAATCATAAATAATAATTAGTCAACATATTATCATGTGGGTATTACAAAAATATAATATTACATTGTCAGGACATAATGGAATCATGAATAATTATTTCTAGATCATAAATCATGGTTCATAGAATAAAGAAATTGTAATTACATTAGAAATTAGTTCTTTTAAGGAAAAAACATAGTCAATAATCCTAAGACATAATAACATAATATATGAATTAGAACATGGGATACATGTATTAATAATATATAATTTTTTCTATTTGGTCTCTCCACCAAGATAGCCATCACAAAAGGGATAGTGTCCATAAGTAGATTATTTTTAATCCTCAATGCTTTTTATATTAGTTCGTGGTATATAATGCATTACCAATGTATTGGAGGGCTATAATGGACCCACCTATGACTTTGTGGATATATTCCCTCATGGGTTTGGGTTTACCCCTAATTCCCAATCATCTAAAGACATTTTAACTTTAACTAATGTATTATAGGTAATTATAGCCTTATCCAACATGTAGTTATATACCATACATATGTGTGCCACTTCAACTTCAAAACATTCATAACTTCATCATACCTTAATTATCATTTTGGGAAAAATCATTTTTAATGAAATCATCAATAAAACATTATTATATACCATCCAAGGTAATAATAGTGTCTGTACAATTCGATCATATCTCTAATGACACTCATGAACCATTAATGGTTTTTTATATATATTAAAAATACATTTATAGGATCCTCATTAAAATGATTTAAAACATTAGAATAAATATCATTTACATTAGATAAATTTAATCTTAAAAGTCATTCATTTAAAAAATTTGTCTATAATTTACTATAAAAACCCCTAAAAAGATTAGATAAATCATCATTAAAAACAAAAATAGTATTTGAAAAATGATTTCATATTTTAAATTTTAAAAAGGAATATTATTTTCATTATTTTTTAAATCAAGTCAAATCAATATAAAATAAATCATATAAATTTTTTAAATAAATTACATTAAAACCAATGTATATATATTAGAAGTTAGTAAAAATGACTATAAAATCATCTAAGTAATTAAAAGTTAATCAATAAAATAATTTTAATCATATTAAAATGGAGTAAAATGATTCTGCACTGGAAATAATTGATAAGGTTTAACCATGCTTTCATGTTACCATTCAATCTATTTGTGAAACAAAGTGAAGTTAAATGGTGATAAGGGATATTAACATAGAGAGTAAATATATTATAATAAAAATAAATGTTGTTTTAGAGTGAAATAACATAAAATATCCATCGATTCATTTAAAAAATATCAATTGAAAATGATATTAGTAAATTAAACCATTCCAACTATGGTATAATTTGAATTAAAATATATTAAAAGGGAAAAATATATAGTGGATTTCAAATACCAAAAATATCTTGAAATTTATGATGATACACATACATAGTCATTTTATATAACAAGGAAATGAGTTTTAGTCGAATGTAAAGAATATATCCTAACAAAAGGAAAATTATAATGAGAATCCATTATCTTTACTTTTAACTTCAACAAAACAATATTAAGATCTTTTGTAATAAATAGAAAAATTGCATATAAATATTTCCAAAATATATTAATGGCTAATAAATTTTATGAACTTTATTTATATTTATTCATTTCACATTTATTTGATAATTATTTATAATATTCATCATCAAATGTTCTTAATTTTGATGGTTTCATATAACATTCAGAATGAAGATATTAGTCATCATTAATTGATATCATGTTCATCATTCATTGATTATACACTATAGATGAATATTATTTTTCCAGTGATTTATATAAAAACATTTTTACTTTATGAAAATTATTTTTGTGGATTTGGAATATGGAATCTTTGATGGGAATGTTTCATGAAATAAACTATTTAAAAAAACATTAATTTATATTGATCATTAGTTTTTTAACAATTATAAAACAATAATAATAACATAAATTTTTCTTAAAAATCATATATTACATGTATTTATATTGTGCAATGATTTCATTTTTTTTAAATAGGGAAGATAATATATCATTTCTCATGTCATTTTTTGAACCTACCAAAAGAATAACAATTTTTAATAAAAAATGATTAAGGGTATAGATTTATGTAAAAGTATTATCATTTAATTAGAATCATATATATGCTTATGTAACATAATTATACTCCATAATTACATTAATAAAGGGTGTATATGTGAAGGAAATATAAAATTTTTGTGAATAACCAGGAACTTGCTTTGATGAATTCTATTCATATTGATATGGGTTCCCATATAATTATGGATTTGGTCTTCCTTCCTTGAGCTGAAGGCTATGAAATGGATAATAAAGATTTACTTGAGTAATAATGGGCGAATATTCTTGAATTTTTATACAGGAAATAATGGTTTCTAATGGGTATAGTGGGAGTTCATTGATTAGTGACTTTCCAATGGAATAACCTCAAATACACATTACCTAAGGTACAAGGTCATAAAAT
Source organism: Viscum album (assembly GCA_963277665.1). Classification (NCBI taxonomy): domain Eukaryota; kingdom Viridiplantae; phylum Streptophyta; class Magnoliopsida; order Santalales; family Viscaceae; genus Viscum; species Viscum album. The sequence goes on from OY728138.1 coordinate 1,411,770,999, forward strand.
TATCATGGAATGTGTATAAAGGTGAAAATTTTTTTATATGTCATTTTCATACTATCATCAAAAAAATTAGATATATATTTATTGATATTTTATGCCTTTACAACAATGCTAAACCCTTTTATCACAGTAACACAATTTTTTACTTTGGAAAATAATTTTTATACCAAACAATGAAAATAGACCTACTTACCAAATTTACAAAAGATGATTAAAAATTTAGTTTCTATTTAATCTGATTTATTTTATAAATATGATAAATTCAATAAAAATTTTAAAACAATATATATATATATATATATATATATATATTCTCTATTAGAAAATTAATTGTTATACATTAACTGTTCTTAATCATTTTTCATATGAATTAATAATTAAATAAGTGAAAAAATATTTTTATAAAATTGAATATTACATTCAATTATTCATTTACATTTTATCAATTTGAATTATAAATAAAAAACATTTAAAAAAAATACTTTGAAAGTTTTCTTTTTAAAAAGTAAATGATTTTAACTACATCCCAATAAAATTATTTATTTATATTCTTATCATGCAATTTTATCAAAAAAAATTTATTAAAAAAATTAATTTATTATTATGGATAAATAAAATAGTTCATTAATAATAATTATTATAATAATTTCTAAGAAATAAAAATATATGATAAAATTTTTTAGTTTAATTATATATAATTTATGAATTGTATTATTTGAAATTTTATATTAAAAATTGGGCAACATTAATATGTATATTGAAAATATGTATACACAATGAATATATATCCAATGTAAATATTTTCAATGACCAAATATCCAACCGATATACTTTAATCCAGAATACATATAACAGTGAAATTTTCTCTCTTTATATAACCATATATACAATACTAAATTCATAAATTCAATTAATTGACATCGATTTAATCATTTATTTAATATTTATAATATTCATAATTCTTTAAATAGTTATTAACTATATTATCATATTCATGGAAAATAATTATGATAAATAATTTATATTCATAGTTTTTTATATACCAAAGGTTTGATAATTAAATTATCATTCTTAATGATGTTTTAATATTTATTATCATTATATGCTAATGTTTATCCAGTACTATAATATTTTATTTCCACAAAATTTATCACAATTTATTTGATTTTAGTGTTGTATACAAAAATAAGTTGTCTACCAATATACTTATTTTAAGGGAGATACATAAAAAATAATGGTTTTTTATAAAAATATATCCATTTAAAAATATTCAACACATAAATCAATTTTGTGAGCACATCCAGTCAAAATATTAACCAAATAACTTCATAATTTTAATTCGATTACTATGAAAAATAATAAAATTTTAATTACATCGCATGATTTAAAATTTATTTCATACCATAACAATATTGTAAAGTGTTATTTGTAAGTAGAAAATGATTTTTATTAATTAATATTAAACTTTAGAAATTTTACTTCTATTATAGGTTGAATATCTTTAGGATAATATTCCTCATGAAAAATATTTAACACTCTCTGCCCTAGGGTATAAATATCAACATTCCCTTTCGGTTTTTAAATAAACGAATGCAACTAATAAATATTATATTGAACTTGAAAAACTATAAGAGTCACATTATGATTCACTTAGAAACCCAAAAAACATATATATTCATTGATGAATTTAGTTATCTATTTTCTTATAAAAGGGTATAAGTATCTACCCAATACTCAAGGGTCTTGTCCAATGAAATGAACCTCTTTTGACATATTCAAAATTGGGGAATTAGGTAAATATGTTTTTTTACATCATTTATGGTAAAGAGACCCATGATTTTTATTCCTAGATATTAAATGTTATTAGATAAAATTAATTTACTTCATAAAAATATATGCCTTTGGATCATAAAGTTATAATGCCTTTGGAAACATGGAAACATAAATAACTAGTTCGTATATTAATTTCTTCATCTCCCAATATATTCATCATAATTATAATCTTTCTAAGAAATGTATTACAATGTATATTTCTTTATAACCTGGGAAAAGAAAACATAATAAATTATGAGATTAGGTGCATAGTAATGGTAAACATAGAAGACACATAAGAAATATTGAAACATAATATTATGAGAACACATGAAAAATATAAAAAAACATAAAAATCACATCAAAGATCATAATATTGATTTATGAAATAAAAATATTTTGTTCATAAGGAACAAATAATAATATAATTAAAGAACATGTGAAATGATAACATACCATTATCAGAAGATATGGAATTTTGGAAGACACTTAAGAATAAAAAATCATTTCCATTATGGTTAGGGATCATAGCAAAGGATTTCATAGTGGAATGGGTTCACACCCCAAACTATCAGTTTTTAATGGTTTACTCCCCTTACTATCATATTGTAACACGTCCCTTACTAAATTTGGTTCACCCCCAATTATAGTCATGTATATATCAGGAGATATAAATCAATACCCAATTCATTAGAGGGAGATACAGTTTTCACCCATAACATAATTATAATAATACATATGTGTCACACCAGATCATAAAAAATTCATCATATCATATTCTTGAAAATAAAATGGTTTTCATATATATTTCATTATATCATAACCTATAATGAATAGATAGGTTTCATAATATTTTTTGTATTTCACCATATATAAGTCAAGAAATGAATACTATTTATTAAGAATTAACTATGGGTGTAACTTTTAAAAGAGAGCTGGGTTTTATAAAAATCATTCCATAATAAATAAACTCTTCATAGAAAGAATATAAATGGTATCATTGGTTCACATTCTATGTATGTTGTAGGTAACATAAACAGATTTCATAATTGACCTAAACTTATTTTGAAAGAACATTTATAACATCTCATGGAGAAAATCTATTTGGGGTATGAAAATAATTTTTAAAAACCTATTATTTTAAATCCTGTTATTTGAAATTATTCATCTAAAATTATAACCAATTCTTCAAAAAATCAATTCGTCATGGTGGAAGAAAATGATGATCATGTCGTATACATTAAATAAATATTCCTTTCACATTTTTGGTACAAGATAAACAAAATTTTTCCAAAACAATAAATTAATAATCATTTTAAAACATATTTAAAAATTAAAAAATGTGTATTTTTTTTTCAAAAAAAATCTTGAGTTTTAAAAACATTTTTGAAAACATTTCTACAAATCATGGTTTTCATGGAAATTGGGTTTTAGACAAACAAGTGAAATATATTCATATTTATGAAAATAGGTTGTTTGGAAATAATGAGTTAATAAAGAGAGTAAAATGAAGGAAAAATAAGTATTCTCATGAAATAACTATAGAATAATAAAATAGATAAGTTTGATGTGAGTTATATTATATGATTTGATTTGAATATGAATAATATTAAATAATACCAAAAAACTATGAAATTATAATATAGAAAGCTTACCACTTTCATAACATAAAAAAATATTCCCCGTGATAGAGAAACAGAAAAACAAATATGTAAATAAAAATAATTTTTGGGAGAAGTGTATGGACACCAACCCCAATTTCCAAAAGCTAGTGACTCGTTAAATTATGTTTTCATAAAATCTATGATGTCGAATATTTAAGGACAAAATAGTTTAGTCGATTTAAATAAAGATACATACATATGTTTAACATTACCACTTGAAAGAAAAAACAATGTATAAATTTCATTGAAAAAAATCCACAACTCTAATATTATACCTACAAGTCATTCATAATAGTCCCCTCTGCATCCGGAGGAAAAATAAAACATAGGAAAGGGGTGAACTCATATTATCTATAAGGTTATGTAATATATAAAAATATAGTATAAACATAAACATTATTCCTAATGAATAACTGATATCATAATTGTATAAAAATAAACTTGATCAAAATATGACAGGAGTAAAAGTTGATAAAATAACACTATAGAAAACATAAACATCAATATTATACTAGTCGAATAATATTATCGACTATGAATTACTATAATGATAATGATGGAATTCATAATGTATGAAGTCTGAATTATATCATTAAGGCCTTATCAAATATAAATAAAAATTATTATGTTCTCTTCTTAAACCATATTTGAAAATAGGAAAGGCCTTGACAAAGTCTATATCCATTTTGTCTAATGAGACCTACTGATGAATCGAGAGGCTATAACAGACCAAACATGTCTGTTATTAATTCAAGTACATTACTCATATGAAGGGGGATAAAAATAAATAATCTATACATATGTAATGTAAATTACTTTCCCCAATATGTAATCAAATTAATAATAATTATATATAATAAGATGAATGGTATCAAAATTGCGCATCCACTTTCCAACTGATCATAAACCAATTTAAAAAATACGTTGGATGTTCAAATTGCGATATAAACCATAATAATTAATGAAATTCAATAAAATTGTTTAAATAGATGAAAATATTATAATAAAATCATCAAGGAATTATAGAATGAATTTCACATTTACGTTGCAATGAAGAGTTCTACTAGAAAATACATGCATAATTTTTATGATTGTTTTCATAATACCAGTAAAAGAAAATATATAGTTTTTATAAAGAAAATAAATATTTTATTCAATAAATATGATTTTTTAAAACAAATTATGGACAGTACACGAAAATTTGTAAGAAATTGAGATTTTCACTTTAATTAAGTGTTTTTATCTAAGAAGAGACACTTATAAGACATGTATTTACCAAAAATTAAGATTAAATGATCTATATATATTATTTTAAAACATATAAATAGTATATAGAAGAATTAGAAAAAAATGAAAGAAGAATTTTATTAGGGTTATGTTATTGAATGAATTACCTAAAGGAAAAAATTGAAGGATTATGTGGGATCCCTTACATTATGTCCGAATAAGTTCTCAACGAGACATTAATGTACCAGATATTCAAATTAAATCCATTAATTAATAAATTCATAACGTTTTATACATTTATTTTATTTATTATAATTTTATCAATGTTATGTAGGTCTATTTTGATGAGTTATAAGATACAATTTTATCACTCAGGGGCATTCATTTCTTTTGTTTTCTGGATCAGTATATTTGTATATGTGTATGGAAGTTCAGGTTGAATGGGTATAATTATACATAATTGAAATTATGTTATATTATTTAATATACAAAAGATTATATAGTTATACAATTCTTTTGGTTATATGGTATGAGGATGAGTTATTGGATAAAAAATTAGTGATAATCATTTAGATTATTTTGGATGTATTTCAATTATTTGGACATAGTTTTGACGTATGAATAATTATTATGTATATATTCTATTTTCAGATCATCAAATATGTTATAATACATATTTTATAATTTTTTTCAACAAAAATGGTTATATGACCATCCTTGAAATAGAAAATTTTGAACAAGTGTTCATCATCTAGAAAGGTTGTAAATTGGAACCTCTCAAATGATGATTTAGTATTTAAAATACAAGAGTGATAGTAAACAGATAGATGATTGATATTACATTAATATGATATAATTATTTTATATATATGATAATGTACTTATCATTATCATTTGGAAAGATGAGGTGAGGATATACTATGAAAATAAAATAAATTGAAATGAAATTAAATGAAAATGGAAGATGATTTTTTCTTGAAATATCCTCCTTGAGGACCTCTTTAAGGGAAGGTGTTTTGAAGTTGTGTAAGGACCATGAACTCATAGAAAAGGGGATATACAAGGGAAAAGGATTTGGGTATTCCATTGACGTGCATCAAGGCTTAGAGGAGTGAGGAGAAGAGGGTTTGTGGGGTGGTTTTTATAGTGGATTAGATGGGGGATTTTCGAGTATGTTATTCATTTATTTATTATTTTTTCCCAATACTATTAATAATTGGATCAACATAATAAAATATATTAAAATTTATAAATAATGTTTATTATTATATTGCTCTCATCAGTGAAAAATCATGGAATATTTCATTTAGCTTCTAAGGTATTTTTACTGTAAATTCAATATTTACTATTCACAAAAACTCGTGTATTTTAGGAAAATACCAAAAATTGACCATTACAATTTATGGACATATTGAACTAAAAAATGGACTTCATTTTATAAAAATAATTCTCTAAATATTTTTTTATATTTTAAATAAAACGTTTATTTAATTAAAACATAATGATTTTAAATTTCACACTGATTTTATAAATCTTTCAAAAATTAACAATGGCCTCACAAATTTATCCTAAATTAATAAAACAATAAAATATTTAATTATGAATACATCTTATGAAAAAAAATTCTTTTAAAGATGATTATAAATTATAAAATTGTAATTAAATATTTAAGACTTATAAAAACACAAACACTTAAATATTAATTTTTTAAATCTTCACATACTTTTATTATGATATAATTATATAATAATTTCACTTGTGAGATGGGTAACTATTTTTAAAAATTCATTGTTGAGGTTAATATCCATTAGGCTCATTTAATATTCACAAGTGTCATATTACTATTCCAAAGATTAAGTTATTATTTCATCGGTATTGTTTCCTTAACATCTATAAATACATCTTCTTTGATTCATTCATCATTTATAAATTTCGTATTATGTTGTATAAGTAATTATATGTGATCTATATTATGTGAAATAAGGATAGGAAGGTAAAGTAATTGATATAGTTATGGTTAATTTCATTCTCGCTTATTAAAAATATTTTATCCTCAAGATTTCTATATTGTCAACCGGAAAAATGATTTCAGTTGTTATTCATCATATGTTCCTCAGACTCCCATGTCTCCTCTTAAATATTATAATTATTCAATGTAACATTACATGCCAATTAATTGGATTCCCCAACACTTCTTCTTTAGTGCCTAAGCACTGTAAAGTCTCTTCATAGTAAGATAATTCATTGTCAATTTCCCTTCCATCATAAGTGTGTACATGCATTGGGTCAGGCTTGTACTACCATAACAAAGAGATGTGGACCACTTTTTTACATTAGAATGCATAGGTGTGTTTTCCAATCAATATAATACATCTCCAAATATCTCTATAATTTCAAAAGTACCAATGTATATGGGGCTTAGTTTCTCATTTATCTATAATATTATAACACTCTTCTATAGATATACTTTCATCAAAATGTGATCTCCCATTTGAAATTACATATCCTTCCTTCAATTATCGACATATCCCTTTTTACTTCATTGAGCTGCTTTGATGTGGGATTTAATATTTGGTACCATAATTTTTGTTTCCCCAACATATTCTAGTCCCATAAGAGACCTTTCATGAACTTCATCCAAACAAGATGGTGTATGGAATCAATTTCTGTACAATTCATCATTTTGTTCAATTAGAATACTTTAATAGAAAAAATTATTGTAGAAAAACTCTACCAAAAGTAAATACTGATCCTAAAAACCTATAATGTAAATTGAACATGATCTCAACATGTCTTATAATATTTTGATCATCCTTTCTGATTTCCTAAGAGTTTGAGGGTGATGAGTAGTACTCAAATGAATCTCATAATCCATGTTTCTATAAAAACATTTCCCTAATATAGATGTAAATCATTGGTCATGATAAGACAGAACTTTTTAGGATCTCCCAAAATTCATTCAACTTCGTTAATATTGATTCATTCAAGTCTTTCTAGTGTAATTTAATGCTTTATAGAGAGGATGTGTGTAGATTTGATAAGCCAATTAACAATTAAAAATATTGGATCACTGTTTCTTTGATTTTTTGGTAATCATGTGACAAAATCCATTGTGGTATCATCCAATTTCCAAGTAATAATGGGAAGAGGTTTCAAGAATCCTCTATGATATTGTCTTTCAGCCTTCACATGTGGACAGATGAAAATTCTTGATACATAATCACCAATTTCACAATTTATGTTGTCGCACCAGAAATGTTCCTTCAAATATATATACATCTTAGTGGTACCATGTTATATATTGAAATGTGAACTATGAGCATCATCCAATAACTCATTTCTATCTTGTTTATAGTGGGAATTAAAATCCTTTTCCCAAATTTTAGAATTCCATCCTCAAACATGATGTCAGTCAACTTTCCCATCAATCACATACATAATTTTATTTTGTTTATTTTCATTACCATATTGAGAAATTTTATCATTTCAAGTAATGTTGTTTGTGAAACCAATTGAAAATATAATGTTGTTTTAGATTTCTTAATAATTCCCATATCAATATTTACTCTATCCATGTACACAGGGGCCTTGGAAAATCATTATTTTGTTTAGAACTCCATGATTCATCTTGCTCAATGCATTAGCTACCTTATTTTCATTTCATGGGTGATATTGTATTAAACAATCAAAATCCTTGAGTTGCTCGATTAATCACATTTTCCTCATGTTGAGTTATTTCTATGAGAATATTTATTTCAATATCTTTTGATTTGTATACATCTCACATATTTCACCATAGGGATAGTGTCTTTGTATCTTCAATGAAATTATTACACCTGATAACTCAATATCAAGAGTTGGATAGTTCTATTTATGATTTTTTCACTTTCTTACTACATATGAAATAACTCTATAATTCTTCATAAGAGTACACCTATGTCATTTCATTGAAACAAAACTATAAATTATATATCAACCATTTCCCAATGGTAGAGCCATGATATGAGCATTCTATAATATCAAGTTCAATTAGTCAACTAATTTTTAAGTTATTTTAACTGTATGATCTTAACCCCCCTTATGAGTCATTTTGGTTAATGTCTTAGAAAATTAGGTGAAGTTATGAATGAAATGCTTATAATAACATGAGAAACCAACAAAAATGCATACCGCAGTTATTTCGTTTTTGTACTTTGTTCCCGAACTATCTTATTCATTGTAGTATGAAATAAGATTCCAACATTAATGAAAACATTTAATAGAAAAGAAACTATTTGAAACTCAAATTCACACTTTCTAAACATTCCATATAACACATTTATTTTTGTAGTCTTTAGAATAATGTTAAATAGATTCTCATGATCTTTATATCTTTTATAGTGTACCATGATATCACTAAAAAATAACAAAAAAATCATCTATATATTCACTGGAAACTCTATTCATTATATTCAGAAAAAAATTGGGTGAATTAGTAAGTTCAAGAGGCATTACATTAAACATGTAATTCCAATACCTGGTTCGAAATAATGTCTTTGTAATATCACCCTTATTTACATAAAATTAATGATATCATGATTTAAGGTCAATATTTGAAAATACTAGTCTTTGTTATGTGGATAAAAATACATCATCAATGCGAGGATGATGATAATAGTTCATTATTATAATAGCATTGATCACCTTGTATTCAATGCATAGCCTCCTTTATATATATTTATTCTTAATGAAACGAACAAGAGATACCTATAAAGAAACACTATGGTGAATAAAACCCTAACTACTCCACTAATATTGTTGTTTCTTCAACTACCCAAATTCTACTATGGAAATTCTATAAGGAGTATTTGATATAATCCTATTACAAAGAATTAAATTAATGGAAAACTAAATTTCTCGCTCTAGAGGATGTCTAGGTAAATCGTTTAGACACTCATTAATATATTATTGCGTAATAAAGACCACCTCAATTTAAATATTTCATTCCTCACCCATATATATTGCATTCTCATCAGCCCCAAGAATTTCATTTAGTTGAGATACATTGGGTGGATCTAGATAAGAATCAAATGATGATGTTTATTTACAGAAGATAATTTATTCAACTTCGTTCTCAAAAATTTTAACTTCCTTCCTCTTATATTATATTTTCACATAATAATTTGAAATTCAATCTATAATGATGATTATATCAAATCCAGTCATGGGTATGATGATAAGGTCAGTAAATAAATAATGAGTATGTGTCATAAAGGGGAATTAATGACATATCATAGTCGTAATGATACATCCATTTTGTGTTTTGGCAGATAACTCAATTAGTAAATAAAATTGGAAATGTCTAATTATCATGAAAATATTGGAAGACATAAAATAATTTGATGATCCAGAATCAAAAAAATAATTTACTACATTTGAGGAAATGATTTAATTTCCTTTAATAACATCATTATGAATTTCGATCTTATAACATGTTATCACATAACCTTAGGCATGCTCCCTTGTCATTTTTATAGGTAAATTTCCTTAATTATTTGTACAAAAATAGCATTGTTTTCCATATACCTACATTTATAGAATTAATCCATGATATCTTCTATCTTTCCCATGAAATCACCATCGTGATGGCCTTTCTATCAACAATTATTGAACTCTCCTTTTCCATTTAAAAATGAAAAATGATGTTTCTTTCTAAAACCATATCTTGTTAGAAAATTTCCCATTTTATTATTCCCTTAATACATTTTATCCTCCAAAAACCTCTTTTTCATTCATTTTCCATTAAATTCCTACGACTCTAAGTATTATTTACCTATCTTGATAACACCTTAGATAATATATTCATATAAAGGGAAACATTGGGAGACTAGTTCCCTTCGATGGAATGGTTTTAAACAACCAAATTATCATTCAACATTGTTCCTTGTATTACATAAGAAGTCTACATAATTCCTTTCTCAAAATTTAATTTTGGATTCATACATCGTATCATTTTCACCATCTTTTTTTAACACTCATAAAATAACTAACTATATCTTCTCATTGTTCATGAAGAAATTTTTTTTCTTGGAAATATTCAATAAAATACTTTCTATGAAAATTTTTAAAATATTCATGTTCTTTTTTTATAATCAATGAACACCACTAATCTGTGTATCCATAAAGATGATAAAATTCCAAGATAACATTCTCCATTTCCTTAAATTCCATGGAAATAAATATCTTCTCTAAAGAACATATCCACATCTATGTTATAATTGTACCTTTTGTCCCATTTAATGATGGAGGCTATTGTCACAAAAAGAATTCTAACATTTGAACTCCACATTGTGAATCAAAATGACACATATGAGTAATTTTATTGTTCATAACCTTATTTATTTATCCCAGTATAGTAATAAGTTTATCAGAACCAGTTAGAGCTCTAGATCCAACATCATTATATTGCTTATGAGAGAAATACCTACATGGGATATTTGTGTTGATGTGGTTTCAATTCCTTCCTATTGGATCCATTTATAAATTATAGAGTACCCTATATTAGGTTATGAGTCATAATGTATAATCTCAACTAGAAAAATAATTGATATAAATTGAAAAACTATTCATAGTTAATATCATAATCATAAACATGGATTCTCTGAGGAACAAATTACATTTAAATCCTTCATAATGAATTGTAATGAAAATGGGAATTATACTAAGAGTATCCTCTAAGGTGTCAAAACTAGTGTTAATTTAGTCCAATTTTCATGAATCAAGTTTCCCAGAGTCAGGCCTAGATAACCATGTCATAGCGGTTACTCTTAGGTATATTTTTGACAGAACCAAAAACACATATAGTATCCAGACATGGAAGTATTTTCGATGAAGATCCAAATAATATAAACCACACCAAAATTATAGGATGTTATTTTATTCTTATTCTCAATGTATGTATAAGGGTTTTATTCAAAAATATATGTTATAGAAATCTATTTTTCGAGGATTCTAATAAACATCCTCTCAGACAAACAGTTTGGACCAAAACCCTAGTTACCCGAAGCCGGTGCCATATTAAATTATTTTGGCACATAAAAAAGTAAGATACATCCTGAAGGGCCTAATAGTTTGGTATAACTATATAATAAGATAAATATATAAGTTCTATTTAACAACTTCAATGAAAAAACAATATAGAATTTTCATTGAAAACATCCACAACACCCCGATTATACCAACAATTAATTCATAATAGCCATCATCACATCCTAGGATAAAATAAAATATAATAAAGAGGTGATATTAGATTCAAAATAAGCCTTTGTAATATAGGTGAATTTATCATAAACATTAAAATTAGGTAATATTAATAGATAGAAACCCATTCCATTAAAAATATAATTGGGTATAATATGATAGGAATAAAAGCTGATTAAATAATTCCGTAAAAAAACCATGGATATTATAATTGTAAAATAATCTATTGGAAATTTTATTAATAGATTCATAATGAGGGAAAAATAATTTAGGACATATTAATCATATCATCAAGGCCTCATCTAAGAAAACTGCAAATGATTATGGCCTTAGGAAAAACCACATCTAAAAAGGAGAAGGCCTTAGGCAAGTCAATAACTATTTTGTCTCATGAGCCCCACCAATGGATCGAGGGGATATTTTAGGCCCAAACCATAAAAAAATGTCCAATTCATTCCTAATATCAATGATTTTAAACATAAACAATGTACATTTGAGAAATTAAAATAACATTCCCTTATATGTAATCATAATTACTAAGCATTTCATTTAATACTATTAAAGGTATCCAAGAATCCCATTCACTGTAAAATTTATAATAACCAATTTAATATGTTATTTTAGATTTTAATAATAATATATTCCCTAATTATATAATATAATTAAATATATGTGTGTGATAGATGAAAATACTCAAACAACATCACTGAGGAATTCTTGAGAGAAATATACTTTTACATTGCAAAGAAGATTTATTTTGATAAATTCATTTTTCTTTATCATGATAGTTTGTATAAAATTAGTAATGAAAAATTATAGTTTTTTATTAAAAAATTACTGAGTTTATATAAATTATGTGGTATTAAAAAAATTATTTGACTCAAAAATGGGTATCAAATTCAGATTTACCCTTTAATCAGGTTTTCTAATTTGATAATGGAACCATATAAAAAATATATTTTCCATATAACATAGATGAATTTCTCTTCATAAATTCGTTTGTAAATTATACACATTATATAGAATAATTACACAAAAAATTAAGAAGCCTTATATTATGGTAATGATATTGAAATAATAACCCAAAGGAAAAAATGAATGATTGGGTATGATCCCTTACCTTATGTCAGATGGAGTTCATTACATATCCGTCAAATCCTGGATAATCAAATGAAATCCATTATTTTATCAACACATAAATTTATTATCATGTATTTATTTATTATAATTTTATTAAGTTTATTTATTTTCTATTCAAATAATTATAACATACAATTTTATTTGTCATGAGGATTCTTTTTATTGGTTTTCACAATCGTTATACGTGTATATGAGTATAGAAGTTCATGTGGAATGGGTAAAATAATATAGAATTGATTTTATATAAAATTAAATAATATGAAATAGATTAAATGATTATATAATTCATTTTGTTATATGGTATGATGATGATTCATTATATAAAATATTGATGATAATCATTTGGTATATTTTGGAGGTATTTCTATTATTACGTACTAGTATTGTGGTATAAATGAATATAATGTATATATTATTGTAAAATAACCTTATATATATTATTATATACTTATAATAGTTTGTTTCTACTATAAAAATGGTTTCATGAATACCCTAGAAGGTGGAATTTTATAATGATGGTTCGTCATCCATTAAGGTTGTAAATTAGCACCTCGTAGATGATTATTTAGTTTCTAAAAGGGGGAGAAAGTGTAAAGTTATTTAGGATGGATCTTCCATTAACATGATATAATTCTAGTATATATATTATACTACTGTTATCATGAACTTTTGAACCTATTACTTCAGGAGATACTATAAAAATAAAATAAATGGAAATGAAATTAAATAAAAAACAAGTGGTGTTACCTCTTGAAATATCCTACTCTAGAACTTCATTAAGAGAAAGTGTTGTGGTCTTTTGGAAGGACCAAGATCTCCGGGAATAGGTGAGATATTATGTAATAGTATTCATGTAGAACATTTACAATATTCAAGGCTCATAGATGTTAGAAGAACATGGGGTGAGGTGTGGTTTATATTGGGGGAGAGGGTTGTTCTTTTAATATCTTATTCATTTGTTAATTATTTTGGATCAAGAATATGAATAGTTTGAGAATTCACATAAAATATATTAAAATAATTAATAAAATTTAATGTTATCATTCTTACATAAGTGATGGCTCATAGAATAGTGTATTTAGCTTCTAATGTATTAATACCATAAATTTATGTATTTTACTATTCACCAAAATTCAATTATTTTAGGAAAATACCAAATAATACCTATAACCATATATTGATGTTTATAATTAAATAATGGACTTCATTTTATTTAAATATTTTTATTAATATGTGAAATTTATTTTTTAAATAAAATCATTATTAACTTGAAAATAAAATATTTTAATTATTAAATTAATATTAAAACACTAAAAAATTTACTAAGGTCTCGTAAATTTATCCTCAAGTCATAAGACAACAAAATATTAATTTATGAATCCATTTATTTAAGATAATTTATCTTTTAAATTATTCTATTAATTATGACAATATTTTTAAATATTAATGAATTATAAAAATACCAACCCTTAAATATTAATTCTTAATATATTCACTTACATTAATTATAAAATAATTATATAATAATTTTACTTATGAGGGAAATAAATTTTATTTATAATTTAATGTCTGATGCTAAAATTTATTAGTAGTATTTTCTATTCACAATGTTTATTATTCAATTCATAAGGGTATGTTACTATTTCCTAGGTATTTTTTCCTTAACATCAATTAGTACCACTTATTTAATTCATTATTCATTCAAAAAGTTTCTATTATATTCTATAATGGATTTTATTTGATCTCTAATATTTGATCTATAATGTATGAAATTAAAATAGGAAGGTAAATTCATTGACATATTTCTGGGTCATTACAAGAATCATTATAAAATAACATTATGGGAATTATATAAACAATATGAAAGAAATATGTGGTGAAAATAAAATGTGTCTCACTGAGGTAAAAATATAGGCAGAAATCCCTTACCATAAGTCTCGAAACCCTTCATATACATTCAAATATCATATATAACAATTATATGTTTATTAGTAATCAATTATAAAACCAAAATTATATATATCATAGTATATATTATTTACTAAAGACCTTAAATTAACTATTTATTAACAATTCCTTGGTATAGCCATGTTTTAGGAAACAAATATATTTTTTATGTATGTTTTGATTTTTTGGCCCCTTAACTATGATAATGAGTCCATCATCTCTAGAATTTTGTAAAATATGTAAATATCAAATATATTCATTATATATATTTTTTAGAATAATCAATAATAATTAAAGATAGAAATTGAAATAAATTATTTATAGAGTTTTTAGGTTTTATGTACTAATGAACATTGCATATATTTTTAAAATTTATTGAAAAAAGTAAAATAATATATTAAAATTTAAAAATAATATTTATTTCATATATATCACATATCTTTATTAAACTCAACCTTATACATTACAAGTAAATCATAAATGAATCACATGACATCGTAAAGTGGAATTCTTTCATACACACGAGCAACATGATCACATTCTCCTACAATGTAAAGTATAAATTTATATGGGGTATAATAATTCCAAAACTATAATAATATCATAAATATTTTATATAAAAAATTTACCCTTCATCATATTCATCCATGAGATGTGGTAATGGAAAAGGAATAACATCAATTCATGAGGCGATAGTCTGTCACACACATGAATAATGACGTTGTATCACATTTTAGGAAAAAGGATATAGTTATAGGTCATGAAATTAAGAAAATAAAATTGAATTCAATATTTTAATTATACTATTTCAAAATAGATTAACAATAATTGAATGGGGTGGACGAAGAAATAATATAAAACACTCTTTTAGGGGTGTTACCTCTTCTTTGGCAACATATTTTGGATGCCACAAAATGGATTATTATGATGGATTTATGAAAAAAATGATTCTAGAATGTTATGAGGGATGATATGATTTCATTTGGGTTGTTATTTTCTTATCCTATGGTGAATTTATGTGTGAAGTAGAGAAGATAGGGGTGACCCTTTATATGTAAGCTGAGTGGAAGAGTTGTAATTTATGAAAAGAGAATTGTGTATTAATGTTTTTATCATGCCAAAAATCCAAAATAGTAAATTAAATATCCAATATTAGATAATGTCTAAATTGGGGTTTTTAATGGTGTTTTGAATAGGTTTTAGTAATTTATAACCATTATCATTTTAGTTTATCCCCACCATAAACCCATTTTTACATTAACCAGAATAACATAATTATTCTATTTTTAATATTTATTTTGGTGAAAATTTTATTTTAACATATAATATATAATAAATAATTCTAATTTCAAATATTTAACCCATTTTCCCAAATTCAATGCAGATAAGTGGAAAATGTCGATTTAAAATTAAACCCACGCATACGATGAAAAAAGGATTTTTCAAAGAGAAAATGTTTAAAAGAATAAACAATTTTAATATAAAAATTCAACATTAAAATGATTAAAATTACCTAAATTGGGATAATAGGTATATAATAGATTTAATTGTATTTTTAATGTAATTTTAATAATAATATTAACCTTATAAATTTAATTTTCAATAAAAATTGTTATTTTGTATTATTAAAGAAAAAATTAATCTTTTTATAAAAAATAGAACAAAAGTACCCTAGGTTAATTATTACATGATGATTTAAAAATTAAGTTTATTTTATAAAAGTAATTATCTAAAACAATAAAACATTTATATTTTTATTTTTCCAATAAATAAATGAGATTTTATTTTTTGATAAAATAGTATTTTTAAAACATATAAATAATTTTCTAAAAATTCATAACTTTTTTATCAGTATGTTTTATTTATATAAATGCGGTATATTATATGTCTAAAAATTATTTATTACTATTAATTTCATTATTTTTATCATCTTGGTAATAACAGTTACATATAAATGAAAATATTAAAAATTATTTGTGTTTGTAAAAACATAGTGTCGCGTGTAACATAAGCTATCTATGAAATTTAATTTATTCATAATAATTAATAATTTTTAAATATTTGGGGCATTATAATATTCCTCCATTAAAATGAATTTCACCATATAAATTCATCATTCTGATACAAAAAATATGGTTTACTTATGCCTCATCATTTCCTTTTCATCACACATAGCTTCATCAAACTAGTTGTCTGGACCCAAAACATTGACTTAGGAGTAGTCTTGTATCACTAAAAATTCTATATATGATCCAGAATATCCACATGATGATCGATATAATAAAAAACATTCTCAAATGGTAGAACCATAGAGTCAATTAGATGTGAATGAACAAGTATATACTTCATCAAGTTAGATACATGGAACGCATCATGGACTAGAGAGTGGATTGTTTGAAGTACCAACAGATAGGCTACCATCCTGATATGATAAAAAATTTCAAAAAAATCAATATACCTATGGATTAGATTTCTCTTATTTAAAAATTTCATTACCTTCAACCATGGATAAATTTTTAGAAACACCTAATCACAGACTTCAAATTCTAGATTTCACAAGAAATTATTATTATCAATTTTTTCTCAAATTTTAGCTTCCTTTAAGTGTTATTGAGTGGATCTAATCGTATATACCATTGATTCAAAAATCTATGGTCCCAATATATTTGTTTCTCAAACATAATTCCATCATGTGAGAGATCTACACGTATTTACATAGAGTACATCATAAGGACCATTATAAATGCTTGAGTGAAATATATTTTTGTATGAAAAATCTACTAGATGAATGTGTTGATCCAAAAAAATTAAAATAAATTGAAATGGATCTTTGAATATCTTCTATGGTTTCAATGTTTCTCTAAGAATAACAATCTATATAATGATGATACTAAGTGTTTAAACATAAAATTATATCCTGAAATTTTTTAATACTCTTCTAGAACATCTAGGTAATCCTCTCATCTTGATCAGAAATAATAAAATCAATATATGAAGGGATTTGGGAAATTTTAATTCATTACTATAAAAACAAATATATTCCACATATTTTATAACAATTTTACATAATATTTTACAGTAAGGGAAAAAACCAGAAAGAGAAAACCCAAAATCCAAAGCTAAGGCATTAACATATTTACATGAAATTGAAATTTCTATTGAACAATTATATTGAAATAGAGTTAGATAAATTCCATTGATTTATACCATTGTATATAAAATCTTTCTCAATTCAATAACATTCCAAAAAAATTTGATATACTCATAATCAAACCCTATCCACATTCGGTGGTTTCGACCACGAAGTCGTAGATTATGACATCCGCTATAAATCAAATAAATAAGAAATATAAAATATCATTGAATATTTTTAAATTAAAAATATAATATGTCTAATTGATTTAATAAAATTTCATCTACAAAAAAAATATAAATATGAATTCAATTATTTATAAAATTTTATGTGGAAATTAATTTTCATGTTTTAATATTTTATATTTTATTTTAAATTATTATGATTGGGTTTAATTATAATTAAATTAAAGTAAAAAAATTAAATTATTATGTATATTTAAAATTCCAAACATATAAGAAAAAATATCCAATATTGAAATGATTTGAATCATTTGATTAAAAATAATTATTTATTTATTGATTATAAAACATTGATAAATATAAACGCTATTTGATAATTAATAAAAAAATATAATTAAAATCATTCAATTTGATATTTTTAACATAACAAAAAAATATTCATATTTAATTTGGGAATAAAAATAATAAGAAATATTGAAAATAGATTTTTTCATAACTGGTTATTGATAAAACCTATTTTGATCTTAAATTGTTTACTATAATAGTTTTTTATGATAATATATATTGATAATATTTCTTAATAATAATAATTTCATTAGTAAAAAAATATTGGTTTTAGTACAATAAAGTAATAGATTTCATAGTTGGTAAAATATTTGTTCACATTGAATGAAAAAGATCAACATATATTACTTTTGGTAAAAGATTTTGTTTTACTTAAAAAAATACAAACTAAAAAAAATTCAATTTTTAACTATTAACAATAAATATATTATATTTTAATAAATATTAGTAAGTAAAAATAACATTTATTATAGTTCCCATTCTGATTAAAATATATCATATTCTTGGATTAGTTGGATATTATCGACAGTTATAATGTATTTATCATGGATATTTAATCCAATAAACATTTTATTTTAGAAATGATTTATGTTCTTTAGAAATAAGGAATGTGATGAAAAATTCATGGAACTGAAGGGAAGGTCATCCTGTTCACCTTTTCTCAAATTACGTAACCGTAGAGATGGGTCTATGATTTTTAGTGATGCATTGAAGAGGGGGTGAGGTTAAGTTATTTTTCTGAATGATATTGTGATAATTTATAACTCACACTGATAGAACATTCATGTTAAAATTTTTATAAATCCTCTTTTTGAGTTAGCATGGGTTATATTTTAATTAATTTTATAGAGGAATTATATTATAAGAGCATGATGGTGAATTTATACTTATAATAAAATTTTAAAGTATACAATCACTTATAAATTTTGAAACATAAAAGAATGAAGAATTATAGATTTGATTAATGATTACTAATTCTCAATATAATACCATCTAGGAAAAGAAAACACAATGGTTGATGCTTTGAGTCAAATGGATCATTCCAGCTTATCCAACGTAAGGATTAAAAAATATCTCATATAGATTGATTTTTAAGGGATATAAAATGAAATAATTATAGAAATGGGGAGATATTATAATTCTCAAATGTGTTTTCAACCATCTATATTTTTATAAATAACGTGTCCTAGAAGGAGGTTTTTGAGTTTTGAATGATGTTGAGAAATGTTCCAGAGTTAAAACATGATTGTGATTGAATGATAAAGATCAAGAAATGAGTATGTTTCCCATGAATACCATACCTATGAAAAGAAATATTGGAAGAATATTATATAACATATTTCATTATCCATGTTGGATGTGTGAACAAGTATAGATATCTGAAAGATTATTTCTAGTGGGACAATATAAATAGATATATTGGGCAGTATGTGTCGGATTTCATGTTATTTAAAAAAAATGATGTTAAGAGAGAGAACACTAAAGATATTTTATAATAATTATCTATATTATAATTTAAATAAGAAATATTCATTATGGTTTTTTTCTTTAGGACCCACAAAACATATAAGGCCCATTATACTATTTTCGTACGATTTCATCACCATTTGAGAAAGCATACTTCATCATTATCAGAGAATATTTATCTCTTGTCCATATGTTGAGAATATAAGTTAAAGAAATTTTATGGGAAAATGGTATACAACATTATATTATATTTAATCTATATTCATAGTTTACCTCAAGGTTCTGGAGTAGTATTCAGTGAGCTATATATATAGATTTCTATTTTGATTCTATATATAATCCACAAACAGATTTTCATTACGAGAGTACACTTTCAACCATATATGATATGTCAAGATAATAACATATATATTTAAATGGTGGGTTTGAATAATTTTGTACCCTAGACAAGTTTTCTTATAATAATATATCTCAATCATGAATTTATATGGATCCTTGAGAATAGCTATATAGAAAGATGTGTAAAACATTGAAATATTAAGAGATATATAGAGAAAGAAATCTATTGTAACCTAATCTAGCAGTGAAAATTGTTGATAATGTTATATCCATTCAGAAACAAATAAACTGACCTGAAATTCAAAATAATAGTTATACTAAAATTAATTAACAATACCTTGAATTAAATGTTGTGGAGAATGTAATGCCCCGACCCCAGCTACCCAGAGTTGGTGCATTACTTCGTAACATTGGCATGATCACAAATGATCAAGTCTCGAAAGACCGATTAGTTTAGTAGCCTTGGAAACACTAGATACATTTGTAAACATTACATTACATCATAAAGTGAAAAACTACAATAACAAAGTCTCCATAGTCCACACTCATATCCTCTTCTGACTATCCCTGCAGGTCATTCATAAAATACTTCTTCACATCCTGGAAAATATTAAAACATTGAATGGGGTGAGCTCAGATGCTCAGTAAGGGTAACAATAATGCGGAAGCTTTCATAAATAAACATTAACATTTAAGGCAATGTATAACTAAAACAAAAGCCTTTTAAACATGAACTTCAACATAATATGGCAAAAGTAAAATGAGATCATGCCATTTACTTATTCACATGGATATTCTACTGGTCGAATAATCACATGAAAAATCAATAACCACTTTCATAATGATGGAATGCATAATGCCAGACTATCATAACCATGTAGCCAAGGCCTCGTGCCGAGACCACAAATAAGATTTTGTCAAGGCCTCGTGCCAAGACACTAGTTTGTCTAATGAGACCTGCCGATGCATCGAGAGGCTATAGCGGGCTCCACCCGTCACTTATTAAGTCCAATGCATTTCTCATATGAATAGGTTTAAACATATCATATACCATAACATAATCGTATCACATATAACATGAATAAAGGAAACATAAGCTTTCCACATTTCAATCACAAGATATCAATACAACACATTGATATAATAAAAACGCTTTCAAAACCATTTTCAATACCAAAATAAAAGAAAGTTAAAACTTTGTATTTATTTTTCATTAAAAAAATGATTGCTTGTAGAGGAAGCTGAAACTCAAATAATGGTCACGGCGGCGGAGAAGTCGTTGTCGCCGTATAAGTACGGAAAGAAAAACATTCCATTTTTGTCATTTAGTAAAACGCTTCGTATAAAAAATATTCCTTTTGAATAAACATAAAAGTCAAAGGGGTTTATACACCGTATAAAAGAAATTTGTGTATAAAACCAGATATGCCTCAATGAAAGGGGATTGAGAAGAAGTCCTTAAAAAGATCAATTTTTTTAAATAAAGTACATCTATAATGTGTATTCACTATAAGTACACATAAATAATGTACACATACAATATAGGACATAATAATATCATGACATAATTTGAAAGTAGGAGATTAACCCAAAGAATGAAAATTGCGTTAAGAAATTCCCTTACCTTGCATCCTGTCCTGACTCGACAGTTCTTTAACCTCCTGAATAATAAACTAGAGTTAATTCCTATTTACTTAAGAACCTTTTTCATGTTCATTATTCCTTTTATATCCCTTATTACCATGTTACTAACATTATGTAATTATTTATGTTTATAACGGTCATTTTGTCGATCTTAGGTACTTGAGTCTGAAATAACATTCTTATAATTACAAGTTGTTCATGTGGTGATATATCCATTATCTCCAGAATTATATTAATGATTTAGATGTCATATATATCTTATATATCCAGTATATACATTCATTTATAATATTACATAACATTTAGAGGTATGAAATGAAATGCATCGTTCATGGAGACGGTAAGCCATACGTACGCATGAACACTACTTTCATTTCAATGTCATATTTAATGGAACGAAATCATAATGATATGAATGTATAATATAATTCCAGTATAATATAGTGTATAATACCATTTACTCCATCCTTTATACATCCCACATATGGCATTAACGATTCAAATCACTTTGAGGGGGCGGTAGTCCGCACTTCCTAAAATGAAATTATCGCGTTTTACACATAATGGAAATCATAAAGTATGCCATAAATGAGAAATACAGAAGAATAAGTAAAAAAATAAACATATTATATATCATATATAAAAATAGTGACATCTTAATGGCCACCTTTGAAGGTGTTATATGAGTGTTGAACAATCATCGTTTCGTGAGGCAGAAATTCGCCATCCACAGAAACCGTATGTTCTTTAACCATTAGATGTAGGTGTGTGTAAGTGTAGCTCTAATCCTTCTTATAACAACATCCTAGTATATTGAGGATACTGGTGTTGTTAAAAAATAAATGAATAAAAAGAGTTTAGGGGGTTGGAGAAGAAAAATAAAACAAAACAACATTAGAGAAGACATTACCTCAAAATCGGGTAACTCTTTTTGATTTGAGCCAAAGGCTTCCTTGGGAAGCGTTCTGCCCAAAGTGAGGCTTCTAGGAGTAAGAGGGGGAATTTGGGAGAGTATTTGAGCAGAGGTTAGCCGAGCCAAAGGTCTTGAAGGTGTGAATAAGGTGGGAGAGGTGGGGGCCTTTTATAAGTGGAGAGGAGGGGCACTTTTGGAAAGATTGAAATGTTACATTATTACACAATTCTTTTCGGATTATAAAGGTCCCAAACTTATTTAATTCGTGGCTAAGGTGATAAGGGTTCGAAATATACCCATACAATAGTCTTTGGACAAGTGTAAGCCTTGGATTTTTCATTATCTTTTCATTTTATTAAAATCGTTAAATAATGAGGTCATCGCTGCATCATAATGATGTTATAAATAATTTAATTTATTTAATGTCTAAAAATTATTAAAAAAATACTATGATGTATGAAATCTTTTTATCTTTCTAATGAACATTTATAGTCAAAATTTTGACTTCTGTAACCCCACTTAAAAACTGTTTTAGTAAAACAACTCATGTTTGTATCAATTTAATTTTAACATTAAATAAATATATATTAATGTCATTTGCCAACTAAAGTGGCTCCATGGGGTCCCCAAGTTGACCCCTGGGTTGTCTTGGTCGGCCATGACTCATCCAATAGGAGTAGGACAAGGGTCATGCTCATCTCATATTATTAAAACATTATTTGTACCTTAAACAACACTAATTACCTCTAATCGCGATTAAGAACTTAAAAGTTACTATTCACCAAAAAATTATTTTAATCTCATTGAACCACATTTTACTTCTTAATGACAACCATGTATGTCGGATTTTTGAAAATCAAATCACAGAAGTGGTAATATTTCATTTAAACGAAAAATCAGTTATTTAACTACCACTTAGTGGTTTCACTATTCATCAAAAATCGAAGTTTTTCAGAATAAGGCCAAAATTTCACCCTAAGCTATAATTGATATTCCGAATTCAAAAATGATTTCTATTTTACAAAATTCCAAACATATATGTTTCATTAATTAATTTTATAATTAATTCCCACTGTTACAACAAATAGCGTGTTTTTAAGAAACAATTTATATCAAAAGATTGGCAATTGTTTATGTCCAATTTCAATGTTAAATTAATTCTAATGACCACCATTGGATAAAATGGTAAAAATATATTCTAATTATACTTTAAAACCACTAAATAGTATAATTTATCACTATAAATTATTTTGATTAAAAAAGTTGTTTTTAAGTATTTTTCACTATTCATAAAAAATTAGAAGTTCTCAGAAAAATACCAAAAATTCAACATAGGCTAATTTCGATATTCCGAATCCAAAAATGAAGTCCATTTTGAAATATAAAATTTCTATAATTTTAAAATGTGGTTATTACTATTCATAACAGCTAATTTGATTAGTCGCGGTGTTTTAGAACTCGAAGTTGCGTACAATGAAAGCTATTGCATTATTGAATGAGAAGCGTATCGTGGAAGCTCGGGGTGTTACATTCTCCCCTCCTTCAATAAATTGCGTCCTCGCAATTTGAAAATTTTCTTTGAAAATAAAAGGTTGAAAAGAGAAAATACCTTTGAGGAAAACCCACATCAGAAATAAGGTTAATAAATACATAACATTAAAAGAAAGCAAGATAAGTACAAAGGTCACCCGATATAGCCCGTTCTAGAATTCTATGAAAATATGGATATGGAGGAGAAACAAACCATCAAGGTCTGATTGAGAGTTATAGAAAACAGGATTAGGAGAAGGTTTAACTACAAGAAAATCACAAACTTGTGATTGGTTAAATGATCATTGATTCCCTAGTAGGAAAATTTAACCGACAAAATTTTTGTTTTGAGTTAACATTTATAAAGTTGAGGAATTTATTTAGGAGATTTACTAACAATGTAAGGGAGTATACATACTTGTAATGTAGACATTCATTCTTTAATAAATTTTTACCAAAAACCCATCTTTCACTTTAAAAGGTAATAGAACTCAAACATATTCTATTTATCCTAATTGTATAATGTTCCAAATATTAACACATACCATTTAGATTAGAAAAACTATTTTTTAATAACCAGGGACTTCACGTAGTCCAGTGGTAGGAGATTAATCCCAATCACACTATGGTTTTGGGTTCGATTCCCACAGCTTTGTCCCACGCGATGGGTTGTCACTCGGTCTGCGTGTTGTCCTTTTTATAAATATCTAAAAATAAACTTAACAATAGTATCCAATGTAAAATATAATCCATTCAAACCTTTATAGTTATCCAAAATACTTCTGTCCAACTCATAGTCCAGATTTTATGAGGAAGGTAAATATAATGAAGCTCCTTTTTTTCATGCGTAACAACATGTGAACACCTTCATCATGTATTCTTTTAAAACTCTACAACATACTGAATTACCATAAATCTTTATTGATTACATTCATGATCCCTTATTCCTTATAGAAAACTAGATATACTCCTTCTATCCAAAAATGTATACAAATCATTAATCAAATTCAAGGATGTTAAGAATATCCAACATAATTTATCCGAATCAATCATGTCTTATTCCAAAATAACTATCTCGGTATCAGAACCATATTATGGTTTATCTTTCTCTCAACCATATATTTTCCAAAAATTTAACCTATTGTGGAGTCACCTTTCTTGGTTCCACACAATCTCATGTCCTAAATGAAATAGTACTGCAGTATAATCCTTATATACTCGATAATTATTATAACCCGTACATCATTGATACAACACTCAAATTACAAAATTCTTTAATAACAATATAAGAACTCTAATCATTCCTCCTCATCTGTGGTAGTATCATAACTTGATTATTATCCAATAACATCATTTGGGGCATACTCTGATGATTTGAACATTGGTTTGCGTAGTGTCCCCACTCCTTGAAGATGAAGCATTGTACATTTGAAACATTTTTCTTACCCTTGCAGTCATGCACTTGGTGACCTTTTTTCTCCACACTTATAACAAACTCACATTCCCTTCAGGAAAATTCCAAGGTGTTTCTTCCCACATTTATCACATATTGGAAAATTTCTCTTTTCCCTCGTCCCTTTAACCATCATTCTCTCTTCCATCATTTTCTTCTCTTTCATCCCTTCAAATCCATAAGACTCAGATAATTCTCTACTTATCTTATTAACACATGATACTATTTCATCATATGTTGATAACACATGGGAGAACATTTCCCTTCTAAATGTTGGCTTAATACCATGAAATATATGATCATTCTTACTCTTTGGATCATATGTATTGATGGAGTTCACATTCCTTCTACAGGGCGCCATTTATATACAATGCCATAAACTAGGTTAGTTTATGAATCGAAATACATAATAACAAACATGAAAACACTTATAATAAATTGAACTATTTATGGATATAATCCAAAATCATAAAAAAAAATTCTTTGAGGAAGTATATAATCATAACCCTTCATAGTGGTTTGTAAAGAAAATGAGAATTATCCTAAGCATATCCCCCGGGAGTGTCGTAACCAAGAGTGCAGCAAGGCCCGTTGTCGTGCACCAGTTCCCGTTCGAGTCTAGCTCAAAGCAGTGTTTTCAGGTTTTACCCCTAGGTACATCTGTGCCAGAGCCGCATCTACCTGCTCATATCCAGACCGGGATGTATTGCTCAGAAAACTCACAACATCTTCAAAATACCAAAATTCTAGGAAGTTCTTCTATACTAATCCTCAAATTCTATCTTCGGGATATGTGCTCTAATCAGAGTTTATCTAAATCTAGCTTCCAAGGTTAGTACTAAACTGCCTCTGATACCAACTGTAACGCCCCGACCCCAGCTACCCAGAGTTGGTGCATTACTTCGTAACATTGGCATGATCACAAAAGATCAAGTCTCGAAAGACCGATTAGTTTAGTAGCCTTGGAAACACTAGATACATTCTTAAATGTTACATTACATCATAAAGTGAAAAACTACAATAACAAAGTCTCCATAGTCCACACTCATATCCTCTTCTGACTATCCCTGCAGGTCATTCATAAAATTCTTCTTCACATCCTGGAAAATATTAAAACATTGAAAGGGGTGAGCTCAGATGTTCAGTAAGGATAACAATAATGCAGAAGCTTTCATAAATAAACATTAACATTTAAGGCAATGTATAACTAAAACAGAATCCTTTTAAACATGAACTTCAACATAATATGGAAAAAGTAAAATGAGATAATGCCATTTACTTATTCACATGGATATTCTACTGGTCGAATAATCACATGAAATATCAATAACCACTTTCATAATGATGGAATGCATAATTCCAGACAATCATAACCACGTAGCCAAGGCCTCGTGCCAAGACCACAAATAAGATTTTGTCAAGGCCTCGTGGCAAGACACTAGTTTGTCTCATGAGACCTGCCGATGCATCGAGGAGCTATAGCGGGCTCCACCCGTCACTTATTAAGTCCAATGCATTCTTCATATGAATAGGTTTAAACATATCATAAACCATAACATAATCGTATCACATAAAACATGCATAAAGGAAACATAACATTTCCAAATTTCAATCATAAGATATCAATACAACACATTGATATAATAAAAACGCTTTCAAAACCATTTTCAATACCAAAAAAAAGAAAGTTAAAACTTTGTATTTATTTTTCATTAAAAAAATGATTGCTTGTAGAGGAAGCTGAAACTCAAATAATGGTCACGGCGGTGGAGAAGTCATTGTCGCCGCATAAGTACGGAAAGAAAAACATTCACTTTTTTTCATTTAGTAAAATGCTTCGTATAAAAAATATTCCTTTTGAATAAATGTAATAGTGAAAGGGGTTTATACACCGTATAAACGAAATTTGTGAATAAAACCAGATATGCCTCAATGAAAGGGGATTGAGACGAAGTCCTTAAAAAGATCATTTTTTTAAATAAAGTACATATATAATGTGTATTCACTATAAGTACACATAAATAATGTACAAATACAATATAGGACATAATAATATCATGACATAATTTGAAAGTAGGAGATTAACCAAAAGAATGAAAATTTTGTTAAGAAATTCCCTTACCTTGCGTCCTGTCCTGACTCGACCGTTCTTTAACCTAATGAATAATAAACTAGAGTTAATTACTATTTACTTACGAACATTTTTCATGTTCATTATTTCTTTTATATCCCTTATTACCATGTTACGAACATTATGTAATTATTTATGTTTATAACGGTCATTTTGTCGATCATAGATACTTGAGTCAGAAATAACATTCTTATAATTACAAGTTGTTCATGTGGTGATATATCCATTATCTCCAGAATAATATTCATGATTTAGATGTCATATATATCTTATATATCCAGTATATACATTCATTTATAATATTACATAACATTTAGAGGTAAGAAATGAAATGCACCGTTCATGGAGACAGTAAGCCGTACGTACGCATGAACGCTACTTTCATTTCAATTTCATATTTAATGGAACGAAATCATAATGATATAAATGTATAATATAATTCCAGTATAATATAGTGTATAATACCATTTACTCCATCCTTTATACATCCAACATATGGCATTAACGATTCAAATCACTTTGAGGGGGCGGTAGTCCACACTTCCTAAAATGAAATTATCGCGTTTTACCCATAATGGAAATCATAAAGTATGCCATAAATTAGAAATACAGAAGCATAAGTAAAAAATAAACATATTATATATCATATATAAAAATAGTGACATCTTAATGGCCACCTTTGAAGGTGTTATATGAGTGTTGAACAATCATCGTTTCGTGAGGCAGAAATTCACCATCCACAGAAACCGTATGTTCTTTAACCATTAGATGTAGGTGTGTGTAAGTGTATCTCGAATACTTCTTTTAAAAACATCCTAGTATATTTAGGATACTTTTTTTGTTACAAAAGAAATGAATAATAGGAGTTTAGGGGGTTGGAGAAGAAAAATAAAACAAAACAACATTAGAGAAGACATTACCTCAAAATCGGGTAACTCTTTTTGATTTGAGCCAAAGGCTTCCTTGGGAAGCGTTCTTCCTGATGTGAGGCTTCTAAGAGTAAGAGGGGGAAGTTGGGAGAGTATTTGGGCAGAGTTTGGCCGAGCCAAATGGCTTCAAGGTGTGAATAAGGTGGGAGAGGTGGGGGCCTTTTATAAGTGGAGAGGAGGGGCACTTTGGGAAAGATTGAAATGTAACATTATTACACAATGCTTTTCAAGTTCTAAAGGTCCCAAACTTATATAATTAGTGGTTAAGGTGATAAGGGTTCTAAATCTAACCATCCAATAGTCTTTGGACAAGTGTAATCTTTGTAATTTACATTATCTTTTCATTTTATTAAAATCGTTAAATAATGAGGTCATCGCTGCATCATAATGATGTTATAAATAATTTAATTTATTTAATGTCTAAAAATTATAAAACAAATACTATGATGTAGGAAATCTTTTTATCTTTCTAATGAATATTTATAGTCAAAATTTGGACTTGTGTATCCCCACTTAAAAACTGTTTTAGTAAAACAACTCATGTTTGTATCAAT
This sequence comes from Viscum album, assembly GCA_963277665.1. Taxonomy (NCBI): domain Eukaryota; kingdom Viridiplantae; phylum Streptophyta; class Magnoliopsida; order Santalales; family Viscaceae; genus Viscum; species Viscum album. The sequence continues at coordinate 1,411,800,645 of OY728138.1, forward strand.
TTAATTTTAACATTAAATAAATATATATTAATGTCATTTTCCAACTAAAGTGGCACCATGGGGTCCCCAAGTTGACCCGTGGGTTGTCGTGGTCGGCCATGACTAATCCAATAGGAGTAGTACAAGTGTCATGCTCATCTCATATTATTAAAACATTATTTGTACCTTAAACTACACTAATTACCTCTAATCGCGATTAAGAACTTAAAAGTTACTATTCACCAAAAAAATTATTTTAATCTCACTGAACCACATTTTACTTCTTAATGACAACCATGTATGTCGGATTTTTGAAAATCAAATCACAGAAGTGGTAATATTTCATTTAAATGAAAAATCAGTTATTTAACTACCACTTAGTGGTTTCACTATTCATAAAAAATTGAAGTTTTTCAGAATAAGGCCAAAATTTCACCCTAAGCTATAAATGATATTCCAAATTCAAAAATGATGTCTATTTTACAAAATTCCAAACATATAAGTAGCATTAATTAATTTTATAATTAATTCCCACTGTTACAACAAATAGCGTGTTTTTAAGAAACAATTTATATCAAAAGATTGGCAATTGTTTATGTCCAATTTCAATGTTAAATTAATTCTAATGACCACCATTGGATAAAATGGTAAAAATATATTCTAATTATACTTTAAAACAACTAAATAGTATAATTTATCACTCTAAATTATTTTGATTAAAAAAGTTGTTTTTAAGTATTATTCACTATTCATAAAAAATTAGAATTTCTCAGAAAAATACAAAAAATTCAACATAGGCTAATTTCGATATTCCGAATCCAAAATTGAATTCCATTTTGAAATATAAAATTTCTATAATTTTAAAAAGTGGTTATTACTATTCATAATGGCTACTTTGATTAGTCGCGGTGTTTTAGAACTCAAAGTTGCGTACAATGCAAGCTATTGCATTATTGAATGAGAAGCGTATCGTGGAAACTCGGGGTGTTACATTCTCCCTTCTTCAATAAATTGCGTCCTCACAATTTGAAATTTTTCTTTGAAAATAAAAGGTTGAAAAGAGAAAATACCTTTAAGGAAAACCCACATCGGAAATAAGGTTAATAAATATATAACATTAAAAGAAAGCAAGATAAGTACAAAGGTCACCCGATATAGCCTGTTCTAGGAATCTATGAAAATATGGATATGGAGGAGAAACAAACAATCAAGGTCTGATTGAGAGTTATAGAAAACAGGATTAGGAGAAAGTTTAACTACAAGAAAATCACAAACTTGTGATTGGTTAAATGATCATTGATTCCCTAGTAGGAAATTATAACCGACAACATTTTTGTTTTGAGTTAACATTTATAAAGTTGAGGAATTTATTTAGGAGATTTACTAAGAATGTAAGGGAATATACATACTTGTCATGTAGACTTTCATTCTTTAATAAATTTTTACCAAAAACCCATCTTTCACTCTAAAAGGTAATAGAACTCTAACATATTCTATTTATCCTAATTGTATAATGTTCCAAATATTAACACATACCATTTAGATTAGAAAAACTATTTTGTAATAACCAGGGACTTCACGTAGTCCAGTGGTAGGCGATTAATCCCAATCACACTATGGTTGTGGGTTCGATTCCCACAGCTTTGTCACACGCGATGGGTTGTCACTCGGTCTGCGTGTTGTCCTTTTTATAAATATCCAAAAATAAACTTAACAATAGTATCCAATGTAAAATATAATCCATTCAAACCTTTATAGTTATCCAAAATACTTCTGTCCAACTCACAGTCCAGATTTTATGAGGAAGGTAAACATAATGAAGCTCCTTTTTTCATGCGTAACAACATGTGAACAACTTCATCGTGTATTATTTTAAAACACTACAAAATTTTGAATTACCATAAATACTTATTGATTACATTCATGATCCCTTATTCCTTATAGAAAACTAGATATACTCCTTCTATCCAAAAATGTATACAAATCATTAATCAGATTCAAGGATGTTAAGAATATCCAACATAATTTATTCGAATCAATCATGTCTTATTCCAAAATCACTATCTCGGTATCAGAACCATATTATGGTTTATCTTTCTCTCAACCATATATTTTCCAAAAATTTAACCTATTGTGGAGTCACTTTTCTTGGTTCCACACAATCTCAAGTCCTAGATGAAATAGTAATGCAGTACGATCCGTATATACTCCATAATTAATATAACCCGTACATCATTGATACAACACTCAAATTACAAAATTCTTTAATAACAACATAAGAACTCTAATCATTCCTCCTCATCTGTGGTAGTATCATAACATGATTATTATCCAACAACATCATTTGGGGCATACTCTGATGATTTGAACATTGGTTTGCGTAGTGTCCCCACTCCTTGCAGATGAAGCATTGTACATTTGAAACCTTTTTCTTACCCTTGCAGTCACGCACTTGGTGTCCTTTTTCTCCACACTTATAACAAACTCACATTCCCTTTAGGAAAATTCCAAGGTGTTTCTTACGACATTTATCACATATTGGAAAATTCCTCTTTTCCCTCGTCCCTTTATCCATCATTCTCTCTTCCATCCTTTTCTTCTCTTTCATCCCTTCAAATCCATAAGACTCAGATAATTCTCTAGTTATCTTATTAACACATGATACTATTTCATCATCTGTTGATAACACATGGGAGAACATTTCCCTTCTAAATGTAGGCTTAATACCATGAAATATATGATCCTTCTTACTCTTTGGATCATACGTATTGATGGAGTTCACATTCCTTCTACTGGGCGCCATTTCTATACAATTCCATAAACTAGGTTAGTTTATGAATCGAAATACATAATAACAAACATGAAAACACTTATAATAAATTGATCTATTTATGGATATAATCCATAATCATAAAAATGTTTTCTTTGAGAAAGTATATAATCATAACCCTTCATAGTGGTTTGTAATGAAAATGAGAATTATCCTAAGCATATCCCCCGGGAGTGTCGTAACCAAGAGTGCAGCAAAGCCCGTTGTCGTGCACCAGTTCCCGTTCGAGTCTAGCTCAAAGCGGTGTTTTCGGGTTTTACCCCTAGGTACATCTGTGCCAGAGCCACCTCTACCTGCTCGTATCCAGACAGGGATGTATTGCTCAGAAAAATCACAACATCTCTACAATACCAAAATTCTAGGAAGTTCTTCTATACTAATCCTCAAAGTCTATCTTTGGGATATGTGATCTAATCAGAGTTTATCTAAATATAGCTTCCAAGGTTAGTACTAAACTGCCTCTGATACCAACTGTAACGCCCCAACCCCAGCTACCCATAGTTGGTGCATTACTTCGTAACATTGGCATGATCACAAAAGATCAAGTCTCGAAAGACCGATTAGTTTAGTAGCCTTGGAAACACTAGATACATTCGTAAACGTTACATTACATCATAATGTGAAAAAATACAATAACAAAGTCTCCATAGTCCACACTCATATCCTCTTCTGACTATCCCTGCAGGTCATTCATAAAATACTTCTTCACATCCTAGAAAATATTAAAACATTGATAGGGGTGAGCTCAGATGCTCAGTAAGGATAACAATAATGCGGAAGCTTTCATAAATAAACATTAACATTTAAGGCAATGTATAACTAAAACAAAAGCCTTTTAAACATGAACTTCAACATAATATGGAAAAAGTAAAATGAGATAATACCATTTACTTATTCACATGGATATTCTACTGGTCGAATAATCACATGCAATATCAATAACCACTTTCATAATGATGGAATGCATAATTCCAGACAATCATAACCACATATCCAAGGCCTCGTGCCAAGACCACAAATAAGATTTTGTCAAGGCCTCGTGCCAAGACACTAGTTTGTCTCATGAGACCTGCCGATGCATCGAGGAGCTATAGCGGGCTCCACCCGTCACTTATTAAGTCAAATGCATTCCTCATAAGAATATGTTTAAACATATCATAAACCATAACATAATCGTATCACATAAAACATGCATAAAGGAAACATAACATTTCCACATTTCAATCTCAAGATATCAATACAACACATTGATATAATAAAAACGCTTTCAAAACCATTTTCAATACCAAAATAAAAGAAAGTTAAAACTTTGTATTTATTTTTCATTAAAAAAAATGATTGCTTGTAGTGGAAGCCGAAACTCAAATAATGGTCACGGCGGCGGAAAAGTCATTGTCGCCGCATAAGTACGGAAAGAAAAACATTCCCTTTTTTTCATTTAGTAAAATGCTTCGTATAAAAAAGATTCCTTTTGAATAAACGTAAAAGTGAAAGGGGTTTATACACCGTATAAACGAAATTTGTGTATAAAACCAGATATGCCTCAATGAAAGTGGATTGAGACGAAGTCCTTAAAAAGATCATTTTTTTAAATAAAGTACATCTATAATGTGTATTCACTATAAGTACACATAAATAATGTACAAATACAATATATGACATAATAATATCATGACATAATTTGAAAGTAGGAGATTAACCCAAAGAATGAAAATTGGGTTAAGAAATTCCCTTACCTTGCGTCCTGTCCTGACTCGACCGTTCTTTAACCTACTGAATAATAAACTAGAGTTAATTCCTATTTAATTAAGAACCTTTTTCAGGTTCATTTTTCCTTTTATATCCCTTATTACCATGTTACAAACATTATGTAATTATTATGTTTATAACGGTCATTTTGTCGATCTTAGGTACTTGAGTCAGAAATAACATTCTTATAATTACAAGTTGTTCATGTGGTGATATATCCATTATCTCCAGAATTATATTCATGATTTATATGTCATATATATCTTATATATCCAGTATATACATTCATTTATAATATTACATAACATTTAGAGGTAAGAAATGAAATGCACCGTTCATGGAGACGGTAAGCCGTACGTACGCATGAACACTACTTTCATTTCAATTTCATATTTAATGGAATGAAAGCATAATGATATAAATGTATAATATAATTCCAGTATAATATATTGTATAATACCATTTACTCTATCCTTTATACATCCCACATATGGCATTAACGATTCAAATCACTTTGAGGGGGCGGTAGTCCGCACTTCCGAAAATGAAATTATCGCGTTTTACCCATAATGGAAATCATAAAGTATGCCATAAATGAGAAATACAGAAGAATAAGTAAAAAATAAACATATTATATATCATATATAAAAATAGTGACATCTTAATGGCCACCTATGAAGGTGTTATATGAGTGTTGAACAATCATCGTTTCGTGAGGCAGAAATTCGCCATCCACAGAAACCGTATGTTCTTTAACCATTAGATGTAGGTGTGTGTAAGTGTATCTCTAATCCTTCTTATAACAACATCCTAGTATATTGAGAATACTGGTGTTGTTACAAAAGAAATGAATAAAAAGAGTTTAGGGGGTTGGAGAAGAAAAATAAAACAAAACAACATTAGAGAAGACATTACCTCAAAATCGGGTAACTCTTTTTGATTTGAGCCAAAGGATTCTTTGGGAAGCGTTCTTCCCAAAGTGAGGCTTCTAGGAGTAAGAGGGGGAAGTTGGGAGAGTATTTGGGCAGAGGTTGGCCGAGCCAAATGGCTTGACGGTGTGAATAAGGTGGGAGAGGTGGGGGCCTTTTACAAGTGGAGAGGAGGGGCACTTTTGGAAAGATTGAAATGTTACATTATTACACAATGCTTTTCGGATTCTAAAGGTCCCAAACTTATATAATTCGTGGCTAAGGTGATAAGGGTTCGAAATCTACCCATCCAATAGTCTTTGGACAAGTTTAATTCTTGGATTTTACATTATCTTTTCATTTTATTAAAATCGTTAAATAATGAGGTCATCGCTGCATCATAATGATGTTATAAATAATTTAATTTATATAATGTCTAAAAATTATAAAAAAAATACTATGATGTAGGAAATATTTTTATCTTTCTAATGAATATTTATAGTAAAAATTTGGACTTGTTTAACCCCACTTAAAAACACTTTTAGTAAAACAACTCATGTTTGTATCAATTTAATTTTAACATTAAATAAATATATATTAATGTCATTTTCCAACTAAAGTGGCTCAATGAGGTCCCCAAGTTGACCCATGGGTTGTCGGGGTCGGCCATGACTCATCCAATAGGAGTAGAACAACTTTCATGCTCATCTCATATTATTAAAACATTATTTGTACCTTAAACTACACTAATTACCTCTAATCGCGATTAAGAACATAAAAGTTACTATTCACCAAAAAATTATTTTAATCTCATTGAACCACATTTTACTTCTTAATGACAACCATGTATGTCGGATTTTTGAAAATCCAATCACAGAAGTGGTAATATTTCATTTAAATGAAAAATCAGTTATTTAACTACCACTTAGTGGTTTCACTATTCATCAAAAATTAAAGTTTTTCAGAATAAGGACAAAATTTCACCCTAAGATATAATTGATATTCCGAATTCAAAAATAATGTCTATTTTACAAAATTCCAAACATATAAGTTGCATTAATTAATTTTATAATTAATTCCCGCTGTTACAACAAATAGCGTGTTTTTAAGAAACAATTTATATCAAAAGATTGGCAATTGTTTATGTCCAATTTCAATGTTAAATTAATTCTAATGACCACCATTGGATAAAATGGTAAAAATATATTCTAATTATACATTAAAACCACTAAATAGTATAATTTATCACTCTAAATTATTTTGATTAAAAAAGTTGTTTTTAAGTATTTTTCACTATTCATAAAAAATTAGAAGTTCTCAGAAAAATACCAAAAATTCAACATAGGCTAATTTCGATATTCCGAATCCAAAAATGAAGTCCATTTTGAAATATAAAATTTCTATAATTTTAAAAAGTGGTTATTACTATTTATAACGGCTACTTTGATTAGTCGCGGTGTTTTAGAACTCGAAGTTGCGTACAATGCAAGCTATTCATTTATTGAATGAGAAGCCTATCGTGGATGCTCAGGGTGTTACAGAGAAGGTTATCTAGTAACATTATCCATGAAATAAGTTTACGATTCTTATAGAGAATTAAAAGAAATGATATATGTATATTCATCCCTTCTATATTATTTTTTTGTGTATTGAATAAGTCATTTCATATGGTACTCCCACTAAATCCATATCAAGTTCACGATGTGTACCATGTTTCTCCCTTAAAAAAGTATATATCTAATCCTTAATATGTACAAAAAATTTTTTTATCGATTTATGAGGTCCATTCATATAAATATTAACCTATATAAATCTTATAAAATAGAGATAATGTACTATGGAATAATACTACTCACCTAGTTAATGATCTATTAAAGAATCATAAATTTAAGGACGTTACAAGGGATCCCGAGTTTGTAATGAAGGAGAGATATCCTTATATATTTGTTCCATAATGATAAAATTTTGTAGGATAAATTCATTTTAAAGGGGGTATAATGTTGCGCTACATTATTTAAAATGTATTTATTATAAAATATAACATGAAGTACTATATGGCATGCCTTACACCAAACACCAAGTGTATATGAACTGTGATATAGTAAAATTGTAGAACCTATAAGTTAAACTGGAAGAAATAAATAGTAAGAAAATTAAAAAATATGTGTAAATATATTTAATGTCTATAATATATTAATGATTTAATGATAATTAAGTTCCTAATTTTCAATTAAATCATTTAATTCAAAAAAATATGTTTTATTCAAAATATATTTTTATTCCATTTTCACACACACACAAAATATAATTAATTTTTTCAATTTTAGAAATTTCATTTAAGGAAATGAGTATATTTTTATTAAATCACTATGTTAATATTATCTTAGTGTTATTTATTAATATTTCTCATATAAGAATAATTTTTTAGTGAATATTTTAAATGGACATATTTATAAAAATTGTCATTTTTTTCAAATAAATGACCCATTATGTTATTTTTTCGATATTAAATTAACCTAATTATTATTAACTTATAAAAAATATATTTATTTATATAGAAATCATCATTAAAACTTCTTTATAAGATATTTTTTGGACTTATGAATATAATATTTCTCAATAACTATTACTATGCACACAATGTGTGATTATATCAATAAATTTATTTATCATCTATTTATTAATATTTTTAATGAAATTAATTTCTTATAATATCAATATGATATTTTAATATTCTGATTATGGATTTTGAAAGGCATAAAATTGGAATAAAATATATTTTATGCTTCAAAATTTATTTTCAAAAAACCTTTTTTCATTGTAGTTTCGATTCTTAAATAAAATTAAAATTTAATATTTATAGAAATTTATTTAAATAAAAGATATCTTATTTGGTAAAAAAATAATTTACAAAATATAAATGATTCAAATAAATTTTTTCCATTGTTAATTTAATTTTTATTACCATAGTGATGATTAAACCAGGGTTACCGGAGGTTAAATAAAGTGATAATGGAATGATTTCCACCCGAAACTATCTAATTATTATCAGATAAATATATTTAAACCTTATACTATATTACCATTTAATGCCTATCCACTTAGAACCACTTTCCTATGAAATATTTCTTTTATAATTGAAAGATTTTAATAATCTCTATGTGTGTTCCTACCCTCACTTATAAAATAAAACCTATCCACTTGCATTTTTTACACAATTTGACTCTTAAAACTCATCCAATCCACGATTATACGTATTCATAGAATATATCCAAGTATACAATATCTCATTTTATAGTCTTAAAACTAATCCTTCTAGACATAATGATAATAAAAAATCATGTCTCTCAAAGAAGAGGTATATATCATAACCATTATGATTAAATTTAATTTCTTATTATACATACTATAATAGTTTTTATCTAAATAAAATGATGTATATAAAATAATTAATTTACTAATATGTTATTCTTTTATGACACTATTGTATACCTCTTCTTCTCAATCAAATTGGATATGAAAGTATTTCTCTTTCGTAAGTATGGACTACATCCTCCATGTAATGGTGTGACTCATTTCCAACCAACGTCGTTCATAGTTTTTCGTTACTATGAAAGTAATATCTATGTATTATATATATTTTATAATAGTAATTATGAAATCTTAGATAAATATTTAAAATTATCCCATTACATAAATCTAAAATTGTAAACTTCACTCATGTGTAGGTATAAACTACCATCTCCACAACGTCATGTAATTCATTTTTAATCACCAGTTAATATTAATGGTTATAGATAAATATATAATTAGTATATATTATATTTATATAATAATTATTATTATATAGATTATTTAACAATGATAAATTTTTTTGGACTATAATTCCCAAACAATAATATTTATTCAAAATAAAGTATTTATAATCTAAATTGACGATAACAATTAAATATTATCGAAATAATGTTTTAAATAGAAAATTTAATTGATATTTACCCTTTATTCATGAAATATTTTCTTTTATGTCCATGTTTTCATTAAAAATACATATTTTTAAATATTTTTAAAAATATAATCAATAATCAATTTAACATTATTTTAGTTTTATTAAATTTGTTTAAAATTAATTTTCATCTATTTTTCCAAATATGGTACTTTTTCTATTTTACAAAAAATTGGAAATAAATTTTTTAATGTAAACCACTTGAATTGTTATTTCAAGAATCTTGGATACATTTTTCATGAAATATTAAATTATATGTATCATTTTATATTTTAAAATAAGAAATTTCATCAATATTTTTAACAATTTTACGATTTCAAATATACGATTTCATGTGAAAACAGTATTTTCCGAAAATAATTAATATAGTGTTCCATTTAAAATATTTTTTTGATAAAAACATATATTGATGTTTCATTTTATTTTCAGGTTATATGATATATTTTCATCATATTTATTATATATTTGGAAGGGTTTTTATTTTTATTATGAAATTTTCTTGAATCCTTTATCAATTACATGAGTTATAACCTGATGATACGATTGATATTTTATGATCATCTAGAACAAATATATTTAGTTTTTGATAGCCGAAATGTGGATCAATTTAAAAATATTCTTAAGTGTTTAAATAGTAATACATGTTTGGGTGCATTTTTTATATAACTATAGTGTAAGGGTTAAGATGGATATCTCATGAGATAATAAAGACTCGAAAGTGGAGTGAACTCAGTACAGTAAGGTACTTTTTCAAATAATATTTTCTTGGGTGTGAGCCTTCAGTAATGAAAAAATGGAATTACGATTGAACCCTATCAAATATGATAGTATTGGATATGATAAAGGAAAATATAAATAATTTTATAAGCTTATGTGTACTCCAAAAAGTTTTTTCTTATGGTTATGATATGTTTTCATGATATATGATTGACTATTAATAATTCCAAACTCTTCTAACTTATGTTTTTCAATTGAAAAAACCTTATTATATGTTTCTTGATTATGATATATGAATTAATTGGTAATATTTTTTCATATTTACTCTACGTTATCATGCCAATATGATTATTTTATAATCACATATGATCTTTTAGTGATATCTCTTATGTTTACCCATACTGAGAATCTATGCTCACCATTTGTTATCATTACCTTCCAATGGTAATGATGAAATGTTTTAAATATGATATTTCTATTAAAGATTCCAATTGTGAAGAAAATTATAAAAATGATATAGAAATTTTATTTACCTGTAGATTGTGTATCACTGTTTCCAAATCAACTAAACCTATATGCCCCTTAGGCATGTATTATAGATAAATGAATTGAATATTCATATAAAATGATATAATTTTTATATATATAATGTATGGATTAATTAAATTTATTTAGATATCCTAACATTGTCAGTGGACTTTAATAATCCTTGATATGAACACAATTCATAGAATGTAGAACAAAATTTTATTTTTTATTCCAAATATTCAATAAAAAAATTTATTAACTTATTAGGAGTAGGAAAGTGTATAGTGATTTCAGGGGGTCTATAAAAATAAATCCCTATGAAATTACACATAAAAAGTAAGTACATCAAATGATAAGGGACCCATGGTTAATGAACACAATGTGGAGAGGGTCTTGAAAATCCATTGAGGATAGAAATTTAGAAATAGAATTACCATCACTACATGTATGGTGGAGTTATATCTCATTTGATACGAGAGCCTTGAATTTAAGAATAAGATGGATAATCTTCAAATGGTTGATTGAGAGATCTTTAAGATCGATCTATTTAATTCTTGATTTAGTCTCGATAGTGGCCAATGTGATCTGTTATGGGGAGCACAAATCATTCCAGCTAATAATGGGCTTAACTTTAGCTGTCATTGAATTTCTTGCCAAGTAAAATGTGCTAATGAAAACAACAATGAAACAAAGAGTCACAGTTCACTCCCCATCCCCAATACATTACCATCTACCGACATGATCTACTACTATTTAAATTGATACCATGGGGAGGGGGAGAATAGATCACTCAGTGTCCCAACTATTCTGGTTTGGGCACCTCAATATGGAGCCTTATGACAATATATCGCCTAAGATAGTGATCCTAATCCTTGTGTTTCATAAATCTCATAAGTTATTCCATATGGCATCTGGACTTCTTGGCCAGGGTTGTAGTAAATGGGGGAGGAAAATTATGGCAATCATGTTTACAAGAATTCCAAATGGTCCTAAAAAAAGCCGCAAGGAGAATCATATGAGCCTTATACTCGTAGAATTTCTTGATCATCGAACTGAACTATCCTTTTAAAGAATTGTTCCATAGAATACACCAAACTAGAGAGAACATTTAATTCCCCATTCTCATTCCAAAATCTACACACCCAATCACCCTTGAAGAGGTGAAATTTATACCCATCTCTAGGAAACAAAACATTAACAATTTGAGATGAGGTAGATCCCTTTTCCCTTTACAGATGCATATGTGGCCATGAACTGATTACTGAGACTCTAAAAAAAGAAGATACATTTCACTGGAATGTCCTTACACCAAATGAATCTCTCTTATGGGTCACTTGTGGGATCCACATACAAAATCCACTTGTATGATTTGTACAAGAATTTTCTTGATGAGGAGCCTATAAAGATTCACTGGTTGTGGTATTCTATAGCCCATTATTGTCAATTACAATTTTTAGATTGGGTATGAGGATTTAATGGATTACATTGAGTTGATAAATGGATTTCGTAAAGGTTAGGTCCGATTTGGGGAAACATAGAAATCTTCAGACTAATCCCACCTAGTTGATTTCCATGAATTTGATGTTTCCAATGCCGAGAACCCACTAGGAGTGATGTTGAATAATTGGTACATTATATAGTAAGGAGATTAATAAAAGGTGTGGTTGGAATTTTTCACCTATTACCATATCTATATTATTCAATTATTAATATAATCAAAATTAAACTTCCCCTGAGGACCTCTCATGCCATCTCCTCTTAGATAGAGTCTATTACTTCACCAAAATCCTTACGTTCATAACCCGATGTTCCACTAGTTTCAACAACCTAGACCAGAAAGCCCAATGGAATAATCCCTACCCTTGTACATCTCTAATGGTTGAATTTAATTGATTCTCTATATCATTGAGGACTGATATGTGAACATTATGAATCAAAACTACGTGTATGGTAATTTTTGACAAGACACAATTAACAAGGGTAATCCTCCCACCAAACAAGATAAATTGGTTCTTGTAGTTGTTAATGTGGTTATAGAGTTTTATTAGCATACATTCAAAGTTTTGTAATAATACTATTTTAATTATAATGGATGATCCTAAAAAGCCCACATAAAATCAATAACTTGGATTCCAAGGAAAGATTCAGTGTTGTTCCTTCTCTTGGTTGAGGAATTATATGATAGGAAAGTGTGAATTTTTTCCCCATTAATAATTTTTCCACTCCACCTATAGTATTAATCTATCATGTTATTGAAGAACCTGACTATAGAGTTCTGTCAATTGATGAAAAATATCAATTCATCCTCAAACATGTGGTGAGACACCGCATTGGAGTTCCCTCCACATTGGCAGGGACTTATCTTACCGTTCTTTGTGAATATTTTTACTTGTATACTTATGACATCATTAATAATAATTAAAATGGTGGGGGATATGTGGTCCCCTTTTCTAATCACCTCTAATAGATATCAGGGAGCCACATTGACTCCCCCTAAACATTATTTTGAAACATGGTGAGCTATATAACCAGAATAGCAAGTAAGTGGTCCTATTTGAGAACCCCTTGAACCTCATCACCCAAAGGATTAAACCCCAATCCATGTTGTCATAATCCTTGTCTAAATTAACCTTTATTATAAGCTTGGATCTGGTTATTTCCTTATTTACATCATCGAACATATACTTGGTGATACCTATGGAAACTTGTAGATACGTTCCTTAGATGAAGGGGTGTCATTTCTCTAAGTCTCAAAAATTTATGAAGTGAGGAAGTCTCTTATTGATGATAGATTCCAAAACCATATATTCATTATTTCAAAGGATAATTTTCTATAAATGGTTGACTAGGGTGGGGTATTTCACATTGGGTATGAGGACCATCGTTGTGGTTCTAACCACCCATGGAAGAGGTTCAAAAAGGAAGAAGTCTTGTATGGTTAGTAAAAGACCCCACCGATGATACTCAATGGGATATCATATAATGGTTCCTAGAATCCATTGTGTCTTGGTTCACATTCATAGTTATGTGGACATATTGAGTCCCAAACCTTTTTCTATTTTGGGGTTCTATAAATCACTACATTGGAATGGTCAGAGACCACAAGTTGTATTAAATTAAAGAGATCATCATTGACGTAAAAATGACCATTATTAATCAAGGGGTTATGTTCATATAATAGAAATAAAAAATGGGTATTCACCATAATACCAATATCATCGTGTTCACTGATGTATGAACCATTATCCCGATAGATATTCAGCATGAAGTTTTGATTTTTCTCTTTCATGAAACTATATTTGTAGGATGGGTTATAGTTTTTTTCACTGATCTAGATGGAACATGTCATATAATAAAGAACTTCATCATATTATAGAATAATTTTAGTACAAAGTTATTTTTTGAGACCAAAAGAGATGAATAGGTCTTCATACCATTCCTCTTTGAGTCTAGCTTCAACACTCTCTATTCCCCTTTGAGCTTCATTCAGTCATTCATGAGCTGGGTGAAAATATTTTTCCTAGGACATTATATAGTGTTTCATGCATCATAGTTTGTTAAAAAAATCATTCCTATAATTCCGTTGAGATTGAGAATCTAAGAAATGTTGCACGATTTGGAGGAAGGTCGGATGGAACAGTCAGTGATTACTAAATAACAAATTATTTTATACTCGTTTTGCATATTCAGATAACCTAGGTGTTTGGAGTTATATTAATTTCTATTAATGAGATGGGTGACATATATATTTGGATTGGAAGAGATATCCAAGATATTTTAGAAACATATTTCCAGTCATCACCTGTTATGTTGATATCATTTCTGGTTGTTTCACAATGTGTACCTATTGGTTGAGTAACCGAGGTCCATGAGACCCTCCAAAATAGAAAATACTGATATTTAAATCCTATTAAATTTAGGGATAGTAACTTATCCCTTTTATATAATTATATCATAATGGTGTTGTTATACCATCCCGAAATCCAATATAGTTCTTACGGGTTCATGGATTTTAAGTATATACATCCCTAATCCTGATTCAATGATTTAATTTTTTTTATTTATAATGTAAAAAATTAGTTATATCTCATTGATTCTAAATTGACCGAGAGTTATTTGTTTAATGCATAAATTTTCTCCCCATCAATATTGGACTTCCAAAAAACCCATATATGATGGTTGTCAGGCTCATCATGTAGTTAGTACCTCAAGCTAACAATATTGGGAGAATACATGCTTTTTGGGGTTTGTTTGGATTCTGAGACCACCATATTTGAATAATGATTCATGGAATCCTCACATATGTGGAATACTATTTCATCTAAGTCATGTATCCCTAGATATTCCATAAGATCACTAAGATCATTAAAATATGATTCTCCTAGGAGTGGCCCTAAGAGGAAAAATATGTTTTCCTTGTGAACATCTAGAGGACGTTTTCCTTTTGTATCGTGATTGTGTGAGAACCCATTGTTAAGGTGGTATAGTGGTGGAATGTGACAATACTATCACATCTATATCTCAAGAGATAGAGGAACCACTCCTATGGAATTCTATATGTGATGGAGGGTTTTCCAATACAAGTGATAATGCATGGTATCTATTTAATAGATGGAGGAGGGAAGATGAATTCTCTATAACCTGGGAACATGGGGGTTATTTTGGAGAGTCATAGTGGACAACCACATTCTATTTGGAAATATGACTGAAGAGGTTGGAGTATAGGGATGTGGAGAAGTGAATAGAGGTAGAGGGGGATAGTGCGGTTTGTATTGTACAATGGATTTTCATTGGGTGGGGGTAGCATTGTCCGGATTCTGTGTTTGTTTTGAGGATGTAGGGGGAAGGATGAAGGAAATTCCAAATAAATAGTGTTCTGGTTACTAGATGCAAATTCATGTAGGTGTACTGACCATGATCCGGTCACAAGGAAATTGATTTCGGTATATCTTCATGATTTGATTTTTAACAAAATAAAAAATTTTACATCTACTTTCTACATTCTATCATTGTGGGACCATGTAAAAAAAAGATATATTGTATCGAGGATATTTTGGGTAAATGATTTATTTCATCTATTCCTCTAATGATCCAACTTTAAAGAGCTTTGGGTTGGAGGGGGATGAAATTTCCAAAGTGAAATAGAGCCAAGGAGTGTAATAGTCTATATTTTAGTGGTTCTGGAAATCTGTACATTTGAACCTTATAGGGTAATAACCTATCTTCCCCGAGTATTATATTTTTTGGAAGGGGAGTGGGAGTCTGGGAAGCTTCACCCACATTATCGCCTAGGGGGACTCATGAGTCCATTGAATGTATATCGACCACTATGAGAGATGTAATTTCCAATAGTTAGTTGTTTGAGGGATATGAAACTAGGCCTCGACTAATTCTCCCTTTAATTCCAAGACAATGAGGTCTTATTTCATTTTAAGCTCTTAGTTCCTTGCTGGATGAATCAGATTCCCGGAACAAGTGATGTTATGGATGAAACCTAATCGAGGGTTCATCATACATGAATTGAGGTACCATATTCCATTTGAGAAGTGACGAGGGGTTTTCAAAGGCATATAACAGAAATGATATGTAAAATTGATTTATAAAGACAATATAAAATAAATTAGGTTCATAATAATAAAATATTTCTCAATGAAAGTGATTTGAGATGAAATCCATTGTAGCTTTTCTAATCACTGGATCAAACCCACAACAATGAGAGAACAACATATAAATTATTAAATCACAATAATTAATTTTGAAGTTATTAATAAATTCCAATAATGGGAAGTATATAAACCAAAAAAAAATTATGTGTTGAATAAGCTATATTACTCACAAAAATAAGTGTTTGTGGAAAACCCTTACATGAAGTCTATACATTACGTGTCTGTCCATTAACTATTATATAATACATTACATCAATTATTTTATTTATTATGAATAATGATTAACACCTTATGCATTATATATATATATTATTTATTTTTAATGATCTATTTAAATATTTAATTACTTCTGTCTCTGTAGGGTATTTTGAGGATTTTCGGTTTGTTGTTTAAAAATTCTTTGGGCCTTTTGATGATGTTTAAAGAGGTTATTATTTCAACATATCAAGAATAATAATCATGAAATAATTATAACATTTATGCATAAATTATACTTTAAATCCTGAATATAAAAAAGGTTTTAGAAAAAATAACTACACATCGATCATGGAGATGGTCGCTCATACATACTCTTGAGTAATATTTCCATTTTTCAATTATCCACATATACAAAATTTGTGTATTATTTTATCATACTAGAATTCTCATAATATATTAAATACGATAAAATATTTTTAAATATACTTGTATATATAATTATTATTATGTTGTGGTGAGAAAATAATCACATCACGTTTTGGAGGTGGTAGTCCACATATAAATAGACAAAATTATCATTTTTTACTATAATTATTAAAATGATATATTATATTTTATGAATAATTAATATGTCATAAATTTCATTACGATTTTATGTATATCATAGATATTCATTAGAATTATCCTTAAGATCATCTATGTAAAAATTTCATGAAAAATGAGTTGCATCTCTTTGTGAGGTGATAGTATACCATACTCAAGAGTGAAGTCATCATATCCCCCAAATAATGGAATGTAAAGAAGGTATATGTGTGGTAATATCTCAATAAGTATAAATAGATTTCCAATATCATATATATTCTTCAAATACATCATTAAAACCGGTTTTGAGTGGAAATTATGAAAAATTAATCACATCAGTTTGTGATTCGGTCACCCGTCATACACAATGATGATAACTTTACACCGAATTTGATGAAGAAGAGATGAAATTATACCTCTTCTTAGAAAACCCCTTTATGATTATAAATAAATTATTCCTAGAATTTATTTTTTACAAAAACATGACTTCTAGAATAAAGTAATATATATATTTTACATTATTTGGTTATGTATTAGTAGAAAATGGGTTATGTGCAGTGTATGGAATTTCATTAGACAGGTGAGTGAAAAACCAATAATTTGGGAACAAAAAACGGTGTACCCATCTTTTTAACATTCCAAAAGGCTGAAAATAGAGTATTATTGATCCTTAGACAACATAAATTCTATATATGACCATCCAAATGTTTTTATAAAAACCTTTAGGTCATTTTCACACTTATCTTTATAGTTGAAACCCCTGGTAAACCCATTATCACCTTAACTGTGATAATTATTTTTTACGGTTTTTTCTCTTCACTTTGGTAAAAAAATATTTTTACTTTATTAGTTAGTATAAATTATTCTAATTCCAAATATTTAATATATTTTAAAATATACTTTCCATCTAAGTTGAATATTTTAGTTTAAAATTAGACCCGTAGAGATGTTGAAAATAGGGGTTTGAACAAGTGTTTTTAAAGAAAAATAATTTTATATTAGCTATGTGGCTAATAATAATTAGTGTATGAATATAACATAAAATTTATTAACATATAATATATAAATTTAATTTAAATCAATCATATTTATTTATTTTGGTAATAAATTAAACTGTGGAAACATTATGTACCAGAAAATAATTTTATGAAAAAAATCGTTTTTAAAACCTAAAACAATCTAGTACAAAAAGAAACAAATATGATGTTTATTGAAAATTAAATTATTTTTTAAAAACATAATAAAATAATAATTATGTTACATTAAATCATAATAAATTAAAATTTTACTTTAAAATTTCTTAATTAATTGAAAATAAGTGACATTTTTATAAAAAAAAGTTAGTATTTATCACTATTGGAAAAATCATTATTTTTAGAAAAATAAATAAATTTTATCCAAAATAAAATCTAATATTCCTATTAAAATTAAAATTTTATATTATCAAATACATTTTATAGATGTTCTAAAAACTGATTATTATATTTTTTTCCAGGGAAATCATTGTAAATAAATTTTGATGAAAAAGAACTGGAAGAATAAAATTACATTACTAAAAATTGATTGATTATTTAATAGAAATTTACCAATAATTTGAATTTAGTATTATATATATATATATATATATATATATATAATTTAGGTAATATTATTTATACCGATCAATTTAATGGAATGATTATTATGGTTATATATATCGATTTTCATTTAAGCTCCGAGTTGCAGGTCAAATACGCTATCGAACATTGTTTCCTCTTATAAATATCAGGGTGTAAAATCCACCCCAACAACATTTATTAAAGTACATAATCACAGTTTTAATATTAGCTCAAATTTAAAAAATATTACGTATGAATATAGATATTTTTGGGAATACTACATTGTAAAATGTATTAATAAAATATCCTCTTGATAAGAGAGAAATTGGCGTAAGAAGGTATTTTGGAATAACACATACAAGGTTCCAAATAGAATAACATAGGTAGGATGTGAATATTTTTACATGGACTAAAAGTGTAAGAAATAGTATAGTGTGATGGAGATCATTTATCATATGGATGAGAATGATTAATACAATGTTATGGCCCTAAAATCCAACATGTTGTGATGAGTGAAAAGACTATTTTTTCATTATAAAAGAAGTTATTATGATAATTTTCTTATTTATATATTATTTTTCTACATCTGAGGAATTATAACACCATATAGACAAAAAACCATAGTGAAGTATACATACATGAAAAGTATAATTTTACCCTTTATTCAATTTCCACCACAATCTCATATTTTTATTGAATGATGAGTATTCAAGATGAATTTTTATTGCATAATGGTTTAAAATAATCATTTAAATACAACATAACCATAAAATGGATAATTTTTATATTCCATATATCATTATAAATTAGAATAAAACAAAATTGCTACTGTATGTTTTGATACTTCTATGAATTAATAAACCTTCATAGGATTAAATAATACATAAATATATAAAAATAAATAGCAATTCCTAGTGAAAAATAAATAGTTCTACAAATAAATAACCCAATATCCCAAATAAAAACAACAAAATCATCATTAAAAAGTTTTTAGCCACAAATTTTACCTCATAAATTTCATATTAGAAGTAGAAATATATCTCAATTTCTATTGGAAATAACATTATTCACTTATTATCTAAAACACAATTCATGTCATGACCCATCCCCTGGGCCCCAGGTTGTGACTACCCCAAGCCCACCTTCCAAAGGAAAAGGGCTAGAGACTAGCACCAAATACATCAACCTAATAGTGGGAGGAATTTTTCTAAATATCTTTATGCACACACACAACCATCTAGGTCCCAAACATTCAAAAGAAAACTTGTATCACTAAAAACATTTGGCTACAAGTATAAATAATAATGGTGGGATAGAATAAAAACCCATCAAAAGAAATGAATACAGAAAATTAAAAAATGTAAACTCTGATGTCCATCCAAAAAAAACCCATTATAATTATAATATTAGTATAGCTACTAGAATCCGAAGTACAACGTCATGTCCAACCAATACTATTGGGATCCACCTTGTCCAAGGCCACCAAGTCCACCGTTGTAGCGTCTGTCGATCCCATCAATCTGAGCACATATGTGTCGTTGTCCACAAATGTCTCTGTCAAAACATTTATCATCTTTATTAGACACAAAACATATGGGTAGAGCCCATGTAGATGTTAGTAACTAAGTACTTAGTTGGGACCCTGAAACAAAAAATAAAGACCACAAATAAATCTGCAACAAAACTAAATTTCATGATGAACAAGAATGATCACAAATAAATACATGTCACATGAGGTACACAACATAAATAATATGAATTAATATGATTAGTCATAAACTAGATCATCTTATTCTGTTAAGTGGGTCAACTACTAATTCAAGATGGGTTAATCAGTTGCTGATCCACAAAGAGTTTCTATTTCATTGATTCAAAATGGGTCTCTCTAAGGCTAGTCCATGATGGATAATTATAATGCTAATCCATAAATGGTAATGATCATGCTAACCCACAGAGGGTCACTCTCATGATGATCCACGAAGGGTCACACGATAGCCTATCCACGGGGGGACATTCTCATTATGATCCAAAGAGGTTTGAACCATTTTCGATCCACATAGGGTCTCTCTAATTCCATTCCATGTAAGAATAATCCATTGACAATCCATGGAGGGTCACTCTCTTGTCAATCCACATAGGTTCACACTTCACATGACATCCACCCACTGGATTCCAGCAAATTGTACAAATGAGTTTTGAATGTTCGACTCCTCAAGCCATCGATCGTATTTCAACTGCCATGAAATCACACATAGAGGTAACCCAAAGGAAATTATTTTCATAATGGTTCCAAGACAAAAGATCTCATGTCGATGAGATGCTAAGTTTGTAAGTTATATGCTTTTAGTAAAAAGGAATCGGTTGTATTTTAGTCATATCCAACCCATCCATACACTATCGTCTACCAAAAAGCATGTGGATAATATATAAAGTACCGCCTCATTTTAATAGGCCTTTCACCATAGACGGTGCATCAATTGGATGCACAGTCTGCATGTTATAATCCTTTCAGTAAACAAGGGTCGGTTGCGTTTGGTCCCGGTCCGACCCCGTCGGCCCGGTCTGACCAACCTGGTTAGGGGTCCCACATACCCTTGTTTAATTAGACCGACTTGACCTGAACACTTAAGGTCAAGGTCGGTCCAGTTCGGCCTGGATAAGAGGCCAGGCCCAATGGTCCATGCTGGGCCCAGCCTGGTTTGGCCGAGGGTTCAGCCCATCGGGTCGCCATGTGACACGGTCTAGTCCAGCCCGACCCATAGGGCTTGGGTCCAGCCCTGTCGGTGCCGGTCCTGCATGTCAGTGCGGGTCCAGCCATCTTGAATGGGTCCGGCCAGTCGGTGTGGGATCATACTGTTGGTTGGGGGCCTAACCCCCCATCCCGAAACCTAGTTCGTGCGGTGTGGGTTGAGGGTGAATCACCTGGCTGGGGTGTGGCCATCTACCGTGTCCATCCCCCACTTGCCACGTAGATGTGTGACACCCCTATTTTGGAATTTTAGCGACCATGTATCACCAAACCACCAGAAGTACAGGACATAGTTTGTACCTCCACGCAGTACTTGTTTGCACCGCGACACACTGAAGGACACACCCCCATCCTCTTAATATAGAAACATGCAATCGCTGGGGATCCAACAGATGTTCGGCTTACCACAAGACTCGTTCTGGTGGTCCATTCTTCATTACTCCTGGGCTTGCACTCTCCGGGGAATTCCCTATTCACCACAAAGGCCCCAAAATCATCTTGTCTACATATTGATTGTACGACCACAAAGAACACACATGGAGGAAGTGCTCAAGCCTTGTTTGTATCGGCTCATGCCCTCCGCACTAGAGGATTATAATCATGGGAGGTTCGGGGATTTCAATTCAATAATGAAAATATAAAACTAATCATGGATAGTGAATCCCCCACATAAATTTATCTCCCAAAAAACATAGTATTTTCCAATCAACTTGTTTGTGGGTTGATCCGTGTTCATCATTTCTTGAAAACAAAATAAAATTAATGAAATATGAAACCACACTACCTCGTTAATGTTTGATTCCGATGTTCTTCATCCCAGAGGTATCAAGTCATGGACGTCGTACGTCTCTTCCGACTACAATCATCGTGGGGCGTCAAAGATGTGAGTGTTCATAATTCTGAATTGGATAGGATGTCTTCTAGTTGTTCATCTGAGAATCCTTGATGTTTAATCCCAATTTCACAAACATCTTGGACTATATAAACAAAACACATCATAGCGCTTCTGATGTGGTCAGACATTGCATTGTTATTCTAATTCATATATGAAACACCATTACAATTATACATCATTAATGCCTCATTACACTGTGAGTTAATGATCCATTAATGATTTCTGTTGTTGTGCCTCATTGCCGCCTAATAGCTGCACAGAAGTGACATCGTCCGCCCCTCAATGGTGGGAAATGAAATAAAATAATTATTTGAAATTATTTTATTATTTTTCTTGAAAATTCGAAAAAATAATTTTTATGCTCGGTCCTTGTCTGCCGATTTTATGTCATATATAGGTGAATCACGATGTTCCGGGTTCACTGGTGCACTCATATTTATGATCAAATCCCCTTATCAAATTTAAGTTAAATCTACTTGCATGTTTAGTAATATGAACCTTATAAAAATTTCAAAAATTAACTTTCACCCTTTACATGCATCGGTCAAGGTTAGGATCTACCTAAGGGGATCTCACCCCCACAAAATTTACCTTACTCTTGGAGTTCCAATATTAGTTACCATTTAATAATTATATGTATTTAAAATAAAATAAATGTTACATTATTATTTAATTTATGGCCCAAAACTAACTTCCCATATTGTCCCACGTAAGTAAATTTTAGGATCTTCTTAATGAATGAATTCCCTCATGAGATCAGCTGTGGTATCCGATTTTTAATCCTAGTCACATTCATGATCTATAAGAATTTGAAAAATAAAATAACTATATTTAATTATTTTATTTAATGTTATTCCATTATCATGTTTTCTCATTAGAGACCTACAACATCTAAATCTAGGTCAAGACTAGGGTAAGCCCTCCATCTTGAACGCAACTGTGCTCTCAGATTTTTGATTCTACCACAAAAAAGGTGTTATTCCACTTTTTTCAAGAAAACCTCTCATGCATTCTCTTTAAAGCATAATTTTTTTTGACATATCATTCTTGGAACTCTATCCCTCATAATCACGTACTGTTTGATAATGTATTCTTCAAATAATTCTATATAAATTTACAAAAAATCATGGAAATTCCAAGACGTTCCTTTCTCTAATTTTAGGGCATTACATCCCTGAAATCCGAAATAAGGACTAATGAATTAAATATTTTTATTGAGGATGAATCTGAGCATCTCACTCCCATGCGACCTCCTGGAATATCCTGTTATACCACTGAATGCACACAAATGGAATCAACCATCCATGAAGGACATTCTTCTATAGATCTTTTATCTCCACCAGGAACTCTGCAAACATCACACCATCATCAATGTACATCTCACCACAGTCGAAGGTGCGCGATTGATCATGTATGTACCTACTCATATACACAACGTTAATATCATCATGCACCTGAAGTATCTATGGGTGATGAGATAGGCGATATGCCAACTCTCCCACTCTTCTCAAGATATAAATTTTTCGGATGAACCTCGAATATAGCTTGAAACCCCGACCAAAACACTGTAATCTCTATCGGGGTGATACCCAATGGAAAACATGGTCTCCCATCTCCAAAAACAATGGTCATTATCCCCTGTCAGCATAAGACTTATGCATGCTCTGTGGAGTCCCCATCTGTTATTTTATGATCTGCAGCTTCTCATTGGTAGCCCATACCTACCCTGGACCCTTGAGTGATGACTCCCCTATGTCTATCCAGTATAGAGGTGATCATAATGGATATCCATACAATGACTCAAATAGTTCCATGCCAATTGTGGAGTGACAATTTTTACTATAAAAAAACTCCACCTGTGGTAGGTGGTCCTCCCAACTATGACAAAAATACAAGACACGAACAAATTATGTTCTCCATGGTCTGTACGGTCTGCACCATCTGACCAACTGTCAGGAGGAATATGTCAGTCTCAATTGCATTTGAGACCTTAATTCTTCATGAAAATCATTCCACAACCCATATGTAATGTGTGCATTACATTTTTAGATGATAATCAAAGGTAACCCATTAAGTCACACTACCTCCTAGACATAGAGGTGTCCCAAACCCTCTATCGATCCCTGATCTCAGCTGGGTTGGAAGTGAGTCGGCATGGTGAAGTAATCCATAATCACCCAGATAGAATTGTGGCATATATATGTTTATTTAAAATCCATCATGATGTCAATCAGGGATATCATACAATTTCCACATTGCAACCTCAAGTGGTTGCGCTAAGCTTGCTGAAACCAGATGCTCGACCTTCACTTTCGGACAAGTGAGTCATCATGAAACATATTTGGACATTGCTTTATTATTTCTAGGCCACCAGTTATGATGTTAGAGAACTTGTACATCTTCTCCACTCTAGGATCTACCTCTAGTGACGATGTATAGAACTCCCTCATTACCTCTTTCTATAATGTCACTGACACTATGGTGCTCCCTATAAACAATATGGCATCCTACCCACCAATCAAAAATCCTTCTGAATCCCATCATGTAGATAACTAAGAAAGTCGGGCCTCACGGTCAACATCCACCAATTGTGCCTCCATAACACATCGTAAGAGTGGGAGAGTAAAAATCATCGACTAAATCTAAGAAGAATCACCATTATTCAAGAAGTATATAATCATCACATAAAACTTATTTGTCACATCACTTAGCAACTGCAAAATGGTCCTCCTCCTGAGTGCATATTCTACCGCATTCCCCTTTCCAAGCGTATATACTATCTCATAGTCAAATTCATCGAAGAACACTAGCAATCACTTCATTCTCAGCTACTGAAAATCCTACGTTCACCATTCTGTCCACACTAAAGGCTACACCATTTATCAGATTGATGTTCCCATTGATCCTTTTATAGTGTGTACTCATTCTCCATCGCCAAATGGTTAAGGTTCTGTTAATCCACACATAACTTAAATCACAATGACTTTCTAACCCATTCCTCTGAAAGTTCCCCAATTGTACTCTTAGATCCCTGAGCTACTCAGGAGCCATCTAATATGCAATTGTAGATATCCATGGGGTCCTTGGGTACAAGTCAATGCCTAAGTCCCCCTCCCTATCGGGAGGTAATCATGAAAATATATTTTGAAAGGATGTTTCTGTACTCCGCCATTAATATTGGGAACCAAAAATTCAAAAGACCTTATTCCACAAGGGTAAGGCTGGATGACTCATGTGTGATCAGTTTACCCTTCAATTTATGAGTATATCCCATGCTACATGGGTAACCTTTTTTCTTGAAGAAGGAAAACGCCATTCCAATGTTGTGGATATACCTCATCAATTTTCCTAAACAGTCAATCTGAGAATGAATTTTGGATGACCATCACATACCCAAACTAACATCATAAGGCCTTGATGATGCAACCAAGAGGTTCCTATCGAAATTCCCTCCATAAGGGATAGATCACTCTATTTTCATAAGTGTGATTATTGATTCTCCAACCATTGGTATTTCCTGATATAAGGATCAAGTCAATAGATTAACCAAAAAATCTAGTTATTGAACAATATTCATGAAAATAATGAATGATAAGTACTTATGTCTATTAATATAGAAGCTATTAGTAGACATAGCCACACATAAAATCGTTCTTGAATCCCCCATGTTATACTCCTGAAATACTTGAAGCGACTCACTTCCCTTTTCCTCCAGCACCATGATCCTAGTGTGGACCACCTTAGGGTGGTGGTTAGAACATTTTGAAATGTATACCACATCTTGATGCTATCCTAACTCCTCCAATATGTTGGTCACTCTGAATATTCATATTTTTGTGTTACTTACTCTCTCCAAAAGATTTTACACGTCAATGTCACTAAGAATGACATTAGTTTCCTTCATTCCAACTACTAATATTCACTGACCATATCTTCTCATCAAAAGAATGTTCAAACACCGAGGATATCTCTAGAATCATAACATAATTATTAATGCATAGAGGAATGGTGTAGGATCAGATGTCCTTAAACACATCTCACTCAAGGTCCGAGCCTGGAAACACTGGCCATGTCATATTCATTGAGTACTTCGAAAAGTCAACAGGCCTCAATGAATAGTTTGATACTGACATGTAATTATGTAGAAGCTCTTGGTTTCACATACCCCTTATCATTTATTGAAAGAGACCTTTCTCTGAGAAAGTTTCACATGTTCTATCCACGGAAATGTCACCTGATCATATGATCATGGTAATCTAAACCTTGTTATTTCCTTGTTGAGTCACGTAGACGGTTCACTAGAAGGACTACAATTTGATCCAATGGTTCCCTGGATAGAAGGAAATATAGTCACCACCTCAATCCAGTCTTTATCTGCCTGGGAGATAGGCCCGCCTATAAACCTGAGGGGTATCTTTCACTAAAACCCATGTAAGGCACTACGCTTAATTGTTCCCTCAACCGGTAGCACCGATAGTAACTATTCGCCAAAGGGAAGTGGAATTTGTTGGAAACCTCCCCATGGTTCCATCTTGGGTAATGGTCCTTGTACCAATTCCTAAGAACTCTAGGGACCATCCTCATGGTCACGTAGTAGAATCGTTTCAGGCTGTCTACATGGAGTCATTTTGAAAGAGAATCAAGTTGAATCGTGGTAAAAAATGTTATACCATGTGTGTTGTATATTATCAAAAATAACATAAGGAGACATTTATATCACCAATTATTTCATGTATTGAGAATGAATGTATAATTCAAGGTCCTATTGTATGGATATATCTGTCAACCCACCAAAACTGGACTCCCTGAATCTCAAAGTCGAACTTGCTACACATTACACCATTTCCCCAAGAAAAAACAATAAACTCCCGATATTTTTTGGTAGGACCGATCTACCTTTGATACCACTTTTTCATGACCCACCCCCCAGGGATCATTCCATGACTACACCAGGCCCACCTCCAAAAGGCCATTGGCTGGAAAGTAGTGCTAATAGTGTCAAGCTACAAGTGGGAGGCATTTTCCTATATAAATGTACACACACACACGCCCAACCAAGTCCCACATATTGAAAAGGAAACAAGTATCACTAAAATAATTATGGGTACTAGTATAACTAATAAATGTGGGAAAAAAACCAATGATAGAAATTGAAATGGAAAAGTACAAAAAGTAAACATTGATTCTGATCATTGGAAGACCACATCTGATCAAGAGAGTAGTGTTGCTACTGGAAGCCAAAGTAGAATGACTAGTCCACCTGATCGTACTAGTCCCATGTTGGTCATAGTCCACTAAGTACCTTGTCCTAGTGTCGATCAGTCCCATATAATGGAGCACCTCTAGGTCCTGGTCCACCAAATTCTTTATCGAATCATCGATCGTCTACACCAAAAAAAACCCTTGTGGGCAGAGCTCATGCATGGGTGTGTAACAATGTACTCTGTAGAGACCCCAAAACAAAAAGTAAAGACCAAAAATCTATCTACAATCAAAGAAAAAATCTTGATCACTAAGAATTATCATGAAGAAAGACAACTCACACTAGGTATTCAACCTAAATAATAGGAATAAAGATGATAAGTCATAAGATAGATCATATTTTTTTTAAGAAACTCAGCTGCTGATTCGAAATAGGTTACTCCACTACCAATCCAAAAAGGGTCATTCTATGACTGATCAAATATAGGTCATGCTTTGGCTGGACCCTGATGAGTCATTCTACATGTGATCCAAAGAGAGTTTCTATGTTGCTGATCCATGGAGTGTCTCTCTCACGCTGATCCATGGAGGGTCAGACCATTATTGACCATCAGAGGGTCACTCTCATCCTGATCCATGGAAGGACATGCCATTTTCAATCCATGGAGGGGATCTCTCATACTGATCCATGCGGGTTCGCTCTATTGATGATCCATGAAGGGTAACTCTCTTGCCGATCAACAGATGGTCTCTCTTCATATAACAACCTGCCACAAGATTCTCGCTCCTTGTACGTATGATTTTTGAAGGTTGTGTTTCTCAAGCCATCGTTCGTATTCAAATTCCATGAATTCCCACATAGAAATCACCCAAAGTACAATCTTGTTGTAAGCATTCCAATGTAATAGATGACACATTGATCATAAACCTAGTATGTAATTTATAGGCTTTTTATTAAAGCATTTATAGTTGGATTCAAGTCTAATCAAACCCGGTTCTACACTAAAATCTGAGAACACTCATGTGGATATTATAATATGTACCACCTGATTTCAATGATCCTGGTGCCATTGCCTGTTTGTTAATTGGACGCCTGGTCTCCAGATTTTAATTGTTTCAGAAAATAGGGAATGGTTGTGTCTGGGCTCTGTCTGACATGGTTAGACAGACCCAACCATCCTGGTTCGGGGGTCCCACTGACCCATGTTTAATTTGACCATCTCAACCTAAGTTGGTTTAGGTCTGGTTTAGTCCGGTCTGGCCTCACTAGTGGGCCAAGTCCAATGGGCCTCAAAGGACCCAACCCGGTTTGGTAGAGGGATCAGCCCACTGGGGCGCCCCGTGACCCAGTCCAGTCCAGCCTGCTAAGTGCGGCTCTGGCCCGCTATGTGTTGGTCCAGCCCGCTGGGTGACAATGAGGCCCACTGGGTGTGGGTCCTACTCGTTGGGTGTGGGTCTGGACCACTTGTGTGGGTTCAGCCGGCTGGCGTGGGTGAGGACCACCAGCGCATGTCAGGCCCGCCGGTACAGGTCCGGCCCGCCAGTTGGTGGCACGACCCTGCAACCTGAACCCTGGCCCACGCAGTGCGGTCTGGTGGTGCGTCGCCAAGCAAGAACATGACCTACTACTGTGTTAGGTCCCCGATGGCTCCGCGGATGCGTGAGGCCCCTTCTGTTGCAGTCACGCACAAGTGGCTCACGGAAGCACCAAATAGCCTGGACATGGTATGTCGCTCCACGTGTCACAAACATGGTGTCGCATCGCCCTAATATCTCAACCAGAAAACCATGACCTCCTACCACCATAGTGCGCTGATGGAAATATTTTCATCTTTCTCTCACCGCTGCTGCCACAGGACACCATTCCCAGTATGTTGAAATATGTTCAGTGGGCCACTGGATGTTATATGGTGGTATGTTCTTCACACCGCTTATGCTTACTCTATCAAGGGAATACCCCCTTCACCCAAAGGTCCTAGAATCATCTTTCTACCACTTTAAGTATGCATACACAAAGAACGCACAATGGGGGAGGTTCTCAGGCATTGTTTATGTTATCTCATTCCCTCCACGTCAGTTATTTATAATCATGATAGGTTCATGGATTTCATTTCAATAAACAAAATATTAACTAAAACCAAATAGAGAATCCCCCAAAATAAAGTTATTCTATCGCATAAACGCATGAATCAAATATAAACATGTTCATGGGTTGTTCAGAATTATACATTTCTAGAATAATATAGAGAAGAACATAAAAATAAACCACTCCTACCTCTTTGATGTTCGATGCCTCAACACTTAACCCTTGAGGTTTGAATAAATTAAATTCATTCATCACTTGTGACTATGATCTTAGAGGGTCATCAAAGATGTTGAAGTTTTTCATTCTTCGTTGGAGAGGAAGTACACCATAGGATTTTTAGATAATCCCCAAAGTTTAATCCTTGTTCCGCCAACGTGTCAGACTATAAAAAGGAAACATGTTGGAGTGCTTTCGTGTTGCTACGACGTCACATCGTTGCATTGATTCATTTATGAAACACTATCTTAGTTATGCATCATAACATTAATGTTACACGATGAGTTAATGAGCCATTAATATGTACCATTAATGTGGATCATTGATTCCTTGTCACTGTAACATAGAGTCGCTATCCGCCACTCAACATAGACAATAGAAATAAAAAGTTTTTTAAAATAATTTTATTATTTTTCTCGAAAAGTAGGAATAATAACTTTTATACTCGGTCCTTATCAGCCGATGTTAATTTATTTCGACTAGAACTCTGGTGTTTTGAGTTCAACAGTGCACTTAAAATTTCAATGTGAGCCCCAGTTCAAAACATAGACAAACCCTCTTGTACATTTTTTCAAATAAACCTTAAAAATGTTCTAAAATTAACATTCACATTCAACTAGTGTCAGTCGTGGTTAGGATCTCCTTAAGGAAACACGACCCCATGAGCTCAATGGTACTCCCATATTTTTAAACTGAGTTACCATTTAATAGTAATAAGGATTTGTCAATGAAATAAATGTTACTTAATTATTATATTTATGAAAAAAAACTAACTACCATTGTTGGCCCTCTCTATCCAATGTTATGAATTTTCGTGAGGAAAGAATACCCTCATAATTTTAGTGGAGGTCTTAGATTTTTAATTTGATTCATTGTTCATGAGTTATAATAAGTTGAAAAGAAAAATAAATTTATTTATTGAATTTTTTTAGGGTTATTCCATTTTTAGGGTTTTTATACTGGTGGTCTGCACTGATGAAACTTAAGTCACTCCAAGGAAAAACCCTCTATCTTAAATGTAACAGTGCCCTCAAATTTCCTATCTAGCCACCCATTTAAAAGTTATTCTACATTTCAAGAAAACTACCCACAAATACTATTTAAAACTTATCATTTTTTGAAAGATCATTCAAGGAACTCCGTTCCATAAAATCATATACCATTATAGCATGCATTTAGAAATAATTAAATATAAATATAAAAAATCATAGAAATATTGGAACATCAAAATTTAATCCCATTATTATCTATCTGATAAGACATATGTTCCCATAATTACTTAAAAATCCATGTTCATATAAACCATAATATTTATAAGTACATTATAACTTGTGACTATAAAATTTAAATGAATAATTTACATTAAAATATATATTTACTTATACTTTAACCGAATAAAAATTCTCAAAAATAGACTTTTATCACATTAGGACCTTATCACTTAAAATTACAATGGTTTATCTAAGACATTGATAACATGATCATCCTTAATATTATATACTAACTATTGTATCCATCACTCTTAAGATAACCTCAAATATAAACATCTTAATATATATAGTTATCTAAACCATCTTCTGATACCAACTATAATAACCCTAATCCCAGATTCTTGGATCAAGTACCAAAATTGTAGACATTATATTTTTATCAATGATACTGATGATGGTTGCCTATTTTTTCCATCCAAAACATACTTGATCATAGAAAAAAAAAATTAATTTAATTAAATTATCAAGGAAAATTTAATATAATTTTTGTAGAGAATTATGATAAACACTTACATAATTAATACTGAGGTCTTTAAATTATTATTTATAACACTTAACCTAGATTTTTGTATTTCATATTAAGTATTCCTCATCATCTATATAAAACCCATCTAAAAATAGTTCATCCAAAATCATTATTGATGAACTGGGGAATTGAAAACATAAGAATGGTGATATTAAATTCTCAATAATGGTAAACATAGGCATAAAAATTTGAATGTAATTAATTAGAACAATAAGTTCAAAGGTGGAATAAGATAATCCACTATAAACACTCTAATATTCTTTAAAAGGTCGAATTAACATATTTTGATGGAGCACCCTTTTTAAATATAGTTTTTGTCACTTTTATATGTTCTATTTGAAAAAATAGAATTTTCCTTTAGAATTAGATATCAAAATTTACGTTGGATGAAATTTTGGTATTTTTCTAATAACGATCATTTTTTAATGAATAGAGAAAATACTGCTTTTTAATTCAAAACTACATTTTAATATAATTTAGTTATATAGTTATATTGTTCTTTTTGTTGGTTTCAATGTGTAAATGGATTATATTTTTTCCATTTCATCTAATTTTTTTCATTAGAATTAGTTTCAATTTGAAATTGAACATAAACAGGTGTCAATCTATTGATTGTAATTATTTATTAAAATCACACTTTTTTTGTTTTGACAACATGAATATTTTTAAATTAATTTTTGAAACTTATTTGTTTTGAATTTTGAAAAATAGATTCCATATTTAGAAGCAAGACATCCAAATTATGTAAATAGGTAAAATTTATTTTTTTTCATTATGGATATTTATATCTGTAAATATTCTATTTACCATGGTTAAAGGGTAAATCTGGTAAATGAGGGTGTAAAATGATATTATAATAATATTTTATTACCCTTAAAATTGTTCAAACCCTATTTTATGAGATATTTACGACCGAGGAATCCATGGGTAGATTTTGGGACACCCAGGATCTACTTGGGAGTGCTAATGACAATTTGTATTTATTAATATAATGTAAGGACAAAAATAACATAAACATATATTTTTAGTAAAAAAATTTTATATGGGGTTATATAAGTGATATATTCTACTATAAATATTCATTAGAAATATAAAATGATTTCTTACATCGTGGTATTTTATTTTTAATATCTAAATATTAAATAAATAAATTTAATTATGACACAATGGGGATGTTGTAATTGCATTATTAATAAATGATTCAAATAAATCATTTAATAAATATTTATATAAACGTATTTTGAATATTTTTAATCCATCTACTAATATTAGGGAAAATAATTACTTGTTATATTTTAATTAATGATGGTTTTTCTCAAATAATCATGTTGTTATATATTTTTTCAAATTATTGATATGAATAATTTATAAATTGACATAATTGAGTTTTTAAAAACATAAATATTTTATTAAATCATAAAATTATACTAAAAATATAATATTCCGCCAAATTAAATAAATAATATCATTAAGGATACATTTGGTGTCTCTTGGAATTTTAAAAGAAATATATTAACCATATAGTATGAATATATAAAATGACATTGAAAAAGTTAAATAAGTTGTCAAAGGGGTAAATAATAAAGATAAGGATTAAAAATTTTCCAAAACATATCCAATTATTATTGGATGACTTTATTTAGACTTATTTGTACTTTTATTTTAATTAAATAAATTCTGGTCCTTTTGAAACCGGAAATCATTTTATAATAAAATAATACATTAAAACATTCATAAAGAGCCCCTCCTCTATCTTATAAAAGGCCACAAACATTAACCCATTACTCACACCTCCCATGGCACATGGCTCGTCCAAAATATACTCAAATAAGCTCCAAAATCCCTATTTTCCTTCTATATTCATTCTACTAGTTATAAGTCAATTCAAGAATGATTTTTTCGTTAAAGAAAAGGGAGTTACCTGATTTAATGGTAATGTCTTCTCTCAATTTCTTTTCTTTTATTTTCCTTCTCCAACCCCCTCTAATATCTGTATTCCATTATTTTATAATAACAAAAGTATACATAATATAATAGTATTTTTTTTATTTAATTTATTCAAACTACACATCCACACACCTCCATCTAATGGATATGAACATACTGTTTCTATGGACAATGAACTACTGCCTCACAAAACAATGATTTTTCAATTATCTGCAACTACCACTCATGGTGGACATTATGATGGAACTATAATTATATGTGATATATAATATATTTATATTTAATCTATGAAATGTTATTTATCATTTATATTATTACTTTATGGTTTCCAAAATGCATAAATACAATAATTTCATTTGTGGAAGTGAGGACTAAATCCCCCTCAATGTGATATGACTCATTCATGATAAATGTAGAACATATAAAAGATGGATTTAATGTTATTATATATGATATTATACTAGAATCATAACATACCTTTGTATCATTAATCTTTAATTCAATTAAATATGAAATCGTAATGAATGGAGCGTTCAAGCATACGTATGGCTTACTGTATCCATGAATGATGCATTTCATTTCATATCTCTAAAGTTATGTACTATTATACATAAGTATATATACTAGATATATGTGATCTATATAATATCTAAATCATTAATATAATTCTATCGATAATTTAAATTTGACCACATAGGCAACTTGTAATTATATGAAGTTCATTTTTGACTCAAGTGCAAAATTTTGAGAAAATTATAGTTATTCAAATAAATGATTTTGTAATGTTTTTAACGTGGTAATAAATGATATAAAAAGAATGAGAAAATATAAAAGGTTTCTTAAGCATGTAGATATTTTTAGTAGTTTATTATTTATGATATTAAAGAACGAACGAGTCAAGTCAGACAGAAGTTAAGTGACTTCATCTCAATCTCCACTCATTGAGGCATCCCTTAATTTATACATGACTTTATTTTATTGGGTGTATAAACCCCTTTGAATTTTAAATTCATTAAAATGGAATAATTTATTTGTGAAGTGTCTTAATAAATAATTAAAATAATTTTTCTTTTTAACATATTTTGTGACAATGACCTTACAACTTCCGTGAGCATTATTTGATATTTTTCATCCTCTACAAGCTGTAGTGTGTTTAAACAGAAAATAAATTCCACAGAATCTTTTTACATATTTTGGTATTTAAAATGATTTTGATAATATAGTGGTTATATCATTATGTTTAAATGATATATTTTGAAATAAATATCAAAATTATATCTTTCATTTATGTTTGTTTTATGTGTTATGAATATGTTGTGGTTTTTGGTAATTGATTACGTATATGATCAGTTCTTTAAAATACCGATGGCTGGTGAGATCGAGATTTCTTTACAATGCATTGGCTAATGTGACAGAGTTAAAAAAATAGGTTTCTTCTAAGAGATTTAGAGAATTTACTGTTATGGGTATTCGAAATGTGACTCCCTACTTTGTTCTGAAAGATACAACGTAAGTATGTTATTGATGCCACAAGTTAGCTTTATGGTTTATGTTTTCTGAATGTTATTCATAAATCTAATGATATTGTGTGGTACGTTAAAGATTGAAATATATTATTTAACTAACTTTTATGTATTTTTGCACTAATGTTTTCATTCCATGTTTCATAAACCTTAATGAGCTTTTTATTCTCATCCCATGATTTTGTATGTTTTTTCACAGTATGTAATGTAGTGTAAGAGAAAGGAATAATTCAAGATGATTTATATCAAGAAAATAATTAATTTTTTAAGTGTTTTTATATTATGAAAAAAGATGGATATTGAATAAAAGTTTCAACATTTTAATATTTGAGGTGTATTGTTATAGTTGAGGCCTAATTCTATAAAACTCTATACCTGAAAATATCCTCATTATGAATTATTAACATAAGTCATTAATATAAACTGTTTAAGTATGGGGTCTTATATAAAATTATTTTGGCCACCATTCATGTGAATCTCCCTCTCTATCCAAGTTATCTTTCATCACATGTCAATGCTTCTACATCACCCTAAATATAAGAACAATACTTCCTTAGAGAGATTTCTTACTACAATCATTGATACATATAGGGTTCTCCTTAAAGGATTCATCTACATGAAACTCAACCTCATTTAGTTAAAGAGTGTGATATTAGTATGAGTGATAATGAAATAGATGAGTTTCATATAAGGCTTCATGCATGGCTCGATAACTATGATGTACTGGCACAAAATTGGCTACCAGCATGACCCTTTCCAAAAATATCCAAATTTCTGTCATAATGTGGTAAATTTATTCCCAGTCTCTAAATTAATATATTCCCCATCCTAGTTGAGATAAAAAAATACAATTGATCCCTAACATAAAAATACATAGAACATTGATGTTAATCCATATTGAATTATTTTTAAGATTTAACTATATCCATCCATTCTCGGATGAGTTGTTCATAAAATAAATTCATCTCAATGAGATAAGGTATGAGTAGTGATGCCTCCCCCGCCACTACCTGGAACAATGTTGATCGACATGGATGACTATACATGGAATCATAATATTTCATCAATGTAGTCACATGATATCTATAGTTGGAGTATAAGCCATCTTGAGGTATAAATATCCCCCCACGAATACCCAAAATCAAGGAATGATGCACTAATAATGTCATCTAAGACAATTATTAATTTATTAGATAAACCCTCATTTAGGGGGTGGTATATCAAGACCAAAATAACATATGAATCAAATACCCTATTTAAAAAATTCCTTATTTGAGATGTGAATCAGGCATTCCTATCTGATACAATAGTATTGGTTACCTCGTTTTGAGATAAAATATCAAAGATGTTAGGCCTTCCACAATAACCAACTGATAAGGTCTCTGTTAAATGTTTTTTAGTGGTTGAACTTCTTTATCAATTCCATAATGACCCATACATCATCCAAACCTCTTGGTATCCTTTGTAACCCATTTATTAAATCTAGGGTGAAATCATTCCATTTCCACTTGGGAATGGGAAACTACTACAAAATCCACATTGTTCATTGGCATTCTATCATCACCTACTGACAAGATAAACACCATGTAACCAAACTATATATCTCCTACTTCATACTAGGACCCAAATACTAGTTGTATATATCCTGATACATCTTGGTAAAACGAGGATTCACTTCCTAATTAGAGCACCCTTGATCTAGATAGCCCAGATCTAGCGTATGCTACTAAATATGTTGGCATGATTACATGGAATGAATTATCAAATAACCAATAAGTTTTACAGTCTTGGTAAACCAAATACATAAATAAATATTGTATTAAAAATGAATACAGTGATTACATTATAATTTAGTTTCCTCTTTCTAAATATATAACTTTGATGATAACTCCAATCCATCAATTAAATCCCATCATAACATTAATAGTAAGATTCCTGGATTGATGGGGAAAAACATAAAATATGTGACCTTAAATTTTCAGTAAGGGAGAAATATAGTTGAAGAAATAAAGAATCAATGTGAATAGTTAATAAAGAAAGGTAAATAACTAAACACTCATTCTTTTTTATTAATAAACGGAATAGAAGTACCCAAGTAACATGGAAATGTAAGAAATATAAACACATTCCATTCAAATGAATAGATAAAGAAAAATAAATATAAAATGGTATGAAACCAATAATCATGACATAAATTTTTGAATTGAAATGAAATCTCTTAATAGATATGTCGACACAAAATCTCGTGGTTGAATATTAATTGAAACTACTAGGAGAGAAAATATTTCATAATGGACGTCATCTCTAAGGAACCTAATGACCTATTAACATCAAAAAAATTCACATGAAATTTTAAAAATAAGGGTAGAAACACATTTGTGCTATTATTCATCTGATAAGAACCTATCTATGCATATATGAGTGATATAATGTCCATGCTCCATCAAAAGCTGTTAAAACATCATTTTTTTTGGAAAAATACTTCTTTTATGTCAATACTTGATTTTGTTCTCATATCATGGTCTAAAATATTTTTAAGGAGAATTATAATGTTATATAAAATTATAAATTTGTTAATAATATTCATTATGTCTAGTTAATATCCAATTATATATTAATATTTTAATAATATATCATTGTTTAGTGAAACTCAGTATCATGTACAACACAAGCAAACGAGGATGGTCACTCATTCATGTAATGGAAGACAAAAATATTGTTATGTATACTTCATGCTAATACAGTGTTGTTAATATATCATGGTAATCTTATTTTAGAATACAACACAATACATCAATGAAACTAAGAGAATATATCTGATAAAATATCGATGTTTTACATTTTTCAACCTAAAATGAATTTTGCCTCGAAATTCGTCAGGGTTATAAATGTTTTCCAACCTGAAATTTTTTTTCATGGAAAGCCAAATTATTATTATGGAGAATAAAACATCATTTTAGAAAAGGAATTTTGAAACATAATGGCTTCCCAATGTGACTCATCACTTGGTTTCCACATAGGAGGATATATGTGTGATGTAAAAACAAGGATATGGAAGAGAAATATAACCATTGTGTTCTGATGGATAGTGATAAATAATAAGGTTTAGAGAAATATAACTACCATAAATTTATAATCTGCAATGATTTAATGGAATATATGTTTAATTAGATATAATGGTACCAGGTTAACATTTTTTGTTTCAAGATATTTCTCCTAATGTTGATGAATTTCTTCATTAGATAAAATACATTCTTGATATCAGTACAATCTCACTATTGATCCTTCCTTGATCAATTTCCACTTCATCTATTATTTAATGAAATGATATTATATTTTTCATTCTGGAAGTGTTAACATATCATGCGATTGAATGATAGGTCATTCCTTCAATTTCAACAAAAAAAGGTTAGAACAAGTTATCAAATAGGCATAAGTCCACCTATAATGAGATAATACATTAATATAATAAACAGAATATGGAAAATAATGTATAATATCCTTAAATTTATAACATTACGATCCTTTAAAACCCTATAAATATTAAACATTAGGAATAGGTGAACTAAATCGACATAACAATTGTATCTCGTATCTCATTTGGATGTTCTTGGATGTCACATTCCATACATCTCAATCATTTAATCTTGTATTCTCATTAAACTTGACAATAAGATGAATTACCATAAAACCATAGTAACAGAATGAATTCTATAAATATTAACTCTTTACACATACATAATATAAAAGAAATTCTAAATACACAAACCATGATATCACTTTTTTATTTTTATCACTCATGAGATCATTAATAATATCAAACATTTCATTGTCACCTTATCTGTTCATTATATGAATATCATGTACTTTAAAAAAATACATCATTCACTTTTCATGTTTAATTGTACCATTAAATTATGGAAAACCAAAACAAACCAATATATAAATATTCCAATATTCCATAACACTATAAATGAGATTCCACAATACTATTTTGTAATGACATTACATAAACACTTAATCATTCGACCACATTGTTTTCATACTCAAGATCACCAATAGTGAAATCATGTGAATTCCACATGTCTATTTCCTTAAGTGGTTTCTGATTTAGATCATCATTAACCTTTTTATTTTGTCATTGGTGAGCATAATTACCCATTTCCTTGTACTTATATCATTTATGTGTTGGTGGTGCCTCTTCGATTGACTTTTCTCTATTCACATCATTAGAAAAAAATTTCCCATTACATAGGCACTCAACTGCTCGATGATTTTATTTTCCACACCTGAATCATTTTAAAGTCCCTTTAAGACAATATCCACCATGATTCATTACACAATTTGAGCATAAGTAAACATGCGTAATCATTTCTTGAATGTTTTCAGATTTTTCCTTGAACACCCTCTTTTATTTCTTGTAAAAACACTGAGATGGATTTGAATCACCAATTTAATGTTCTACAATTATAGCACAACACACAATATCTTCATTTCTACTGATGTCTCTTATAACTAATTCCCATTGAAGACATGGTTTTAATCCACTGAAAAATCAATCATCTTTACTTTCAAGTTAGATGATAAATCAAGAATCAAACCATGAAATCAATGTAAAATTGGATTCGTATGTACCAATATATTCATCATCCTTTTTTAATCTCATGTTACTCATTTTATATCTTTTTTTGAAGAATAATATGGAAGTACTTATTGAAAAACATGTTCGTGAACTCATCCCTTTACATGGATTCAAATTAATCATGCCTCCTTGTATTCTTAATTAGGTTCCACCACTGGTCTACTTCTCCTTCTAAACGATAGACAGCCACAATGACCATTATGTTTTCCAAATAGCGAGAAATGGAAAATATATTTTCTATGGTATTGATCCACTATTCATCAACAAGTGGATCATATGACCCACTGAAAGAATCAGGGTGTTGGTTCATGATGGAATAAATAGAATGTTGTTCCCTTCTCTTATCATGTGTATGTCTATAATGATTAATATCTTGTGTATGTAAACAAATAACAATTTTCATTCCATATCCCATAACATTTGGTTTTTCAGTAGGACAAAAATATCATTTCATTGTGCATTTATCATTAACACAGTTCCTTTGGGTTCCTTCAATTGTATAAAACATATAAAGAACAGTGTGAGAGGAAAAATTATACTAGGAAAACAACTTTATAACGTAGGAGAACAATAAATATTTGACATAATATGTTAAATCATTGGATATTAATGATCCTTAACATAATTCTTGGAGTGTAATAAATATTCATACATACCCTTAGGGACATCCCTAGACATACCATAAAAATATATCTAGTGATCCAACTAATGATTTCGCATCATGTTTCCAAAGGTTGACTAAACCTTCGCTCTAATACCAACTTTAGAGACCATATCTTGAAATAAAAGGAAATGGAATTTATTATGAAGAATATATAATACATGACACAAAGTGATTCCCAAATACCATATTAGATATTTCCATTAGAAACTCAGAACATTATCATCTAACATGGTGAAAGATCTTCAACATCTCCCATTAAGATATCCCCCTTTGGTTTCTCTACCTAAATCCTTTTTTATATCCTGGAGTTAAGAATGCATAAAAAGGTGAGCTCAAATGATCAGTAAGGGTAAAAATTTAGAACATCTGAAAAACCATAAACATTATAATTTAAAAACATTAATATAATGTTTAAATATCAAAATAATGAGTCAGGAAATAAATATTTGTAGTTCGTAAAGCATGGATCATAAATGAACATTAACCATAAAATTGCATTGGCATAAATTAGATAATTTTTTAAAATTAATTAGCACATAATTATATTTACATAGTAACCTAGGAATTGATTCAAAGACCATTGTAGTGGACAATGTCCATTACTGAATTAGGTGTACATGGTATTCCAGCCATGTATTTCTGAACCAGATTTACAAGTCATTCCATCCCTATATTACAGAACCAAATTTTCATTTTGTTCCAGTCATGTCTATCACACGAGATATTAATCATTACCTAAGCATTGGCGAGAGATATAGGTCCCACCCATCTCATAATTAAATCATTCTTACATGTTCTAATAAAACCGAAATAATTCATCATAGAATAGCCCATGAAATAAAATGGGCTTCTTAAAAATCATTCCATCATAAAATAGTACATATAAAATAAATGTATTTCATAGAAAAAATTTCATCATAAATGCAATCAAATAAAATTAATAATAATGATAGAAACCTGACCATATGTCTTCTTAGATGGTAAATAATATTTATAAAACATATGAACATAATTAATTAGGAAAATATACATTCCTCTTCAAAAATATTTTACATACTAAAATGAAAAATAATTTTAAAATAAATTAATTTAGTTAAAAATAAACCTGAAAAATTGTAGTGTAAGCTTCTTGTAAATAAAATTTTAAGAAGATGTAAAAATCCGTTCATACCATATCAGTAAAAAAACATTATCCTCGTACTTTTGCAAGAAATGTCAAAATGTACCTCATATGGTAAAAATAGAAAGATTCATTCCTTACAATGTAGAAAAATTAAAAATCGTACAAATGAAATTAAATATATATCAAATAATATAAAACAATAAATGAGAATATTTTTATAAAATATTAGCATGGATGATAAATATATAACCAGTTAATATTTACTTATAAACTATCTCATTTTAAAATGAAATTGCAAAATTATCCCTTATATTATGTTAGATTTCTTCCATATGTGTTTGAAAACCCTAAATATTGAGTTTCAAAATATTATTAACTTGTAATAGAACCATAATAATATTTTTTTATTATATGTGACTCACATACTACATTATATTACCCTTTCATTTGTGAAT
Organism: Viscum album; assembly: GCA_963277665.1. NCBI lineage: Eukaryota > Viridiplantae > Streptophyta > Magnoliopsida > Santalales > Viscaceae > Viscum > Viscum album. The sequence goes on from OY728138.1 coordinate 1,411,842,702, forward strand.
TCCACGTTAATGCAACGTTTTGGGTAATAATCGATTTATTTATCGTACATGATTTGAATTGTTATTCGTGATAGTATTACATATATCATGGTTTAATTACATAAAAATGTAACACATGATTTATATAATATATATATTAATTATATAAATATATATAAAATACATAGAAAAAAAGAAATGGAATACACCGTTCACGGATACGGTAGGTCATACGTTGCAATGAACGGTTTTTTTGTTTCCATATTAAATTTAATGGAAGTAATTATATAAATAAATCCAATAGCATTATTATATCAAATATTTAATTATTATTTATTATAAATACTTTATAATCTTTCTTTAATTCTGAATGTGAAGTATGAGCATCATCACATTGTGAAGATGGTATGCCATACGTACGCACGAGCAACGATATCGTTCCCAAAATTGTATAATGGTATTGAATTGAATGGTGTATAGTTTCTCATAATTAGTATCATGTTATAATAATCATAAATATTTTTTTATTTATACCACTATAACCATCTATGTAAGGTGGCGGTGAATAAAAATACACCATAATGTGGAGATGATTAGCCGTACGGACGCATGCGCTGTGATTTTGTTTTTTTAGGATGGATAGATGGTGAAATAGGGTCGTTTCATATTTATAATTACATATCATTAAATGAGTTAAACAGATTTTATTAATTTATAATTATAAACTAATTAGGTGGAAGCATAACAGGAATAAAATTTCAATGAATCGGTAGAAAAGATTATCTCTTCCTCGACGTGCCTCCATTAAATTTCATCTTAGGTAACTAGAGTTAGTATTATGATAAGAAAAAAAACCTCTAGAATATAAATAGTGTGGTCGAGAAGAAACATTGTAAGAGAATGGACGAGCATGAATTCTCATTATGGATTTAATATGAGGGGGAGGAGGTTCCCTTATACAAGAGATTAGAGGGCACTTTAAGAAACTCTAAAAATATTAATTTATTTCAAAAATATTTTCCATTTAAAAAGGACCAAACAAAATTTAATCTGAAATTAATATGAGTATTTCTTTATAGATTCTCTACAAATAGTTTTTCAATAAGTTTATGTCTCGAATTTATCCTTATCTTTATGCTTTAATCTTTAGTAAAATAATTTTACTCTTACCATGTCTTCTTTTATATTCATACTCTATAGATAATATAGTTACTATAAAATGACAATAGACCCTCAAGTGGTTCATTAATGACATGGTAAACATTATATATCTCATTTGGATGATTATTATATTATTAGGACTAATATATAATTTTTTAAATTTTTATTTTATTTCAAAACTCATTTATGTAAATTTTTATTCTATTCATATCTTGACATTTCAAAAATCTCAAAAAAATTATTATTTTAAAAAACATCAATAATTAAAATATAACTAATAATAAGTATCCATAAGATTCATTTATGGAATAAAAATGTTCAAAATAAATTTATTTTAATATTAAAAATATCATTTATTTAAATTAATCATTAATAAGGTAATCACAACATCACAATTGTTTCATAAATAAATTTATTTATATGGTGTCTAAAAATTATAAATATAATAAAATGATGGCTTAGGTAGATTTATATTTCTAATGAATATTTAATAACATATATATCAGTGGTATAACCCAATATTAAAATAAATTTTATAAAAGATATATGTTTAGTTTATAATTATCTTTACAGAAAATTATTTCTTATAAAATGTAGTTTTCACATCCAAAGGAATCTATGGGGTCCCAAAATAGACCCAAGCATTCTCATGGTCAGTAATATTTCATCCAATTAGATTAGGACATTTTTTAGTGTAGATTAATTCTATTATAATATTTTTACCCATTTTTACCATTTTTACCCTTTAACCATGGTAAATAATATAATTACTAATGTTAGTATTGATAATGACTAAAAATAAAAGATATCTATTTATATAATTTTATATTTATTATTCCAAATATGGAATCCAATTTTTCAAATTCCAAACATATATTTTTTAGTAATTAATTTAAAATTAATTTCCATTGACAAAATAGAAAATGAGTTTTTAAGAAAAAATAACTATCAAAAGATTGACATGTGTTTATATCCAATTTAAATGTGAAATTATATCCAATGAAAAAAATGGACTAAATTATAAAAATATTTTATAATTAATCTTAAAAACCAATTAAAAATGTAATTTAAATATTTAAATAACATAGATAAAAAACTGTTCAAAATTAAAATCCCGTATTTTTTACTATTCATTAAAATTTTTATTTTACAAAAAAAATACAAAAAATAAAAAAAATAAATTTTTATTCCCTCCTTATAAATAAGAAGAATATTTTTTCAAATTTAAATTATGAATTTGTCCAAAACATGATTTTAAATGGGTTCTCCATCAAAAGGTGCTAAGACTGCATTTAAAAAAAAAAAAATTTCCTCGAAAAATTGCTTTTTTCACATTTAATGTTCTAGAAAATGCGTATAATGAATTATAGTGTTATATAAAATTAAAAATGTTGTTCATATTATTCATAATGACAAGTTTATATCTCAATAAATAATAATATTTTAATAATATATCATTGTTTAGTGAAACTCAGTATCACCTACAAAGAAAGATATCGAGGAAGGTCACTCTTGCATGTAACACAAGCCAAGAATATAGTTGTGTATACTACAAGATACTTTGGTTTTTCATATAGCACATGTTAATATTGGTGTGGCGTACAACACAATAAGTTCACATTTACATGTAATGAAAGTTATTGGGGGTGGTCTCTCTATCGAGTAATGAAATCTAACTCTGTGTGTCATACAATGAAAAAAATTGAATCTATTTTAAAAGGTAAATATATTATAATGTATCTGATTATTTTATTACCTTATGTGCAAGTTGTTGTCTATCAAACATGCTATTATAGACATGGTACTTACATTATCTTTTTTGGTTGTCAATCTAATTAGTGGTATGAGACTCTCTCATTATCTCCTTCCATATTTTACTCGGACCTAAACATAAACATGAAATAATAGAATTTTCTCCACACTAATGGTCCAAAAAGGCGGTGAGTCCTCACCAGAAATTCTCTCACATAGGACAAAGACTTTTGAGATCTAATAATTTTATCTTATTTATACAATCTAGATGTGTGTAATTCTCTATTAATAATGAAAAAAATTATTGTTACTATCCTTATCCGCCATGTGAATCCCATAGAACAACACCATTAATTTTCATTCACTACTGGCCTCATGTAATGCTTGAGTCTGAGTCCTCCAACATAGAGCAATATCATTAACATTTCTTTTACTAGGTGTATAGGCTATCTCAAAATCAAAAGGCATGAGATACTCTATGCACCTATTTTGTATAAGGATTATTTCACATTTTGTAAATATTTATTCAACTACTTTATAGTTTGTTTATACCATTAAATTCTCCACCAAAAAATAGTTCGTCAAATAATGAATAGAATAAATAATTTCATCTAACTCAAGGTCTTCTTCTATATAATTCTTCTCATTATGTCTCCACTAGCGGTATCTATATAACAACACTCGATCCCCTTGAATCATGAATAATAAAAAACTGTGGATTGATTAATCACAATAAAGTATATATCTTTTCCCAAGATCTGGAAAACTCATGATTGGTACTGGAGTCAGCCAACATTTTAACTCTTGAAAGGCCTTTTCACATGATTAAGGCCATATAGATTTAACCCCAGTTTTGGTCAGTCACGTGAGAGGCGTAGATTTATGTGAGATGTTTGGGATAACAAATATATAATGACCTTAAAATCTATAGAAACATTGAATATAAAATATATTCTCGGGATTCTCCCATATAAAAAGAGAACTCCCCTAATCTGGGTCCACTAACACTCTCGTGTCTTAAATCATGTGACCCAAGTAATAAACATTACATATCCAAAAATAGAATTTTTTTTATCATAAAATAAGTTGTATACTTTATAAATGTATTAATAATTATTTCATGGTTATTATAAGAATAAATTTTAGTCTGAAAATACACAAATATTTTATCCAGAAAACCACAATGAATGAATCTAAATACATGTGGATATTATGATTCATCTTTAAAATGAAAATAGGCAGTACATTCCTGATATTAAATGGAATAAATAGATACCATACCATCAACTAAATTTATTATGATGTATATCTGTCATAATTTAATGCACCTATTGAAAACCAAACCTCAAATAATTTTTTGGTTAAACCCATGGTCTTTATAGTAGTTCGAAGATGTCATCTATTCCATGATAGGGATACTAATTCTTAACCATCATCATTTTCAATTTCCAATAATCCATGGATAAATTAATGGTTCTATATGAAAAATTAGTTAAAAGGACAGTTGAACCCCAGATATATTTAATGGGTGATATAATCCTATTTTCATTAAAGTCATCTAGTTTCCAATTAATCACTTGTCACTCAGTTGTGGTCATCCTACATGGTATAATTGAATCTAGTTAAACCCCTAGAGAATGATATATATTGATCTATACCTCTCAACATAAAGGTATCCATGAAATTTCACTCGATAAAACATCCCTGAATGATGAACCATAGTAGGGAAATCATTCTAACTCATTCCATATGTTTCTACATATAAGGAACCAATCTAGGCCATCATCCCACCCATTCTTTGATGCTTAAGTCCAACTCAATTATCCTGGAAATCACATTCACACATTTGTATATATAAATAACTATTTGGTGACATGAAACATACCCTCCATTAATCTAAATAAAAATGGTCATGGTAAAGAACCAACCAATCCATTACGGGTATGACATCAAGTTCCTGTCATCTAAACAATAATGATATCCTATAAAAAATGATATCCACTAATTTTTAGGGGATATTTTTTTAATTTTTGTAAAAATATTTATCGTACTCTAACTAGTGTATCCAATGCCATCATACCACTTATGAACTATATATTAAGACCAAGTATTAATATTGTAAAAAAAGAAATATAATAATATGGGGTTCCCACAACCAAAATATTATATACTACAGTAGAAGAAACTGAAACCAAAACATTCTTTTTATATGGCACGATGATCTTCCTACTATATAGGTTTTACTGGATATATTTTTCTTAAACCATGTCATAGAAAATTAAATTGAATGCCCTGACCAGGCCAACTCTGATATCATGGTGCAAATAGTTTCTAGATCCCTCATCTATAAGAACCTACATAAGTTGAAATAATTGTATTATTAAACCTCCTGAACAAATTGGGAGCTTTGAATCCGTTTCTTGTACCTACAATTCTGGTCAAACCTCAATCAATGTCTACTGGAGGGATGGTCTAATAAAACATATATAGATGACCAGCCCTACCATAGGCTTATTATTGAACTTGGTTTCTTTCAAAATGGCTACTTATGTATCCATTCATCCCACAATAGTGACATAAAATATAACTAGATTCTCCCATTCTCTAGATGATATTTACCTCATGGGAGGTCTCAAAGAGAAACATCCTTTCACCTGATATAGCACCACTAGGTCAAGAAGGTGAAAAACACTACATTATGCCCCCATATTTCTTCATTATATGTTCATTATTAAGAACATATGTTACTATTATAGATATTCTAGAAAACCAAAAAAATCATTACATATGATTGAACAGCTTTCTTGAGCCCTTCCTCAGACCATATCACCCAAAATGGATCATAATCATAATAGATAGGTGTATTATTCTTAAGCAATATAAATTGAGATGAATATTACATAATAGACATAGCACACTACTCTAGATTAATTTAATATCTGGTCCGTTCATCCCTCATAATATTATGGAATCATTAGTCATAAAAATAAATTGGACGACCCACAAAAACATATCCCAATTTCTATATACCTATTACCAATCGCCCACCATGACATTGAGGATTTTTATATTATATAATTCATAAACATGAACCACATTTCTATAGTCTTCTATATATTTTTGAGGATAGCAAATATAATCCCAATCAATAACTCTAGGGCCACTATCCCTTGATAATGTCGGTGAATGATTCAACTAGAACCCATGCGTCAACTCTACCATAGTGTAGGTAGGAAATTGGACTCCCCAAAAAATCTTCCTAAGGTGTTGGAAACCATATCCAAACTAGGCCTTAGGAAACATATCATGTTTCATTTTCTGTTCATCATGTGACACTATTAGAGGTTCTTCTTGTGTCCATGTGACTACCCCATTCAGAGCATGATTTTCTCCTCCCACAAGGCACATAACTAGAGTATATCATGATGGATTATATCTATAAATTTCATGAACAAGAATCATAAAAGATTTGGTAATGATAATATCACATATATGAAAATAGTACAGGTAGAATCCTTATGATCTACCAGTGACACCCCTCTACCTACATATAACACCATGTGTGGGTGTCATATAAGTCATAATAATGTAATAGATACTGCTCAATACCCACTAATAAGGTCGGTTCGGGTTTGTGATCTCTAATATAAATCATGGATCCTAGTATATAAAGTGGAAGTTGTATGTTATAGAGGATAAAACCATTGTGCTATAAATGGAACCCTTATTTAAATTGAAACATTTCAATTTAGAAATTTTAAGTCATTTAAATTTCTATTTATTTATATTATAAATCATCTTAAAGAGTATAATTATATATATTACAATTTATCATTTATAAAGTCGCATACACTTTATAAATTGAATATAGAATCCATTTAATCACTACCATAAACACATTGTTCCCAACAATACCCATGGTCCACAACTCAATTTTCCATAATTGAATTTTTATGGTTGATTAGTTAATCAATTCATCTAAACACTATTAGCATTATGCATGTACATTAAGTAAAGAATTATGATTCTTAGTGCCCTATGCAATCATTTGATGAAGGAAAATTATACCCCGAATGGAACATATAATAAATGTAATGCTGTTAAGAAATGATTCCTAAATTAGATGACATATTCATGGAATGTGAATACTATATGTGCAAAACATTATGAATAAGACCTAAATCTCATGCCATATCGGGCAAAGGAAAAAATTCAAATCAAAATCAGCACCACATAACATGTGAGTCCACCAATGGTGAAATTAGATCATCATTAATATTCAAAAACTATAAAATCAAGGCCCATTACCATGTAATTTATTTTATTTTCTCTAAATGGTTAGAAAATCGCAAGAACAACTCATTTCCAAATGAAATTTTTCTCCGGGTCACATATCTTCCAATCCTAAATATAAAGAAGAATAAAAAAAATTGAGACAAAAATTCTAATATATTTTAACATAGGATCCACTAAATGGTTCTGTAAGCCTTTTGTCACGTGGATACAAGTACAACGCCACATATACTAAAGGATAATGACTAGTAGATAGGGTATATGATGTTATAGTTGATATACTATTACCTCTTGATTAGATTAACAAATTTTTATCATAAATGAAAAAATGGGGAATCATAATGACAACAAGGAATAAAATCTAAATCTAGTATATAAAAGTAATTAGTATTATATCCATTTTTAGTGTCATATACAGATTTAAGAGAATTTTATGGAGTTATATGAAAATAGAAAATAAATGGAAATTATTATCCAGTATAACAAATATATAAAAATTAAAAACAATATCAACAGACTATATCCCGACAATATCAAAATCCATAACTAGGTCAATTCCCCCTGTTTTAAAGCCATAATCGATCAAGCACCATATAAAGGGTTTTTCCTTTATCACTACCTACATCCATTAATTATATCTGGGTAATAAATGGTGGCTAAAACAAGTTGTGAGATAACACTTCGTAATCCACCACCAATAGTTTCTATAAAATGTCTAGTATGTTCATATATTATGTAAATGTTTGATGATATAATCTGAATAATTGTAATAAATGTAGAAGTGATACATTCCAGTCTACTAAATATCACTCTCTTGAGGGAAAAATAAATAGATTATAACTATAGAGAAAGGTAAAGCATCAAATATGTCCTATTTCAAATAATATAATAGACAAACATGGGCATATCCCAATATAAGTGACCAGGGTATCCTATTTGATTTCATAGAGAGAATGAATAGAAAACTCAAAAAATACTAGGGTGGAGTGCATGTACCAAGTCTATGGATGTTCAAGAAAACTAGATCCAAGGAGTGAAAATCAAGGCATCTATGTGGGATGTTAATTCCATATGATGAAACCCCCTCATCGATGTCATACTATGATTCCCCACATCACTCAGATTATGTGTGTCCTATATTGGTGTAATATTGTGTGTCCGGCATCAGTGACATACAATGCTAACCAATATAAACATGATATATATAGTGTAACATGGGTACAAATAAATTTATTTATCCTTTATCATTTAACTCATTGCAACAATTTCATAAACATTTCATTATCATTCATAATCATCGTGATTAAAGAATTCATTACATTAATATATAATTGAAAAGGCTTTTTGAAGGTACTTCAACCATTAACAGTCCACTTTATTCTCATATTTGACTCATGGTAATAAAAATAAATATCCACTCACCCTAATGCGGACTATCAGTTGACAAGTGAAATATCCCACCACATGGGTGGTTTTGGTTGTGATTAAAAACCTTCAATCTTGAATAAGGGGGTTGTGATGTGTCTTAAAAAAGAATTTAACCTTCGATTTAAGGAATTAATAATTTTAAAATTAATTCCATGAGGTTCTAGTGTGTGGAATGACAACAATATGGTACAAACACTCTGGATTTAAGGAAAAAGGTATAGAACACCCACCTTATTCATGTTGAGGAATAATAATACCTCATAATCCTTTGAATCGGTCCATATATGACAATAATAAAAGAATAGAAAAAAACACTAAAAATATTCAATAGGGGCATTCATGATAACAAAATCCAATTTGGAGATAAAATCAACGCACGTAAGGAAGTCTGATGGAGCTCTTACTAGTGGTGATCAAATTAGATGAATGACACTCGAATTAGATCTCAGAAAGAGTATATATTATATAACTAGAGAAAGATGATGGAGAGAGGTTTCATGTGTGTGATACAGATAATGGATAAATATAAAGATAAGTGTTTATCTATTTAAAAAATAATGAAAAAAATTAAATTCTCCCAAATATTAAGAGGGCCATGATTTGGTTACACTTTTGGCCATGTCGGGGGTCAACTGTGAACCAATGACTTTCCATGGATAGTGGTCCCACAAGACTAGGGGGAAATTTTTTTAAAATGTGATTAGTTTGAGCACTCTTCAATGTATAGACCTATATCACATCACATGATTTCTTCAAACCATGCAGCCTCTTATGCACAATTTAGTACAACTGTCTGTCTGACCCATTCCTCTATAATTTAGATCATCGGAATTTAAACAAGCCATGAACACTCTTAATTCTTTCCTAGGGTGGTTAGAAACATTAATAAGGGTAAAATATAGTATTAAAACCTAATTTTAATAAATCCATACAATATAGAAAAATCCAAGATCATAATTTTTTTACTTTAACCATAGTAATTAATATATTATTGTTTTCACAATTTATTATGCTAAACAATTTAGTTGCCTTTATTAGAAAATATAAATTATTTTGGTTTTAAAAATGAAATATCTTTACTATATTAAATTTAGATAATTATAAAATTTTAATTTCAAATTAAATCTATGGATAAGATGAAGAAGTTGGTTTTTAAGAAATATATTTTTTAAGAAACATATGATTTTTTATTAAATCTATAACAATTAATAATTATTTTCTAAAAATAAATTAATATATATTCATATTATATATATATTGCATTTTAATAATTACTCATCAATTTTTATATGTAATTGATAATAGAGAAACATTATAAATTTTAAATTAATTTACAGAAAAATTAGGTTTTTCATCCCAATGGAAAAATTATTCTTAAATAAAATTTAAAGGTAATTAAAAATGAAATTTAGGGGATTAATACAACCAAATAATTAGTTAGTTAATTTTAATAATATTAAATATATAAATTTTATTTTAATTTAACTATTTTATTAAAAAGAAATAACTTTTTTACTGAAATAATTATTTTCTATATTTGCTGAATAATGAATATTTTTTGAAAAATCGAATATTTTCACACAAAGTAAATTTTGGTATTGCAAATTATAAAATTAATTTAATTATATAAAATTAATATTCTTCTTTTTATATAATTAATTATAATATTTTAGTTAGAAAATAATGAAAATAAATTTTGATGAAAAAATATTTTGAATAATAAAATTACTTTTCAAAACAAGTAATTGATTATTTACTAAATATTTATCTATCATTTAAATTGAAGAAGAATATTATATTTATGTATATATATAATAATGAATTTAATATTATTTACTCTCTAATTTATCATTTCTGATGTAAATGTAATATATATCATGTGTTTATTATGCTCGGTATTGTGCATTGAATAATTAAGAAACCATTTTTTTCTTTTCCAAAATCCCTTTGTGTTTCAATTGTATCAAAAATGACTAATAAGATCATTTTAATATTATAATTTTATTTCTCTAATGAAATTTAATTTTATGCACTATGATTTATTTCACATAAAAAATACGATTAATATAAATATTAATATTTTCCTAAGGCTAATTTTTCATTTTATTTGAATATTTAGATTTTCATATGAATAGTAAAATATATCATTTTTATGGATATCATGATTTAATGACCATATTTTTTAAAAATATTTAATATAATGTTTTGAAATCATTTTCAAAAATATATATAACTGTCATTATGTTTATAAAAATATTTATTCTTGTTTATATTCCTATATCTCATATTTTAAAAAACAATTAATATTTTTCTCAACAAACTATTATGAATATGTTATAAATTTATTATTTTAAAATTATTTATTAGAACGGTTATATATTTGATAAAATAATTTTTTTTCAAATTTTGAATGTTTAATTCAAAATTAGGTAATAAGGATCATTTTATTTTTAGGTGTTAATGATAATTCACTTTGGTAATAAAATAGGTTCCATATAAGAGTTATTAAGGATAAAGGTATTTAACCTACTATACAATTAGAAAACAAGTTTAAAACAATTTTTTTGTTTTTTAGGAATAAATTGATATTATCTATACCAAACACTATTATTTCAAAGTAGTTTATCTACATAACATCACTTTGACTTCCCATTATTTAAAATTCTTGGGTATTTCAAAAATATATACCATTAAAACTTATAAATGATGTCAATCATCATTAAATAAATGAAAATATTTAGTTTAAATTTCGAATAAAAATGGTTATTTTTTTACTTCCAATATAATCATATCCCTCTTTCTTGAGAATCATTTCATAACATATTATCTTAGTCCATTGTTTTTTAAATGAATCTCCAATAAAAATGTAATTTACTCAATGTGAATAATTTTTTTTCATTAACTACTATTCGCTATATCATACCATTAAAATTATAATTTTATCATAACTAGATGACAAATTTTTATTCCATACCATATGAAGTTACATGATCATTTTAATTTACAAAAACTCATGTATGGTATGCAAAATATAAATTAAAATATAAATATGATATTTATTACTTATTTATTATTCATAATATATAAAACATGTTACTTTTCTTCCTCATTCTGTGAAAATAAAATCATCATCTTTGTGTACATGTGGACTACATGATCCATGGAACAATGCATTATTTATTTCATTATAGATTTTAATTTTTGGTAGTATGAATGGGTTTAATGTATAAATATTATATTGATGATATAAAAAATATTTTCTATCTTAAATTTTACATCTAATTATATATATGATCTAAAAACAATCATTGTTATTTCGTTCATTTAAAACCAGCATACTGAGAGGAAAAAAATTTCTTTATTTTGTGAAATATTATTATTTCCATTAAATAATATTATAAATAATTTCAATTATGTTATAACAAAATAATAAAAAATAAATAATTCCATTATTGTATTCCAGTAAAATAATATTAAATATAAACAACCACATAATCACACACTAATCAAAATATTATCATGTCTCAGCCGGTGTAACAACCTATATGAACATACTAATGAATTTATATAACGGATGACTATAGGAACATAATTTATATTATAATATTATATAAACAATTTAATAGTACATTTTGATGTTATATAATGGTAAAAATATTATTATATTCACTGATTCAGAAAATTTATTTTGTTTGTTATGAATCACTGAAGCATTCTCACATCCAATTTTATCTTCATGGATTCTAACCAAAAACAAGAACTGAATGAAATCAAACATCTTTAAATATAATTTAACATATATTATATTTCCTTTCAATATATCAAGATTATTATCTTTCAAAAAATAATGAATAACCACATTGTTTTTATGAAACAAGTTCAAACGATTATGATTCCATACCCTTCATATTGAAAATGGGTAATTACAAACAAGAATTCATTTGGATAATGAATTTAAATAAATTTAATAAATTTATATGAAATAATTATTATTGTGATATAAGTTATTAATATAGATAAGTTTTTTTATGTTTAATTTTTTAATTCAATAATGCAACCAAAGATAAAATTCAAGGGTTTAATTTATATCAATTCATATTTGTTCAGGTATATGGTATCTTCTGTTTAATGGTTTCTATGTATGGAGTATTTACTTACCATGGATTTATTTTCATCATAATTTTTTTATTTAATTATATGCACTACTAAAAGTCTTATTCCCTTCTTTAAAGGGTAATGGAGTCAATTTTTACTCCCATCATAATGATATTTGGTAATAGAACCATTACTTATTGAGTTATAATCATTGTCATGAACTTATTTCATAGAAATCAGATAAATTATACCCTTGATTTAAATTTTTATTATTCACATACTTTTTCCTATTGATTTTAATTCCTTCCACGTAAAATGTTCTTGAATATTTTTTACTCTATATATATTTTTCATTTTATGATATATTGATAGCTCAAATTATTTTTCATTGATTTATAATAATTTAATATGAAATTTGATGTTCATTTATTTGTCCCACTATAACCTTATATTTTATTATATACTATATAAAAATCCTCATTAGTAAAATAATGATTTAATACAATGATGGTTTTGATTACTTCTTTTACAATTTTGGTTTTCAACAATGGAAATTCAAAATTAATAAAAAGGTTCCTTTCATAATTAAATATTCTATATTTTGTAAAAAATAAATTATATAAATTATTATTAAATTTTCATATTTAAAATATTGGTGAAATAGTTTATAGTTAATATTTCTTTTAATCACTACACTATATGAAAAGTATCTTTTGAAAGTGATATTGAATTTTTTATTTTACACTAATATTAAATTTTGTCTACATCTTCATTTATGTTTTCTTGTTCATTTTACTCTTAATATAAAAATGATTTTTTGATCATGGTAATTATTTAACAAGATTCTTCCTCTAATATACATTTATATTATTAATTTTGTCAATTAAATTTCTGGTAGAAAACAATTTGATGGTTGATCCTTTTTATGTAATACCATTGAATATATTTATGAGTTTACTCTATTAACCTAGTCATGTATACTTATTCAACCTTATATCTTCATCACTTAGTGGTTTATTCTATTTTATTTTGTATACATGTTTTTTATCAATAATATCATTTACATTCCAAATCATTCTCTATAATAAACCTCATTTTTCTTCCAATGCCTCTAATCCATGAACACTAAATATTTTTTTTACTACAGAGTATTGACATAAATTTCATAATTATATTAATTGGTAAAATTATTTACTTTAATCCTATAACCCTAGCTATATATTGTGTTATTTTTATGAATGTGTACATAGAAATCTATTCCATTTTTTGGGATCTATTGAAAAATCATATATCTATATATATGTTATTATTATAATGATTTTAATTAATTACACAGTAATGTTAATTTTTTATATTTTCATAATAAAGATTATTTCACTCTAAGGGTTATGATCCTGTAATCACTTTTATTGAAATGTGGAAAATTATTTTCATTTCAAATAATTTTATACAAACCCATTTGATATTAGAAATATTTACTATGTATGGTTTTATAATTTTATCATAAAAAGAATGAATTGGACTTAAGAACTTGGTGGGTGGGTACAGAAAACATATATCCCCAATGTGCATCATCATGCCTGATGAGACAACCATTTTTGTGTATTGTTTATATTCCTTCTGATTTCAACAAGATGTGTTAATTGAGTCTCTGTTAAAAATAATTATGCCTTGGTTTAGGCCTTTATGATATGATAAATACAGCCTGAATTATGTGTTAAATCAATATTAATTCATTTATTTTTATCAATGTTATATATTAATTTCCATTCATATCGATGCATATTTTATTCTCTAAGATTTATATTATTAAAAAAATTATGAGTATAAATTTTTATTTCAATGTAATTCTTTCCATAACATTCCATCCAATTATTTATCCTTAATTTATATAGCTGTATATTTTCATTTAAATAGAAATTTATCTCATCCCTTCTAATATATATATTTTACCAAGATATAATGAAAATGTTTACACATGATATATCAAATAAGATACCTTTTGGGAAGAAAGTATGTGAATTTTTTAAAAATATATTATTGAATAATTATTTTCTTATATAGTGGAACAAATGTACATTGCTTTTAAAAAATAGGGAATTTATTAATCAAAGATTTTTCTTAATTCTCTAAATCTATAAACATAAATGGTTTCTAAAATATATTTTATGAAATTGATTATATAATCTAAGAAATTATGAGATATTTATATCATATAATCTATATTTGGTATCAAATCCAGTATATAATGTATGTGTTTGTGGCATAAGATCTGAAAGTGTAGGTCTAGGGTACTACAATCTATATGATTGATAATCATATTCATTTTCCATCTTTTATGAAAACCATTATATTGTATGAAAATAATTATATTAACATCGATTATAATGAATGAAATATATTAATCTCATCTATTTTCTATAAGGCTTTAACATGAGTTAAAGGGTATAGAATGACTATTGTAATTTGATATGTATTAAACATATTCATAAAGGAAAAATTAAATTAATGGAGGAAGAATCTAAAATTTGAAATTATCGATTAAAAGAGAATTATTCAAAATTTTGAAGAAATTTGTTGATGTAATATATTGGAAGAGATAAGTGTAGATAAGGAAACATATTTTTTGGTATAAAATATTATTCCATTTTACAAAATGATTCAATGAATAAAAAAAGAAAAATGTATGAAGATAAGATATGTAATCCACGAAATAATATTTAAGAATAGGTAAAAGGGTGTAATTTATTTGATTCACATTAAAAAATATATTATACGTTTGATCAACCATGATATATTTTCTACAAGGCCCCAGCCTTAAACCAAACTTAATATTGAATTAAAAGAATAATTCACGTTGAGGATCTTTTCAGGTTTAGAGTTTTAGAGAATTAGAACATAACTATTACATCTCAAAAGATTACAAAGCAGTCACTTATACTAAGTATCCATAATAATAAAAAAACTCTTGAAAGAAACATGTCTAGTTCCATGTTTTATATAGCATGACATTCCCTTGATCCCATCCTTGAGCTTATTCCACATTAAATCCTATGAAAACATTTCAAAAAAACTTGGGGTGAGCATAAAAAGCTCAGTAAGGGATACACAAAGAATGAAAACTGTTAGTTTTTCAAAATCAAGTAAACCATGTATACTCTATCAAAGTAATACCTTCACCTTCATGAAGTAGTAAAAACACTTCACTGAATAAAGTATCATTACTTACCTTTTTGTAACCAAATTATTACCATAAAACCCATATAAGGAACACATAACATATATAATGGTAACTTGGGACATAAACATACTTAAGTGGAATAACCATACGGTCGACTTCCACACATATCACTTAATGGAATAGTCATACGGCCAATTTCCATACATACTTAATGGAATAGCCATACGGACGACTTCCATACCCAATGCATTGGAGGTTATAACGTAACCACCCGTCCTGGTATTCATGGCACCACCCGTCATATGGTTTATAACGTAACCACCCGTTAAAATGTCCAAGTACCAGTATAAAATCATAAAACATAAAACCAATATAAAGGAATGATAACATTTCCACATTTCAATCACAATATATCATAAACATATTGATATAATATAATCCTTTTTCAAAACCATTTTCAATACCAAAATATATAAAAGAGTATATGGTATTTATTTTATTTTAAAAACATTACGGCTTGTTGAGGAAGCCAAAGGCCAAATAATACTCGCGGCGGCGGAAAAGGTCGTTGTCACCGCGTACGTTTAAAAAACATTCCTTTTTGTCGTTTAGTAAAACGATTCGTAGAAAAAGATTCCTTTTGTATAAAAGTAAAAGTCAAAGTAGTTTATACACCGTATAAAATAAAGTTGTGTATAAAATGAAATATGCCTCAATGAAAGGAGATTGAGACAAAGTCCCTTACCTCGGGTCCGACTTGACTCGATCGTTCTTTAACGTCCTGAATAATAAACTTGAGTTAATTTATACTTTATTAAGAACCTTTTTAATGTTCATTATTCCTTTTATATCACTTATTTCCATGTTATAAACATTATGTAACCATTTAAGTTAATAATGTTTGTTTTTTCAATATTTGGTTCTTAAGTCGAAAGTTGACTTCTTACAATTACATGTTGCTCATATGGTCAAAAGTTCCTTATATCCAGAATGAAATTCCTTATTTGGATATAATATGTATCATATATATCCAGCATATACATATATTTATAATATTACATAATCATTTAGAAGTAAGAAATGAAATGCACCGTTCATGGAGACGGTAAGCCGTACGTACGCATGAACGCTACTTTCATTTCTTTGTCATATTATTGGAATTAAAACTAAATGAGAGGTATGTATATTTTAATTCCAGAATTATATTCATCATTTAGATATACTATTCATCATATATATCCATTATACACATATACTTTTAATAGTACATTACATTTAGAGATAAGAAATGAAATGCACCGTTCATGGAGACGGTAAGCCGTACGTACGCATGAACGCTACTTTCATTTCTATCTCATACTTTAATGGAAAGAAATAATAATGATATAGAGGTATATTATAATTCCAGTAAAACATCATATATAATAACTTTAAATCCATCCTTTACACGTCCCACATATGGCATTAACGAATCACATCACTTTGAGGGGGCGGTAGTCCGCACTTCCTTAAATGAAGATATCGTGTTTACCCATAATGGAAACCATAAAGGTATGCCAAAAATGAAAAATAAAGAAGCTTAAAGAAAACATAAACATATTATATATCATATATAAAAATAGTGACATCATAATGGCCACCATTGAAGGTGTTAAATGAGTATTGAACAATCATCGTTTCAGGAGGCAGAATTTCTCCATCCACGGAAACCGTATGTTCTTTAACCATTTGATGCAGTTGTGTGAGAGTGTTGCTCAAATAAATCTTATAACAACATACAAGTATATTAAAGATACTGTTTTTGTTAAAAAATAATTAAATAAAAAGAGTTTAGGGGGTTGGAGAAGCAAAATAAAACAAATGAACATGAGAGAATGGATTAACTTAAAAAGTGTAACTCCTTTTGATTTGAGCCTAAAGGCTTCCTTTGAAAGGATTATGCCCAAAGGGAATCCTCTAGGATGAGGAGAGGGTTGTGGAGAGAGTAATTGGGAAGGGTTTGGCCGAGCCAAAGGCTTGAAGAGTGTGTGAAATGAGGTAGAGGTGGGGGCCTTTTATAAGAGGAGAGGAGGGGCACTTTTGGAAAGTAAAGAAATATTACTTTATTTGAAAATGTGTTTCGGTTTTAAAAGGTCCCACATTGAAAGAATTCGTGGATAAGGTGATAAGGCTTCGAAATCCACTCATAAAATAAGTTTTGGACATGTGTAGTTTATAGATTTTACATTATCTTTCTATTTTATTTAAATCGTCAAATAATGATGTCATCGCTGCATCATTATTATGTCATAAATAATTTATTTTATTTAATGTCTAAAAATTATAAAAAAAAAACTATGATGTAGGAAATCTTATTATCTTTCCAATGACTATTTATAATCAAAATTTGTACTTGTATAACCCCACTCGAAAATTATTTTAGTAAAACAATTTATGTTAGTGTCATTTTAACTTTAACATTAAATAAATATATATTAATGTCATTTTCCAACTAAAGTGGCTCCATGGGGTCACCAAGTTGTCCCATGGCTTCTCTTGGTCGTCCATTACTCACCCAATAGGTGTAGGACAAGTGTCATGGTGTTTTCACATTCTTATAATACCATTTTACCTTAAACTACACTAATTACCTCTAATCACGATTAATGAAAAAAAGTTACTATTCACCAAAAAATTATTTTAATCTCATTGAACCACATTTTACTTCTTAATGACAACCATGTATGTCGGATTTTCAAAATTAAATACACATTAGTGGTAAACTTTCATTTAACTGAAAAATCAGTTTGCTTGATTACCACTTAGTGGTTTCACTATTCATCAAAAATTGAAGTTTTTCAGAAAATTACCAAAAATTCACCCTAAGCTATATTTGATATTCCGAATTCAAAAATGAAGTACATTTTACAAAATTCAAAACATATAAGTCAAATTAATTAATTTAATAATTAATTCCCGTTGTCATGACAGATAGCGTGTTTTTGTGAAACAATAAGTATCAAAAGATTGACACAAGTTTAAGTCAAATTTCAAAGTGAAATTGATTCCAATGAGCACCATTGGATTAACTGGTAAAAATATTTTCAAATTTCACTTTAAAACCAATTAAAATAATAATCTAATCATATAAATAAATTAGATTAAAAAGTGGTTTTGAATTAAAATACAGCATTTTACACTATTCATTAAAAAATGAACTTTATCAGAAAGGTACCAAAAATTTACACAAAGTAAATTTTGATGTCCCGATTCTAAAGAAGAGTTATATTTGGTCCAAAATAAAGTATAAGAGTGATAAAAACTATATTTAATTACGGTTCACCATTAAAAGGTGATAAGTGAACCTTTAGTGAAAATTCGAGTATATATGCCCTAAAATTGAACTCTTTCTGTATTTTAAGCCTTTATCTTTTATTGGGTAAGTGTATAAACATTTAAAAACATATCTAATCATATTTTAGTTATTTCTATCCATTCCCGCCAGTACAACAGCTACTCGTTAACTAACATTTAAAATAATATTATTTTATTACTTGTGTGCAATGTAAGTTTTCAAAGAAACTCATCGTTGCGTACCGAGTACGCTATCGAACGTAGAAACCCCTTTTAATTAAAATTAATATTTAATTCGTAAATATTAATAAATATGAAAATTCTTTATTCTTTATTTACCTGGGATGTTACATCCTTCCCCCCTTTTGGGAATTGCGTCCTCGCAATTTTATTCACTTATCAAAATAAGTGGGGGTATTTATCCCTCATAGCATTTTCATATTCCCACGTTGCCTCTTCAATCACATGGTTTTTCCACAAAACCTTTACCTGATGAATCACCTTATTCCGTAACACTTGCTCCCTGTGGTCAAGAATCTGGACCGGTTGTTCCTCATAAGATAGGTTCTCTTCCAGCTAAACTACCTCTGGACTCAAAACATGAGATGGATCTGGCATATACTTTCTCAACATCGAAACGTGAAAAACATTGTGTACCTGAGATAAACTCGGAGGTAAAGCCACTCGGTATGCAACTGATCCAACTCTTTCCAGAATTTCATATGGTCCAACGAACCTTGGACTCAACTTTCCTTTCTTACCAAATCTCATCACACTTTTCCAAGGAGAAACCTTGAGAAAAACATGATCACCTACCTCGAAAGATAGATCCTTCCTCCAGTTATCCGCATAACTCTTCTGCCTGCTCTGAGCTGTTCTCATGTGCTTCTGAATCAGCTGAACTTTTTCTACCAACTCTTCTACCAATTCTTGTCCCATCAACTTCCTTTCACCCACTTCATCCCAAAATGCTGGAGTTCGACACTGCTTCCCATATAATGCCTCAAATGGTGCCATCTGTATACTGGAATAAAAACTGTTATTATAAGAAAACTCAACCAAAGAAAGATGTTGGTCCCAACTTCCCTGATAATCCATAGAACAAGCTCGTAGCATATCCTCCAATGTCTGGATTGTTCGTTCTTACTGCCCATCTGCATTAACCTGTTGACATGTCAAACACTTCACAGTAAAATCAGCAATGTCTGTTTTCATTCCATCCCACCAGTAATACTCCTGCAGATCTCTGTACATCTTAGTACTGTCAGGATGAACTGAAAACGGGGAACTATGAGCCTCACATAACAACTCATTCTTCAACTGTGAATCACAAGGCACACATAACCTCTTCCCAAACCTCAAAACACAAACACAAACTTATCCAAGAACTCATGGAAAAGTTTATTCATAAGGTCCATGAATACAACAGGTGCATTGGTTAACCCAAAAGGCATAACTAAAAATTCATAATGGCCATATCTAGTACGGAACGCAGTCTTCGGAACGTCTTCTTCTTTTACTTTCAACTGATGGTACCCCGACCTCAAGTCAATCTTCGAAAAATACTGAGCTCCCTGGAGCTGATACCACTTCATTCGATGGCCCAACATCTGCTGAAGTTGTTGCAAAGGATTTCACCACCCCTTTCTGCTTGTAGTCCGGCTGCATTCCCCCAGTTGAGTTCTTCGTTGGACACTCATTTGCATAATGACCCATTTCATTACACTTAAAACAGCTTACTGATGGCTTTTCATTTCCTGCTTGATCATCTTCCTTACAGTTACGAGCAATATGACCAGACTTACCACACCTAAAGCACTTACCAGACTTGGATAAGCATTCTCCAGGATGCATTTTACCACACTTCTCACAGGATGGATATTTGGTTTTCTTACCTCCTTGCTTCTTTGATGAATTCTTCCCCTTTTCCTGCCAACTAGACCTCTTATTCTGTTGTTTGTCATAGAACACCTGATCATCGGCAAACTCCATTTCTACCTTCTCCGTACATCGAACAAGTTTTTCATAACTTTTGAACTCACGAGAAGCTAAAGCCCTTCGATACTTTGGCTTTAACCCTGAGTAAAAACGGTTTATTTTACTATCAAGATCACGTATGATGTTTGGAGCATACCTTGCCAATCGAGTGAACTTTTCTTCATAAGCAGCCACTGAATCATCCTCCTTCCTCAATTCTAGGAACTGTTTTTCCATCCTAAGACGAACCACCTTAGGAAAATATTTCTCAAGAAACATACCATTGAATTCGTCCCAGTGAAGATCCCCAATCTCATCACTATCCCTTATATTTTTCACCATCGACCACCACTGATCAGCTTCACCTTAAAAACGGTAAACATCAAGACTATGCTTTTGATGTTCTGAACACCCCATGACATCAAAAATCTTCTCCAGTGATTTAATCCACCCTTCAGCTTGCACAGGGTCAGATGATCCTCTAAATGATGGGGGATGTTGCCTCATGAAATGTTCCACCACTGACATGTTCCTCTGCGGTTGATCTGGCTGATCTCGTGCATGGATACCACCACCATTTATAGCCTGATTCAACTGTGCCATCACTGCAACAAACTGTTCAGTTCCGATTCCGACCATCTTAGGTTGCTGATTTGGAAGGTTATCTTCCTCCTGATGTCGTCCCAACATAGCTGCTTTGTTTCCTCTGCGGAAAACCATTCTGAACACAGAAATATCTTAGGCGAAGCAACATGGAAATCCGTAAATGCTATATCATTTCCATCATATTATAATTTAACACTTTTCTAACTCCTAAAGTTGTCTAAACCGACCTCTGATACCAACTATAAGGCCCCAGCCATAAACCATACTTAATATTTAATTAAAAGAATAATTCACATTGAGGATCTTTTCAGATTTAGTGTTTTTGAGAATTAGAACATAACTATTACATCTCAAAAGATTACAAAGCAGTCACTTATACTAAGTTTCCATAATAATAAAAAAAAACTCTTTAAAGAAACATGTCTAGTTCCATGTTTTATATAGCATGACATTCCCTTGATCCCATCCTTGACCTTATTCCACATTAAGTCCTGTGAAAAACATTTCAAAAAAACTTGGGGTGAGCATAAAAAGCTCAGTAAGGGATACACAATGAATGAAAACTGTTAGTTTTTCAAAATCAAGTAAACCATGTATACTCTATCAAAGTAATACCTTCACCTTCATGAAGTAGTAAAAACTCTTCACTGAATAAAGTATCATTACTTACCTTTTTGTAACCAAAGTATTACCATAAAACCCATATAAGGAACACATAACATATATAAAGGTAACTTGGGACATAAACATACTTAAGTGGAATAACCATACGGTCGACTTCCACACATATCACTTAATGGAATAGCCATGCGGCCAATTTCCATACATACTTAATGGAATAGCCATACGGCCGACTTCCATACCCAATGCATTGGAGGTTATAATGTAACCACCCGTCCTGGTATTCAGGGCACCACCCGTCATATGGTTTATAACGTAACCACCCGTTAAAATGTCCAAGTACCAGTATAAAATCATAAAACATAAAACCAATATAAAGGAATGATAACATTTCCACATTTCAATCACAATATATCATAAATATATTGACATAATATAATCCTTTTTCAAAACCATTTTCAATACCAAAATACATAAAAGAGTATATGGTATTTATTTTATTTTAAAAACATTACGGCTTGTTGAGGAATCCAAAGGCCAAATAATACTCGCGGCGGCGGAAAAGATCGTTGTCACCGCGTACGTTAAAAAAACATTCCTTTTTGTCGTTTAGTAAAACGATTCGTAGAAAAAGATTCATTTTGTATAAAAGTAAAATTCAAAGTAGTTTATACACCGTATAAAATAAAGTTGTGTATAAAATAAAATATGCCTCAATGAAAGGATATTGAGACAAAGTCCCTTACCTCGGGTCCGACTTGACTCGATCGTTCTTTAACGTCCTAAATAATAAACTTGAGTTAATTTATACTTTATTAAGAACCTTTTTAATTTTCATTATTCCTTTTATATCACTTATTTCCATGTTATAAACATTATGTAACCATTTAAGTTAATAATGTTTGTTTTGTCAATATTTGGTTCTTAAGTCGAAAGTTGACTTCTTACAATTACATGTTGCTCATCTGGTTAAAAGTTCCTTATATCCAGAATGAAATTCCCGATTTGGATATAATATGTATCATATATATCCAGCATATAAATGTATTTATAATATTACATAATCATTTAGAAGTAAGAAATGAAATGCACCGTTCATGGAGACGGTAAGCCGTACGTACGCATGAACGCTACTTTCATTTCTTTGTCATATTATTTGAATTAAAACTAAATGAGAGGTATGTATATTTTCATTCCAGAATTATATTCATCATTTAGATATACTATTCATCATATATATCCATTATACACATATACTTTTAATAGTACATTACATTTAGAGATAAGAAATGAAATGCACCGTTCATGGAGACCGTAAGCCGTACGTACGCATGAACGCTACTTTCATTTCTATCTCATACTTTAATGGAAAGAAATAATAATTATATAGAGGTATATTATAATTCCAGTATAAAATCATATATAATAACTTTAAATCCATCCTTTGCACGTCCCACATATGGTATTAACGAATAACATCACTTTGAGAGGGCGGTAGTCCGCACTTCCTTAAATGAAGATATCGTGTTTACCCATAATGGAAACCATAAAGGAATGCTAAAAATGAAAAATAAATAAGCTTAATGAAAACATAAACATATTGTATATCATATATAAAAATAGTGACATCATAATGGACACCTTTGAAGGTGTTAAATGAGTATTGAACAATCATCGTTTCGGGAGGCAGAATTTTCCCATCCACGGAAACCGTATGTTCTTTAACCATTTGATGCAGTTGTGTGAGAATGTAGCTCAAATAAATCTTATAACAACATACTAGTATATTGAAGATACTATTTTTGTTACAAAATAATTAAATAAAAAGAGTTTAGGGGGTTGGAGAAGCAAAATAAAACAAATGAACTTGAGAGAATGAATTACCTTAAAAAGTGTAACTCCTTTTGATTTGAGCCTAAAGGCTTCCTTTGAAAGGATTGTGCCCTAAGGGAATCCTCTAGGATGAGGAGAGGGATGTGGAGAGAGTAATTGGGCAGGGGTTGGCCGAGCCAAAGTCTTGAAGAGTGTGTGAAATGAGGTAGAGGTGGGGGCCTTTTATAAGAGGAGAGGAGGGGCATTTTTGGAAAGTAAAGAAATATTACTTTATTTGAAAATGTGTTTCGGTTTTAAAAAATCCCACATTGAAAGAATTCGTGGATAAGGTGATAAGGCTTCGAAATCCACTCATACAATATGTTTTGGACATGTGTAGTTTATAGATTTTACATTATCTTTTTATTTTATTTAAATCGTCAAATAATGATGTCATCGCTGCATCATTATTATGTCATAAATAATTTATTTTATTTAATGTCTAAAAATTATAAAAAAAATACTATGATGTAGGAAATCTTATTATATTTCCAATTACTATTTATAATCAAAATTTGTACTTGTATAACCCCACTCGAAAATTATTTTAGTAAAACTAATTATGTTAGTGTCATTTTAACTTTAACATTAAATAAAAATATATTAATGTCATTTTCCAACTAAAGTGGCTCCATGGGGTCACCAAGTTGTACCATGGCTTGTCTTGGTCGTCCATGACTCACCCAATAGGTGTAGGACAAGTGTCATGGTGTTTTCACATTCTTATAATACCATTTTTACCTTAAACTACACTAATTACCTCTAATCGCGATTAATGAAAAAAAGTTACTATTCACCAAAAAATTATTTTAATCTCATTGAACCACATTTTACTTCTTAATGACAAACATGTATGTCGGATTTTCAAAATTCAATACACATTAGTTGTAAACTTTCATTTAACTGAAAAATCAGTTTGCTTGATTACCACTTTGTGGTTTCACTATTCATCAAAAATTGAAGTTTTTCAGAAAATTACCAAAAATTCACCCTAACCTATATTTGATATTCCGAATTCAAAAATGAAGTCCATTTTAAAAAATTCAAAACATATAAGTCAAATTAATTAATTTAATAATTAATTTCCGATGTCATGACAAATAGCGTGCTTTTGTGAAACAATAAGTATCAAAAGATTGACACAAGTTTAAGTCCAATTTCAAAGTGAAATTGATTCCAATGACCACCATTGGATTAACTGGTAAAAATATTTTCAAATTTCACTTTAAAACCAATTAAAATAATAATCTAAACATATAAATAAATTAGATTAAAAAGTGGGTTTGAATTAAAATACAGCATTTTACACTATTCATTAAAAAATGAACTTTATCAGAAAGGTACCAAAAATTTACACAAAGTAAATTTTGATGTCCCGATTCTAAAGAAGAGTTATATTTGGTCCAAAATAAAGTATAAGAGTGATAAAAACTATATTTAATGATGGTTCACCATTAAAAGGTGATAAGTGAACCTTTAGTGAAAATTAGAGTATATATGCCCTAAAATTGAACTCTTTACGTATTTTAAGCCTTTATCTTTTATTGGGTAAGTGTAAAACATTTAAAAACATATCTAATCATATTTTAGTTATTTCTATCCATTCCCGCCAGTACAACAGCTACTCGTTAACTAACATTTAAAATAATATTATTTTATTACTTGTGTGCAACATAAGTTTTCAAAGAAACTCATCGTTGCGTACCGAATACGCTATCGAACGTAGAAACCCCTTTTAATTAAAATTAATATTTAATTCGTAAATATTAATAAATATGAAAATTCTTTATTCTTTATTTACCTGGGATGTTACATTTTCCACAAGTGTCACCAATTTCTACTAGAAAAATTTAGGAGCATTGAAAACTCCAAATATTCTAATTATTGGAGTGTCCAAGTAGTTATTTTTTACAGTCAAGGTGGCTAAAAAATAATCTAAAGGTAAATGTTATATCATTGGGAAATTTTCTCACAAATAAGTAATGATTGAAAAAAACATATCTTGGATTATTTATATATGTATAATTAGCAATTAGTTAAATTTAGAAATGATGTCTCTTTGATTGTGAAATGCGTTATAAGTAAAGAAATATTTAGTGAGAAATGTGGATTAAATAACATTTTTATTATTAATGGTTCATGGAATAATATTTTTTGATCAATATAATTTTAGAAAAAGGGAATTAAATTATTTTTCCAAATACTAAATCATCCATTTATAAATTGAGTGATTTCATAATAATTATGAGGTTGTATAAGAGAATTTTAAATATATTCCATAGTTTCAATGATAAAACCCCTTTTTCTATAACTGTAAATGAATATAATCAAATTTAAAATTACATTATTTTCAATTTGAGAAAAACTAACCACTAAATTTTTTGTAGCAATAAATATATGATAAATTTACTAACTATAAATCTTGGGGGTATGAACACTTTTTTTATCATAATAATGGAATAATGGGAAATAAGAGTTATAAAATTATTGAAGTCCAAACTACTAGTAATTGGTTTACGTATCAAATATTATTATAAGTTCTCATTACCATAACAAACAATGGGTTTTGCATCATAATATTTGGATTAAATATTATAATTATATGAATATAAACCAAAAAATCCATGAAAAATAATATTTCCCATATAATTTAGAATTAACTTATATAAATAATAAATAAACCATATTTTTATTATTTTATTATTATTGAATCATTAAACCTATTATTTATGTAACAATATTTTTTAACACATATTTATATATAAATAACACTATGGTTTATAGCATACACATCATGCCACACTAGGTTTACATGAATAGTGACTCGATATTAAAATATTATTATATAAACATGTTAGGTATAACCTAGCCATTAAATAGGTGGTTATGAATAATATTAAATAATTTATGAATTATATATAATTTTTATAATAGATATAATTTTTTTTTGATAATTTCATATGAAATATGCACTAAATATATAATTAATACGTTTCATTCTTCGAAAAAATTGTTTCTATAAAAAATTATTTTTATTTGTTTTGTGAGAAAACATTATAATTAATTTGGGGAATGATTAGAAGTATTATTTTATTAAATGAAAATAATTTTTGAAATTATTCTATCTATATTTACATATAATGATTTTTTTTTATTTTTGGGATAATATAGATTTTTAATGTGAATAGTGAAAAACAAAATCATCTTATAAAATTGTCAATTACTTCAATAAATTAAGAAATTTAAATGTTTAATTATAATATTAATTTTATATAAAAGTAAAATAATTATTACTTAGTTTTATTTATTTCAATGAATTAAACTTTTATAATCATTGTACTATATTATAAACTAAATTTATTCATAGGCTTGAAAATGTATATTTCTAAAATCTATTTTAAAGTGCTCAATGTTCCGCAATTTTAATTAGGTAAAATAAAAATTAATGAATATTATTTTAAATGAAATTTTTAGATGATACATATTAAATAATAATATAATTTAAAATGATGATGATTAGTAGTCATAGAGTTAATGTAATGTCATTTGTTCCTTGGAAAATGTGTTTTTTGAAGAATTTCATTCCATTAAAATTGAATTTTTGAGAAATTTATTTTTCTTAATTATTTTGGGTTTTATTTTAAAAATTAATTTATCTATATATGTGAATTTAATTATTGAAAATGTATGAAATAATTTAATGAATAATAATTTATATTATTTAATAAGTTCAACTTATTTATGTGTCATAATGAGTTTTAAAAAAGGTAAGAAACCCATAGATATAATGGTAAAAGACAATATGGTAAAAGTGAGTAACCATAGATGTAAAATTGATTATATGATTAAAATATGTTTTTTATATTTTTTTATTTTTTTTAAACCTTTTCAATGCAGTTATTATTTATTATTAAAAATTTTATTAACTTTTATAGAATGTTAGTTCCCATTATTGAATAGATTTCAGTAATAATTGACAAGCCACTCATCCTCAAATATAAAAGAAAACCTCATACCCTGATATAATAACAATTCCCCTGAATTTTTTATTGACAGACACCTACCATAATCTCCCCCATGAATGCTTTCCCACATTGTATATATTTTTTCTATTCCCATAAGATCATCAGTATGGTCATTAATAAGAGACCCAAATGAGGTTTTTTGTAGGAAAGGTAATCACCTACACGAAGATCATTGTTTTTATTTCTTAATTCTAAATCATAATTAAGGTCATAAAAGTTAAATTATAATTTATCAATTATCTCCTAAAAACTAAGATGTTAATTTGTGTGTTTTATAATATTTTTACATCTCCTCTTCTATTAAATGGTAAAAGAAACCATTATTCGTGCGTACAACGTACAACCACATTATTAACTGAAGTTATTCATTTTCTATCATTACATTTCATGGATATTCATGTAGATGAATATAATATTTATATTTTATATTCATGAAATATTTTTCATTTGTTAATATTATCATATAATAAACGTCATTAATTTACAATCCATTTAAAAGGATAACATCGTTCGTCAATACGGTGAACTACCACCTCACTAAGCGATGTGATAAATTTTTTCTCACCAAGAAACATGGATGGTATATATAATTTTTTTAAATTAAATAATATTATATTTATGATATATTTTCATTCAATATTTATGAAAAAAATTACATTCTTTTTATCGTGACTACTAAAAAATTTAACCATTACACATACATGCAAAAGGCTAACTATCTCTAAGATTGTAATGTAGTTTAATTTTCATAACCATAATTAATTGTTTTTTATGATTAATTTATTTATATAAATTATAATAATTTCATGGTTATTATTATATATATTATATAAAATTTTCACCATTTATCAAGGTCAACACAATTATTTTTCTTTTAAGCTTATGAACTAATCATCTTTAAATCACCCGGAGTGAACAAATCTGATTAAAAAATTAAATATTTAAAATAAAATAAAATAAGTAATTGATTAAACAATAAGGTATTAAACTTTTAAAAAGGTATTCATTAAATAAATATTTTATATAAATTTATTATAAAACAGATTAAATAAACACATGAAAATCATCAGACTCAAGGTAAGGGTTTCGTCTCAAAACTATCTTCTTTGAGAAACAGTTATTATGAAACTAATATAAGTTAATTGGTATAAATACATCTACATTAAATATTCTATGATTAATTATTTATTATTAAATAATTTTTATGATATAATTTATTTACTTCATTTATGGGAGTTGTGATTCAAAAGTTACCAAGGTGGTAAGAGTGTATGTTTCAATCCAATTTTAATTAGGATTCTTCATGATTGGTTTTTTTATTAGAATTTTTTTGATAAATGTATAATAATATAAATAAATTTTATTATCTTTTATTTATACATGAAAGGGTTGATTAATATTAATATTGGATTCTCTACGATCCTTAAAATATTGTGAAAATTTTAAGATAAACTAACATCATTTATCTCTTTAAATAAAGAAATTTTTTCTCCTATATTGATATTTTCTGAATATACATTCAAGATTAATTTTAAAATTATATAC
This sequence comes from Viscum album, assembly GCA_963277665.1. Lineage (NCBI taxonomy): Eukaryota > Viridiplantae > Streptophyta > Magnoliopsida > Santalales > Viscaceae > Viscum > Viscum album. Next base: position 1,411,872,570 of record OY728138.1, read on the forward strand.
ATAATTTTATAAATACATTTTAACACACGTCTAGATTTTTAAAAAATAGTTTGAAAATTATTCTTGTCTTTTTCCAAATAAGGGACTTTTAAACCTTTTTATAATAGTGTGAAAGAATGTTTCTTTTTTTAACGCATTCAAAATGGGTTAAATTACTTATAGTCATGACCAATAATTTATTTGAGGATTCAATTTTAATTTTTCAACTTTATCATCAAATAGAATGTTTACTATAATATTTTGGATATTTTTTGGATTTTAAAGAAGTTATTTAAAAGTGAAAATGGTATTTTTCTCAAGATATGTTCCATTTAATATTTTAAATGAATTTTCATAAAAAATGATATGATTTATTGTTATGTATTTCTAATAAATTATGTATATATTTCTATAATATATATACCTATATTTTTCTCCCTTACTATTATAAAGTAATAGATGCCTCATTTACATCTATCAATTTCATTCATTAAAAAAATTCATTGATTATGATATGAAACCAAATTATAAAAACCATTGTTTTTCCATGGGTGTTTATAATATTTTCATAGGGTTGAATTATGATTTTTTCAAACAAAATATGGAATATATTATAATGGGTTTTCCCATATAAGAATCCATTGCATTGGCTAATTCGTTTGTCTAATGTAGTGTCATGTAATGCATTAAGTTGTAATCATATTCCATTATAGGTCATTGTCAACCATGAGTTATTTTTTATGGAGTTATATTTGACTCATTTTTATTTCATGTTATATGTTTCAATAACATTACCTATTATTCCATGATCTTATAATACCATGTTCATTATGTCAAGACCCTATGTGATTAGTCTAATACCACATCTTTTATGATATTTCGGTGTACTTTTAAATCATTAATTAATCTTCTTTATCATGTTTATTCCCTTACTATGATTTTTATGTCATCCATTTTCTTACATATTCTCTAATATATCCAATTTTATTTATAATATTTAATGATTTTAGGATCTCATTATGGATAATACAATAAAATGTTTTATTTTTGTGTCACATTTATGTGTAATGATCCATGTCATACAAATAAAATAGAAATCTTGATCTTGGAGTTCTAATTAATGGACATTTAAGATAACCATTATGAAATAATATGTGTTAAAGGATTAGATTTCTGTAGAATTTCTCTGAGAGAATTTAAAAATAATCCTTGAAAAACATGGATGATAAAAACATTGTGGTAACTCAAAAGATAATGATTTTTTGATCAATTATGAGGAGGTCAATATTTTCCCATATTGATTATAAATACGGATACCATCATTTAATGGAAATAGTGAATGCATACCCATAACAATATTTTATATGAATTATAGAAACTATGAATTCATAGTGATTCTATTTTGTATTACGAATTTCCCTGACATCTTCAAGGATTTAATAAATGGATTCCTTAGAGATTATTATGATAATGTTTCAGTAGCCTTTATATATAATAATATTACATTTTTAAAAATAAATTACGATCATAAATAATACATGATAAATTTATTTGATACACTTATATGAGATAATTTGTATGAGAAGATTACTATTTTTATGTTTTTGGAAAAATGATTCATTTGTTGGCTATATAATATCATGGGTGGTTTGCAGAAACTCCACCTTGAATTTTTGTCAGCCGGTTTGGTTGTCGTATGATATTGATGATTTTATTGACATTGCACCTTTGTTAAATGATCTATATATTTCTGAATTACTTTATACTAGCAATTCCAAAGATCTTCTTCTAGGTCCTTTGAGGATTGAATTGGATTGGCATCATTACTCTGCTATGGATACTATGATATTGCGGCCTAATGATCTTGTGTCCTTTATCACTAAAGAGGATTAGAGATATATGTGTTCTTCTCCTTTTTTGGTCCGTTCTTGGCTGATACTGCTCCACATTGCCTTCATTCCACCGGCACATAATTTTCTCATGTGGAGGATTTAGTAGTGAAGGCTTCATTTTCAACGGATGTTGCAGAAGGCTAGGTTTTCCCTTCCACCTGTTTGCCTCTTTTGTCTTACTGTGGATGAAACTATTGATCATTTACTCATCTATTGTAAATTTTAATCTTGGATATGGATCTACTTTCAGGGAATTTATGGATCACAATTGCACTAGGAAGGCTTTGATCAGCTTACGATGTCTCTGTATCTGGTTGATTGTCGTACTTAGGTGAAACCTCTGTTTCTCTCTACTTTTTCATCACTTGTTTCTTTTATTTAGTGGTCCTAAAATTCACTTTATTTTTAGAACAGAATTTTCCCAACTTATATTGGTATTCAAGAGCATCATATTGGTGTTATGGAGACTGCTCGGGCTAGAATTGGTGTTATGCGAAGGATGTTTCTAATCTTGTGATCTTGAGGTCCCTAGAGAATTCTGGTAGATGCTGACAACCCAATGTGATGAAGTATATTTGGTGGATACCTCTGATTTCTCAGTGTTTGAAAATTAATCTTGATGAGATTGCCTTAGGTGCACCAGGACCTTCTGGATGTGGTGGCATCTTCCGCACTTATAGGGGTTTCGTTAGAGGATGTTTCTATGATTTTCTAGGAAATGGATTGGAAATTGAGGCTAAGTTATGGGCTATGATTAAGGATTTATGGTATGATTCTTATCATGGCTGGATGGTTCTATAGTTGGAATCTGAATCAACATTGATGGTTGATACTCTTCAAAATCGATCAAGGAATGTTCTGTGGAGAATTCTTTCAGACTAGGATGACTATCTCAAGCTTGTAGAGAAATTCTATTTGGTTGTCACTGATGTTTATAGGGAGGTAAATCAGGTTTCTAATTATTTTTTCAAATGTTCCATTGAGGATGTTAGCACTTTTTCGTCATTTACCACACCAACTATATGTTGTGAGTTGGTGGCTGCAAATGCACGTGATGATGTGTACACGCGTTCCTGTTAACCCTTATTTCTTCACTATAGTTGTCTTTTATTGTTTTTAATAAAATATTTTGCGAACATGTTCTTCCGCTATTTCTGAGATTTCTGGTTAATCTCATGTGGGGCTATATAGTTGGATGCATCAAATGAAGATATTGTTGGATGTAGGCATAATAGCCAATATGACAGATATCTATTGTTTTATTGGATTAGATAGATATAATGGATACTTTTTAAGTAAATTTTTATGAATTTATAATCTAATATTTGTGTTCAATAAGAAATGATATATGTTCCTTACGAATTATAAATGTGAGGAAAATTAAATAAAAATGATGTGATGGATATTTATTGAACATATAATTATAGAACCATATAGTGGATAAGGGTTTCTATCCTATATTGATGCATTATTGGAGGTACAATGATGATTCTTTAATCATAATGATCTGGTTATATGTTTTGGATCATTATGATTTAAGGACCAAGGGAATTATTATCCATCAACTTATTTGGAATGACCTATGTTTTTTTAATTAAATATATGTAGGACCTATTTTTATATATAATGGTTTGATATATAAACTTATCATAAAAGTTTAAATTATTTATTTAATTTGAAAAAATTTAACATGAAGTGGAAAGGATAGTTGGAGTTGATTATATATTATATTTCTCAAAACATTTCCACTCTTAGAAGTAGAAAATGGTTGTAAATGCTTCAAGTTGAAAGGATAATCCTATCTCATTTATTATGTGGATAAAAAACAATCCAATATTTTTCCTATTATCATTGGATGAATCCATAAATTAAGAATTAAAGAGGGAAATAATTTCTTTCTCTAATAAATTTTCAAACATATATTCAAGAATAGATTAATGAGGCATAAAAGTTAATAAATATTTTTTAATACAACCCTTATTATGATGTATTGATAACATTATTTAACTATTTACATGTATTGTGAATTAAAAATTTGATGATGGCGATTCTTGATGAATCTAATAGTTCATCATTCTCTATTTATCCAAGAAGTATGAAAATGTATAGATATTTGAATTTGTATTTCCTATAGTACAACATGAAAATAGATATTCCATAATAGATATCCCATTTATTTGAATGGATTCATGATAATGCTGATCAAATAGAATTCTACGGGGATGATACAATAATTACCCATACTAGAATAAAAATGGGAAAACAACACTATGGATTTTGTCTCTAGATGCCCCAAATGTTTAAATGACATAATGTTATTTTGATTGTATTTAATTTCCAATCAATTTAAGAACATTTCATTACAATTAGATATTATTTATATCTTGATCAATTTTCCACAATTTATGTTAAATGTTAAGGTTGCAGGGAATACCACATTCTATTATATGTAACTGAGTTATGAGGTTTACCACATTATTATTGTGAATTATACAAAAAAATATCTAGATTTATAGTTGTGTTTTAGTATATAATTTCATACAGAGGTAGATTATAAGGAATAAAGAACCATTCATAAACTCGAGGATATGATAAGATCACGATCAAGGGATTTCAAATGTGGTTTTGATCAACACCTAACTCTAGTCATGTGGTCCTACAAAAAAATCAATCACTTGATAATTTAGATGTCTCCTTATGAATATCTATTTAAAAGGAAGTGAAAAACACCATTATGGTGTGATGAAGTAGGACAATGAAATATATATGGACCAAATTTTATAGAGGAAATGAAATTTATTTTCATATACATTCAACAATATATCACTGTATCTCATATTCGATTCAGAATTTTTTCCAACAATATTAATTGAAATAAGGAACTAAAATGTTTTGAGAAGGTGTTGCTAATAATTTCTCCATTAAATAATGTAATTATATTAACAAATAATGGAAATTTGATCCTTAGGTGTATTAACCTCTATTATATTCTTGACTGAGTAAGGATGTTAGCTTATCAATTTGCAGTTCCACTTATCCTAACTGAAGTTTATTATTTCTACCAAATATCTCTCATATATAAGTTAATAAATGACCAATAACATGTAATGAAATCATAGGTTTTTCCACTAGAGCATGATCTTTCCAAAATGGAATAACCAAAATAAATCTTGGATCATAAATATAAAGTGTTATAGAATAAGACTATATAACTATTTAAAAGATGACTATAGGAATCAAAAATTTGACGAAGCAACATGGGAATCCATTGACAAGATGGAATAATGATATCATAATTTTTTGTTTTATAGTTATGGAATATCATGGGAAATTCATTTGAATAATAATATAATTTAACATTTTGATATTTTTTTATATATATCTCTTCAAATAAATTTAATTCTTTAAAAGATTTTGATTCATAGAAACACAATTCCAAATGAATCGTAATATAGAATGCAATTATAAAATAGCTATTAAATTAGGGTGAATTGGATTTAAAACATTGTGAAATTTGTTTATAATTTTTTTGATAAATTAATCATATAGATAAATAAGTACTTTATTTTTATTATAGTGATTAAATACTTCAAATATATGTTTTTTCATGAGAAATTGTTTTTATTTATTTTTAATGTAATTAATCTAATAATTTTTTTTTAATTTTTAAAAATAATTTTTCTAAAATATAATTTATTTTTAACATTATCATTTAAAAATTAATAAAGTGTGAAATATTGAGAATATTTTTTTAATAATAATTTTTCAATTATTATTAAAAAATGATAATTTTTTTAAACAAACTAATTTTTTTTAAATTATACTGAATAATATTTGTAAATGATTTCAAAGTAAAATTAGATATTTTATAAAATTAATAATTCAGTTAAGGTCATTGTAGTCAATTTTATATTTAAATCTGGAATAAAAAATTTCTTTACAGAAGAAAACAGTTTTTTAGAAAAACCACTTTTCATCAAATTATATGTGCTTAGTATTTAATAAAATTCAACCTCTTCTGCAAATTGAAATTTATAAAATGGTTTCAATCTCTTTATCAGAATATATAATATTATTTAATAAGTGAATCATAATTTTTGGTTATACTGATGTGTAATATTAATAAAAATAATTCCATAATGTTATATTTAAAATGGGTTTATTGATGGTATTAATCATGGATATATGGGTATGTGTTCCAATTAAACATTCAGAAATCAAAATTGATGGAAGTGTTACATCCTCACACTATTAGTAATTCAAATATCTCTCTATTTGGAATCATTTTCCATGATTATAAAATTCTCATATTTTAATCATTTATGAATTTCTATGTGTGTCCACTCTAGTACTTGTAAAAGGACACTCATCTGTTATATTAATTACACCATTTTGATTAATTATTATCAACAAAACCCTGTATTATTCTCTTATAATTTTCCCTATATATAAGTAATATATTTTGACATTTTTAAAATTTAATTCTAATTATCCTTATAAAATAATCTAAAGGAGTACAACTGAAGGAGAAATAGTCATCTAACATGACCACTTTCAAATAATTTCTTCTTTTACCTCTCTTAAATATGTGTTAATCATAAAAAATAAATAATTTTGTTTCATTAATATAATTGAATTTGTTATTAATTATCCACCAATTTAACCATATTTTCTATCAATTGTAAAGTGAATATATCACTTATGCATATTTGTGGACCACTATATCCATGTAAAGATACTTTTAATTTCCCATCACCGTTTTCATTGATATTTATTATATTTCCTATAACTGTTTTTTATAATATTTATGTTATAAATATACTTTTGGAAAAATAATATCATATCTAAATTCTGACATTCATATCCATTGGAGAATAATAATGTCACTTGTGTGTAAGTGTGGACTACCACCTCCACAAACTGATGGGTTGGATTTTTTATTTCCAATTTATATTGATTGTAATATGTATATACTAAATTAATATATATAATATAATAAAGATTCTATAAAGATGAATTACTATGTAAAATTATTTATCTAAATCCATCAAATTGTGAAAATAACATTCAGTTTTATATATAGCCTATCATCTACTAGAATAATGTAATTCATTATGCTATATCTTCTTTTTATAGATGAAAATAAATATATATATATATATAAGGATTATATAATATATTTATTTAATTATTAAATTATTTAAATAAATCTTACTGTGATTAGTGAACAAGGACAATAACTACCAAACCAAAATTCTTATGAAAAATGAAACTATAAACACCCAAAAAGAATGATTTTAATAAAAATAAGTCTTGTTAAATGGTTTATAAAATCATATAATTGTATAATATATGATATTTTATCTATGTAAATTATTCATTAACATAATTAAATAAATATAAATATATATATATAATTATAGAGTTCATATAACTTTCAATGCATGTCGAACATGGGGTATCATATTTTTTTCTCACATTTATTATTGTGAGACACAAGCCATATTCACCAGTTCTTTCATTTATGTAGAATATATATAGAATATTAATAAAAATAATTCTTATTATCATGAATTTTTTATTTAGATATCCATATTAATTTCTATAATTCCATATTTTTTATTTTAATGTTTCAAAAGAGGTAAGTTATTTATATTTAAATTTAATTTTAATGAAGATACTATAGGATTCAATTGACAATGAACATAATTATGTGATCATTTTTTTATAAAAAAATTTTAGTTTCTTATCCTCTATTTATACATTAAATTATTAACTAATAGTACAATATTCCTTTATTTTTTTGTCAAAATGATTAAGAAAATGATTCCATTAAATATATAATTTTATTCCCCTTTGTGTAGGAATACTTTTATCTCATGTCCATGTTTTCGTTAAAATGTTTTCAAGTTTTTTTTTAAATTTTTCTATAACTATTAGAGACAATTTAATTCATGTTTAATTTTTTAAAAAAATGGATTTAAATTAAAATTCATTGTATTTTCCAAATAATGTATATTTGATATTTTTACGAAAAAATTGAAATGATAGTTTTTTCTAATTTAAATTTCATAAGGAAAATTCTATTTCGTCATGGGTACCCAATTAATTAAATATTACATTATATTTTTTCATTTAAATTTGCAATTAATATTTTTCCAATATTAGTTTTAAAATTTTAAGGGTTATAATAGTGATACCATAGTCAAAATGTTTATTTTACAAAATAAATATTCCACTTAATATTTTAAAAAAAGTTTCATTTATTATAACATTATTTGATGGTACATATGAATTACTGTGATTTTGATCTCAAGATATCATACTTAGTATTTACAAAGATGTTTTATGATTATGATAATGATATAATTATGAAACCCGTTTATTTTGTTCATGGTTTTCTATGATGAATGTTTGAAATTTTTATGAAACCCATTTATTTTTCATGGGTTGTGATATATGATGAATAATTTAGGATCTCATGGAACACATATGAATATATTTTAAATCTTAATGTTGGTCCAAGAATTATATTTTCCAACCATGCATTGGGTAAATATGGATATCTCATGTGATATTACGGATTGAAATGGGTAGTAAACCCAGTTTTGTACAGGACTATGTCTAATGTGGTAGTCATAAGAGTGAACCTTGACTATGGAGATTATAGATTGAGGAGTGAACATAATACACGATGATATTATTGTATGTTATTATTTCATTGAGAAAAAAATTTATATTCTTTTTTTTGGGCCAAAAAAATTATTTATTATGACAATTTTAAGCTCTCATGGATCATGGTATTTGATTCATTTATGATTCATGCCTTATGAACTACCATGATTTATGCCATGATTCCTGATTATGATCATTGATATAATGTTTATCATTTTCAATGGATTATTTCAGGTTCTATTACCCTTGGGGTCATATTATTATTTGTTGATAATGTATATCTCCCTTGTTTTCCCAAACAAAGCATCAGACCTCACTATATCTTATGATTCCTATGATATGTCATTAAGAAAGGTTATAAGTTGGGTATCTCATCGAAGATTAATATATGGTAATATTTTTATACAGTATATTAAATATCTTTCATGAAATATAATTACTATGTATTCAGTATCCAATCAAACTAAACCAATTTGATTTTGTAATTGGTCAATAGGGTAATTATTGAATATTAATCTAATAAGATGGAATATAAATTTATGAAAATCAAAGGTTGTTATAGTCTTTATTGATATGTCATTAAAAAAATTTTGGGGTGGTGATTCCATATTATTAGGATACATATATTATAAAAATATAAAATGGACCAGAATCAATTATGGTACTAGAGAATCATAAAAAGAGATTACATGTAACATTAATCAATTAGTTATATTAATCTACTATAACGGTAGTGATTACAAATTCGCATCATTATTCGTATGGTTTGGAATGTTTCTTGGTCATCTTTTCCACTTTATCCTAATGGTTAGGTCATTAATTCACATAATTTATAAATTAATTTCACTTGAATCATTACGACATTGACATATCTTTACTATGACCTTGTTCTCTTTAGTTACCTTAATCATACATTTATCCAATGTTAAGAGATTTATGGGACTAATATATATTTTTTAAAAACATAAAATACTTCCCTGGTGACTTGAGATAATTATACATGTGATTTTAAAAAATATTTCATATAAGAAAAAAATTATTTCCTAAAACCATGTTCTTTATCATATATTCTTATATGATAATAAACTTTCTTTTTCTTATTCCAATATATTAGGAGGTTCTAGTTTCTATATCAGCAATAAAAAAACCCCAAAAAATAATTTTATAACTTCTATTGTCTCTTATGGATAATTGCTATTGAAAAATAAGATTTAAAATAGTAAATAATTGATAAATTTTACTCTTAGTATTAGAGATAAAACTAGAGTTATACTTAATTAGATTTTTGAAATTGGATTTATTTTACATTTTATAAGCATCCCCTTTCCTATTAATTATATAAAATTATGATCAATTATTTTAAGAATAGACTATGGGAAATAATTTGTTGAAAATATATTATTTAACTCTTCCTGTTCCATAGATTATATGTTCTTCTTATCCTTGTTGTTCTTCATGGGACTCCAAAACTGGTCAGCATCACCTACTAAATGATAAATGAAAAAAACATCTCATGATCAGACAACTAGAAAATGGAAAATATATTTTCAATTATATTCACACATTACTCAATAACCCATGGATTTGAAGACCCACTAATTGTGGGTGGATCTTGCCTTATAAATATCTCAAAATAGGGTTTCTATCCCTTGTTTTATTCGGGAACAGAATATTATTTTTGTTTTTTACCTCATGTTTAGATAGTTGGGTGAGCATTTAAATTGTTCATTTTATCATTAATCTCATTGGATTACCCTTGAAAAAATTTCCATATTTTTTATTTCAATAATTTTAAACTCAGTTCTTTTGAGTTCCCACTATTACCATGACAAAGAAAAACTTTTACTTATAGTACATAAATTAATAAGTACATATAATGGGAAACTATAAACATATTATAACTATTTCTTAAATGGAATTCCTATATTGTCATATTAAACTCTAGGTTTAAATATTATTTACCCATAATTATCCTATAAAACAAACTATATATATATGTTTGAATCCTTCATAATGGGTTGTACGTATAATTTGATTAAAAATATCATAACCCATGGGATATTTAAACAAATTGTGTATTAAGGGATAATTCTCCACACACTAGAGCGATGGAAAAATATATTCATGTAACTATTTTTGTGGTCATTAACACTAGATGAATGAATTCAAAACCCATTTCCACATATTGTTTTTGGAATGATATTTATTACTAGGAGAACCACATAATCTGTAAATTACATAAAAACTAGATGTTATCTTAAAAATAAATCATAATATTGAAAACATATAATTTCATATAAATGGAATACATATTGACATATAGCATAACTAAATTAATAAATTACATATTTTGAACAAACATAATAATAAAAAAACCTAGGTGAGTTAACGTAGTACAACCATGCTTCTATTATAAATCTCATTATGTCTATGCCAAAAAATGTTCACAAACCCATCATTCCCTCACATGTGTTGAAAAATTAATTATGGGTTTTTTACTTAACTCAAGAGTTATAAGATTGGACCAATATATTTAAGGGAGATATATGAACCAATACATCACCACCAAAACATATGTGTGCCACTAAAATTCAATCATCTTTATTTCATAATCATTACATAGAAAATAATTTGTTTCCTAAAAATCAAATAGAAATAATTAACATTTCATAAATAACCCACAGAGATAAAGTTTGTATCATAAAACATCTAAATGAAAAAAAAATTTACATCCTGAATTGAATTGTTTGATACTAAAATCATTATCACCCAAAATAACTAAAAAATAAAAAAATACCCTTGGGTGAAAATTAAAATGAAAATTTCTTGGAAATAGATCTTCTAAAATATATAGATTATATAAAAACAAAATGAAAAAATAGCATACTTTAAAATATTATTTTACCGTTGATATAAAATTTATATTTATGATCCTCATCTTGATAATTCTATTTTTTTCATAGAATCAAGTAGAAATAAGAATATTCATCAAAGAGGATTAGAATATAAAGAAAAATAATGTCATACATAAAAGTAGAATATATTTTAAAATTATGGAATTATAAATCATAGTTCAACAGTAAATTATATGTCTCAAAGGCAGAAGTTGAAGTTACCATGTCCTTTACTATTTCCCTTTATTTCCAAGGATGTTATTTAAAATTCATTATCATAAATATAAACATATTAATTAATTAAAATAGAAATATTATTATTAGATATACATATATACATATCTATCTTTTTATAACATACAATAGTAAAAATTCACTTCTAGAATAATATTTTTGTAATCATTTCATCATTATCCAGCGTAAATATCATAAATATTTTATATGTGCTCTATAATGCTGAATTCATTCCTAATTATTTGATACCAAGTTCATAATGAATATATCATTTAATATAATATAATATAATATATAACATATATTTCTATTAAAGTATCTCGTATTATTATATATGTTTTTTATTTATGCTAAATGATAATGGAATCGATGGTATATTATTTTGGTAAATTTAGAAAATAAAGGTATATGTTAATAAAAAACATTATATTATATTTAAAAAACGACATACCAATAATGATTTCATTAAAATATTATAAGAATATTATCATTTTTGTTCCCATTGTACATCCATCATTGGGATTTATATAATTATTCATTTTGCTCTATAAACCATCCCAAGCATGAACACGCATTAACATGATTGGTGAGTGGGGTTAAGGAGGTTTTTATTTTGAAATAATATCATTTTAGAGGAAAAAATATATTATTTTTATGTTCTTTATTTGGAGGAATTTATTTGAATAATTTTTGTTAAAAAATGAAAACCTCTATAAAAATGTTAAACTGGTTGTCCTTAGACATGAAATATTGATATACCTTTTTGTTATAATTAATGGAAATGAATAAATAAGGGTTGTACCAGTCATATAAAAAAATATCTTAAAGCAACCCACTGGTCTCTCTTGGATAGTGTTATTCCATATGTGACACCCCAATCCCACCTCTAATATGCCATTGTCTAGCGACAATCTAAGAGTAAGAATGCCACACATATGGGAGGTCCTGGACTAATGTAACCATATAAATTCACAAATATCTATACACCAGTATAATGATTAATGGAAAGATAAAACTTCTACTAAAATTATTTCATAACAGCTATCCCATATCAAATAATGGTTGAAGTTTGGGTAATAAAAAGGGTAAAAAAAAGTCCCACTACGACTATGAAAATAGTGCAACCTACTAAGAAGGAGGGGACATATATTTAATACGCCCTATAAACAAGTGTGGTATATCCCTGTCAAATAAGCTATGTCATCATCATGTCCCCCTAAGACACTATCAAAAGTATTTCTATATTCATAATTCATGACCTTTCTAATGGAAATTCTCTTGTATGGGGGAGTATATACATACCTAGTAGGACATCCAAAAATCACCAAACATAGAGAATCAGAGAGGGTAGTAAACTAAATAACACAAACACATTTCAATCAGAATGTGGTACATACAAATAATAACCCAAAAATACACAATATAGAAATTAAGTTATTAAGTGAAGTCACAACCATACTTGTAGCCTAAGATTCTACTAGAATATAATAAGATAAAATCCATCCTGAAGAACACACTCATCATACGTCACTACACTGATTGAACTCATCAAACACATATTTTTGGTTTTTTCATGATCAGTTCCCATTGTAACTTTAATGATCTCAATACACAAATCAGAATCTCACTATGTTTATATGGTGTATACTTGTCTCATATAGAATTAGAAACTACGTAGGTGATATAATTCATTCTTATATTGGTTCTATGACTCCAAAAACTACCCAGGGAGAAGAAAAATGATAAGGGATCTCACCTCAACCCACAAAATGGGATTCCTGACAGTATTTGAGAATATTACCATAGGTGGGATTATATCCTATGCCTGTGATGGGATGCCTCACAACACCCTCAAATGGTTGGACAAATGAGACACACCAAATATATAATATTCTAAACTAAAGAGAATGAGGGCCTAATCTTTCCCTTGGATAAGTACATGGAATGTACTATCTAGACATTGAATTTATTATTTTCCTTAGATCTACCCATTTACTCTATCAAATTATCCTATACTTCAGTTTGTTCCCATGTATTTTGACTATCACTGTGTGCAATTTTTTTGTCTAGGTGATCAGGTCAGCTAATGGCACTAGGTTGTTCCCATGTACTATGGTTGTACCCATGTACCATGATTGTTCATATGTACCTAGTCGTTTTAGTGCATTTATACCTCAAGGTTTCACTCCATGATGTGAGAAAACAGACATATGGTATTCATGGGTTATACATGTAATGTGATATTTAATTTTCATCTAACCCTATCCACTATTTAATAGGGACTATATGAAATATTTTTATCCTCACTAGACTTCATTTGTTTCATATTTTTCTATAAATTATAGAACATATCATGTGTATGAACACATTATAGTTACTCCTATGATCCTCCCATGAAATATAATTTGAAACATGGATCTATTTTTGAACAAATCGTATTTGTCTCTTGTGTATGGATTTCGAGCATCCAATTTTCTTAGTAAAGATCCATGGCATGATGTGACACCACATCAAAAAACAACACTCAATCCCCCTCGATATGGTCTTGGATCCATGTATGATCTACCATCACACTATATCATACCTCAATATTTCTCTTTATATTAATAAAAAACATATATTAAATGTTACATTGTTCTTAAAAATGAATTTTCAATGACAATTTTTAGGGTATGGTTGATCTTCCAATCAAATGACACATCGATGGTGAGAAAGTGATGAATTATGGGAGGGAAGAAGAAGCCATAAAATTGAGGAAGGTCTGATTTTCATTTATCAAATTGGCCTAAATATATTGATTGATAGTATTTTGAATAAAATGTATAATAAAGGATTAACAAATATTATCATTTTTAATCACAAGAAGATAAACCAAAAATTGATCTGTGAATGAATTTGATACAATGGTTGAATCATATTCGATATGGGATACTCAATGCTGGGATCAATTTATGATAAAATAGTCTTACCTTGAGTTTTATCAATCACTGATCTGAATTGATTGAACATAATTTTTTTTGAGAGATCCATGATCACCATTTGTATTAATTATCCAAGAGGTAGCGATCATTGAACCATGGTATGCTGATTCATAAAATCTCTCCTCTATGACCCTCTCAAGATCACTAGGTTTATGAGTACAACACTAATTTATATCTATAAATGGGATTTTATAATATTTTATTTGGTTTAAATCATTAAATAAAAAATAAAAATAAAATAATTAATTAATTTCTTTTGTTTTACTAACCCTTACACTTAAACCATCCTCCTGATGTCAGCAGTGATTATGTCTCACCTAGGTTTAAACCTAAATTCCCTATTTAAGAACGAACTCAAATTTACTATAAAATACACCTTACAAAATTTATTCAACTATTTTAAAAAAATATTTCTATGTGAGTTATTATATTTATTATATTTATTATTTTAAGGACTCAGACTAGATATAAAATAACATGAAATCACTTTTATGTAATACTTAAATCATTATACAATAGACTCCTAATGAATGTACTTGCCTATACCCTTTAAAAAAATAAAAATATAATCACTGGTACCTAAATGAAATACATCATCTCCCACTAGGATCTTATTGACTAGAATGATTATTAAAAACATTATACAAAGTATGTACTTACATTACCTCTGGAATGAATCAAAAAAATGGGTGATCTCAGATTCTCATTAGGGGTAAACAGGGGAGAAATTTAAGCATAAACATTATCATAGAAGTATTTTAATGTGATAAAAGCATTTCAATATCATATCCGTCATATAAAAGATCATAATGATGAATTGTGACCTAAATATTGTCAGATCATAAGACATGAATCAAATCAAACTAAATAACATAATCCATGAAATCATAACATAATAATAGGAAAATGGAATTTTGGAAAACACATAAGCTTATAATATGATTTCCATAGTATTCAAGGAATAAATTCTAAGACCTTCTATTAGTATTTCTTCACTTCACATACTATCTTGGTAGTCATGGATAACATTCATGACCATCTTAGTAGCATGATTTCAATCATTATAATGTTTTAGTAGTCACGACTTACTCCTATTTCCATATTAGTAGTCAAGGATCACTCTGAAGTCTTTCTTAGTCTATCTAATGAGATATAAATATTTACACAATGAATTGTAGGGTGATATTGGTCGCACCCATCACAAAATAAAATCATATGTAAATGTTCCATGTGATAATAAATAATCATATCATAACATATGAAATGAAATTGGTTTTATATACATGTAATCATATCATGACCTATGAAATAATTTGGGTTTTTAATCATTTAATCTTCAACATATCACATGAAAAGAAGTGGGTTTCAAAATCAAATATCCCCTAAAAGATAACTGAGATTAAAAAAACAAAATCACAAAATAAGTCATTCAAGAAAAACATATGAATAGAAATCGTGAATAATTTTAAAAAAAATCAATAGAAACACTAACATATGTTATATTAGATGGGAAATAATTTTTTAATTTCATTTAAAAAAAATTCATGTGAAATAGTATTTTCTATATTGAAAAATTAATTTTAATATATAGAAACATCTGTAAAAATATTTCTTTCAAAATAGTTTTAAAAATTTATAAATTAAGGCTTAAAAATAATAAAATTGTATTTAAATTTATTTTCCCTTAAAATTGGGCATCAAAAATCTTTTGATTTATTTTACAACATGGAATTGAATACATCATACTTCCAAACAAATAGAGAGAGAGAGATATATATACATTTAGATTTTACATACATTCAATATCATAAGTACATATGAGTGTGAAATGGTGCTAATATATGAAAATATTTTGAATAACCAGTTGGGAGGAAAATTCATAAGTTTTCTTGAATGATGTATTATATTATTTCATTAATAAAAACATGATAATGATAAATATATATGAATGATGATATTATTTCATTAAAGTGTTACAATATGGAAAAATTTAATCATATTCCCCATATACGAAAATAAAATTACATGGATCTAAAATATCATTAAATAAATGATATTCCCGATATATAATTTCAACTTCTCTTTATATATCTCATATTAAAATATATGTGCAATACATGGTATGGGTCTCATTGAAGGGAAATTGAGAAAGAAATTAATTTATAGATTTTTTAAATTTGGGATCATAAACCCATTTATAAAAAAATCATAAAATAGTTATTTAACTATCCATTTATTTAGTTAGAATATGAATATAATATAGTATTGAATATTTTATACACCATATAAAATAATTTAGTGGTGAATAATCTATGTATCTCTCATAAAAAAGAGTGAGATGAAATTCACTTACCTTGTGACATGACTCTCTTTGTACTAGTACAATATTCAAAAATAATATATATGAATTTACAAGAATTATATCAATGAAATATATTATTACTTACAATACCAAATAGTTTTTTTGATTAGGGATTTATATTACCCACTTGATAACAATTCTTTGTTAAGGTTTCAAGTTGTGTAATATTCGTTCTGTTTTTCGCATGTGTCTTAATTTGTTATGTCTTTTATCCTTGCACCTATATCATTATTTTAAAAACCTAAACCAAGATTTAAATATAATTTATAACCTTTAAATATTTATTATAATAATCGATAATATATATATGTATGAAATAGAATACACCAGTCCCAGATATGGTAGGTCGCACGTACGCATGAATAGTAATTCTGTTTAGTTGTCTTGTTAAAAAAAAGAAAGTAAAAGGAATATATGTATAGGTATATATGTATAGATGTATATATATCATTATCATAGTAAAAATATTATATCATATATATCATATATATTCATTAAACACATTGTTTATACATACAATGTAGTAAATGAACAAATCACATTGATTTGAGGGGGGGGGGGGGTAGTCCACACATCCTTAAACAAAATTATTATATTAACACAAAATGGAATGTATAAATATATATTTTGTCACCTAATTAATTATTCTTAAATAAATAATAACTATAATATATAACATATATAATTAGATATTCCATCATAACATACACCATGATAGGTGGTATTGTAAAATTGTCAATCATCGTTTAGTGATGCACTAATTCGTTGTATATGTTAACAGTATGTTTTTTAACAATTATATGAAATTGTGTGTAAGTGTAGGTAAAAAATATATACTATTAACATAGTATTATGTTTAGTATACTTTTTTTAATAAAATCATAGAATAATATTATTTTAAGGTGTGGGGAAAGAAAATAAGGAAATGTTGTTTGAGGGAGGGTGTTACCTCTTAGTTGGGTAATGCCATTTGGTTTTCACCAAAGGGATTATTTGGATTGATTTATTCATACAGTTGAATTCAAGTAGAATGGGTGAATTTTTGGGAGGATAAATTAGTTGATCATGGATAAAAATATGTTATTTTATAGGTGTAAATAAGTGGAGTACAGGAGGCCCGTTATAGTTGAGGAGGAGTGGCACTCTAGTAATATTTTGAAAATGTGATTCCATAATAAATTTTTCACATATAATTTGGATACAATAATGGACTAAATTAGATAGAAGGGAGGATTGGTTTGAAATATGTTCATCCAATTTCTCTTGTACAGGTTTCTATGTAATTATGGGTCATAAGTTTAAGGTTTAGTCTATAGATAAGTTTAATTTTACCCTAATCCACATAATTATTTTTAATTACATTCACTAATAATGTTTTCCAATAACTAATTTGACCTTATTTGAATTTATAAATTATTATGATTCCAAATTTGGAACCCATTTATTCAAACTCAAAAAACACAAGATGTAATAGTTAATTTAAATTTAATCTTGTTGTATAGTCAACAATATGTGGTTTTAATGTAAAAATGAATAAAAGATTTCTATAATTTAATATTCAATATCAAAGTGAAATTGATTCCAAATACCTAAATTTTATTAATTGATATAATTATTATGTCATTATTTTTTAAAATGAAATTAAATATAATTTAACATTATAAATAAAATAGTTGAAAAAAATTTGAATTAAAATTTAGTATTTTTCGATATTCATCAAAAAATTAAGTCTCCTAGAAAAATCCCATAAATTCAAATCAATATATTTTGAAAATATAAATTAATAAATTTATTTTATTTTATAAAATTATATTTCATAATGTTTTATAAATTAATTTATTATTTTTCATAGAAGAACATAAAAAGAAGTTCGTTTGAGAAAATAGTATTTCTAAACATTTAAGGACATTGTGAAAACTTATGTAATTAATTATCAATATTTTTTTATATATAACCATTATAAAAGATATTTGAAATGTAGTAATTTCTATTCATATTACTATAAATTAATGGATAGGTTATAATTATCATGTTTAAATAATTATATTAATAAAATGATGTTTCGTAGAAATATTTTTTTTGTTTGTAACATACACCATGTTAGTGTTGGATGAAAAATAAACCAAGTTAGTGTTGTGTGTAATGACTTCCAAGTCATTTTTTTTGTAAAATATTGTAAGAATATTTTTTTTTACATTGATTTGGTGACATGTGAATATATTATTTGACATAGTGCATTTCAATACAAACATGAAAATATAACTAATTATAGAGAAAAAAAGTTCAATAAAAACATGGGGTGTTACATTATACCCCCTTAAAATGAATTTAGACCTTGAAATTCACAATTTATGTAAAAATGAGCATACATCTACTTCATCATATTCTCATGTCCTCATACATCTTCCTCTAACATTTTATTTCTAAAAAAAACTAGCTGAGTGGTCTTGTTTCGTTGAAGTTTCTTTCTAAGATCCATAATTTCAACTGGTTGATCCTCATAAATAAATATTTCTCCAAAAGTATGAACTCAAAGTTCAATACATGTGAAGGTATTGGTATGAACTTCTTCATGAGAGATACATGGAAAACATCATGGAAATGGGAATTATTTTGGTGATGTTACAATTGATAGGTTATAGTCCGGATACGAACAAGAATCTCAAACGGACCAATATACTAAGGTATTAGTTTCCCTTTATTTTTGAATGCCATAACATTCTATCTGGTTGAGATTCATGGAACAATATTTCACAAAAGTCAAATTCAAGATCGTGTTGATGGTTAACAATATAACATTTGAGTAGAATTTATGCTAATTTAATATGTTTCTAAATGGTTTTGGACTACACGACCATTTATTTAGACATATGAGTTCCTAATGGATATATTTCTAAAAACACATTATATCATAATAGATCTATACATTTATTCCCATATTGGGATTAATAAGGTTCCATATGAATTCTTGAGTGACAAATATTGTTGTAAGAGAACCCTGCTAGAGTAAGGTGTTGATCCCAACCACGTTTTAATTCTAACTATGTAGATATCAACATATTCCCTAGGGTTTTAATTTTTCATTCATACTGACTACCTTTCTAAGGATGATAAATAGTGATGAAACTCAATTATATATCAAGTTATTTCTAAATACTTCACCATAATTTTGAGGTAAACCTTAGATTATAATCCGGTAAAATAGAATGTGGTACTCCTTGTAGCCTTACCAAATTCTTAAAATATATCATTGTTTACTAAACCAAATATAACTATTCTCTGTTAGAAATAAAGTATTATGAATATGATTGTTGATTAACTACCACCCATATATCATTCAACCCTTTTAAGTTTTTGGGAATTTCAATAAAAAATCAAGAGTTATGTTCTTCCATTTCCATTTTTTTATAGGTAAAATATGCAACATACCTTTTCAATTTTTCATTTTAGCTGTAATGTTTTGGCAAACCAAGAACCTAGATACAAACACTGCGATATATCTATTCATGATATCCCACTATAAGTATTATTTCATGTTCATGGACATCATTTTACTTCCAGGAAGAATTGAGATTTTTAAACTATGAGGTTCCTCTAATAGATCCTTCTTCAAATCTAGTATGGAAGAAACACATACATTGATCTAAAAAAATTTCATTTAATCCTAATCAAGGTTAAACATTAGAATATTTATAAATTTCTATTTCATCTCTACATCTTCCTTCTATGCCTCATTAATCTTCACATGGATAGAGGGTTGACCATTCATTTAAGAAAATTAAATATTTTCCCCTTACTTATGAATTTATAACTTCGTCTTTTGAAAATACAAAAATAGTGGATGTTCTATGATCCTCATTATAGATATGTTAACATTATCCTTTCATCTTAAAGCATCATCTACCTAGTTTCCTTTCCCACGGTGGTAATTTATTGTGAAGTCATAATACTTTATCAACACCAACCATCATCTCTAATTCATGTTCAACTCCTTCTATGTGAATATATATTTTAGTCATTTATTATCAGTATATATAGCACACTTTACTCATCAAATATAATGTCTCTATATCATTAATGTAAAAATTTATGCTTTTAACTCTAAATCATGAGTTGTGTAATTTTTCTCATTTATATTCAATGTTCATGAGATATAGGCTATAACCATGTTATTCTTCATTATAAAACATCTCAATATCTTCTTGGATGAAACACTATTTATAATAAACCATTCTCTACTGTAGGTTAATGTAAGAATAAGTGTGATGAACTACCTTTTTCTTCATTTTTTTGAAATTTTCTTTGAATTGAACTATACAGAGAAACTGGACACCATTTATAGTTAATAAAGTTATAAGATTAGATTGTTGAGATAAAAAATCTACATACCATCTATAATATTCATCTAAACCATGATATTTATGGACCAACATCACTGTGGTTGGTCTATGATATAATTTAATAGCCTCTTTCTTTGATGAATCTACGGCTATACCATATCTTGAGATTATATGACCCAAAAATGAATAATATTTCTACCAAAATTCAAACTATTTAAAACTTTCCTATACATTGACCATCTATAGGGTCTTATGTACAATTATCAATGTATCATAATGATCATCATTTCTCTTTAAATATATAATAATTTCATCTATAAAGACTCCCACAAACTGATCGAGGTAATCTATAAAGTCTATGTCCATCAAGTTCATAAATATACTACGAGTGTTAGTAAGACCAAAAGGAATCACAATATATTCATAGTTTCCATACGTTGGATGGAATGTCAACTTGGGTATATACTCCTTTCTAACCCTCAATTTACGATATCTAGATTTAATTTAAATCTTGTAAGAGTATTGGCCTTAGAGAATTTGATCAAACAAGTAATCATTGTGGGGAAGATGAAACTTGTTCTTGATTATTATCTTGTTAAAATCCAATTAATCAACGTATATTCACATTTTTACATCTTCTTATGTCAAAATAATAATGATGGAACCCCATGGTGGAACACTTGGTTCAATGAATCCCTCACGAATGTTTTCTTGGATTTTATTCCTTAATTCATGAAACTCGATTGGGGATGCTCTATAATAACTATTCGAAATTGATCTAGAACCATGTATGAGTTCAATTGAGAACACAACATCATGTTTTGGTGTAAGGATAGGAATTTATTTTGGGATAACATTCACAAAATCTCGTAAAATATGCATATAATTGATTTATATTTTATCCCCACCCATTTGAGAAAAACAACCCATATGAATGGAAATTAAGACCCATACACTAGAAGTAATCTCCATTATAATTTCATATATATATTCATATGGATGGATGATCAGATGAGGATTTGAAATATCAAACATAATATCCCCTCCATGACAATTGATGTAAGATTTATGTATATAAATCCAATTCATGACTATGATGACATAAAATTCAACCAAAGGAATAATGACAAGATTATTGGAAGCCCATTCCCACAAAAATAAAACGCGGAGTAATCATAGAATTAGGATGAAATCATCGTACCATTATGGGTTTTCTCTTATAATTCCACATATAACTTTTTTTGGAGGAATCATAACACCCATAGATAATTATATAGATATGAATGAGTGGGTAGATCGAAAACTCAATATGATATTATTAGTTCTAAAGTGGATGCTAATTTTACCATTTGTCTAGAAATTATCTCACCTCTAATCCATAATAGTGAATGCATGAGATTTCCCCTTATCTATCATCTTAAGAGGTTATTGACATCAATCATCATCACCAGCCCCTGGGTTTGAGAACTGGTTATCATAAATCCCAATATCTTTGAACTTCTAGCATGTTACAAATGTAGAAAAAAGCCATGGGGTGCATTATTTTCAATTTTTACCCATTAGCACAGTTAGATAACTTCTTCCCCTGACGTTTACAATAAAATTCTAGATGGGCATCCCATTCACACATAAAACATTTATTATACCCCTTATGGAAATTTCATCCATGCTTATTCACACACTTAGAGCATAATGGAAATCTCATCATCTTTTATTCATGGTTTTTATATTTTCCATTAATCTTCATATTCTATTTATTATCAAAACCATGAGGTTCATATGTGACTCCAACCTCCATTTTAACAATTATTGTATAAATAATAATCTATTTTTAGCTACATAATTCTCTAAAGGAAAATTCTATTATGTGAAATATATTAAATATACTAAATAACCTTTAAAGTTTACAATCAGGTAACATGATAATTCCTAAATAGTACCTCACACATCATAAGAAATTTTCCTCATATGTACCAACCGACTCATAATCACTTTCCTTAACCCTGAGGAACTCTTTCCCTATCCCAGTATAAAAATACAATGAAATGTACTTATTGAAAAATATGTTTTCTAACTCATCCAATTCCATGGATTCAATTTAATCATGACTCATAGTATTCTAAATTATATTCCTCCACTGGCTTGCTTTGTCTTATAACTAATAGATAGTCATAATGAAATTCTATTGATCCAAACTGTAGATAATGGATAATATATATTTTTAGTGATAATGTATTGTTAAAAAACAATTGGATTGGAAGAGCCTGTGAAAGAAGGTGAATGTTTCTTCATAAATGAATTAATAGAATTTTTTCCCTAAATTTTTTCATTTAAAATTCCACCATGATTCATACCTTGAAAATGATGTGCGAGAATAGAAACAAGTATTTTAATTATATATCCCATAGTATAAAACTTCATTGTAGGATAATCGTTTAATTATACAACACATATCCCCAATAAAGTAGTTCCTTCAGGTTCTTGTAATTGACTAAAACCAAAATCATAGATTAAAAAATAGTTATCATAATGAGGAACCACATGATCATGAAAATTAACTTATAAGATATGCATGTTATGAAACTTACCAAATTTACAAAACCATTGGTTTATCATAGGTTATTAGAAGTCATATTCTATTAAAATTTTTCTTAATTATTTTTGAAAAAGATTTTCAATTTCCAAAACATATCCCAGTGGAGTGTCAAACCATGTGTTAAGAAAGATCCAATGTCATGTACCATATTACCATGATTCAGGCCCAAGACATCTTGTCAATGTTGTTACCCAATGTTATATTTATTCCAAATACACATTCACTTGTAGTATATAGATAAGGATTTATTTCCATGAAACCACTCACTCTATCCTTTACCTAAATTTATGGAAATTTTTCTATACTTTTCATTATCCATAGACTTATCTTTAGACATTCCATTTGGGTTTCCAATACGGTTTCTTCATCCTGGATTTCTAGGGTTATTAAATATTTTCTCTAATACCAATAATAATGATGCAGTATTAACAGACATTACATTAAATTATTTTTGTGAAATACATAATACATTATAAAATAGATTCCAAATTGTAAGAACATAGATCATCATATCAGGGATAGATCTTTATTTTGTGTTTTTTAAGGAAAAATAATGAAATGGTTGTTTTTAAGTTCACGATGTGTACTCTTGGGTACACATAGTTTAACTGGTTGTCACATTGAACTGTGTACTGGTCATGTAACGGTTGAGTACATGGCATATGTGATGACTTGGATGACCCACTTAATTCATGAGTTGGTTGAGGCTAATATAGTGTGTACATTTAATGAACAGACAGTGTAATTTTATTTTTATTTGATATATCGGTGTGTGGTATCTTCAAATATTTGGATACATCACCTTCTCCTTGAGGTTCATACTAAAGAGGCATGTAATGGACTAAGAACATTGAAACCTTCCTTATTCTTCATTAGAGCTCCCATTGAGATGTTTTCAGATGCATTTCAATCCCACTATTGAGTTTTGAAAACCTATAGATATTTTCCTCTGGATTCATTCTCTCTCATAGTTTATTCATTGTTGTGCATTTTTTTATCTCTTTGTAGATATACGACATTATAGGATGATTCAAGGGTTAAGGTTCAAGTATAACGATTAAGTGACATCGACGTAGGTGATTTGTTCTATTTGTTGTGATTCCATGGATTTTATATGCTAACAGTTCCACATACGCTAGATTGGGGTATTTTATGTTTTTTAATTTAACTTTCATTATTACCTGATATGGTTGGATTGAATGATAATGGTTTTTTTCTTATGCCTAATGTTTGATACCTTGTTTACAGGACACCCAATGGGTACATTTTCCCTTGATAGGATGTTTATTGTGGTTTGGTCTAGAATTCCTGTTAGGTGCACCATATTTTCCATGCCTCAGTTTCTTAGGATAGATTTGATTGATTATATGAAATGAATGTGGTCTGATTTGTGAAATTTTACCCATGTAGTAGGTATAGTTTACATGTGATTATTTTATATGATATGCACACAGTTTTCCTGATGGACCATGAGATCCTTGGACT
This sequence comes from Viscum album, assembly GCA_963277665.1. Lineage (NCBI taxonomy): Eukaryota > Viridiplantae > Streptophyta > Magnoliopsida > Santalales > Viscaceae > Viscum > Viscum album. Next base: position 1,411,898,008 of record OY728138.1, read on the forward strand.
AGGAAAACTATAGGGGTATCCATGTTTATATAAACAGGACCCTGAGATCCTTGGTGTAGATATAGACCCAGAGGTACTTCCCATGAGATCTACAAATTTGGTAATTTTTTATTTTTTAAGACCTGTTATCCCAATGGTATTTAGCGTGAGAGCTACCCAAGAGGTTGTTTATATTTTACTTATGCCATGTTGATCCCTGGGTATTAACTGTGATAGCTACCCAATTGGTCAGTTATAATTGATTAGTGCTAAGTTAGAGAAAAGGGGTTAGACCATGAGATCATCCTAAATGTTTTTTATTGAATGGGTTGTTGTTATGTTAGACCATGGGGAATAAACTGTAAAAACATTCCCAAAGGTTCGATATTGAGTAATTCAATGATTTTCACTTGTCTTCCAAGACAAAGCACAAGTTTCGGATTAGTCATACCTATTCTGTTTAGATGGTATTCAGAGACATTTTTTACTTACTTACATAGGTTATAATGAACTTACGCAATATCGCAAAAGGTTTTATGATTCAAAGGATTGAATAACAAAACTAAATGATTGTAAATTAAAATTGTAGGACTATTTACTTTTGATTACTTCGTTATTTATTGTTTTATTTATCTTTATTGACGTAAATATATATTCAGTAATAGTGAGGCATAGATATTTTGACCGTTCCATACTGGGATTTTTCTTACACCATATTTAGGTTATGTTTTGGACCCAAATAGATTTTATAGTTCTAGGTACAAATAATGAAAAGTGTGCTTCTTCATCGTTGGCATGATTGTTGTCGGAGTTGGAGAGTATGGGATGAAGCTGAGTATTCTGATACTAATGGATTTTACAGTTTATTTTATATTTGGTTCCTATATTTCATTCCACCATTGTGACTTGTTTGGATGTTTTCTAAGATAAATATTCCTTGAATCACACATTTATTTGTTATGGATTGTACTGGATTAGTTTTAGTCTATCTTTTTTACTTCCATTTTAAGTTATTATGGTTTCTACTATTGATTAATATTTTTTATTCTGATGTGTATACACTACCAATGATGTCTTAGTTTCCCAAATATGACACCATGTCCCTTACAACTTTCCTGCAGCCACTAGAATTTGGGTAAATTGGCTTAAGGTCATGTGACCAACTGGGTTCAGGTCACCATTGAGTGGCACACAGATCTGGGACATTACAAAGTTGTATGAGAGGGTTTTTTCTTCTTTTTATTACAATTTGGATCCAATGGATTAAGATAGAAATGATTAGGTCATTTTTAAAAATATGTTCCTGGGAGTATCTAACCCGTGTATAGGGAAAATAAATGTAACTTCAAATATTGCAATATTTATGATTTTCATATTTTTAGAGTTGATTTGTTTTCACTATTGGGTGATCCAATTTTTTATGCTTTTATAATTGATATCACTATGGTTCTATTTCTATTATGACATGATGATATGAGTGTATACCATCTCATTCATAATATTTGAACTTACTGGAGATCACTTATCATGCATTCTTTTCATTCAATTTATGGTGTATTACTAATTGCATATTGTTGTGATAGATGTTGTACTATATATAAATGATGTTGTGATAGATTAAATGATCAAAATACCATCTATTTTGATAGGGTTTTGGTATATGTGATGTTTCATTTGGATGGATTCCATCCTTTGGTCCCTATGGTGATATGGCCCCTCTTGGATTGGAATTTGGTGGATCAAGTTTCAACATTAATGGAATTTTATAAATGTGATATAAATAAGGATGCCAAAATCATATTCATTAAGAGTTTAGGCTCAAACTAATTGAAACATATAATTACATTGAATTTTTATTTTTTAAGGGTTTTGGAGAAATTTCGTAGTCTTACTGTATGGAAACCCATACAACATTTCGTGTGATATTATGAACACACACCATGTGTTCTTCGGTTATGGAAAAACTATATTTTTTAATGTACACATCATGTATCCTAGGTGAACATCATGTAATTATTGACCATGAGACTGACTATGAGAGTGGATACATGGGGTTGTTAAACATTTCATTGAATAGGCCGTGTATTGGGAGTACATGCCATGCAGCAAAAGACAGTGTATCCGGCCATGTGAATAACGACCCGGGTGGATGAAAAATTGGAATAACACTTTGGTTCTAGCTTATACACACCGTGTGGAAATCTAATGTGTATTCATAGGTTGGACTAACAACATGAGTGAACATAACTTAAGAAGTACACTTGGTGACTAGGGTGAAAACACAGTTTAGTGTTACACCGATAGAACCGTGTGGTCGTAGTTGGGTAATATTACATGGTAATGAGGTAATATTCAATATTACACCATGTATCTAGTTGAACATTTAATTTGTATAGGGTGTTGCACAACCATGTAATAAGAGGTATATGCCCATGTTAAAGCTTATGAAAACCCATCATGTAGTGGATCTTCACAATTTTTAACCATCATTGAAAAACATAAATTTTTTGTTTCTCTTGTTCTTTTCTTGAAATTCAAAGTTTGTGTCCTTCATAATCATGAACATTGGTATGTGATTGACCTTGAAGAACCATGCCAACAATACATACTCCAGATGTATGATAGGTATAGTGTGGTGATCAGACACTAGAAATGGTAGATCAGGGACAACCAGCAGACCCTCCTGTTGTGCTTGTCTTGACACCAACTGTTATAACAGATACAGGTGTTGATGAAAAATTCCATGGAGGCATTATCAGGATGATGCAATCTTTTCAAGAAGCACCACATCCTTCCCCGACAATGGAAGAGTTTATGAGGGTGTTCTGACACATCATACTCCCCCATTTTAAAGGATGTTGGAACTTAGGTTGTAGAGTCATGGTCGGAGGTGATGATTTATATCATCATGTATTTGGATATGCCTCTTGATAGGAGGGTGAAGCTTGGGACATACATTTTATGTTATTCCTTCTGAAGATTTTGGGATGTTGTCTCATAAAATTTATTCCATTAAGATATAGATTTGTAAGAGTTTCAAAGAACATTAAATGATTACTTTTACCCTGAGTTGTTGTAGACCGATCGATATTTCAGTTTCTTTAATTTGGATAGGGGAGCTCTTTTATTGATTGATTACTCTTATCGTTTTATAGAGCTTCAGTTCTTCATGCCTATATTTTGGAGGTGATGAGTTATCAATGTCTAGTCGATTTGAGGTTGGTCTCAGGTATGAAAATTGACTGAAGATGAATTTTTTCAGGCTGAATTCAATGACTCCTATAATAAATCATGCAATAATTAGCAAGAAAAATATGAGGGAGTTGGGAGCTCTGAGCTAGGATGGTTTATCATCTAGGGATGATACTCCTTCATTGGATAATATTAAGGGCCACAGGGATCTCTCATGTGATGATTCCAACAGTAGGGATGTAACTTCAGGTTTCCATATGAGGTGCTACCAGTGCAAGAAGAGTAGGAACACATGAACTCAGTGATTGAGAGACCAAAATGAGTGTCGATCTTGCGACAAGATGGGTCGTCTTCAGAATTTTTGCTAGTTTTTCTCATCACAAGCTGGTGAGCACGGATCTATTGCAACTCCATGTACAAGTGAAGGAGCACTAGTTTTTACTCGGTAAAAAAAACCGGAGTTTTTCAGGATGTTCAAGACAAGGAGGTGGTCATGGTCATAGTATCGAGACGATTGGGTTTCAGTGACAGTAGGGTGGATCGGATCAGGGTATTCAAGTAGGGTCTTAGGGACGCGGTACAATTCAGACTTATGCGATGATATAGACCAAAGTGGAGTAGGATCTTGGACACTCTATGCTTATGAGGTAAAATTCTAGTTGCCTCAGTTTTAGAATCATCAATTTTTTATGTTGGGGATTCCCATAGTTTCATATATGATTCCATTGTGGAGATCCTTGGGCTCAGCATATTTATATTTGATGTTGTTATGATTCTTAACACTTCATTGGGGATTAGGATTACTAGTGTACATTAGTGAATTGAGTGACCTCTAGAGGTTGGTGGGTGTAACTTCTTATGGGACCTCTATTTCAAAGAGATGACGGGCATCGATGTCATTCTTAGAAGGAATTGGTTGGTCACCTTTCAGGCTTTTTTTGACTTCTATCGCCGCAGGGTGAGTCTCATGTCACCAGAGAGCATGTTTTTCAGAACCATGGGAGAATGGGATGTACTAGCGAGCATAGTAGGACCCGAGTATCATGTGTTGGGAAGAATTATAACCCATATTTCAATTTTATATTTGGACAACCAAGGGACTTCATAGATTTTATTTCCTCCAGTGGTGGACCATTTCAAATATGTTTTTCTAGATGACTTCTCTGGTTTACCTCTGAAGCGAGTGGTAGATTTCTCTATTAGGAATGTTCTATGAGGAAAACTGGTATCCATTACCCCATATCGGATGGCTACAATAGAGTTATAGGATCTCAATATTCAGTTATATGAGTTACATTAAAATGGCATCATCCAACCCAGTACTTATCCTTGGGGTTTTCCTGTCCTTTTTGCAAAGGTGGTTGAAGATGCCCACAAACACTATGTGGATTATCGAAAGTTGAAGTAGTAGACAGTCATGAACCGATATCCCTTGACGATGATTGATGATGTATTTGGTCAACATTGAGGTTCCTGAGTGTTCTCATAGATTTACTTGATATCCATTTTACATCATTTTAACATTTTTCTATCAGATATACTTCCTACAGGGTTTAAAAAAAGTTTTTTATATAAGAGTATTTGTTTATGACATTTGGTCTCAGGAATGCACTATATGTTTTCATAGAACTGATGAACTAAGTGTTCAAACCTTACATGTATTATTTTGTCATAGTCATGGTGGACAATATCTTAGAGTACTCTCAAATTCGACACTACCATGGCACACAAATTGTGATTGTATTGAGTACACTGAGAGAGCACCAGTTTTATGTAATGATCTCAAAATGACAAATTTTGATGCACCTGATTCACTTATTGGGTCATGTCATCTCAGATAGAGGAGTATCAGTCGACCCATATAATGTGAGAGATACAGTTTCCTTGGAGAAGGTGAAGAAAATCCTTTAAGTAAAGAGTTTTTGAGGTTTTATGGTAACTAAAAGTGCATTATTCTAGGAATTTCATGCTTAGTAGTGATACTGAAAGGCCTGACTAAGAAGGGAGAAAAGTACTTGTTGACATATTCTTACAATTCATCATTTGAGAAGCTAAAATGGAAATTTAATTCATCACTGATACAGATTTTTTCAGAGCCATGCATGAGATAAAAGTTTTACTACAATGCCTCATGTATCGAGCTTTGATTAGTGCTTATGAAGGAGAGGTAGTCCGTGCATTCAAGTTACAGTAGGAGAGGCCACATTAGAATAATTACCCAACACAAGATCTTGAGTTTGTTACAGTTGTGCATACCTTGCACTACTAAAGACATTTTCTTTTGGGAGAGAATTTTTTGGAATACACTAACAACAAAAGAATTAAATATATTCTTACTCAGGGTGATCTGAATTTGAGATAGCGAAGTTGGATTGAGTACCTTTAGTATTTTGACATTGAGCATGTCTACACACCTGGGAAAGGAAACACAAAGGAGGATGCATTGATAAGGATGACTCATATACAGGTAGTTTAAGAGGCCAGTGGTGAGTGGATACTTGTCGCTCTATTCCTTGAGAAGCATTTAGAGGTTCATAAAAAATAGGCGTAGATGCTTATTTCTTATGTAGTTTTTACCTATACTCAACTGTATAAAGTGAGAATGTGGAAGCTGTCAAATTCCTAAGGACTTTTATAAGATATAGTGGGTCGGGTGAGGACCTTAATTTTGGGTGGACCATAGGTCAGTATGTGGTTTTTCATTTTCATGGAAACATTTGGGTGTTAGCTGACATACGCGAGGATCTGTTATGAGATTTTCATTCCTCGGTATGGTCCACCCATAATGGTGTCACCAAGAAGTATAAAGATCAACATCATTAGTATTGGTTTCCAGGGATTCAGATGGAGTTTTTGGTTTTGTTATGTGATGTTCCACATATCAGCATGAGAAGGTGGAGTGTCAGCGATCGACATTTCTGTTATAGCAGTTACCCATTCCTGAGTGGAAGTGGAATGATTAAATGATGGATTTATTGATGGGTTTATCAAGGTGACCAAGATGAAATGTTGTTGTATAGGTAGTTGTTGAAAGTCACACAAAGCTTGAACATTTCTTGATGATCAAGGAAACATTCAGTGTGGATACTATTGGAATGTTGAACATCCAAGAGATTATACATTTCAATGGTGTTCCACTCTCTATCATTTATGATAAGGTTTCTTCGTTTACTTCTTGTACATTTGTGGTTGGCTTGATTCGGTGTTGTGGCGGCGGTGGTGTGGTTTGTTGCGGTGGTGGGTTTCATTCACTGAAATTTATGTGATTTTGTCATGGTGGGGATTTGCGCGTTGGCACTGCGGTCTGCTGTCATTGGGTCATGGCAAGGATATAGTTTCATTCCATATTTCGAGAACATCAATCTATGGTTTTCCTTGTCTCTACTAATTGTGGCTTCTAACGACCCTTCTATTGATCCGGTGATTGTTCGTGGATTTTTTTATGATGGTGTGGTGCTGCGTCGATGGAGAGTCTGGCAACGATGGTGTGAACGCTGGCGTGCAGAGGTGATGATGATGTCTCGGGTATTGTGCAGTCTAGTTTCGCGTAAGGCATAGGGATTGAGAAGTTTATTGTCTATTTTTTGAAATTTGAATTTCATTTGTGGATTTTGGGTTTTTTGGTTGGTTCTCTAATCTGCATCACTCAATGATGGGGATGCTGGATGGCGATTAAACTGGTGGCGACATGTGGGTGTTTTCTGAATTTTGAACTTTGAATTTTATAATTGGGTAATTTGGTTCTCGCTTGTCGCATAGGTTACCGATCTGCCGAAAAGAGGCTTTTGAAAATCAAATAAAAATCATCTTTCAGTCACACTGTGGTTGGGACACATAATGATTAGTAGATATGGGAAGAATTCACCAAGATACGTTTGATCATTTGAGGTTTTCCAGTGAGTCGGGCCAGTTCCCTACCAGTTGTAGTTACCCCTAAGTTACCTGGTTATGCATGACGTCTTTCATGTTTCTCAGCTACAACATTACATTTCAGACCCATCTCATTTTTTTAACCTAAGGAGTTTGAGTTGTAGGTGGATGCATCCTTTAAGAAGCACCCTATTCAGATTGTGGATCATAACACATAGGTTCAATGTGGATGGTATGTTCCTTTGGTACATGTGTTATGGAAGCACATGAGAGTACATAACGAGACTTGGTTGAGGTATTCCAACATACAATCATAGTGGCTAGAGTTGATCGCATATTCTAATTCACCACCATTAGAAGTGAAATTCAGGGATGAATTTCTTAAAGGGATGAAGTTTGTAAAAAAGTCTATATTTATTTTAGGTATGGATCATGATTTTTTGTTGTTTTTTAGGAAAAAATAATAAATGGGGGTTTTCTATGTACAATCCATGTATTAGTGAGTACATGTCATGTACCTGATTGCAGCGTACAACCCTGTACTGGTTGGGTAATGGCTGAGTACATGGTCATGCGCTGACCTGGATGGCCTGCTTAAGTCGGAGGCTATTATAGGCGAATACACAGCCTGTATATTTAATGAACACGCCCAATACTTTTTTTTGATATATTGGGTTAGGGTCATGTCTTATATCCATATGCTCTTTATTCTCCCCATGGATCATACAGGAGTGCGACAGAATGATCGAAGAACTTCAATCCCCTCCCAATTCTCCGTCGAATTTCTGATTGGGACGTTGTCAGGTGAGTTGGAATCCCACTAGTCATAACTCATTACCCCTAGAGATTTTCATCCTGATTCTTTATCTATAATGGGTCATTAAATGTTGGTATTTTATCATATTTTTGTAGATCTATGACATTCTAGGCCGATTCAAAGTTCGAAATTCATGTATAAATATAGTGAGATATAAAGGTAGGTGTTTAGTACATTTCATTGTGTTTTATTTGATTATATAAGCTAAAAGTGCCACATACTTATTATTAGGGTATTTCTTGATTGTGAATTTATTCAGGTTTATTAACTTCAATGGTTTTATTATTACGTAACGGGTTGCTTCTTACGAATATGGTTAGATACCATTTTACGAAGTACATCATTGGTGTGTTTTCTCTTGATTGACGGTTTATAGTTGTTTAGTCTTGAATTCCTATTAAGAAACCATTTTTCCATTCCATGGATGAATAGGATGAAGTTGATTGATTAAATAAAATGCATGTAGTATGCTTTGTGAATGATTAGCCATGTAGTAGCTATAGTTTTCAAATGTATCTTTGATATGATATGTGGGCTATTTTTTCAATGGACAGTGATAGCCTTAGACAAGGATAATTTTAAGGGTTTGTATGTTTATTTAAAAAGGGATTTCAGATCCTTGGGGAATATATTGATATAGTGGTATTGACTATGAGAGAATCCTTGGTGGGAATTTATTATTTTTGATGATATGTTTACCCAGTGGTATTGACCAGGAGAGAAACCCAAGAGGTTATTTATATTTTATTGATACTATGTTAACCATGGGGTATTATCCATGAGATAAACCTTGGTGGTTGTTAAAAATTTATTAGTGTTATGTATGGCCAAATGTGATATATCGGGAGAGCTTCCTAAAGGGTTATTATTAAATGAAATATTTTTTATAGGACTACAGGTGATTATACTATGTGAAATTTCTAAAAGGGTTGCTATAGAATAATTGAATGATTAAATGAGTCTTCCAATCCAATGAACAAGTTTGGAATCAGTCTTACATGTTCTATTTAGATGGCCTTCTGAGATACATATTTTTTTACATAAATTTGGGATACATAGATTATGCTTGATCACGATGTTTAAATTATTTTAAAAATTGAATAATAAATGTAAATGAATTTAATTGAAAACAATTAGACTATTTACTTTTGAGTACATCATAGTTTATTCCTTTATTTCTACATATTGTATGCTATATATATTCACTGACAGTTAGGAACATATCTTTTGGTGGTTGACTATTGGATTTCATATCACACCCTATTTGGGTCATGTTATGGACCCAAATAGATTATATGGATTCATTAATTGATAGGGTAAAAAACCCTTTGTCATCAAGTACTTCATTGTTGGGGGAGCTAGAGAGCAAGGGACCAAGCTGAGGCTTCCGCTGCTACTAGAGTTTAAAGTTTCTGTTTTATGTGGTATCTGTATTTCTTTCAAACATTGTGACATAGTTGAGAGTTTTTATAAATAAATATACCATTCATCACTCATTTATGTATCGTGGAATCCATTACATTACATTCAGTATTCTGTTGTTTACATCTATTACATGGTATTACATCTTCCACTATTGTTTACTATTTCTTATTCCACTGTGTATACTCCTCTAATAAAGGCATTGTTTCCCGACTACTACACATTATCTCTCAATACTATTCTGTAGCCTCTGGTGTTTGGGTAAATGAATTTGAGGTCATGTTACCAACTGTGTTTGGGGAACCTTTGGGTGGAACTCAGATCCGGGATGTTACACCAATGGACATACTAGTCTAGTGCCTTTGAAAACATGGATTCAAAAACACTTTTACATTTTTATCTACATCATCTACCACTAGGTTCTTCATAATACTCACCATTGTTATACACATAAAAAATATTATATATCATCATGAAATGGGGTAAGGAAACATAAAAATGGGTGAGCTAAGATGATCACTAATGGTTAAAAAGGGAGATATATAAGCATAAACTTGAGTATAGGAGTATGAGAATGTGAAAAAAAACATTTTAAGATTATGACCTACATATCAAATATTGTAAACATAAATATTGGAATTAATATTAAAAGTTAATAAGACATGAATCATAAATAAATGTGGAACATGTTCCATGAAATCATAACAGAATGATAAAAATTGGAATTGTGGAAAATACATAAATATATAATATGATTTCCTCGATATCCAGTGCTTTGCTTCCATCACCATATTAGTAATATGGTTTCACAAACCATACCATCTTGGTATTCATGGTTCACTATCGTTATAATGTCTCAATATTTTATCAATGGAAATTATTTTTTTATAAATATATCATATAAACACATGAATTCACAACACAATGAACTAATAAGTAATATATGATGTTTAAACCTAATTTTGATTCTTAATTGATATGAATTTCAAAAATCTGACATACATGGTCGCGATTAGTAAGATGCTTAGAGTCCATTGAGACAAAGTTATCTCTTTCATGAATATAATCATACGCTAAGAATAGTAACATACCCTTATGTGTAGTAATATTACCCTTATGATTAGTAAATCATCTTAAATAATATTAACATCATCTATGAATGAATAAATAAAATGTAACAATTTTATAAGTTATAATATGATCATAGTAAAAGTTTAGGTATTTTCGTAAGTCGTAAATAAATATTTACAATTAATTAGTTAATTTAAAAGAAACTTTATTTTCATAAAGGTTGTCCATAAAATAACAATTTTATGTATTTTGGTTTGAAGATAATTTTATAAGACCTTAGGAAATTCTTAAAAACATTGCACAATCAGTATTAGTTTTAAAATATGTGTTCTTCATGTGAATTATAATTTTAATTAAACAATAAATTAGTCGTATATAGATTTCATATTGAGAAATGGATTTTATTTTTTGGATTCTACGTGTCTAAAAATGGTTAGGGTGAATTTTTGTGATTTTTCTAACATACATGAAAATTTGATGAATAAAAACATAAAATAATATGAAAATTAAGCTAAATACATGAATTATAGGGTCATGTATTATGTTATAGTGATGTAAGAACAACTGGTTCAAACACATAATCACATATTACAATTTTTTTCAGGTAATAATCACTATTTATGGTCTTCAGAGAAATTAATAAACTAAGTAATTGAATGTTATGAAAACCCTCCTCACCTCTACAATAAATACCACCCGTCCTTACCTATTCTCTTCACCACTCTCAATCATTTTTTCATGCCAAAATTCTTTTCAAATATCTTTCCATGATCCTCCCCCACATCCAACATCCCTTATTAACATAAAAAGTAAAAAAAATCTTCCCTAAAGAGTCTCTCAATGGAGATAAACTCAAGAGGTAAATTCCTCCCTCAAATTGTTTTATTTTATTTAATGTTATTTTATTTTTATTTTTTTCATTCCTAACATCCCTTCACCCAAATGGTATGATAACACTGGTAACATACATTTTCTGGAATTTAATTATTCTAATGGGATATTTTATCATAATATCTCCGTCCCCCTCCTTCTATACTATAAATGAAACCATCTTCTGAGATGTGTTGATTTATCATAATCATAGAAGAAGGGTTTTAAATTTGAATTATCATATTCTAAAATTTTCACGAAACCATTTAAATTGTTTAAAAAAACCATAATATATGTATTTTATCATATTTAATGTTATGTAATCCTTATAAATTCCATATATAAAACAATAATACAAAACAAGTTAATTGTGAGAAATATCACCCAGTTAATCCAAGAGTTTATCATTATTTTTTTTAAAATTATTCACCATCAAAATAACTAAGAAAATTAAATTTATAACAATGTAATTTTTTTAAGGTTGACTAATTTTATATAACATTAGTTAGGGGAAAAAACTCTCACCATAAAAATTATTTTTTCATGTATATAAGTAAACCGAACCTGAAACAAACAGACCTGAACAAAGAAATTGAACTTCAAAACCAATCGAAAAGGATATGAATGAACTAAAAGTGGTTATACAAATTAATTTACATGTAAAATAGGTTTTGTAATTATAAATTAATGAACACAATTTTTTTATTCACGTAATTAATATCATGTGGAGAACACCATCAGATGTAAGGTAAGGGATCTTGTCCTTATCGCATTTATACAGGAATGTCTTCCATGTTACGCCCTTTTATGTGTAATACCTAATGATAGGGTATGATTCAACACATTCCCATACTAACATCATGATTCATAAGTGATGATAAACCATTTTATCTCTCAGTAATCCCTCTTAAGTACACATGATACCATACCGATAATCTGTATGGGATTCTAACTGAACATCCTTATTCCTTCGGGTTGCTCTATATTATTTTACCCATGTGAAGGTTACTTTTATTTTTTATGTTCAAATTAAAAATACAAATAATATGCTACAAAATAATGTTTTAATATCCATACTTCATTCTATTTCTTGGATATACCTGATTTTAAGTGATTCCTACCTCGATACATTCTAATAAGCAAACTCTTTTTAAGGATATTTCCCAAATTTTTAACCAATTTCAAGTGAACTATACCATTTGTTTTAAGACATAATATTTTTTATAAAATCATTATTTTTATAATGTAAACCTTTTTTCACTACGGGTTTTCTGTAAAATATTATTCCCTTTTCTATTTTAAATGTTATTTAGTATTTTCCTTAAAACATCACTAAAATGTTTTAATGAAAAGAATTTCCTAAATACAATTATTACATGTTTTCACTTATTATTGACACCATATAACATGATATATGAATATTTTACAATATTAAATTCCATGTATGTTTTAAGTCCATTCTTTCTTGTAGAGGTTTATGATATACCCATTCAAAATGCTTAATGTCATGAATGTGATACATGTTTCTCTCAATTGGTTCCCTTTTGTTTTTGAATGTCTGATTATGAATAATTGTTTATGTGGAAATCATATTCATGAACATGTTTTTATGGGTGTGTCTATATAGTTCGTTAATGAATTGTGTAATGTTTAGCCTCATTAGGAGTTATGTCAAATGGTCTTTGCGGTTAACCTTGAGTCGTGTTACCACGCATAATAGTCTTGGTGGTTAACCATTACTTGTGCTCCTCTATGTGAAATGATTCCTAACTCATTCTATATTCATGATTTATGTTTCTGAAAAATTACTATGAATTCATGTTTATATTATCCCATGTTTATATGTTGTGATTCTATATACCATTTTATATGATTAAGTCATGATCCCTAAATATTGTGAAAAATTTGTATTCTATTGCTTATTACCTTAATGGTCTTTTAGCTCATCCCTTTATTCATGTGATCCCCATGGTAATATATACAGATATAAGGGCTCAAAGGAAGTTAATATCTCTTCATGAAGATGAAATAAATAACTGTTTTTAGTCCCATGTTTTCAGTTTTAGGTTCCTAGTCTTTCAATACACTAGAGTATACGATCCATGGATTGTACTCAGATGTATAATTATTCATAAAAACATTTAATGTTATATTTAAAATTATAGGGTCACTATATTTGGTATCATAATATGGCATAGTTAGTTTTTGTGTTTAAGAATAGATAAATTTAGTAAGAACTATATGGATGAGGCTATGTTTAAGAAAACATCCCAATATGTTGGTAAGTATAGTGTAAGTGGTTTATTATGAAAATACATCCCCATCTGGATACAAATAGGTTGAGGTGACTCTGGAACAGATGTATATTGGGTTAAACCCCAAAAGAACCACATTGAGCTAGAATCGAATGGGAGAAGGTGCATGAAAATGTGTCTTCATGATCTCCAAGATTGAAACTCATGGGGACATGCTATAGTAAATCCATGAGATTAGTAAAACCCATTATTAAGGATATAAAATTCACATAATAATATAAGAAAATAAATATATCAAGGATAACCTATATTGAATCATCACGAATCACATATAAAGATATACTTCTCCTTTACATGTTTATCCTCTTATATTCAAAGATTATTTTTATACACAATAGGTAAGTATTAAGGCAATATGATTGTAGGTTTTTTTCCATAGATAATGGTGGGAAATAGAAGAACATGTTCATCCAATCAATGTGATTGGTAATTTGAATATTTATCTAATTATATGCTTGCTATGATGTGAACAGGTCTTCAAAACATCATAACAGTACTTTCTCAATTTGGTCATGTTATGAATAATAACCTGAATCATGTGGAAAACCCTCCTCCTCTAAGGACATAGAAAGTTTCCATTGAATACTTCATTTGGAATAGTCCTCAATTGTTTAGTGGATCACCATATCCTATCCTCAAGAAATAGTGGATGAAATCCATTGAAAAGATATTATCCTTCATCCAATGCTATGAACATGAGAAAGACATACTGGTAGCTTATCATTTTTATGGGGATGCAGATCAGTGGTGGACACTGATCAATAATACAATGTCCCAAGAGTAAATATATTACATTTAATTTGAGGAATTAAAGATCATGTTTTCGATAAATATTTTTCCCAAAACCTCCGTGTCAAGATGGAAATAATGTTTCATGAACTCAAGAATAATTAAAATGAGTTAATTGGGGAGTATGAAGAAAACATTAAAAGTATTGCATGGTATGCCTATGACATTGTCATGAAAATTGAATGTATGGTGGATCACGTATTTAGAAGACTAATTTCATGTCTATAAAAAGTTCAAGCTATTCAAGACTTCGAAATTTATGAATAGATTGTCTGTTGTGCCCTCAAGTATGAAATGGAAATCAGATACTCTCAGTGGTATCATGTCCCCATTTATAATAAGAGGAAAATGGAATCTCATGTTTTAATCCCCACAAATAAATTCCATTTTGGGAAGAAGCTCAATCATCCCACCTATATGAATTGTGGAAAAATCATCTTGGGAACTATCTAAAAAACCAGGAATTTTATCAAATGTGGAAAGTTAAGACATATAACTAAAAACTGCCAACAAGATATGAAGAATTATGCTAATGTGGAAGAAGAAATTACTATTCAAATAAACACTCTGCCTACAGTGAAGTGTTGCAACTACATGGAGAATGGGCACTATGAGAATAATTTCTCTAAGTCGAGGGTTGCTAGAGGAAATCAACAACAACCTCCAAATAAAAAAGGAAGGGATTATGCTATCACTACTGATGAGGTGGACTAGGATAACGATGTGATGATAGGTATTCTAGTCATTCATTAGGTAATAGAGAACACACTATTTTATTTTGGTTCTATTCACTAATTCATATCTTGGATGTTTAGTAGATTTATTAAAACCACACCTCAAAATATGGATGATAATTTATCTCTGATAACTGAGAATGGAGATGTTATTATGTCCATTTTTTATAAATCCTCCTTAGATAATGTTTGAGGACTGAACCTCCCAGAAAATCGCATCATACATCCTTTTGTGGTGATCGATTCTATAATGTTCATGGATTTACTATCCTTATAAAAAACCAAAATCTTCTGTCAGGAATGGGAGATCACTCATCACATCCCGAAGCATTCTACAATTCATTAAAAGTGGAAGGAGTAAGATGAATCATCTTCAGAATTATTTTCTCATGTGTGGATATTAATTATTTATGATCATGAGTTTCTAACTCAAATGATTGAGACAAAGGCGAGAATCATGAATAAAGACATTCCCATTGCGAGGGATTAAACATTTGTATTCCATGAAGAGATTTCTAGTCTTCCACCTGATCAATAGGTTGAGTTACTAAATAAACTTACTCCAATATCTCTTCTTATATCAAAGTCAACTTATAGGATAGAAACTATAGAGTTTAAAGTGTTGATGAATCTGTTACATGAGAATCTTGAGAAGGGTTTTATATGACCAAGTTCTTCACCATGGGGTGATTCAGTCCTGTTTTTCAGAGACAAGGATGGTTCAATGTTCTTATGCATTTATTATCATGTGATTAATAAAATCAAAATATTGAAATTTTTTTCCCTACCATAGATAAATGACTTGTTGATCATCTTTGTGGGGACATTTATTTCTTAATGGTGGACCATCGGTTAGGTTATCACTAGTTAAAAGTGAGGAATGAAGATATTCCCAAGAATGCCTTTTGAACATGTCATGGACACTTTTAGTGTATAGAGATTCCCTTTAGACTCACTAATGAATTATGATATTTCATGGATTTAATTAATAGTGTCTTTATAGATTACCTCATAAAATTTTTGGTAGTCATTATCGATGATATTTTTTATACTCCAAGAGCACGGAGGAACGTGAGAGAATTTTAATACTGTGTTAATGACATTGGAAAGGGATAAGTTATATGAAAATTATAGTAAATTTGAGTTTTGTACGGAGGATGTATAATTCATGGGGAACATTATCTACACCAAAGGGAAATATATAAACCCTTCCATGAGTGGTGCGAATAAAGTGTGGCCCTTACCAACATCTCTAATAGAGATCTATATATTTATGGTTCCAAATGGGTTTTATTGATGATTTGTGAAGAAAATTTCATGATTGTAAAACCCAATGACCAAGATGAAACAGAAGGGTTTAATTTATGTCTGGACATAGAAATGTGAAGGCTGCTTTAAGGAGTTATAAAAGAAAAATAAGAATGCGCCTGTACACACACTCCCAAAAACTGGAGAACTCTTTGTGGTGTATAGTTATGTTTAAAAGAATGTTTTAGGTTTTGTGCTGATGAAAAATTATATAGTGATAGTTTTAATAACAAGGAAGCTGAAAATACCAAAGCAAAACAATCCTATGATTGATCTGGAGTTAGAGGATATCATCTATGCATTAAAATCTGGTAGCATTATATCTTTGCAGAGAAGTATGAGATATGTACTGGTCACAAGAGTCTCAAATATATATTCCAAAATAAAAGATAATATTAAGTGCCAAAGAAGATGGATAGAGTTCATCAATGGTTATAACTTCTAAATACAATAAAATATTGATAAGGCAATCAAGGTTGAAGATTCTCTATGTAGAAATATCCTACATCTTTATAGATGATGATAATTGAAAATGATCAGATCTCCTTATATTTGAAGAGGATGGACATGAGGATCATTGAGGGAGGAAAATCATCACTACATTATCTAATAATCTCTCAATAAAAAATCATGGGGAATAATAAATGATGCTCCAAGAAAAGATTTTGAAATTAATGAAAAGAGAGGAAGATATTAAAAATGGGAAATCTTATAAGTTCATGATTGATGTGGAATGAGTAATAGTATTTGGTTCATGATTATATGTACATTCCTATCTAGAGATAAAGAAGTCTAATTTGAATGATGCACAAAGGTCGACTTTCTCTATCCACCTTGGGAGCACAATTATGTATCGATATCTCCGAGAGAACATATGGTTGGACAATGTTGAGAAGGATATTTCTAAGTATACATAAATGTTCTTGGTTTTTCAATAACATAAGGATTAAATATATAAGTCTAATACAATGAGGCAACCACTACTAATTCCAACATGGAAGTGGGAAAACATCACTATGGACTTTTTCACTGGACTTACAAGGACATATAGATGAAACAATGCTATATGGGTCATTGTGGATCATCACACAAATATAGATCACTTTATCTCAATTTGAGAGGACATTTCATTGAATCAAATTTCTCAAATATATATATCAACGTATTTGTAAAGATGATTTTAGTAACACAATCCATTGTACATGATCAAGATCCGAGATTTTCCTCGATATTCTAGACATGTCTCCAACATGATCTAAGTACTGAACTAGAATTTAGTATGCCTTATCATCCACAAATAGATGTCCAATCTTAAGAAACAAATATTTCACTGGAAGATATGTTGACAGCATATTCTAAGGACTTCAAATGATGATGGGACCAAGAACATCCAATGGATCAATTCACCTATAACAACAATTTCCACTCGTGCATCTGAATGGATCCATATGAATCCCTATATTATAAAAGGCCTAGAACACCGATGTCTTGGGATGATGTCACTATGAATAAGCTTCGAAGACCTGAAATGGTCGATGAAATGGAAGAGAATGTGAAAATAATTTCACATCACATCAATATATCCTAGAGTTGACAGAAGAGTTATACAGTCAGTCATCGACTAGACCATGTGTTCAATGTTTGTGAAATATGGTTTCTATGCATATCTCTATGGAAGCAAATCATGAGGTATTAGAAGAAAGGAAATCTAAGTCCCTGGAACATATGCCACTTCGAGATTACTGACCTTTTTGAAGCTGAGGCCTATAAACTTTGACTTGCACCCACCATGGCCAAAATATATGACGAATCCCATATATCCCTCTAAAGGAAGTACATATAAGTATTTTCACATGTACTATCTTTAGAGGTGGTACAGTTGGAGAATGTTCTTTCTTATGAGGAGAATCCGGTGAAGATCTTGGATTTTAGAGATAATGTTACAAGTAACAAGACTAGTCACCCGGTGAAAGTACTGTGGTAGAACCATAAGTATGAAGAGGAAATATGGGAACTAGAGGAGGAAATGGAGGAATAGTACACACACCAATTTATGGAATATAATGTAAAAAAGAAAGATCAAGGGAGAAATCTCCTAAGGAAGAATAATTTAATGACCAATGTTTTATCAATAGAAATTTCATTCTTATAAATATGTTCTATAATCACATGAAATCACAACATAATGATCTATTAAATATTATGTGAACTATAAACAGTCTTTTGACACTTATGTGTTTCCAATTTCGAGAATATCACATACAAGGTTGTGATTAGTAAGATGTATGGAGTCTAATGGAACATACTTATTTTTTGGTGAATAATATCCTACCATTATGAATAGTAACAAACAATTATGAATAGTAATATGACCCTTATGACTTTTAAATAGTTCAACATAATAATAACCTCAGTCATGATTGTATAATAAAACTTTATTTATCTTATAAGTGATAATACAATCATAGTAAAATTATTGGTATTTTTGTAAGTACTAATTAATTAATTAATATTAATAATTTATTTTAGTATAAAATGTATTTTCATAAAAGGTTTTCATAAATTGAAATTTTTTTCTTTGGGTTTTATGATAATTTTTTAACACCTTATAGATTTTTTTAAAACCATCTAAAATCAGTTATAATTTTAAAAAACGTATCTTTCAAGAAAATTATGATGCTAATTAAAAATTAAATTAGTCATATTTAGATATTTTTTTAATAAAATTATTTTCATTTTTGGAATCTACACGTCAAAAAATGGATACGGTGAAATTTTGGGATTGTTTTAAAATAATTTCATTATTATGAATAATAATATAAAATAATTTTAAAATAATGAAAAATAAAAGATATATAGGGACATGGATATTGTTATATTGATGTAATAGAAATTGGTTTGAACTCACATATGCTTATTACATTTTTGTCATTGAATTATCACTACATCTGGTCTTGAGGTAAATTAATAATCTAATGAATTAAATAGTATGAAACCCCTCCACTCCTCCACAATAAATACTACCCCTACTTACCTCTTCTCTACACTCCTCTCAAGACTTTTTCCTACAATAAATTCATACCAAATTTCTCCCCAATATCTTACCACATATCCAACATCCCCTAGTCTCTTCCTAACACAAAATTCTCTTACCTAAAGAAGTTATCAAATGAGATAAGCTCAAGAGGTAAATTCTTATCTCGAATTTTTATTTTATTTTTTTAAATTCCTCACCTACCTTCACCAAAATGGTATGATAACTCCAATAACAAAAATGTACTATAGTGATTTTATGATAATGATATATTTAATCATAATCTCTTAATCCCCCTCTTTTTATACTACAAATGATAACACCGTCCGAGATGTGTTGATTTATCACATTCACGGATGACTGGTTTAAAATTTGCGTAACAATATCCTAAACTCGTCATAATACCATTTCAATGGCTGAACCTGATAAATATATATTTATTTTATCATTCTTAATGTTCTATAATCCTTTTAAAATAATATTTTTAAACAATAATAAAAAGCAGGTTAATTCTGAGAAAAATCACCAAGTTAATCCAAGAGTTTATCATTAATGTTTTATATAATGATTCGCCTTCACTCCAAGTAATAATATTAAATTTTCATCCATGTAATATTTTTTATGTTCAACAATTTAATATAAATTCAATTATATAAAACCTATCACACCATATATGATTATCCATTCATGAATATAAGTAAACTGAACATGAAACAAACGGACCTAAACAAATAAATTGAACCTCAAAACCAATAGAAAAGGTAATCAATGAAATCAAAAAGGTTATACTAAATCATTTACATGTAAAATAGGTTCTGAAATTATTATTTAATGAAACTAATTTTATTATTCTGGTCATTAATATCATGGATAGAATACCCTTGGACTAAAGGTAAGGGATCTTCTCTTTCTCACATTTATTCAAGAATGTCCTCTAGGTAATTCCCTTTTATGCGTCATCCCTAATGATGGAATATGATTTATCACATCCCCAATAATTTTTTCATGATATATATGTGATGGTAAACCCTTTTCTCTCTCATTAATACCTCTTATGTAAATTATATACCATGTAACTAATCTATTAGTGATTATACCAGAACCTCCTAATTCATTCGAGTTGCTTTATCTTTCTTTTTACCCAAAGAATATTGTCTCTATATTTTTGTTTTCTAATTAAAAATACTGTATATATTCTCTATAATCATGTACCAATATCTTTTCTTAATTCTTTGTAGGCTATATACATTCTTTTAAGTGATTCCCTCCTCGATACATCCCTTTAGGTAAACTCGTTTTTAGGGAGCTTCCCAAAATTTACCCAATTTCAACTACACTCTACAATTTTTTATGCCACCATAGTTTTAATAAAATCAGTCGTTTAATTGTGAAATAATTCATTTCTCACATACAGTTTTATTTAAAAGATTATTTAGTTTTTTATTTTAAATTCTCTTTAGTATTTTCCTTAAAACCACACAAAAATGGTTCAATACAATGAATTTCTTAAATAATCATTTTACATGTTCTCACGTCTATTTGAAATAACAGATCATGATATATTCATATTTTAAATTTTTAATTTCCATTTATGCTTTAATTCATTTATCTCATGGACCCTTTTATGATACACTCATTCATTTGGATTTATTACATGAATGTCATACCCAATTATCTACATGGGTTCTCTTAGGTTTATGTATAATTAATTATGTATGATTATTTATTTGGAAATAAATTTCATGAAAATGTTAAACTGGTTGAACCTATATATTTCTCCAATTAATTGAGTAATGTTTAGTCTCAGTAGACATTAGGTTAAATTGTCTAGGCGGTTAGCGTTGACTCGTGCTACCATGTGCAGTAGTCTTGGTGGTTAACCTTGAGTTGTGGTTCTCTATGTGAAATGATCCTTGAATCTTGGTAAATTTATTATTTATATTTAAACAAAAATACAATTAATCCATGTTTATATGATCCCATTTTTATATGTTATGATTCTATATTCAATTTTATATCATTATTCTATGATCTCTATCCCTTGTACTATAGCCTTATTCTTAAATTTATTCCCTTATTGGGCTTTTACCTCATCCCTTTGTTCATGTGGTACCTAGGGTAACCTATGTAGATGTAAGGGCTCAAAGGAAGTTTGAATATCTTTTTGAATATTATATAGAGATGTGTCTTTTTTATTTTTGTGTTTTCAGTTTTATGTACCAGATCTTCGAAGAATGTAAACTTCATTATAATATTATTGCACTATGATATATAATTATTCTTAAAATATTGTAGTGTTATAGGTAAAAGGCTTGGGCTACTATACTCCTAGACATATTTGTAGCATGTTTTCCATCCTCTTACCATCATAGAAGTTGTGGCTCAATCCCATGGCGATCTTAGTTGTCATTGTTCACTTATAAGGCCATCAAATTCTATCTCATGAGATATAAATCATTACACAATGCATTGGAAGGAGATATAGGTCTCACCCATCTCATAATGAAACTATACATACTTGTTACACAAGAACATAAATAATAATATCTTAACCCATGACATGAAAGGGTAATTATTACATGTTATTATATCAAAACATGTTGGAAAATATAGGTTCCATGTTTATTTCATCATTAACATAACAACTGAAAATAATTAGAATTGAAAATAATATTATTTTTGAAATAGAAAACGGGTTTATGAGACAAATTCCGTCAAAAAAAATTCCATTCAAAGAATGAGTAGTAATGGAAACATTGAAAAATTTCATAGAAGAGAATGAGTAACACAAGTTGAGGTTATCATATTTCAGAAATAATTTTTTAGGATCATCTAAAAACATTATTTTAGTATAATACTATTTTATCATTGAAAAATTCTTTTTAAAATATAAATCCTTTTCAAAACATTTTACATTGAAAATATATTTGAAAATTTTTAAAGTAAGCATTATAAACCATAAAACTTTTTTAAATAATTTTTCATTTAATGTGGGATTACAATATTATTTTAAAACGTTTTTGAAGTCATTTTTTAAAACATGGTTTATAAAAAAAATTTATTTCAATCCAATGATAGTAAGAGATGGTCAAAATTTACATAAAAACAATATATTAAGTAATAAATAGTGGGAACATTGAACTATTATATGAGGATATCTTGAATAAACAGAGGGGATGAAAATTCATGAGTGTTGTTGAATGTTGTATCGTATTATTTAATTATTAAAAGAGTGATCATTAACAATCTTGATAAACTATTAGATTATTTAAATAAAATCTTATCACATGGTAATATTGAATCATACTCCATATATATGAAAGTGATAATCAATGGATCTTATGATATCTAGAAAATAAGGATATTCATGAAATGACATTTCAAAGTTAGTTTATACCCCACATTTAAAAATATAGGTGTATAATATGGCATGTGTCTCAAAGAAGGAAAATTGAGAAAAAAAATTATTTACCAATTTGGTAATTTTTTGAACATAAATTCCATGATAGAAATATCATAAAATGGTTATTAAAATACACATAAATTTAATTATAAGAGGTATTTAATAAGTTCGGGGGTAGTATATACACCACACAAATTAAGTGAGTGGTTAATAATGCATGTATCTCATGGAACCAAATAGTGAGATGAAATTCCATTACATTATTTCATGAATATATCTGTAATCATAGAAAAATCCAGTATAAAAATTAAATATTAATTTTACATATAACAAAGAACCATATTCTTACTTTTAATACCATATATGTTTTAATTATGGATTCATATATCCCAATTCTTATGAATCCAATGTTAAGGTTTCAGTTTATAAAACTTCAACATTGTTGTTTCGTGTGTATTAAATTATATAAAATTAATATTAAATATATGATTATTATGATAATCCATAGAATATATAATTTTTAAATTAAATTCACTATTTATGGAGACGGTAGGTTTTTCATATGCATGAACACAATTTCTGTTTACTTTTCATGTTGAAGGAAATAAAGTAAATGCATATGTAAATACATGGTTTTATATATATCATTATTAAATTAGATTTATTATATCATATATATAATATATATTCACTTAACCCATCCCTAATAATATCTAAGTAGTGTGTGAATGATTGAAATTGCATTGAGGGGGCAGTAGTCCACACTTCCTCAAACAAAATTATCATATTAACATGAAATTGAATGTATAAAAATATATGTAGAAAAAGAATTGCAAGAAATTAAAGATATAATAAATATAATATAGAACGTATATAAATATATTTTCCCCCATAATGTCTATCATTAGCATCTTTAAATGAAAAATGAAAAATCATCGTTTAGATAGGCGGTACTTCACCCTACACGTAAACTGTATATTTGTTACCCATTAGATGGAAGTGTATGTAATTTTAGGTCAAAATATTATCATGAATATATCCCAGAATATTTAGGATAATTGTTTCTCATATAATAATGGAATAAAAGTATTATATGGAGTATATAATGAGAATAAAATAAAAGAGTTTGATGGAGGGTGTTACCTGTTAATCGGGTAACTAAGTTTGGTTGGCACAAAAATGATTCCGTGGAAGGAATTATTCCAAACGAAGGCCTAAAATAGCTTATTAATATTTTCTGAGAATATTTTATCATATCTTGGCCGAAAGAATGTGTTTTGAGTGGTGTAAATATTTATAGGATATGAGGCCTTATGAATTGGGGGAGGAGGGGAACTCTTGTAATATTTGGACAAAGGATTTACACACATGTTTTTAATGTGTAATGGGGACCCAATAATGGACCAAAATCAATTCAACGAGGATAGGTTCTAGGTATATACATAAAATGGCACTTTGAAAATATTATAGGTTTTTTTGTCTTAAATTTTAGGTTTAGTCTTTAGTAAAGAAAATTTTTACCTTAATCGATATAATTATTTTCAATCACATTCCCTAATTATTTTGATAATAAAAATAGTTCTCCTTTTTAAAAATTATAAATTATTCATTTAACAAATACGGATTCTAATAAAATAAATTATATTCATAGAAGTTGTTGAAAAAAATTTAAATTTAATCTTGGAGTGTGGTTGACAATGAAAGGTTTTAAAGTAAAAAATGATCCATTGTTTTCTATCTTTTTATATTCAATTTCAAAGTGAGATAGATTATAATAACAAAAAATACATTACTTGAGAAAAATATTTTCTAAATAAACATTGAAATAAATTTTAAATATAATATATCCTTATAAATAAATTAGTCAAAAAGGCACTTTTGAATTATAAAACTATATTTTCTTATACTCATCCCAAAATGATGTTTCATAGAAAAATACCATAAATTCACAGTATGATAAATATGAAATTATAAAATAAAAAATGGGTTTTATTTTATCAAAATAATTTTATAATTTTTTCTATAATTAATTTTATTATTTTCACATAAGGACATGAAAAATTAGTACGTCTAAGATAATAGTATATTCAAACAAATAAGGACTTTATTAAAAAAATATCATTCATTATCAATATGTTTTGATATTATAAAACCATTATAAAAAATATTTAAAATGTTTTTATTACTATTTATAGGAAAATTATTAATGGATATTTTATAATTATTTCATTTAGAAAATTATAACATTAAAGTGATGTTTTTAAGAAACATTAGTGTTGCGTGTAATGTACACCAAGTTTGTTTCATATGAAACATTCACCAAGTCAATGCTTCATTTGAAATACTCCATATTGATTTTGTTGTGTGATGTATTCCAAATTCATGTTCCAAATGTTGAGTTAGTGATGTGTGAAGAACTATTTTACATAGTGCATATCAATATATACAGGAGAATTGAATTTATTTGAGAGAAACAATGGTTCATAATATCTTGGGGTGTTACAGTTATGTAAATAAAAATCCTCAAAGGGCCTCAAAATCCAATGCTAACTCAGCACCGAGCATTGAAAATATTCTTTAAAATATATCAAATTTTTATATTGGATAGCCCCTTTAGGTAATTCCACATCTTTTGAGGGATATACATCCTGAAAAGTATTACCCTACTCAAAATGATGGGGGTAAAGTTCTCATATTTGGTTCTCCACCTGTCCGGTGATCTATTTCTTATTATAATGTTTCCCATAGAGACACACCAATTGAGTTTCTCACACATATAAGAAATAATCCTTCTAATCCTTGGTCTCCACTGGGTAGTCTATAAAGAAAGCTTTATCTTCAATGCATTGCTTACCCTTTTTGATAACAGGCGTGGTTTGTAAACATTCCTTCTTAGTTTCATCACATGGAATACACCATGTACCTTGAATAACTACAGTGAAAATTTGATATGGGATGCATCCTAATAACAATAAATTGTATCTAAAATGGGATAATTAATCATAGAGGGATATTTCCACTTTAAGAAAATCTAAAATCCTCATTAGAGTGAGATATTCAAGAGCACATGATCTCCCTTATCAAACTCCAAAGGCCTCTATTTTCACCAAGCATAAAAATTTTTAGGGATCTTGGTAGTCCTCATCCACTCTTGGAACATCTAAACCTTCAATATTATTTCAGTCACCAACACAATTCTAATGATTTTTCACTCTCCACAGTTTGTCTAACATAGTAATGACGTTGTGATTCCCTAATACAAGGCCTTATATGATACCATACCAATTGTCTATTAGTAAATATTATTATAGGACACATCCAAAAAGGCTATTAGATCCTATCCATAATAAAAAATATACATCATGAAATACTTAAGAATTTTTTTCCTCGAATTTATATAGTATGCTAAGTCTAAACATCCATCTGAGTAGTATACTCCATTATCAATTATATCTAAATCCAAAAGGTCTCCTGAAATCAAATCTGTAATTATGAAATGAATCAATAATCATGATATGAAATTATCATCAAGTTAACTCCATGAATAAAAACTATCACCTGCAAGTAACTGAATCCCAACAACTCTATAGAACACTTGTCTAAAATGGCGTGGATATGGGTTGACATGGTGAATCATTCTACAATCATCAAGATAGTATTGTTTTATATATATATTCATGGAATCCTCATAATTATGTATATATATATATATATCATTCCACTTCAACTCCATCACCTCACATGGTTTAGTGAAGCCCATTTGAACCTAATGTTCAACCTTCACTCTGGGAGAAGGGATGCATCACGAGATAAAATTAGTTATGCATTTATTTATTCCAGGACCCGAAAACTGTTACTGAAGTCCATACTGCATCATCTCCACTAACTGATGTACCAATAAGGGGTTCATATCAAACTCTATAAATACATCCAGTCAGAGTTTTAATGGCCCGATAGACCCCATTCAGAAAAGGTTGGAAAGATACCCTCCTTGAGAAGATCCATTAGGAACTTGTCAAATGGATGTCTGAACATGCATGGTCTCACATTTCGTATCTCTATTATGGTACTCACTAACATAATGAATAAGTAGAAGGGTAAAAACCATAAATGGGATTTATTATTCAATATAGTGAACATGTCATTTTATATATAATATTCTATTATTTTTAACATAAATTTATGATAATTACAACCCTATCACGAGCATAGTTTCATTAGAACACTAGGTTCATAATCTATCAATGTGAGGATAAAATAAAAATTCATTATTTTATTCTACATAATGAAATCCTATCCCCATTAATTCTCCTAAATATTCTTCGGATGAAATTGAGAAAAAATGTACAAAAACTTTTACCTAAAAAACAAATAAAAAATCGAATGAACATGAAAAGGAATAATAACTTGTGAGTCAAATATGTAACATGATAACATAAAACAAGAAGGTTAAAGTGTAATAACATATGAGAATAACATAAATAAGATGGTATCATAAGATCTTGTTAACATAGGAAATGTGGAAGAAATATATGACATGACATAAGCTTGATCCAAGTAAAAATTTCTAGACAATATCACATGGTGCAACAAGTGTCGAAATGGATTATGTTTACACTATATTCCCATACATGGTAACTCATTTTACTAAATCACTAATGATTGCATTAGAGTGGAATTTGGGGACCCCCATCATAACATGGTCATGATTATGTCTTACAAATAGAAATAAATCATAATGCACAAACATAAGAGTTCCCATGGAGAGAAAACAAGTTTCGTAATCTTGTCTCATATACTAACCAAAAGGGATTCTATAATAAAATAATTTGAGATATGAACATAACAATTTAATTACCCAATAAAATTGAGGTTTAATCAGATTGTCATATATTTGAGAGGCATATATATATAATTTATAGAAAAATTATAACATAAATGGTTTTCATCATTAATGGAAATTTATTTAAAATATTACAAGTATTTTGATTATATAAAAATACAATTTTATGTTTTGGAATCACTTCTTCAAAATATAATAAATTCAAAAATATTATAAAAACAAATTATTTTAAAATATCCATGAAATATTATAAATTAATATTAAAATGATAGATTGGACTTGATTTTAATTTTATATAATAATTATATGTTAAGAAAACATTAAATTCACAATATTATCAAATGGTTTAAATCACCTCATTTGGAAAATGACAAAAAAATCCTTTTAAAATATTTTGTAAAAATTAAAACATGGGTAAAACTATAGTAAATAAATCATTTGGTTAACAATAAAACGTTTTTTAATATTTTTTATAGATCATTTATATGGATTTAAAATTATTTTTGACTCATGTGATAATTAAAAAAAGTATTCTTAAAGGCATTTTATAAATTATTTTACATTCCAAAGAGAAAAAATGGTAATATTTTAAGAAGATTTATTAATAACAAGATTAGATGAAAATATATTTTTATGTTATAAATATCAAACAATTCCACTAAGGTGGGATTAGATATATACATCCTTAAATAATGACGAGATTGTGAAATAAGCCCTTACCATTTTAGTAACTTAAAAATAATAACCCCCATTAAATATGTGACATAAATGAAAATTATAATTTTATGAAGATAAATAGATTGATGATATAACATTAAAATAATAATTTAATAAACAAAACAAAATAAATAACTCTTTAATAAGGAATATATCTCATAGAAGTAAAATATAGATGAGAAATAATTTATATCGATTTTATATTTATAATGTATTTTATTTACCTATTATATAATAAAAATATATCAATTTTATCAAATATTTCTTTTTAATTTTTAATACCTCATAAAAAAAATTTGATTCTTTAAATTTAATAATATAATTAATTACTTAATCAGTTATTTGAACATGGTATGTTTTTAGGATTTTCATTTCATAAATTCAATCTTCTATTCGAGTGCTGACCAAGGTCAAGGGTTCATTATTACATCGTTTCCTGACTAATCATGATGAAAAAACTATATTTATATATAAAAATTATAATTTTAATGCCAACCATGAAATATTGTTTTGAAAAATGAACTACATTACAATACAAGAGCTAGTATTTTGTATATACTTGTGAGTAACATTTCCAATTGTCAATGATCATGGTGAAAAGTAAGAAATTATTATTATCACATTTAATAATTATAATAATATCATAAATTAATTATTATTTATTTAAATGCAATTTTTTATACCATCCATGAGATGTTGTAATAAACATGGAATCACATCACTTTGGGAGGGGTAGTCTATTATAAACACAAACGATGTTTCCATTTTTCAATGGATGACAAAGTAAGAAGTAATGTGATATTTTAATTTTATAAAATTATAAAAATTAAATGTATACCATATATAAATATAAAATATATAAAAATGTATTTCTGTGAAAGGTGTTGATGGAAATCCAATTACATGAGTTCTGTTAGGAGGTAATATGTCATAAAAATGATTGGTGGTTACATTTACCATTTCATAGAAGAGGATATCAAAAAATATTATTCAATAAATGTCATAAAATACAATTATATAGGATATATTGGTTTTATATATTTTAATTTTTAATGAATAGTTTAAGGGGGAAATTATAAAGTTAAAAATGAACTTGGTGAAGACTAATACATTTAGTTAAAATAACCTCCTTTCTATATCTTATTCAGGACCCTATTATTGGAATTTTAGTAATCGCTGAATTTATATAATGTGAATAAAAAAATTTTACAGTGTTTTTGGAAAGTTTGGGTTTAGAAATTTTTTTTTTTTGTGAACAAGTGAAGGGAGGGGGAGAACTTTTATAATTGAAGGGGAGTTCCATTTTTTTTAAACTCGAAAATATTCATTAATGGGAAGTCACTCAAATAAAAATTTATTAAAAAATGATAAATAATGGATTTTAATAGATATATGATCAATAAAACCATCCATAATTAAAAAATAAATATTTTTAAAAAATCATTTACCTCAAAATTTACTAACATTTATCATTTTTGTTTTTACCTTGGTATATAGATGGTTTTTTAATTTTTTAATATTAGTTATTGAAAAATTAATTATAAATTAATAAATAATTTTAATTATTTTGTCTCAAAATATATATTAGATTTTATAAAATTAAATCAAAAAAGTGCAAAAATAAATTTATAATTAATCTCACAAAACTTGTCGAAATATGGTTTTTTTTAATGTATATTTCAAGAAATGGATGATCTTATGTGAACATTATGACATTAAATAGTAATTATATTAATTTAAATTCATATTAATAAAGGTAAAATATATTAATTTAACATAAAATTATTCTTAATAGAGGCTATTTTGATTAATTAAAATGGAAAAATAGAACTAATTCAAAAATATTTTACAGAAAACCACATTTTTAGGCCTAAAAACTTATACTGAAATCATGAAAGATGATTATTATAATGAAATAAATTAGTTAATTATAAATAAAATGGATCAAATTTTCATTTAACACCATACCCAAAATATAATTAAACATTTAAATACCTTACTTTAATTAAATGAAATGACAACATTTGAAAATTTGGTAATATTCACTCTTTAGTGAAAAACTAAAACATTTTAGATAAATCCCAAAATTTTACTATAAGTTAATTTTTCTATTTTTATTTAAAAAATTATGTTAATTTTATAATAGAAAATTTCTAAATTTTAAATATGTTAGTTATAAAGATTTTTGGAAGAATTTTTTTTAAAGGAAACATTTTTTTAGAATAAAATATATATACATAATTTTCTTTTTTATTTCTTAATAGTATATCAATAAATTTATAGTGAGTTTTGAAATTATATAAATTTCATAAATTATTTAAAACTATATATCAACACAAGTTTGATGTCTTGGTTATAATGGTAATATATTTTGCAGGTCGTTTATGCTCAGTGTTTCGTGTCATATACGCTATTAAACATAATGATAGTATTTTAAAATATTGTGTTGTTGCATTATTACTCATTTAATAAATTACACCAGAAAATTATGAGAATAATTTTTTGAAAAATGGTTTGATTATTAAAAATAAACCTTTTTAAATCGCCAGTGTACAAATGATTAATAAAAAATATTATTGATAATAAATAAACTAAAGTACAAGGGTAATCTCGAATAACACATAATATGGTATCTATGTAGTTAAAATTTAGTTGTAAGATAATATAAATACATTTAAGAAAAAAATAACACCAAAATTATTTTTGATTTTGATAGTGATCATTGATCATATGATAGTGAATGATCATGAGCTATTTAATGAAAAAAAACACTAAATTTTAAAATTCTGAAATGACCATAAATTCATGGGAAATAATAATTATTTGATAAAAGATTCAATTCAATATCATTTTACTAGAGTTGAGGAACACATGTACCTTCTAGATGAGGAAAATACAGTAATATACGTTCTTTTTATATTTCTATTTTATAACCAAAACTTTAACATTTTGTTGTTCTTCGATAAATTTACACTTCTTCTCTAACTTCAGTGAATTAATGAATAAAATGGATTTTTTATTCTGAATGCACTATTGATAATTTTGAATGAATTAGAAGACAAAATAATAAAAAAATATTCTCCTTGAATTTTAATTAAAATAAAATGAATTATTATAATAATGTAAAATTTGTAAAGACCTTCATTAAAATAAATGATACATTTTACCTAAAATATTCAATAAACTATTAAAAAAATTACTTAAATTAATAACCCTACAAAAAAATTACTTCAATATTTAAAAATTTATTATTTTTGTTCTTAACCAACCTTTCATTTTAAAATACATTTTATACCTAACTGTTACATATACCTCAACCCAAGGAAGCGTATCCCAAAATATCATTGATCACCTCAAAATCCTAAAAATTCCAATATATTTTGTCCTATAATAAGTTTTCCAAAATAAATATAACATTAATCTATAAAATCATTTATATAAAAATAATTACATATTGACTAGTAAATTACATAGCCCAATGATAATAGTTCCACTTTTATCACCCTTTGGTTGTGGGATAAAGCCCCATTGCCCTACTAGATACAGTGAGTTGTCACCCTGCATGTCAGTTGTCATTTTTCTAAAACAATATTAATATATTTCTTATATAATTCTTAAAAATATGATGAAAATCCTCAATATAAAAGTAATCATCAAATTCGTTTTTAACACCTATATTCATACATCCATCTTTATCAAAAATTAGTTCATCATAATTGACTATAATTACCATATGATCAGGAACAAATCAACGATTACCTTTTCCTCAATAATATTTCATTCCATAAATTATCACCATACCATTAAAAAAAATTTCACAGTCATTAGTAAAATTCAATATATTATTCAAAATCCTATAATAAAAACTATTGCTTATCAATCCATAGTTGTTTAATGATCATTATAACCTTCATAACATTGATAAAAATACTTCAAAAACAAGATTATTGAGTTTTATCACCAAAAAACATCAATCATTCTGCTTCAATTTTTTTAATTACATATTCTCATATAAATTAATCAAACGATTTGGGTATTAACTCAGATAATGACCTGGTTTCCCTTATCTATGATATTGAACTATTAGTGGTGGCTCAGATTGAATTTCATTTTTCAGTTTATGATTAACCATAATCATCATTTTTATTCCAAACATACCTAAATTATTCTCTCTTATGAACATAAATCATCTTTAAGTTCAAGTATATTAATTTCCAATATTTATAATTCCACATTTTTAACATGATTAAAAATTAATCTTTACTTATTTATCTTCATTAACACTTCAAATCCTATTAGACATCATAATTATCTTGTTTATTATGTTTAGAAGTTCAACAGTGTTCTAGTTCCTAATCATAATTCAAGATAGAACATTTTAATGGTCATAATATAACTAACATCAATTCCCATTAGGTTAGGCTTCTCGTTAAGAATGTCATTAAATTTATAATCACATTTTGGTTGTTAGAATGAATTCCCTTATTTTCCATCATTTTGAAAAATAATAATAATAAGACAATATGACAATTGATTATAAAAATAATAGGAAACTTATAAATATATTGGTAATAACTTATAAATGATGAGTATATTTTGAATAATAAGTTTCTTGGTTTTAATCTATTTTATAAATGGTTACATTTCTTATTTGGTTTTCAAACATAATAATTTTTTAAAATCCATAATAATGGTTCTTGATGAGATTGTAAATTTCCAAATTTTATTCCCTATGAATATCAAACCACATGTGCATCATCACTCCTTTTGATTCAACATGTGATGATCGATTCAATCATAATTCATTATTTTTAGAGTTATTAGCCATATATAAAACGATACCAGAGATACATCCACTAATAATATCTAGAAAAGGATGTCATTTCTTAACACCCAATTTCCCTATACATCACCAAAATTCTATAATATTTCTTTACACTTAGTTTCATCATTATACATGTCACTCGGGTACCCAATAAATAATTCTAGTCCTAATCCCGAACATAAAAAACCTTAATCTAATATAAACTATAGAGACCCTATACATTTAAACATATTCTTACATGTTTTTTACCATCAACATAGACAAATTACAACCCAAATATAATTATTCCAATTTATTTAGATTAGTGGTTTTATAATATATCAAAGAGACACCAAAATAAAACATATTTATTTTATTCTCTGTAATGATGTCCCAAATAATTTTAATATAATAAAACTATAGAGGTTAAACATGGGAATACAAATAAAAATGGGTGAGATAGAAATCATAGTAAGGGAATAAACATGATAAGTAAGAAAATCAAATATGTCAAATGTATAACCTGATACCATAACAGAGAATACTCTAGGGTAGTAGAATTGAAAAATAATATAATGAACATGGGGTCATAATTTCATGGAAATATAGTAAATGTTGAAGAATTATATAACATGACATAAACATGAGTCCATGATTACTACCTAGACAATATAACATGGTTAAAAATACATGATGGGTTAGTTTTACTCTTGAGTTTCATACATGATGATGCATGAGACTAAATATTTACCCATGGAATTAGAGTTTTATCTATGTTTACCCATCATAACATGTTCATAATTATGTGTGCGACAAAATGGAATGAAATCATAAAGCATAAATATAATAATTAATTATGGAGATTAAACTGGTTGTCTAATCTTGTGTAATATCATAATCAACATAAATTTCATAATGAAGGCATTTGAGAGATAAATATAAGGCATGTATTACCTCATCAATGTAAAGGATAATATTTTATGTATATTTGTGAAAGATATATATAAATAATTTAGAATAAATCCATATCATCAAAGGTTGACATCATTGATGAAAAATTATTTAAAATATTATGTGTTATATTTCTTCATCAAGTTACACATTTCAATTTAAAGGTGATTCTTCCAAATCAAAAAAATTTTGAAATTATTTTAGAATACATTTTCATTAAAATGAATCATGGGATAATATAATTTATTCAATAAATAATTAACTTATCATGAAGGTGAGTAATCGTATATATTTTGTATATATGATTGCTTGGAACACTAACTCTCATATTCCGTGCTAAAAAGTTAATCATTACAATTTTGGCTGGATAATGATAATCATGGAAAACGTTTTTCCATCCCAAACATAAAACATCAAAAGGATATATTTGAAAACATTCATACCCATGGAATTTTTATGCTAGTATTTTTACATAATTAGGAAAAACTCTTACACAAACAATACCCATGTATTCCATTAAGTGTTCCTCCCACTAAACATCACATTAGTTATTTTAAATTAAAAAATAATCATAATCCATATGAAACACCTCTTAAAAAAATCATTTAAAAAAGTCCTCCCATATTGGGGAAAATCAATCATAATTGGGTGATATTAATATCCAAGTATTTTTATGCTTAAGAATAAACAACTAAATGAAATTAGTGAGAATAAGATTAATATAACGATATGATTTCATAAAAAGTGCATGATCATAATATAAGAGAACTTATACCCAAAAAACCATATCAATAAAACTTTGGCAAGTCATAAACATTTAAACATGGAAATATTAATGAGAATCAATAATAAAGAACCATTTTATGTCATTTATGATCATGAAAACATATGAGACACATATATAGGATATATAAGACATTTAGAGAATTTTGACACAATTTAGTGGGATATTAAAGACCCACCCATTTTTGATTTGTCATTGAAGCTGTCATCCTTGGTTAATAACCTAAAAAACTGATCTTGGTATATAAAAAACCACCCCTAAACATAATCAATTCCCAATAACAAGAACATAATAATTAAGAATGGAAGATCATATTTCTTCATAAAACTCATAAAAACACCACAGTTCCTTTCCAAACATGATTTACCAATGGAAAAGAAATGGGTTACCTGACAACATCATTGAATCATGATTATCCCATGGAATATAAATGGATTCCATAATAATCATGCTGATACAATATGTAACTTTGGAAAATAAATGGGATCCCTGAAAATACCATGAAAAATTATAATCCATCTAGAGAAAAATAAGTATGGTATAATTTCACTATATCTCAAGGGTGAATAAGTCACATCAAGTGGTTATTGTGTAGATGAATGGAAATATCATTATATACCATTAAATAACTTTAAGAGAATAAATTTTTTACTTTGATTTACATCAAATGATATTGTTTTATATTGAATATTATTTTTAAAGCTCGCTTGGAACATTTCATGAGGAAAATACCTGTTCCATTTTGAAAACAAATATTTTAATATCTAAAACATTATCAAACACTAAATAAATAATATTCATTTATATTTATCATTGAAATATATAAATTAATATTCAAATTGTTAATTTTTCATGATAATGGGAAAATAAATTCTTGCTGTAAATGCTAAAAATAAACATTCATTACAAAAATTTTTGTAAAGGGAGTTAAAAGTGTCCCATTTAAAAAATTTAAGGAATTATATTTTAATAACATTTAAAAGAAGGTCAACTACCATTTATGATATAATTATGAAATCATTTTTTTTCAGGAGATAATATTTTTAAAAACATATTAAAAAACATGGATATGGAAGATAAAGATTCCCAATCTTAATGAAGATAAATTTTGATATCACTTACAAATGACCTTTTTGATGTTTCATTAATAAATAAGAGATGAAACAGTAATAAATATTGTTAACCAAATTGATAACCATTGGAAAATAATAATATGTGTTTTAAGATAATAAGATCATATTTTATCCTCTAAAGGATCCAAAAAATAGATAATCCCAAAATAAAAGAGATTGTAACATAAATCTATTTACACTTTGGTATCTCTAAAATCATAATTCCCATGAAATAATAACTTAAAATGAAACTTTAAAAGTCATGAATATAATAATATTAATTATATAACCTATTAAAGGGGTATTATGTGCACCTTTTAAAATTAATTAGGTTCATTCTATCAATGTATGTCGCAATGGAATGGAATTTGAGATGAAAAATTCTTACTAATATCATGTCTTTGAATTTAAAATTAATAAATGGATAGATTATGAGTAAAAAATATAATTTTGTAATAAAAATTTTTAAATACATAATTAAATATAGTTACAAATTCATAGATAACTAAATTAGAGAATATCCAATGAAGAAGAGTTATAACCCAATGAAAGGAAATCCAGATAAAAATTTCATTAACCCTTGGTAACATTCATTTGAAATCATCATGGATGAAATATTTCAAATAGAAATTTAAATTAACATGATTTAGGAAGGATAAATTATATCACATATAAAATATATTCTATATAAAGCATATAAAATATATTAGGTGCATAAAATTAAAATATACCTCATTGAAGGGAATCCTAGACGATGTCCCCCAACAATAGTCCAGAATTCAATGTATGTCCTTTTAATACTTTATAATAAATTTATATCAATTTTTTAATTTCATAATAAAATTTCCTTGTTTTAATAACATATACATAAATCAATTAATTAAATTTTTAATAGAATATTTAAATGTATATTAAATTAATTTCAGATGTTAATTTCGTTGTTTAAAAAGGGATTTACTGTGTTGACCATGGTTAAATAGGTCACTATATCAACATCTAATGAATAATAATCATGACATAATTATCATTTTCATTCATAATGTATTCTGTTAAAATTAATCATGAAATATGTTATTGAAAAAAGTAACACATTACAATCTAGTGGATGAATGGTAGAATATACACATGAGTAACATTTCAATTTTTCAATGATCATTATGGAAACAGGTATGTATGATTTATCTTTAAAAAATGATAATAATATGAAAAATAAAATATTATTTTATTAAATATAAATATATTAAATTTATTTGATTAGTTATTAATAAAATAAACTCATCAGTTCGTGGAGCTGGTCATCCACATGTATGAAAAACAATGCTATCATTATTTAATGAGTGGAATGGAAAGAATGAAAATTATTTTTTAACTTTTCAGAATGATGAAAATTTCATGAATATCAAATTATGTCATATTTTTATCAAATATAATCATTAAAATTATCTTTATTACATACCATGTAAATTTTTAGTGAAAAAATAACATTTATTCGCGATGTGGTACTCTTCTGTACATGCGAGTGATGTTATCATATCTCATATAGAATGGATTGTAAAAATTTATATGTGATATTACAAAAATATGAGTAAACAAATGTTACAAATTTAATATATATATTTTAAATCCATTTATATAACAATTTGTTAGTGGAGATGATGAAAAATAAATCACATTAGTTCCAGAGGTGGTACTCCACTGTACACATAAATGATGCTTTTGTTACGCATTTGATGGAATATGAGATGGATTTAAGTTATTAAATTATAATAATAACGTATCAGTATATATTATCTATTAGTGTTATTATTTCATCATAATTAAATAATATTTTAAGGATATGGAAGAATAAATGAAATAAAAAAGGCTCAGTTATCAATGATACATCTTCTTATGAAAATCTCATAAGGTTATCACCAAAAGCATTTAAAGGATAGATTTACAAACAAAAAAGTACAATAGAATTTTCGAATGATGTAATGAATTTATTTTTGTATTTATTTTCCATACCAATACAGTTTTAATTTATGTTAGGCCTCGACCCCAATTACCCAGAGTAGGTTCATTATTACATAACATTGTCATGATCACAAGAAAGATCAAATCTTGAATGATCTATGAGTTTAGTAGCCTCCAAAACACTAGATATATTCATAAGTCTTACATTACATCATGAAAATGAAAACTACAACCACATAGACTCCATAGTCCACACTCATATCCCCACATACTATTCTTGTAGGTCATTTATAAATTACATCTTCACATCCTGCGAAAAATAAAACATTGAAAGGGCTGAGCTCAGATGCTCATTAAGGTTAACATCATAGCGGAAACATTCATAAATAAACATAAACATTTAAGGAAATGTATAACTAAAACAACAGCCTTATAAACTTTTACTTCAGCATAATATGGCATATATAAAATGAAATAATTCCATTTACTTATTTTCATGGATATTACACTAGTCGAATAATCACATGCAATATCAATAACCACTTTCATAATGACAGAATGCATAATGCCAGACTATCATAACCATGTAGCAAAGGTCTCGTTCCATGACTACAAATAAGATTTTGTCAAGGCCTCATGCCAAGACACTAGTTTTTCTCATGATACCTACCGATGCATCTAGGAGCTATAGCAGGCTCCACTAGTCACTTGTTATGTCTAATGCATTCCTCATATGAATAGGATTAAACAATACATAAACATTCGTATAAAAACTAGGATACAAAATGTCAATACTTTCTCCATAAACCATGAATAGTATAAAAATAACACATCCACAGTCATTAATATCACAAAACCTTCAATACAATATGGATGTTTTGAATCATATTAAATCAAATTCAAATAAACTAAAAATCCATCAAAGGATGTTGACACAGATGAAAATAAAAATTATTTGGGGGAAATATCTCTTTTTTGAAATCATTTAAATGTCACATAATTATACAGAAAACCTTTATATTGAAAATATTATTATAAGATTGTAATAGATGCTTCAAAGGTTTGAAATAGAAGAGAATAACCTCACCCACCATATAAGTTAAAAAAATTAATTTTAGCTTAATTCTGTCGAAAAGGTTAAAAAGGACCTTGTTTGGAAAACGACGTAAATATTCCTTTATAAACATCTTATAAAAAGTAAATAAATGGTATAAATGACTTTAAACCATATTCTTTAAAATAGTAAGAATGTTTTTAAATACATTTTTTAGAAACATGGATGTGGATGATAATGAGGTCATAGTAGATAATTACGTATAAACAACCTCGGATAATGAAGAGATTGTGAAATAAACCCTTACCAATTTGGTAACTTACGAAACATACACCCCATGAATGAGTTATAATACAATTAATATATATATACACATAAATTAATGTTTATTCTATAAATAATATAATTATGGGCAGTACATACACCACCCAAAAGGTAATAGTGGCAATATGGCATGAATCTCACGGGGATAAGGAATGAGATGAAAACCCCTTACCTTGTAATTTTCCTTTGTTGAGGGTTGGTTAACCTCTTGTATAATGGTGAAATAATTGTTAATAAATTATAAAAGAATCATATACATTAATATGATATCATATAGGATCTTTTAATATTGCTTTGATGATAATATCTTAGTGTTATCGTTGTTTCGGGTGTAAACGTACTCGTTTTATTTTATATGTTTTGTTACATAAGCAACGTTTTTTATGGATAGGTTGTATCTTATTTATATACATAATGATATCAAGCCCTTAAATATTATTTTTAATCATCCAATAAAATTTATTCCGGAATGGATACGATGGGGAATGAATCTAATCGCGTTCGTGGAGACGGTAATCCGTACGTACGCACGAGTGAAAATAACATTCTTTTGATATTATAATAATATATAATTGGATGGTATATCATATAGGAATAATTATTATCATGTTATATTTATTATTTAAATGAAGTATACATCATTATTATACCCATCTAAATAATAATATATTGAATAACCACTACACCATAACGTGGGGACGGTAGGCCGTACGTACGCACGTATAGTGACATGACATTCAAGGGATGGATTGAATAATGATTTTGTTGTTACATAATTATAATAATATAACAGTATATAAGAAATACTGGAGTTATTATTTTAGAATGGAAATTACAAGGAAAGAAGAAGTTGAAGAATAAAGGAACTTCAAAGAGGGTAGTGAAGACGTTACCTCTTCTTTGGGTTCTTCCTTTTGATTCAATCAAAAGGGATCCTTAGGTTGGCTTTGTGATCAAACTAAGGCCACTAAGATGAAGTGAGGGAATTTTTGAGGATATATGGGCAGAGTTTGGCTGACCCAAAAGGCTTTGAAGGTGTGAATTAATGAGAAGTGAGAGTGCCCATTTATAAGAGGGGTGAGGGGCTCTTTAGAAAAAACATAAACTAAAATTTTATAATAAAATAATTTTCGGTTTATAATGCATAAAAAGTAGATTATTCAAAGACTAAGGAGGGGATGGGTCAAACACTTTTCAACCAATATATTTTAGACAGTTTTGGGTCATTATATTAACCATATCTTTTAGTTTTAACTCATAGTTAATTAGTTTCACACTTACCATGTCACTTTGTATTTTTATATTATATAGTTAATAAACATACTATATAT
The DNA here is from genome assembly GCA_963277665.1 of Viscum album. Classification (NCBI taxonomy): domain Eukaryota; kingdom Viridiplantae; phylum Streptophyta; class Magnoliopsida; order Santalales; family Viscaceae; genus Viscum; species Viscum album. The sequence goes on from OY728138.1 coordinate 1,411,938,688, forward strand.
CTCCAAGAGACCCTCAAGTGGTCCATTAATGATACAAAAATAATTATGTAAGTCCTATGGCCAAAAATTAGATTTTTAGGAATAGAATATAAATTAATAATATAATATTTTTTTAAAAAAATCATTTATGTCAATTTTGACACTACTCAAAAATTGATTTTTGTTAAATTCATAAAAACTTTATTAATTCGAAAAAAATTCATTAATTCAATCTAAATATTTCATATTAACCAATAAAATTCGTTTATGTCTTCAAAACGTTCAGATAATATTTATTTTAACATTTATAATACCAATTATTTTATTCTTTCATTAATAAGGAAAATATTGCATCATTATTGTGTTATATATATATTTTACTTTTTCTATGTCTAAAAATTATAAATAAAATACCATTATGTAGGAAATATTTTTATATATCTAATTTATATTTATAATCTAAAATATAAACTAAATAATTCTATGTAAAAATTGTTTTTCTAAAAGATATAAGCTTGTGTCATTTTTGTATTTACTTTAACTGAATTAATATAAAGTGTCCCTATCACATACAAGTAGCTCCATGGGGTCCCAAAATCGACCCAAATATTGTAACATCCCATGCATGTAATGAATAATAGATATTTTTATCTATGTCTATTAATGATTAAGATAGTGTTTTAGAGGCTTAAAATGAAAATAAATACAATCTTATGCATGGAATACACTAATATTCTTAAAAGATTGTTTTACTGCCTTTTGATTGAAACTCATTTTTAAATCAAACTTTTGACAATTTTATAATATATATTTTATAAAATAAACATATTCATTATGATTGGTACATTGAAAATTACATTGGATAAATTTTTGGTATTTTTCTAACAATGTTCATTTTTTAATGAATAGTGAAAAATACTCCATTTTACATCAAAACTACTTTTTCATTTAATTTAATTATATGGTTACATTCTCCTTTTAATTTGTCTTAAAGTTTAATCTGAATATATTTTTACCATTTAATCCAATGGAGGTCATTATGATTAATTTCACTTTGGAATTGGTCATAAACTAATGCCAAACTTTTCATAGATATTGTTTCAAAAAACCTGCTATTTGTTTTGACAACGGGAATTATTTTTAAATCAATTATTTCAATTTATGTGTTTGGAATTTGGTAAAATTTATTACATATTTGGAATCAGAATTTCCAAATTATGTAATTAAAACTCTTTTATTTTTAGACATTATGAATAGTAATGATGGTAATTATCTTTAATTATCATGATTAATGAGTACTCAGGTAGTTAAAGATAATTAAATGATATCATTATAATACAAAAAGACCACAACATGTGTCCTAAGGCTACTGGTTGTCTCATTTCCGACCATGGGATGCCTTGTTCCAAACATGGGGGGCCCATGTCATCACTTTAGTGAGAAAGTGACTTTTTTATCTTTTTATTTTTAAAGAATGTTAAATGTGACAAAGAATGTATCACCTAAGTAAAATATTTTTAATTTTGTAAAAATAAATGATCCTTTGGACTATAAATAGTCATTTGAAAGATAAAAATATTTTCTACATCATAGTATTTTGTTTTATAATTTTTGGACTTAAATAAATTAAATTATATATGTCATCATGATGATGCAGCAATTACCTCATTAATAAAGGATTTAAATAAAATGAAATGATAATGTAAAATCTATGACAAACACATGTCCAAAACCTATTGTATGGGTGGATTTCGAACCCTTATCACCATAACCTAGAATTATATCAATGTGGGACCTTTTGAATCTGAATCTCATTTTAAAATAAAGTAACATTTCTTTACATTCCAAGAGTGCCCCTCCTCTCCTCTTATAAAAGGCCCCCACCTCTACCTCCATACCCACACTTCCAAAGCCATTGGCTCAGATAACCCCTACCCATTTTGTCTCTTCACATCCATCTCTTACTCCTTGAAGCCTCACTTTGGGCAGAAGGCTTCCCAAGGATGCCTTTGAGCTCAAACCAAAGGCAGTTACCCGATTTTAAGGTAATGTCTTCACTTGAGTCCTTTTGTTTTATTTTGCTTCTCCAACCCCCAAAACTCTTTTTATTAATTTATTTTGTAACAACTCCAGTATATTAAATATACTAGTATTTTCTTATAATAAGGATTCGAGCTACTCTTACACACACCAACATCTAATGGTTAAAGAACATACTGTTTCCGTGGATGGCGAATTTCTGCCTCCCGAAACGATGATTGTTCAACATTATTTTAACACCTTCAAAGGTGGCCATTAAGATGAAAATATATTTATATATGATATATATTATGTTTATGTTTTCCTTAAGCTTCTGTATTTTTCATTTTGGGCATACCTTTATTGTTTCCATTATGGGTAAACACGATATCTTCATTTAAGGAAGTGCGGACTACCGCCCCCTCAAATTGATTTGATTCGTTAAATACCATATGTGGGACGTATAAAGGATGGTGTTATGATATTATATATCATTTTACTCTGGAATTATAATATACCTTTAGATCATTATGATTCCATTCTATAAAATACGAAATAGAAATGAAAGTAGCGTTCATGCGTACGTACGACTTACTGTCTCCATGAACGGTGCATTTCAGTTCTTACCTCTAAATGATTATGTAATATTATAAATTCATGTATATACTGGATATATATGATATATAAATCATGATTATAATTATTGAGATAATGGATACATGAACAACTTGTAATTATAAAGGGTTTATTTTTGACTCAAGTACCAATGATTGTTAAAACGACTGTTATTAACTTAAATAATTACATAATGTTCATGACATGTAAATAAGTGATATAAAAGGAATAATGAACGTGAAAAAGGTTCTTAAACAAGTATAAATTAACTCAAGTTTATTATTCAGGAGATTAAAGAACGACCGAGTCAAGTCGGACCCAAGGTATGGGACTTCGTCTCAATCTCCTTTCATTGAGGCATATTTTGTTTTATACACAACCTTATTTTATACGGTGTATAAACCCCTTTGAATATTATGTTTATTCAAAAGAAATATTTTTTATATGAAGCATTTACTAAACGACAAAAGGGAGTGTTTTTTTTGTTGTATGTATGCGGCAACAACGACTTCTCCGTCGTCGTGACCATTATTTGAGTTTCGGCTTCCTCTACAAGCCATACCTTTTTTTTAAAGAAAAATTAATGCCATGTTTTACTTTTCTTTTATTTTGGTATTGAAAATGGTTTTCATAATGTTTTTATATCAATGTTTTTTATTGATATCTTGTGATTGGAAGGTAGAAATGTTATGTTTTTTTATGCATGTTTTATGTGATATGATTATGTTGAGGTTCTTGGGCATTATTATGAAGACGGGTGGTTCCGTGATAAACTAAGGGCGGGTGAGCCCGATATAGCTCTCCAATGCATTGTGTAACTCAAAGGAGTGAAACGTTAAGGTTTCTCCGAAGAGATTTAGGGAATATACTGTATTAGGTATTCCAAACGTAACCAAGAGGGTCACTCCCTACGTAAGAATGTTATGAATGCCTCAAGATACCTTTATGTCTTATGATTTCTATGATTTATTCATGATTTGATGAGGTATGTTAAAGTGCTTATGTTTTATGGGTAATGTATGAATTCATTCTTATGTATATATGAACTCATGTTTCCTTTCCATATTTTTATAACCCATACTGAGCTTTTTATGATCATCCCAAGTTTTTGAAATTTTTTTCATTGGTCAAGGGAAAGATACATGATATGATGATAATGTTGAGGAAGTGTCAAGAAAGAATCCATGTTTTATTTTAAATATGTTTCCATTGATGGAAAAAAGAATAATATCTTTATGTAACCACTTTGTTTATATGTGGAATGTAATTCAGGTTTTATAATCTAATTCTCTAAAACTCTAAACCTGAAAAGATCCTCAATGTGTAATCTTGTAATAACTCAAGATTAAGTAATGTTTAAGGATGGGGCCTTATAGTTGGTATCCAAGGTCGGTTTAGATAAATTTAGGAGTTAGAATTCTATTAAATGATTATCCAAAAAAATTATGGTCAAATTGAAGTGATATAGTATTTGAAGATTCACATGTTGCTTCATCTAAGACATGTTTGTTCAGAATGGTTATCCGCAGAGCAAACAGGGAAGCAGTGCTAGGAAGGCATGCAGAAGGAAATAACCTTCCGAATCAGCATCCTGAGATGGTTGGAATTGAAACTGAACTGTTTGTTGCAGTAATGGCACATTTGACTCAAGAGATAAATGGCGGTGGTATCCACACACGAGATCAGCTAGATCAACCGTAGAGGAACATGTCAGTGGTGGAACATTTCATGAGGCAACATCCCCCATCATTAAGAGGATAATATGACCATGTGCTAACTGAAGGGTGTATTAAAGCACTGGAGAAGATTTTCGATGTCATGGGGTGTTCAGACAATCAAAAGGTTAGTCTTTCTATTTACCAGTTGGAGGGTGAAGCAGATCAGTGGTGGTCGATGGTTAAAAATATCAGGGACGCTGATGAGATTGATGCTCTCGATTGGGATGAATTCAAAGGTATGATTCATGAAAAGTATTTTCCTAAGGCTGTTCGACTTAGGATGGAAAAACAATTCTTGGAATTTAGGCAAGAGGAAGACTCAGTGGCTGCCTATGAAGAAAGGTTCACTCGATTGGCAAGGTATGCCCCAAAAATTATCTGAGACCTTGATAGTAAAATAAATCATTTTTACTCAGGATTAAATCCAAAATATCGAAGGGAATTAGCTTCTCATGAGTTTAAATGTTATGAAAAGCTTTTTCGATGTGCTGAGAAGGTGGAAATGGAGTTTTCCAATGATCAAGTGTTCTATAACAACCAGCAGAAGAAGAGACCAAGGTGGCAGGATAAAGGGAAGAATTCTTCAAAAAAGTCTGATGGAAAGAAATCTAAGTTTCTCGTTTGAGATAAATGTGGCCAAAGGCATACTGGGGAATGTCTTCTGAATTCTGGAAAGTGCTACCGATGTGGTAAGATGGGACATAAGGCTCGTGATTTCACTGAAAAAGATCAAGGTGAAGGTAAGATCAAATTTGATTTATAGTTAGTGAAATGTCTTAAGTGCAATGTGATGGGTCACTATGCAAACTAGTGTCCGACAAAGTGCTTGAGTGATGGGAAGCAGTTTGGCTACAAGAAGAAAGGGGTGGTGAAATCCTTTGCAACTACTTCAGTAGATGTCGGGCCATCAAATGAAGTTGTATCAGGTACTTTGTTTGTTTTTTCAGATTATGCCAGTGTGTTGTTTGATTCGGGGTCTACACATTCTTTCATCTCTGAAACATTATCAAGTAAAATGGGAATACCATCTCAAGAAATGACTCCTGAACTTTTGGTAAAAACACCTAGGAGAAATGTTGAGGTAAAAAGAATTTATAAGAATCTTCCTATCCTTATCTGTGGAAAGAACCTACTTGCAATCCTTATTGTTCTACCTCTAGTAGAGTTTGATGTTATCCTGGGTATGGATTGGCTCTCTATTTACCATTCTAAGATTGACTGTAGAGCTAATGAAGTTTCTTTTCAGAAATACTTTCAGTTTGTGTACATGAATGAACCCTTACTATTGATAACTTATCAAGAGGCCAAGAAACTTGTAAAAGATAGAAATGGATGTTACCTTGCACACATCATTGAAAATAAAGGAACTATTTAGATTAATGATGTGACAGTGGTAAATGAGTATCCTGATGTTTTTCCTGATAAGTTTCCTAGAATAATACCAGATCGGGAAGTTGAGTTTACTGTTGACTTAGTTCCTGACGCTAAGCCAATTTCAAAACCCCATTATCGAATGGCTCAAATTGAACTTTTAGAGTTGAAGGAGAAATTGCAAGATTTATTAGAGAAAGGGTTCATTTGACCTAGCACATCACCATGGGGGGCTCCTGTTTTATTTGTTAAAAAGAACGATGGTTCAATGAGACTATGCATTGATTATAGAACTTTGAATAACATCACTATTAAGAACAAATATCCTTTGCCTCATATCGATGATTTTTTTGATCAGCTCCAGGGAGCTCAGTATTTTTCAAAGATTGACTTGAGATCAGGGTACAATCAGGTGAAGGTAAATGAAGCTGATTTTCCAAAGACCACGTTCCGTACAAGATATGGCCATTATGAATTTGTAGTAATGCCTCTTGGGCTAACCAATGCACCTGCTGTATTCATGGAAATTGTGAATATAATTTTCCATGAGTTCTTGTATAAGTTTGTGGTGGTTTTCATTGATGATATTTTGGTGTTTTCTAAAATTAAAGAAGATCATGAAAGACATTTAAGGGTTATTTTGCAAACCTTAAAAGAAATGAAACTGTATGGAAAATTCAGAAAGTGTGAGTTTTGGTTGCAACAAATTTCTTTCTTTGGTCACATTGTTCCTAAAGATGGGATAACTGTTGATCCTGCAAAAACAAAAGTTATGGAAGACTGGCCAAGACCCACAAATGTAACTGAGATTCGTAGCTTCCTTGGTTTTTCAGGATATTACCGAAGGTTTGTTAGAAATTTTTCATGGTTATCTAGTCCAATGACTAAGATAACTCGGAAGGGTGTTATGTTTATCTAGAAAAAAGAATGTGATGATTGTTTTCAAGAATTGAAAAGAAGATTGGTGAATGCTCCAGTTTTGGCACTACCTTCCAGGAATGGTGAGTTTGTAATATATAGTGATGCTTCATTGAAAGGACCTGGTTGCATCCTAATGCAGAATGATCAGGTAATTGCTTATGCTTCACGACAGTTGAAAACTCAGGAGGTAAATTACCCTACACATGATTCGGAATTAGCTGCTGTTGTTTTCGCTTTAAAAATTTGGAGGCATCATTTGTATGGAGTAAAGTGTGAAATATATACCGATCAAAAAATTTTAAAGTATATATTTACTCAGAAAGAATTGAACATGAGACAGAGGAGATGGCCGGAATTAATCTAGGATTATGATTGTACAATTCATTACCATCCGTGAAAAGAAAATAAAGTGGTCGATGCTTTGAGTCGAAAAAGTAATTATTCATTAACAATGTTGCATTTGGAATGTGATCCTTTGTTTATGGATTTAATGAACTTTGGCATAGAAGTTGTTGGTTCAGGAAGTTATTTTTTTTTGTGTCAGGTATCAGTGTGATCATCTCTATCAGACAAAATCAAGCAAGCACAGAAGAAAGATAGTGAGTTGCAGAAAAAGGTAGAGCTGGTTCAGAACGGTAAGTTTCCTGAATTCAACATTGATAATGATTTTGTTATGATTTTGGGAAGAAATTGTGTGTGACTTGTGATTCATAGTTAAATAGAGAGTTGTTATGTGAATCTCATAGTTCTCCGTTTTCAATTCATCCTGGAAATACTAAGATGTACAGAGATCTGCGGGAGTATTACTGGTGGGATGGAATGAAAAGAGATATTGCTGATTTTACTATGAAGTGTTTGACATGACAACAGGTTAAAGCAGAGCGGCAGTTACCGAAAGGGATGCTTCAGCCTTTACCAGTGCCAGAGTAGAAATGAGAGAATATATCCATGGACTTTGTTGTGGGATTACCGAAGACATCTCGAGGTAATAATGCAATCTGGGTTATTGTTGATCTGTTGACTAAATCTTCTCATTTCCTTGCTATACGAGATATTTTTTTCCCTAGATCAACTTTCCCGTTTGTATCATAATGAGATAGTTAGGTTACATGGTGTTCCTCTCTCTAATGTATCTGACCGTGATCCCAGGTTCACTTCTAACTTTTGGAAAGGCCTTCAGAAGTCGTTGGGTACTGAATTAAATTTTAGTACAGCATTTCATCCTCAATTAGATGGGCAGTCAGAATGAACAATTAAGACCTTGGAGGATATGCTACGAGCTTTTTCAATGGATTATCAGGGAATTTGGGACCAACATCTTTCTTTAGTTGATTTTTCATATAATAACAGTTTTCATTCCAGTATACAGATGGCACAATTTGAGGCGTTATATGGGAAGCGGTTTCGAACTCCAGATTTCTGGGATGAAGTGGGTGAAAGGAAGTTGATGGGACCAGAATTGGTAGAAGAGATGGACAAAAAAGTTCATCTGATTCAAAAACACATGAGAATAGCTCAGAGTAGGCAGAAGAGTTATGCAGACAACAGGAGGAAGGATCTAACTTTTGAGGTAGGTGATCATGTTTTTCACAAAGTCTCACCATGGAAAAGTGTGATGAGATTTGGTAAGAAAGGAAAGCTAAGTCCAAGGTTCATTGGACCATATGAAATTATGGAGATAGTTGGATCAGTTGCATACAGGGTGGCTTTACCTGCGATTTTATCTTAGGTACACAATGTTTTTCATGTTTCGATGTTGAGAAAGTATATGCCAGATCCATATCATATTTTGAGTCCATAGGTAGTTCAGCTGGAAGAGAACATATCATATGAGGATCAACCGGTCCAGATTATTGACCACAGGGAGTAAGTGTTATGGAATAAGGGGATTAATCAGGTAATGTTTTTGTGGAAAAACCACAAGATGGAAGAGGTAACATGGGAATCTGAAAATGCAAATAGGTAAAATCCCATGTAAGTAATGAAAAATAGATATTTTTATCTATGTCTATTAATGATTAAGATAGTGTTTTAGAGCTTAAAATGAAAATAAATACAATCTTATGCATGGAATACACTAATATTCTTAAAAGATTGTTTTATTGCCTTTTGATGGAAAACCCTTTTTAAATCATACTTTTGAAAATTTTATAATCTATATTTGTCAAAATAAACATATTCATTATGATTGGGACATTGAAATTTACATTGGATAAATTTTTGGTATTCTTCTGACAATGTTCATTTTTTAATGAATAGTGAAAAAATACTGCATTTTACATCAAACCTGTGTTTTCATTTAATTTAATTATATGGTTAGATTATACTTTTAATTGGTCTTAAAGTGTAATCCGAATATATTTTTACCATTTAATCCATTGGTGGTCATTAGGATTAATTTTACTTTGGAATTGGTCATAAACTAATGCCAAACTTTTCATAGATATTGTTTCAAAAAAACCCGCTATTTGTTTTGACAACGAGAATTATTTTTAAATCAATTATTGCAATTTATGTGTTTGGAATTTGGTGAAATGGATTAAATATTTGGAATCAGAAGTTCCAAATTATGTAATTAAGACTCTTTTATTTTTGGACATTATGAATAGTAACGATGGTAATTATCTTTAATTATCTTGATTAATGAGTAATCTGGTAGTTAAAGATAATAAAATGATATCATAATAACAAAAAGACCACAACATGTGTCCTAAGGCTACGGGTTGTCTCATGGCCGACCATGGGATTCCTTGTGCCAAACTTGGGGGCCCCATGGAATCACGTTTGTGAAAAGTGACTTTTTATCTTTTTATTTTTAAAGAATGTTAAATTTGACAAAGAATGTATCACCTAAGTAAAATATTTTTAATTTTGTCTTCATAAATGATATTTTGGACTATAAATAGTCATTGGAAAGATAAAAATATTTCCTACATCATAGTATTTGTTTTATAATTTTTAGACCTTAAATAAATTAAATTATTTATGACATCATGATGATGCAGGGATTACCTCATTAATAAAGGATTTAAATAAAATGAAATGATAATGTAAAATCTATGACCCACACATGTCCAAAACCTATTGGATGGGTGTATTTCGAACCCTTATCACCTTACCCTATAATTTTATCAATGTGGGACCTTTTGAATCCGAATCCCATTTTAAAATAAAGTAACATTTCTTTACTTTCCAAGAGTGCCCCTCCTCTCCTCTCATAAAAGGCCCCCACCTCTACCTCCTTAACCACACTTCCAAAGTCTTTGGTTCGGCCAAAACATGTCTATTTTGTCTCTCAACATACCTCTATTTCTACTTCAAGCCTCACTTTGGGCAGAAGTCTTCCCAAGGAAGCCTTTGAGCTCAAACCAAAGGGAGTTACCCGATTTTAAGGTAATGTCTTCACTTCAGTCCTTTTTTTTATTTTTCTTTACAACCCCCTAAACTCTTTTTATTAATTTCTTTTGTAACCACTCCAGTATATCCAATATACTAGGATGTTGTTATAAGAATGATTCGAGCTACACATACACACACCTACATCTAATGGTTAAAGACCATACTGTTTCTGTGGATGGCGAATTTCTGCCTCCTGAAACGATGATTGTTCAACATTCTTTTAACACCTTAAAAGGTGTCCATTAAGAAGACACTATATTTATATATGATATATAATAAGTTTATGTTTTCCTTACGCTTCTGTATTATTCATTTTGGGCACACCTTTATGGTTTCCATTATTGGTAAACACGATATCTTCATTTAAGGAAGTGCAGACTACCGCCCCCTCAAAATGATTTGATTCGTTAGATACCATATGTGGGACGTATAAAGGATGGAGTTATGATATTATATATGATATTACACTGGAATTATAATATACCTTTATATCATTATGATTCCATTCTATAAAATACGAAATATAAATGAAAGTAGTGTTTATGCGTACGTACGGCTTACCGTCTCCATGAACGGTGCATTTCATTTCTTACCTCTAAATGATTATGTAATATTATAAATGCATGTATATACTGTATATATATGATATATACATCATTATTATAATTCTGGATATAATGGTTACATGAACAACTTGTAATTATAAAGGGTTTATTTTTGACTCAAGTACCAGTGATCGTTAAAACGACCGTTATTAACTTAAATAATTACATAGTGTTCATGACATGGAAATAAGTGATATAAAAGGAATAATAAACTTGAAAAAGGTTCTTAAACAAGTATAAATTAACTCAATTTTATTATTTAGGAGATTAAAGAATTACCGAGTCAAGTCGGACCCGAGGTATAGGACTTCGTCTCAATCTCCTTTCATTGATGCATATTTTATTTTATACACAACCTTATTTTATACGGTGTATAAACCCATTTTACTTTTACGTTTATTCAAAAGGAATATTTTTTATATGAAGCGTTTAATAAACGACAAAAGGGAATGTTTTTTTTGTCATACGTATGCGGCGACAACGACTTCTCCGCCGTTGTGACCATTATTTGAGTTTCGGCATCCTCTACAAGCGATACCTTTTTTTAAAAGAAAACTAAATACCATGTTTTACTTTTTTTTATTTTGTTAATTAAAATGGTTTTCATAATGTTTTTATATCAATGTTTTGTATTGATATCTTGTGATTGGAAGTTGGAAATGTTATGTTTCAATTATGCATGTTTTATGTGATATGATTATGTTGATGTTCATGGGCATTATTATGAAGACAGGTGGTTCAGTGATAAACTATGGGTGGGTGAGCCCGATATAGCTCTCCAATGCATTGGTTAACACGAAGGAGTGAAACGTTAAGGTTTCTCTGAAGAGATTTAGAGAATATACTGTGTTGGGTATTCCAAACATAACCAAGAGGGTTACTCCCTACATATGAATGTTATGAATGCCTCTAGTTACCTTTATGTCTTATGGTTTCTATGATTTATTCATGATTTGATGACGTATGTTAAAGTGCTTATGTTTTATGGGTAAAGTATGATTTCATTATTATGTATATATGAACTCATGTTTCCTTTCCATATTTTTATAACCCATACTGAGCTTTTTATGCTCATCCCATGTTTTTGAAATGTTTTTCACAGGTCAAGGGAAAGGTACATGATATAATGATAGTGTTGAGGAAGTGTCAAGAAAGAATCCATGTTTTATTTTAAATATGTTTCCATTGATGAAAAAAAGAATACTATCTTTATGTAACCACTTTGTTTATATGTGGAATGTAATGCAAGTTTTATGATCTAATTTTATAAAACTCTAAACCTAAAAAGATCCTCAATGTGTAATCTTGTAATAACTCAAGATTAAGTAATGTTTAAGGATGGGGCCTTATAAATATGCCCATGGTCGGAAATGTTTCCACCAATAATGTTAGGAGACGTTTTAGGGTAATTTATTTTTATTATAATATTATTTTTTACCCTTATTTACTGGATTTACCTTTTAACCATGGTAAATAAAATATTTACTGAAGTAATTATTTAAAATGTCTAAAAATAAAAGTTACCTATTTACACAATTTGTAAATCCTGATTCCAAATATGAAATTCATTTTTCCAAATTAAAAACACATTAGTTGCAGAAATTAATTTAAAATTAATTCCTACTGTCAAAACAAAAAGCGTGTTTTTAAGATATAATAACTATCAGAAGATTGACACTTGTTTATGTCCGGTTTAATTGTGAAATAATGACCAATGAAAAAAATTGTATGAAATGGTAAAAACATATTCTAAATATAGTTTAAAACCACTCAAATTCATAATTTATCACTCTTAATTATTTTGATTAAAAAAGTTGTTTTTAATTAAAACTTAGTAATTATCATTATTCATCAAAATATAAATGTTATTCCAAAAGTACCAAAATATCACCCTAGGATAAATTCGATACTCCGAATCCTAAATTTAAGTCCATTTTGAGAGATAAAATTTATAAAATTTCAAAAAGTAGGTATTACTCTTAATAACGGCTAGTTCGAATGGTTGTGGTGTGTGTTAGAACTCGAAGTTGAGTACAACACACGCTACTGTATTATTCAAAGAGAAGCGTACAACGGAAGCTTGGGGTGATACATTCTCCCCTCCTTCAAATAATTCCGTTCTCAAAATTTCTTATAATATTCCTGCATAAAAAGACTCGGGTTATTCTTCATCATATGTTCCTCGGGTTCCCACGTTACCTCTTCCATCGTATTGTTCCTCCATAGATCTTTTACCAGACGAGTCATATAGTTTCTCATAACTTGTTCTCTTGTGTCAAGAATCCTGATGGGCTCTTTGCAACAAGATAGATCGGGTTCTTGTTCTAATTCCTCATAGATGAGTACATGGGTTGGGGCATGCATGTATTTTCTCCACAGTGATACGTGGAACACATCGTGATCTTTGGAGAGACTTGGTGATATTGCCAAATGGTAGGCCACAACCCCATTTCATTATAGAATTTCAAAGGGTACGATGTACCTGTGACTCATTTTACCCTTCTTACTAAAACGTATAACTCCCTTCCATGGAGATATATTCAATAAAACATGATCTCCAACCTGAAATTTCAAATCCTTCCTTCGGTTGTCACCATAGCTCTTCTGCCTACTTTGAGCTGCTTTGATGTGTTTTTGGATTACCTTCACCATTTCTATCGTTTCCTCCACCAGTTTTTGGCCTACAAGTTTTCTTTCTCTAATTTCATCATAGTAGGTTGGTGTGTGACATCTCTTTCCATATAACGCTTCATATGGTGCCATATGAATACTTGAATGGAATCTATTATTATAGGAAAATTCTATTAGTGGTGAATATTGATCCCACATACCCTGAATGTCATGTGAGAATGATCTCAACATGTCCTCTAAGGTTTGAATAGTTCATTTTGATTGTCCATTTGTTTGAGGGTGGTAAGCAGTGCTAAAACGAAGTTCAGTATCCAAGGCCATCTGATGACCTTTCCAGAATCATGATGTAAAACAGGTATCATGATCGGAGACAATCGATAGGGGTACTCCATGAAGTCTCACAACTTCATTAATATATAGTATTGCTAGGCGTTCAAGTGGTAAATCCTAGCTTATAGCATGAAAATATGCTGACCTGGTAAGTCGATCAACAATGACCCATATTGCATCATTCCTTCTAAGATTCTTTGGTAGTCCCAAGACAAATTCCATCATGATATTATCCCATTTCCACTTAGGTCTGGGAAGAGGTTGTAATACTCCACCAGGCTGTTGCATTCCAGATTTCTCTTATTGACAAACCATACATCATGACACAACATCAACAATCTCCCTCTTCATGTTGTCCCACCAAAAATGTTCCTTCAAATGTCTATAAATTTTGGTGCTCCCAGGGTGTATAGAGAAATTGGAACTATGTCCATCATCGAACAATTCCCTTTTTAAATCAGATATACCAGGAACACAAAGTCTCCTCCAAAATTTCAAAATTACATCTTCATACAAAAAGACACTCAATATCACATCATTCACTGCTTTAATCATCTTTTCAAACTCTTCATCATCGGCCTGAGAACTCATTATCCTTTATAGTAAAGATGGTTTGGCAACCATTTGAATTTTTTTTATGTTTCACCTTCCATGGTGATTCCCATATCTGTCTTTACTAGATCCATGAAAATATGATCCCTTTCCACTCTCATCATTTTCAAAACTCCGTGATCTTTTCAACTCAAAGCATTTGAAACTTTATTTTCCTTCCCCGAGTGGTACTGTATCATGCAATCATAATCCAAGAGTAGTTCAAGCCATCGCCTTTGCCTCATGTTGAGTTCTTTTTATGAGAAAATATACTTCAAACTCTTGTGATCGGTATATATCTCACATTTTTCACCATATAGATAATGTATCCATATATTCAAGGCAAATATTATAGAAGATAACTCGAGATCATGGGTAGGATAGTTTTGCTCATGAATTTTTATCTGTCGTGATGCATACCCTATAATTCTGCATAAGGACACAACCAAGTCATTTCAGCGATGCATCACTATAAATAATGAACCCATCATTCCCCGATGGTAGAGTCAATATAGGAGCATTGAATAATCTTCTCATCAGTTCTTCAAAAAATACTTCACACTCTTATGTCCAAACAAATTTAACCCCTTTGCGTGTGATCTTCATTAATGGGTTAGCCAATCTGGCAAAATTCTGGACGAAACGACTATAATAACCTGCTAAACCAATAACATTACGTACCTATGTTATACTCGTCGGTGTTGGCCATTCTTTGATTGCCATTCTCATAGAAGGATCAATAGAGATTCTATATTTGGAGATAATATGGCCAAGAAAAGAAATCTCCTGAAGCCAGAATTCACACTTGCAAAACTTCCCATATAATTCATCTCTTCTCAGAGTCTTCAGGATAATGCCCAAGTGATTTTCATGATCTTAGTAGTTTTTTGAGTATACCAAGATATCATCAATAAATACCACCAAATATTCATCTAGATATTCCTTGAAAACTCTATTCATTAGATACATGAATACAGAGGGTGCATTAGTCAGCCCAAAAGGCATTACTATAAACTCGTAATTCCCATACCTAGTTTGGAATGTTGTCTTCGGAATGTCTTCCTTATTCACACAAAACTGATGGTATCCAGACCGAAGGAAAATCATTGAAAAGTATTGAGCTTCATGCAGTTGGTCAAATAAATCATCAATGCGAGGTAGGGGATACTTGTTCTTTATTGTTATAGCATTGATTTCCATGTAGTCGATACATAACCTCATAGATCCATCTTTCTTCATAACAAAAAGGAAATGGTATCCCTAGGGAGAAACACTAGGTCGAAAAAATCCCTTATTACTCAATTCCTCTAGTTGTTTCTTTAGTTCAACTAATTCCATATTGGCCATTTTATAAGGGGGATTCGATATAGGCCTTGATCCAGGAATTAAATCAATGGAAAACACAACTTCTTGTTCTGGAGGGTGTCCAGGTAAATCATCCGGAAACACATCTACATATTCTTTCACAATAGTTACATCCTCTATTTGAACATTCCTTTCCTCACCCACAGTCATTTCATTCTATTCCACCCCAATAATTGAATTTAGTTGAGCTATTGGGGGTGGATCATGATAAGAATTAGGTGATGGTGATTCAGCTCTAAAGATAAGGTGTTCCTTATCATCATCATCAATAATAGTAACCTCCTTCTTCTTACAATAAATTTCTTCATCGTGGTCCGAAAGCCAATATATAGAGAGGATTATATCAAACTCAACCATAGGTAGGATGATGAGATCAGCAGATAAAAAACATTTATGTGCTCTAATGGGGACTGATTCACAAAACATTATTGCAATGATACCCCCCTTAAGAGTTTTAACTGACAAATCCTTTTTTAAATCAAATTTGAAATATCTAATTTTCATAGCAAACTATGAATATTTGAAACAATGTGATTATCTAGAATAAAATAATGCATTTACTAAACTTGAAGAAACCATTAAATTACCTGCCACAACGTCCTTCAGAGCTTCTACCTCAGTAGTAGTAATAGCATAAGCATAGCCTTGATCCCTTGTCCTTTTCTGAGGCAAGTTCCCCTGATGCTTAGGACATTCATTTTCATAATGTCCCATCTCTCTACAAATATAGCATTCCACGTTGACAGTAACTCTCTTTCCCTTGCAATCATGATCTTGGTGGCCTTTTTCACCACACTTGTAATAGACACCCATTCCTTTTATGCAAGTACTGGGGTGTTTCTTCCCACACATACTACAGGATGGATTTTCAACTTTTCCATTCTTCCCCTTATTTATATTTTCAGATTGATCAGAAGATCTCTTTTTCTCTTTCTTTGATTTAAAGTCATAAGACTAGAGAATTCATTTTCTGTCTTGATAGCACACGAGACATTATCTTTGTATGACGAGAAGGATTGTGACAATAATTATCGACGAAGAAATAGTTTTAACCAATAAAATAGATGATCGATATTACTTCTTGGGTTATGTATACAATCCCCAACATACCTTGCTAACCTTGTAATGTTAGCCTCATACTTTTCGACATTTTCATCCTCTTTTTGTATCAGACTCAGATATTGCCTTTCCATATCTGCTCGATGGTCACGAGGAAAGTATTTTTCTAAAAATAGATCTTTGAACCCCCTCTATTCCATATTCGATACTTTATCATCTTATTTCGTGTTTTGAATCAATGACATCCACTGATCAGCAACTCCAGTGAGGCGGTAAACTGCCATGATAACTTTTTCCCTTTCACTAATCCCAAAGCCTGAAATATTTTCTCTTGGGAACTTATCCATTGCTCAGCTACCAATGGATTTGTACTCCCATTGAATGTTGGTGGTTGTTGACTCATGAAGAAATCTATCATTGATCCTCTATGATGTGGATCAGGGTGCTCCATATGGGTAAGGTTATTATTCATAACCCGAGCGAGTTGTCCCAGTATGGTGATAAGGATATCAGTACCCGTTGTATCACCAGCTTCACTATAATTATGTTGAGCAGGAGGGAAATCCCTACATAGAGTGTGTGCATTGATACGGTTTCAATTTTTCAACTAGGTGCCATTTTTGAACAATGGCATAAACTAGATCAGTTTCTAAATCAAAATACATAATTCCAAACTTATCAAAAACATAACATAAATTAAACTATTTATGGATATAATCTATAATCATAAAAATGTTTTATTTGAGGAAGTATATACTCATAAACACTTCATAATGGTTTGTAATGAAAATGTGAATTATCCTAAGCATATCCCCCAGGAGTTTCGTAAACCAGAGTACAGTAAGGCCCGTTGTCATGCACTAGTTCCCGTTCAAGTCTAACTCAAAGCGGTGTTTTTGGGTTTTACCCCTAGGTACATCTGTGCTAGAGACGCCTCTACAATCTCATACCTAGATAGGGATTTATTGCTCAGAAAACTCACAAAATCTCTACAATACCAAAATTATAGAATAATTTTAAATACTAATCCTCAAAGTCCATCTTAGGTCTATGTGCTCTAATTAGAGTTTATCTAAATCTTGTTTCCAAGGTTTGTACTAAACATCCTCTGATACCAACTGTAACACCCCGACCGCAGGTACCCAGATTTGGTGAATTATTACATAACCTTGACATGATCACAAGAAAGATCAAATCTCGAAAGGTTTATTTGCATAGTAACCTTGTAAACACTAGATATATTCATAAGTATTACATTACATCATAAAAATGAAAATTACAACAACATAGTCTCCATTGTCCACACTCATATCCCCACATACTATCCATGAAGGCCATTCATAAATTACTTCTTCACATCCTAGGAAAAATAAAACATTGAAAGGGGTGAGCGCAGATTCTCATTAAGGATAACAATATAGCGGAAACGTTCATAAATAAACATAAACATTTAAAGGAATATATAACTAAAACAAAAGCCTTTTAAACATAAACATTTTTATAATATGGAAAAGGTAAAATAAAATAATTTCATTTACTTATCCACATAGATATTCTACTAGTCGAATAATCACAAGCAATATCAATAACCACTTTCATAATGATGGAATACATAATGCCAGACTATCAAAACCACGTAGCCAATGCCCCGTGCCAAGACTATTTATAAAATGTTGTCAAGGCCTTGTGTCAAGACACTAGTTTGTCTCAGTAGACCTAACTATGCATCGATGAGCTATAGCAAGCTCTACCCGTCACTTATTAAGTCCAATTCATTCCTCATATGAATAGGTTTAAACAATACATAAACATTCGTATTAAAACTAGAATAAGAAATGTCAATACATTCTCCATAAACCATGAATGGTATAAAAATCACACATCCATAGTCAATAATATCACAAAACCTTCAATACAATATGTATGTTTTGTATCATAATAAATCAACTTCAAATAAACTTAAAATCCATCAAAGGATGTTGACATAGATGAAAATCAAAACTATTTGAGAGAAATATCTCTTTTTTTAAATCATTTAAAAGTCACATAATTCTATAAAAAAAATTTATTTTGAAAATATTCTTATAATCTTGTAAGGGAAGCTTCAAAGGTGTAAGATGACATAGAATAACCACACCCACCATATAAGTTAAAAAATGACATTCTTACCTTAATTATGTCGAAAAGGTTAAAAAGGACCTTGTTTGGAAAATGATGGAAAGATTTCGTTATAAACGTCTTATAAAAAGTCAATAAAGGGTATAAATTACATTAAACCATATTCTATAAAATAGTAAGAATGTTTTGAAATACATTTTAAAGAAACATGGATGTGGATGATAAAGAGGTCCCAATAGATAATTATGTATAAACAACCTCGGATAATGAACAGATTGTGAAATAAACCCTTACCAATTTGGTAACTTACGAAACATACACCCCATGAAAGAGGTATCATACAATTAATATGTAAATACACATAAATTAATGTGTATTATAAAAATAATATAATTATGGGCAGTACATTCACCACCCAAAAGGTAATAGTTGCAATATGGAATAACTTTCACGGCGATAAGGAGTGAGACGGAAACCCCTTACCTTGTACTTTTCCTTGGTTGAGGGTTGGTTAACCTCCAGTATAATGGTGAAATAATTGTTATTAAACTATGGAAGAATCATATACATTAATATGATATCATATATGATCTTCTAATATTTCTTTGTTGATAATATCTTAGCAATATAGTTGTTTCGGGTGTTAACTTACTCATTTTATTTTATATGTTTTGTTACATAAGCCACGTTTGTTATGGATAGGTTGTATGTTATTCCTATCCATAATGATATCAAGTCCTTAAATATTATTTTTAATCATCCAATAAAAGTTATTCTTGAATGGATATGATGGGGAATGAATCTCATCGCGTTCATGGAGACGGTAATCCGTACATACGCACGAGCGACAATATCATTCTTTTGATATTAAAATAATATATTATTGGACAGAAAATCATATAGACAGAATCATTATCATGTTATATTTATTATTTAAATGAATTATACATCATTATTATACCCATCTAAATAATAATATATTGAATAACAATGACACCACAACGTGGAGACGGTAGGCCGTACGTACACATGTATTGTGACATGTCTTCAAGGGATGGATAGAATAATGAAATTTTTTGTTAAATATTTATAATAACATCACATTATATAGAAGATATTGGAGTTATTATTTTAGAATGGAAATAACAAGGAAAGAAGATGTTGAAGAAGAAAGTAACTTTAAAGAGGGTGGTGAAGACGTTACCTCTTCTTCAGGTTCTTCTTTTTGATTGGATCAAAAGGGCTCCATAGGTTGGCTTTATGATAAAAATAAGGCCTCTATGATGATGTGAGGCAAGTTGGGAGGATATTTGGGCAGAGGTTGGATGAGAAAAATGTCATTGAAGGTGTGAATTAATGAGAAGGGGGAGTTCCCTTTTATAATAGGGGTGAGGGGCTCTTTAGGAAAAACAAAAATTAATATTTTATAATAAAATCATATTCAGTTTATAATGGATACAAAGTGGATTATTCCAAGTATACAGTGGGGGTGGGTCGAAATCCTTTCAACCAATGTATTTCAGATGGTTTGGGTAATTATATTGTCCATATCATTTAGTTTTAACTCTTAGTGAATTAGTTTGACGCTTACCATGTCACTTTGTATTTTTATATAATATTGTTAATACACATACTGTATACCTCCAAGATACCCCCAAGTGGTCCATTAATGATACACCAATAATGAGGTATGTCATATTGCCGAACCATATATTTTTAGTAATATAATATAAATTAATAATATAATATGTTTTTTAAAAACTCATTTCTGTCAATTTTGACACTACTCAATAATTGATTTTTGTTAAATTCATAACAACTTTATTAATTAAATAGAAATTTATTTAAGCAATCTAAACATGTCATATTAACCAATAAAATTCGTTTATGTCATAAAAACCTTAAAATTATATTTATTTTAACTTTTATAATACCAATTAATTGATTCATTAATAAATAAAAAATTACTGCATCATTATTGTGTCATATATATTATTACTTTTTCAATGTCTAAAATTATAAATAAAATACCATTATGTAGGAAATATTTTTATCTTTCTAATTAATATTTATAATTGAAAATATAACATATATAACCATATGTAAAAACTGTTTTTCTAAAAGATATAATCTTATGTCATTTTTGTATTTACTTTAACTTAATTAATATAAAGTGTCCCTATCACCTACATGTGGTTCCATGGGGTCCCGAAATCGACCCAAAGATGCCCATGGTTAGATATGTATCCACAAATATGGTTAGGACACGCTTTAGGGTAATTTGTTATTATTATAATATTATTTATTTACCCTTATTTACTGGATTTACCCTTTAACCATGGTAAATAAAATATTTACCTAAGTAATTATTTAAAATGTCTAGAAATAAAAGTTATGTATTTACACAATTAGTAAATCCTGATTACAAATATGGAATTCATTTTTCCAAATTGAAACAATAGAAGTGGCATAAATTAATTCAATATTAATTCACACTGTCAAAACAAAAAGTGTGTTTTAAAGATATAATAACTATCAAAATATTGACACTTGTTTATGTCCGTATTAATTGTGAAATTTTGTACAATGACCTAAATTGTATTAAATGTTAAAAATATATTCTAAATATAATTTAAAACTACTCAAATTCATAATTTATCACTATTAATTATTTTGATTAAAATATTTTTTTTGAATTAAAATTTACTAATTTTTAATATTCATCAAAATATAAAAGTTATCTGAAAAGTACCAAAATTTAACCCTACGAAAAATTCGATATTCCAAATCGAAAAATGAAGTCCATTATGAGAGAAACAATTTATAAAATTTTAAAAAGTAAGTATTACTATTTATAACGGCTAGTTCGATTGGTTGTGATGTGTGTTATAACTCGATGTTGAATAGAACACACGCTACTGTATTATTCAATGAGATGCATACCGTGGAAGCTTGGGGTGTTACATTTATGAAGATGAAATGAGAGGGGAGGAATTTTATAAGAGAGGTGTGTGGAATATTGTAATTTTTGAAATGAAAAAGTGATACCCACGTTTTCAATTTCCTAGAAGTGGCTAAGGTGGACCATCATAGAGTATTTTAAAATCTAAGGTCTAAATATTTAAATACAATAGAATTTATTCCCTTTTTTATTACATGTTAACATTTATCATTTTATTACTACCCTTGAAAAAATCTATCTTTACCTTAACCGTTGTAATGAGTTTCTACTTTTATCACTATTCATTACAAAAAAAATTAATGTTCCCTTATTCGATAATATAAATTAGTTCAATTGAAAATATGTAATCAATTTTAAAAAAATTAATTTCGATAATTTGAATAATTTAACATAAAATTAAACTTGTAGACATGACAATATTGCTTGTATTCATGAAGTTAATATTTCAAGAAAATTATGATTTTATATTTACTATATAATGAGTAATAATAATTATATTAATTTTAATTAAAAATTATATATAAAAAATAAAAACATTATATTTAAACCATTCCTCATTTGGGGTTTTTTAAAAATCTAGATGGATTAACATAAATCACATTAAATCATTTAAAAAAATCATTTTTATTCACCGAAGTCAATTTATACTAAAATAAGATTTAAGGTTTATTAAAAATAAAAAATAGGATTAAAAATCGCTAAATAATAATTGAATTAAATTATATAACATTCAATGCACATTCGTACTTTTAAATTACTTTTTTTAAATGAAAATTTTACAGAACCGAGTATTTTTCCCTATATATTGAAAAATCCATATTTTCCGAACAATTCACCCAATTAAAATTTGGATATAATAAATTAAAATATTATTTCTATTTTTAAAAAGTATTTTATAAATATGATTTTAATTTATAAAGATTTATGTCTGCAACTTAAAATGAAACATCATTTGAGAAAATGAATGTTTTTTCAGAAATCATATCATTTTATTTCAAATGAATCATATTTTATAAATATATTAACAAAAATTTACATTGTTTTACACATTTTTCAAACATTTATTTTTCATAATTTATTTTTTCCCATTCATCCCCACTAATTGAACTTTTAGTTCGAAATTTTATAATATATTATTGTTAATTTATTCTAAGGGTTGAGTGTACGATAAGCTATCAAAGGGTTTAAATTTTAATTAATATAATTTATATGACTTTTATAAATGGGGGTTCATGTTGAATTTTATATTGAAAATAGATTTTTTTTGTATTATAGGGGATTCGAATTATCCATGTTTCATTAATTTTGTACTTGCAATTTGGACGTGATCTTAAAAAATATTCTTTTTAAATATAATATTTTTTTTCAAAAACCACATCATTAAATCAGTTCAAAAAATCATCTTGATAATTTAAAATGTTATATGTGATGTTATTATTGAATAATATATTAGTATGTCCAAAAGTAGGAAAATATTTTGGGGATGTTATGATGTGGACACGAAAAAAAAACATAATGCCCAAATAGTGTTGGATAGATCATTAATCACAAAAAAATAATGACCATGAGAGAGTCAATAACCACAAAACCATTCATTTTTTTCTAAAAAAGGTGATTAATTTCATCTTAAATGATGGTAATATGAAAAAAATTGTTTGAGGACACTTTTTTAGAGCTGCTAAATTATATTTCCATATAGACTAAGAGTATAATAAAATATACTTAATTGATGATTATAATTTCATCCTTTTATAAAATTTAACCAAAAATATCATCTTCTTTTCCAACCTATGGGTATTCAAGATGAATTTCATCATCCCTAGAGAACTAATATCAACTATTAAAGGAACAAATATGTAACAACGTGTTATTTTAACATAAATAAATTGTGTTTTATGGTGTAAATTGTAACACCCGAGACTTTTATGTTATATAAATCATCAAAGGAATCTTTTTCTACACAACACTTGCTTGGCTTTCTTTACACACAATCGCGACCTTCCTCGATAGCTTGTGTCGTACGCAATACCGAGTTTCACTAAACAACAATATGTTATTAAAACTAGCCGTTATGAATAGTAATAACCACTTTTTGAAATTTTATAAATTTTATTTTGGACTTCATTTTTGGACTCAGAATATCGAAATTAGCCTAGGGTGAAATTTTGGTATTTTTCTGAAAACTTTCAATTTTTGATGAATAGTGAAACCACTAAGTGGTAGGTTAAAAACTGAATTTTTCATAAAACTTAATTTTACCGCTTCTGTGAATGGAATTTCGAAAATTTGACAGACACGGTTGATTTCAGTATGTAAAATGTGGTTCAATGAGATAAAAATAATTTTTTGGTGAATAGTAACTTTTTACTTTTTTTACCGCGGTTAATAGTAAATAGGGTAACTAAGGGTAAATATGATATTAATATTACCCTAACACATGTCCCAATTCTATTGGATAAGTGTAATTCGACCAAAAACAACCTTATGAATAAAATATGACCATTTAGGCCCACTTGGATTAGATTAGGACATTTATTATTAATTTATTTAAAGAAGGGTTAAAATAGTTAAAATCAAAGTTTAATAAGTAAATCATTTTTAATATGGGGTTATACATAAGATAAATTCGATTGTAAATATTCATTAGAAAGATAAAAAGATTTCCTACATGATGGTGTTTTATTTGTAATTTTTAGACATCAAATAATTTAATTTATTTATGACACAACGATGATGCATTAATTATCTTATTAATGAAATATTGACATAATTGATAATATAAATACCAAAATAAATGAAATTTAAGACTTTTTATGAATTACACCAATTTTCTAGGTTACTATGAAATATTAGTGTTGATTTAATCAACTTTGATCTAACATATAATTCTGTTATGACTTTCACAAAAATCATATATCAAATAGTGCCAAAATTGACACAAAATAGTTATTAAATCAAATATTATATTATTAATTGTTATTTTATTCCTAAAAATCAAAGGTTCTGCCAAATGAATTAGATAAGGATATATATATTAATAATAAACAATTTGGGGTTCTTTTGGCATGTTATAGTAAGTGTATTAACCATATAGTGAAAGAAAACAAAAAGACATGGTAAAAGTTAAATTATTTAACTTAGAGTTAAATCTAATTGATAAGGTTAAAATAATACCCTAAACTTGTCTAAATCCTATTGATTGATAGGATTTCGACCCTTCACCACTTTATCTTCGAAATAAGACCCTTTGGAACCATTATAAACCGATTTTGACTTTAATATAAAATAATATTTTGAGATATTCCTAAGGTGCCCCTCTCCTCCCTTATAAAAGGACACCTCGTCCCCCTCCTCCTCACACCAATTTGAGCCCTCAAGCTCGGCCAACCCCTGACATTTTCTCCTTTCCACTTCCCTAGAATAATCCTAGAGGTCCTGGTCTTCTCCAAAGACCAATCTTAGTTCCTTAAGTGGAGGATTCAAAGAGGCGTTCCAAAGAAGAGGTAATATCCATTACAGATCTTTTCAATTTCTTTCTTCTTCAACTTCTTCTTCTTTAGTTGTTTCATGATAAAGTAATAACATTAGTATTTCTTACATACTGATATGTTATTATAAATATGAAACAACCCTAATTCACCTTCTATCCATCCTACGGAAAAATGAAATCACCGCGCGTGCGTACGTACGGAATACCGTCTCCACGCCGTGGTGTAATCTATTTTCCACCATCACCTTACAAGGATGGGTATAATGGTGTAATTAGTAACTATATATGATTATTATGAAGTAATATTGATACTGAAATAATATATATATACTCCAATACAATTCCACGATCATAGGAACGATATCATCACTCGTGCGTACATACGGAATACCGTCTCCACGATGTGATGCGACTCGTTCTACATGATCTTCATTTCATAATGATTATATAAATGAATTGAATGAATGAATATGGTATATACTACACTAATACCATTCTGGAAATGAATTATCTATAACCTAAAGATAAGAATAAGAATTTATTCGACAAAACACGCATAAGAACAAAAAGTTATAAAGACCCGAGTAACAAGTAACAATGAAATATTACTAACAAGAAGCTAATAATATGACCATATATGATATCATATCAATATGTATGATTCTGGAATAAGTCAATAACATTATTTAAACCATTATACAGGAGCTTCGAACACGAAAAAAGCAAATCGGACCTAAGGTAAGGGAAATATCACAATCTCATTTTTATCAGAGATTGTTTATTCGTAAGTATTTACTGGGATGTATTTTATCATCCACATCCATGCTTCATCAATATGTAATATTATTTCCATCCACCTACAATTGTTTTAATCCATTTTTACCCTTCTGTGAGTTTTTAGTAATATGTATGAAAGGAATCTTTTGTCGTTTTTCGTACGAGGTACATTTTGACTTTTCCGACAAAAGTACGAAGAATGTTTTTTTTACTTATACGGTATGAATGGATTTTTAAAACATTATTTCCAAGAAGATTCCTTTACAAGTTTTCAAGTTTATTTTTAATCAACTTCTTTTAGTTTATAATTGTATGACATATTAAGAAAATAAAAGTGTTTTTGAAGTAGAAAGGATATTTTCCTCAAGAATGAAGTTCAAGTATTTTATCAAAATTATTTTCCATCTAAGATAATAAAAGGGTTCTGTTTTTATCCCTATTATTACATGGATTTGATTATGTTGTGATGGAAACATTTTTATGAATTCCTTTATCTTATATGAATTGATTTATGATGTCATGATGTTTCAAGAATCCCATTTTTGTTACATGTGTTATGCGATGATGTATGTTTTATGATTATGTGGAACACATAAGAAAGGATTCATTATAAGATGGGTGGGACCTATATCTCCCTCCAATGCATTGGGTAAAGATTTTATATCTCATGAGATAGACAGGGCTGGAACGGTAGGTTATACCGGTTCAGTGAAACAGGACTGAAACGAGGGTTACTCGGTTCAGAAAGGGACTTTGTCCACTAAGATAGTCTTGGCAATGAGTCATGACTAACAAGAAATGATTTTCCAGGATTATGTGTGCATCCACAAAGTTTCAAGTTTTATGTTATGATTATGGGGATCTCATTTTCACTTCTATGATTTGTTCCACGTTAAGATATTATGATCTCTTTTGCAGGTTATAATTTTCAAAAAGATATGATATGATATTTATTTCTTTTATTTGCCCTTGCTGAGCATTCGAGCTCACCCTTTTATGTTTTCTTTTCCCCAGGTCAGGAAGATGGATATTAAGTAGAATATGCTAAAAGGGACCCTAGATATGATGAAATAAATGGGAGACACTGTAGAAGATTTATGAAGCAGTTGTTTATGTTTCCCAGTTTCTAAAGACACTATACCTATACGGTCCTTTGTGGTTTTTTTTCATATGTTGTAATAAGTGTGCTTCAATTTTGAAGTATTAACAATGTATGTAAAGTATGGGTCGTTATAGTTGGTATCAGAGGAAAGGTATAGTCAACCTTTGGAAACTAGGATGTGAAAGCCTTAGTAAGAACCCTAAGGATAAGTCTAAGCATAGAACACAATCTTAGTGTTTTAGAAATGGCCTTGAATAACCTAGGATAAGACCATAAGCATGAAAATTTTATTCTTGAATTATGTGGTTTCCTATTATAATTAGTGTTTCTCACACTATTATTCTTGGTTTTAGTCAATGGCTGGAACCCGAAGGAACCGTGTTAATGCGGAATGCGATGGGCAATGCAATGATTGTCCCCCTGAGCAACCAAACGATATGGGAGTTGGAATGAAAAACCTTGTAGCCATGCTCACACAACTTTCTCAAGCTATGAATCATGCAGGATTTCCAAACGAGCAAAGGAGGGAGCAACATTCTGTTGAATCCTTCATGAGGCAGCGTCCACCTTCTTTCAGCGGGTCTACTGATCCATTAGTTGCTGAACAATGGATTAGTACTACTGAAAAGATATTTTCAGTTCTTCAATGTTCTGAACATGATAAAGTCATCCTAGTAGTGTATCGTTTGGAAGGAGATGCTGATCAATGGTGGAATCTTGTTAAGAATATGAGTCAAAGGGATGAAATTGAGTCTATGGAATGGGACGAGTTCAAGAACTTATTTTTTAATAAGTACTTCCCTCGTATTCTCCGAACAAAGATGGAGAAAGAGTTTCTTGAACTGATGCAAAGGGATGAGGAATCTGTTGGTACCTATGAAGCAAATTTTACAAGACTTTCAAGGTACGCTTCTGGTATTATTATCCAACCTGAGAGTAAGATCGATCGATTCTTTAGTGGCTTAAAACCAAGTCTTCGAAGGGCGTTAGCCATAAGAGACTTCAATAGCTACGAGGAAATCGTTCGATGTGCTCTCAAAGTCGAGATGGAGATTGGAGTAACCCATCAGTCACATGGGTTTGATAAGAAGAGGAAGATGGAATTCAAAGGAAACTCTAAAGAGCACACTGAAAAGAAGATGAACTTTCCCTTATGCTCAAAGTGTGGAAAGAAACAAGGAGGGAGTTGTCTTAAAGGGACAATTAAATGTTTTAAATGTGGAAAATAAGGTCATCGGGCATTTGAATGCCGTGATAATGGGAAGAAGATGTCTAATGATGAAAACAAAGGAAGGGATATACAGAATGAACCTACTACACTTCAATGTTTCAAGTGCAAGGAGATGGGGCATTATGCCAATCAATGCCCAAATCCAAGGGTTAATGATGATGGTCGACGTCAACAAAATATTAAAGCTAAAGACAAAGGAAAGTCACATGCAATTTCTATCAGCGATGTGGAGTACGATAACGAAGTGGTGAAAGGTACACTTACCATCCACTCTAAAGTAGCAAATGTTTTATTTGATTCTGGATCCACCCACTCTTTTATTTCTAAAGAATTTTCTAAGGGTATCACCGTATTACCTCAACAATTAGATGTTGAGTTAGCTGTGACAACACCTAATGGCACAACAGTCGCATCAGAAGTTTATAATTATTCTCCGATCAAAGTTTGTGGGAAAGTGCTTCCTGCAAATCTTGTGATCCTTACTTTAGTGGAATTTGATGTGATTCTTGGCATGGATTGGCTTTCTCTACATGGAGCTCATATCAATTGCCAAAGAAGGGAAGTCACATTTCATATTCCAGATCAATCTACGATCGTATACCAATGCAAGGATGAACATAACCTTCCAGTGGAAATTTCGTCCATCTTATGGGTATTGATTCCACTAAATGAAGGTTATTTATCTCAAATGGTTGGTAAGAAGCTCACGATTAAGAATATGCCCATTGTACGGGAGTTTGATGATGTCTTTCCGGAGGAATTACCGGGTCTTCTACCAAATCGTGAAGTTGAGTTTTCAATAGAACTCGTACCGGGTGCTTTGCCTATTTCAAAGACACCTTATAGAATGGCACCAATTGAGTTGCAGGAATTGAAGAAGCAACTCCAAGAGAATCTTGATAAGGGATTCATATGCCCTAGTGCGTCACCTTGGGGAGAACCTGTTCTATTTGTTAAGAAGAAAGATGGATCAATGAGACTCTGCATTGATTATCGAGAACTTAACAAGATCACTATCAAGAACAAATATCCTCTCCCACGCATTGATGACTTGTTTGACCAACTACGCGGAGCTCAATACTTTTCCATGATTGATCTTCGTTCATGGTATCATCAATTAAGGGTCAAAAGGGAGGATATACCAAAGACGGCTTTCCGTACAAGGTATGGACACTATGAATTTATAGTGATGCCATTTGGTCTTACTAATGCCCCTGCTATCTTCATGGATCTAATGAATAGAGTCTTTAGAGACTATCTTGATCAATTTGTGGTAGTCTTTATAGACGATATTCTTGTCTATTCAAAGAGCAAGAAAGAGCATGAAGATCACTTGAGAATTATATTGAAGACCCTGAGAAAGGAGAAGCTTTATGCCAAATTTACAAAGTGTGAATTTTGGCATCAAAAAGTTGCATTTTTGGGTCACATAATCTCAAAAGAGGGGATATCTGTGGATCCAGCAAAAACAGAGGTTATCGAAAGATGGTCGAGACCAACAACAGTAACTGAGATCCGAAGTTTTCTTGGTTTGGCTGGATATTATCGACGTTTTGTAAAAGATTTTTCACGATTATCTAATCCACTCACCAAGTTGACTCAGAAAGGAGTTATGTTTGTCTGGACAGAGGAATGTGAAGAGAATTTCAAGGAGTTGAAAAGAAGGTTATCCAGTGCACCTGTGCTCACACTGCCTTGTAGTGGAGAAAGGTTTGTGATCTACAGTGATGCATCCAAGAAGGGATTGGGGTGTGTTCTTATGCAAAATGATATGGTGATAGCTTATGCCTCACGACAGTTGAAAATCCATGAGCAAAATTACCCAACACATGATTTGGAGTTGGCTGCGGTAATCTTTGCATTAAAAATTTGGAGGCATTACCTTTATGGTGAAAGGTGTGATATTTATACTGATCATAAAAGTTTAAAGTATATTTTCACACAAAAGGAGTTGAATATGCGTCAAAGAAGATGGTTGGAGCTGATTAAGGATTATGACTGCTCAATCCATTACCACCCTGGGAAAGAAAATAAGGTGGCAGATGCATTAAGTCGACAAGACCATGCTAGTTTATCCATGATGAGGATCACAAAAGATCCAATATTTATGGATTTACAAAGGATGGATCTTGGAATTATAATGGAAGGGGAAAAATCTTATCTTTATCAAATGAATGTTCAACCATCTATACATGTAAAGATTAAAGAGGCACAGAAAGAAGATGTCGAGTTACAAAAGAAGGTGAGAAATGTTCCTGAATTCAACCTTGATTGTGATGGGATAATAAAGTTCAGGAATCGGGTTTGTGTTCCTTCCATCCCCGAATTAAAGAAGGAGCTGCTGGATGAGGCTCATAGTTCTTCATTCTCTATTCATCCTGGAAGCACGAAGATGTATAGGGACCTGAAAGTTTACTTCTGGTGGGATGGCATGAAAAGAGATGTTGCTGAATATGTCTCTCGATGCTTGGTTTGTCAACAAGTTAAAGCTGAGAGACAGAAGTCTAAGGGGATATTACAACCATTACCCATACCCGAATGGAAATGGGAAAACATCACTATGGACTTTGTCATAGGAATTCCTAAAACATCCAAAGGCAATAATGTTATCTGGGTCATAGTTGATCGTCTTACAAAGTCTGCACACTTCATTGCTATTAGAGAGGATTTCTCTCTAGATCAGCTTGCCAGGATATATGTAAAGGAAGTGGTAAGATTGCATGGAGTACCACTTTCTATTATATCTGATCGGGATCCGAGATTTACCTCGAAGTTCTGGCGAAGTCTTCAGCATACTCTGGATACAGAGTTGAGTTTCAGCACTGCTTATCATCCCCAGACAGACGGTCAGTCTGAGAGAACAATTCAAACCCTAGAAGATATGTTGAGAGCTTGCTCTATGGATTTCAAAGGAGGTTGGGATCAACACCTACCTTTGGTGGAATTTTTTTATAATAATAGCTTTCACTCCAGTATTCAGATGGCTCCTTATGAAGCTCTCTATGGAAAGAAATGCAGGACTTCAACTTGCTGGGATGAAGTTGGGGAAAGAAAGCTATTAGGACCTGATCTCGTTGATGAAATGGCAGAAAAGGTCAGATCTATTCAACAACACATAAGCGCAGCTCAGAGTCGACAGAAAAGTTATGCTGACAACCGAAGAAAAGACCTAGAGTTTGAAGTGGGTGATAAAGTGTTCTTACGAATATCTCCCTGGAAGAGGGTTATGAGATTTGGAAAAAAGGGGAAGTTGAGCCCTAGATATATCGGTCCTTTCGAAATACTGGATCGTGTTGGGAAGGTAGCTTACCGATTGCCGCTTCCACCGATTCTCTCTCAAGTTCACGATGTGTTCCATGTATCTCTCCTGAGAAAGTACATACCAGATCCTTCACATGTACTCAGCTCAGAAGTTGTACCGCTGGAGCAAGATCTTTCTTATAAAGAACAACCGATAGAGATTCTGGATCGTAGCGAAAAAGTCCTACAAAACAAGACCACTCGATTGGTGAAAGTTTTATGGAGGAACCACCAACTTGAAGAAGCTACATGGGAGCTTGAGGATATGATGGGGGAGAAGTATCCTCATCTGTTTGTTACAAAGTGACGAATTTCGAGGGCGAAATTCTTTTTAAGGGGGGTAGAATGTAACACCCGAGACTTTTATGTTATATAAATCATCAAATGAATCTTTTTCTACACAACACTTGCTTGGCTTGCTTTACACGCAATCGCGACCTTCCTCGATAGCTTGCGTCGTACGCAATACCGAGTTTCAATAAACAACAATATGCTATTAAAACTAGCCGTTATGAATAGTAATAACCACTTTTTGAAATTTTATAAATTTTATTTTGGACTTCATTTTTGGACTCAGAATATCGAAATTAGCCTAGGGTGAAATTTTGGTATTTTTCTGAAAACTTTCAATTTTTGATGAATAGTGAAACCACTAAGTGGTAGGTTAAAAACTGAATTTTTCATAAAACTTAATTTTACCGCTTCTGTGAATGGAATTTCGAAAATCCGACAGACACGGTTGATATCAGTTAGTAAAATGTGGTTCAATGAGATAATTTTTTTTTTTGGTGAATAGTAACTTTTTACTTTTTTTACCGCGGTTAATAGTAAATAGGGTAACTAAGGGTAAATATGATATTAATATTACCCAAACACATGTCCCAATTCTATTGGATAAGTATAATTCGACCAAAAACAACCTTATGAATAAAATATGACCATTTAGGCCCACTCGGATTAGATTAGGACATTTATTATTAATTTATTTAAAGAAGGGTCAAAATAGTTAAAATCAAAGTTTAATAAGTAAATCATTTTTAATATGGGGTTATACATAAGATAAATTAGATTGTAAATATTCATTAGAAATATAAATAGATTTCCTACATGAGTGTATTTTATTTGTAATTTTTAGACATCAAATAATTTAATTTATTTATGACACAAAGATGATGCAGTAATTATCTTATTAATGAAATATTGACATAATTGATAATATAAATACCAAAATAAATGTAATTTAAGACTTTTTATGAATTCCACTAATTTTATAGGTTACTATGATATATTAGTGTTGATTTAATCAACATTGATCGAACATATAATTCTGTTATGACTTTCACAAAAATCATATATCAAATAGTGTCAAAATTGACACAAAATAGTTTTTAAATCAAATATTATATTATTAATTGTTATTTTATTCCTAAAAATCTAAGGTTCGTCCAAATGACTTAGATAAGGATATATATATTAATAATAAACAATTTGGGGTTCGTTTGGCATGTTATAGTAAGTGTATTAACCATATAGTGAAAGAAAACAAAAAGACATGGTAAAAGTTAAATTATTTAACTTAGAGTTAAATCTAATTGATAAGGTTAAAATAATAACCTAAACTTGTCTAAATCATATTGGTTGATAGTATTTCGACCCTTCCCCACTTTATCTTCGAAATAAGACCCTTTGGAACCATTATAAACCGATTTTGACTTTAATATAAAATAATATTTTGAGATATTCCTAAGGTGCCCCTCTCCTCCCTTATAAAAGGACACCTCCTCCCCCTCCTCCTCACACCAATTTGAGCACTCAAGCTCGGCCAAAACCTGCCATTTTATCCTCTACACTTCCCTAGAATAATCCTAGAGGTCCTGGTCTTCTCCAAAGACCAATATTAGTTCCTTAAGTGGAGGATTCAAAGAGGCGTTCCAAAGAAGAGGTAATATCCATTACCGATCTTTTCAATTTCTTTCTTCTTCAACTTCTTCTTCTTTAGTTGTTTCATGATAAAGTAAAAACATCAGTATTACTTACATACTGATATGTTATTATAAATATGAAACAACCATAATTCACCTTCTATCCATCCTATGGAAAAATGAAATCACCGCGCGTGCGTGCGTACGGAATACCGTCTCCACGCCGTGGTGTAATCTATTTTCCACCATCACCTTACAAGGATGGGTATAATGGTGTAATGAGTAACTATATATGATTATTATGAAGTAATATTGATACTGAAATAATATATATATACTCCAATACAATTCCACGATCATAGGAATGATATCATCACTCGTGCGTACGTACGGAATACCGTCTCCACGATGTGATGCGACTCGTTCTACATGATCTTCATTTCATAATGATTATATAAACGAATTGAATGAATGAATATGGTATATACTACACTAATACCATTCTGGAAATGAATTATCTATAACCTAAAGATAAGAAAAAAAATTTATTCGACAAAACACGCATAAGAACAAAAAGTTATAAAGACCCGAGTAACAAGTAACAATGAAATATTACTAACAAGAAGCTAATAATATGACCATATATGATATCATATCAATATGTATGATTCTGGAATAAGTCAATAACATTATTTAAACCATTATACAGGAGCTTCGGACACGAACAAAGCAAATCGGACCTAAGGTAAGGGAAATATCACAATCTCATTTTTATCAGAGATTGTTTATTCGTAAGTATTTACTGAGATGTATTTTATCATCCACATCCATGTTTCATCAATATGTAATATTATTTCCATCCACCTACAATTATTTTAATCCATTTTTACCCTTCGGTGAGTTTTTAGTAATATGTATGAAAGGAATCTTTTGTCGTTTTTCGTACGAGGTACATTTTGACTTTTCCGACAAAAGTACGAAGAATGTTTTTTTTACTTATACGGTATGAATGGATTTTTAAAACATTATTTCCAAGAAGCTTCCTTTACAAGTTTTCAAGTTTATTTTTAATCAACTTCTTTTAGTTTATAATTGTATGACATATTAAGAAAAGAAAAGTGTTTTTGAAGTAGAAAGCATATTTTCCTCAAGAATGAAGTTCAAGTATTTTATCAAAATTATTTTCCATCTAAGATAATAAAAGGGTTATGTTTTTATCCCTATTATTACATGGATTGGATTATGTTGTGATGGAAACATTTTTATGAATTCCTTTATCTTATATGAATTGATTTATGATGTCATGATGTTTCAAGAATCCCATTTTTGTTACATGTGTTATGCGATGATGTATATTATATGATTATGTGGCACACATAAGAAAGGATTCATTATAAGATGGATTGGACCTATATATCCCTCCAATGCATTGGGTAAAGATTTTATATCTCATGAGATAGACAGGGCTGGAACGGTAGGTTATACCGGTTCAGTGAAACAGGACTGAAACGAGGGTTACTCGGTTCAGAAAGGGACTTTGTCCACTAAGATAGTCTTGGCAATGAGTCATGACTAACAAGAAATGATTTTCCATGATTATGTGTGCATGCCACAAAGTTTCAAGTTTTATGTTATGATTATGGGGATCTCATTTTCACTTCTATGATTTGTTCCACGTTAAGATATTATGATCTCTTTTGCAGGTTATAATTTTCAAAAAGATATGATATGATATTTATTTCCTTTATTTGCCCTTGCTGAGCATTTGAGCTCACCCTTTTATGTTTTCTTTTCCCCAGGTCAGGAAGATGGATATTAAGTAGAATATGCTAAAAGGGACCCTAGATATGATGAAATAAATGGGGGACACTGTAGAAGATTTATGAACCAGTTGTTTATGTTTCCCAGTTTCTAGAGACACTATACCTATACGGTCCTTTGTGGTTTTTTTTCATATGTTGTAATAAGTGTGCTTCAATTTTGAAGTATTAACAATGTATGTAAAGTATGGGTCGTTATATAAATGACATGAAACTATCAGATTATTCAATATTGTAGCACACTAAATAATTATAATATTTTAAATTTTAAATATACTTAATTACTTTAATATCTTTAGGTACGTGAAACCCTACGATTTTTATGTTTTATTGTTTATTCAATTTGTACCATCGAGCCTAAATACCCCATGAAATATACAACTTCTATAATCTAGACTTTAAATTTGATGGTATGAATGTTATTAAATAATATATATATATATATATATATTTAATAGTAATTATTAATTAATGAAATATTATTGTTAAATAATAAATCATTTTTATTAAAATAATTTTATTCTTCAAAATTATATTTTATTTAAATGTGTTTTTTATTTATTTTCATTAAAAAATATTATATTTTTTTAACATTTAGAAATTGTATTTGATAAAATGTCCTTCATTTTATGACTTTCAATATCAAAAGTTAATTTTTTTATATGTTTAAAATTTTTTTGAACAAATATTTATTTATCAGTGAATTATTTAAAATACAGTTTTTTTAAAAATGCCATTTATTTTAAATAAATTAAGTAATGTAAAAGTCCTACTATTTTTTGAATATAATTTTAAATAAATTAATTATTATTTATATATTTCAAATTTCAAATATCATTACATTTTATTTTAGTATAAGTTATTCTGAAATGGTATTTTTCGAAAAAATGTTTTAAATTACATAGTGTTTCTCGATTTTAATTAATTAAAATAATTCACAATAATTAATTTTTGTAATCAAATTTTTATATAATATATAAATTAATATAAATGTATATTGATATAATGATTAATACAAGAAATATAGTTCATATAAAATCATAGAGTGCATCATAAATACATTTGTTAAAAACCAACGTTTTCACCACATCTATGTGTTTTTCTTCAAATTATGATTTTCAAATTATTTGATGTGAATTTGGAAAAAAATAATAAATATTTATAATTATAATGATTTATATTATCTAATAATGAAAATTTAAATTTTTCCCAAAGTAAAATAGTTAGTGTAATAAAAATTGAATACTTCAGTAAATTTAAAATTGGTTTACCTGGGACAAATTTAAAATATGAGGGTAAAAATGACGTATATAAAAGTAAAAAACTATTTTATTTCCATTTTTGAACATTAAACCTATATGGTTTTATAATGATCAATTTGGATGATTTTTACATTTTAAAAACATTGTAGTACTCATTTATTCTCAAAAATACCAAGTGTTTTCTTTCCCCAACATATAAAAGGCCACCCCTATACTCTCTTACTCACACCTTAAAATATATTTTTATTGGTCAATACATGAAAATATAATATTCCAACAACCCTCCTATCATAATATAATCCATATTCTAGGAAATAATATAACCTTGGAAAGCTTAGGGGAAAACCAAATGAGGATTCACAATGAATAGTACATGTTATTGAGTGAGAAAATTTAATTCATTTCTTTATCCACCTACATAAATACCTATTAAAACACGATGGTTTTATAACATCATTTGCTTATATATAAGAGGATATTTGTTTATAATAATATGATAACCCAAAACCATCTCAACTTCTATCAAATGGGTTGTGAAATCATCGTTTGTGTGTACGGTGGACTACTACCTTGTCGAAGGATGTCATTCACTCTTCTATTACAACATATCACAGTTGCCTGTGATAAATGTTATTAATTATATATTGGATATTTGTAAAATATTTTTACATCTAGAGTCATTATATCAAACATTACATTTTTACATTCAATTCCATTGGAGATTATATAACGTCACCAATATGTACAGTGGACCACAACATCGTGCGGTGTTGGGATTTCTCTTTCACTAGTAATTTTCATTTAAATAATTAATGATAAATTTAATAAATATATGTAGTATTCATAACATAATTAGGATATTCCTGACATATTTATCATTCTAATAATATAATATTTTTTATTAATTTTTCAATTGCCTAACGGGGATATCATCATTCATGTTCATGCTGGCCACCACATTTCGGTTGTGATATCACTCTCCATTCATCACCACACATCATAAAAGATATATGTATCACCGTGAAATTTAAAACTAAGAAAATCATATAAAATTGTGTATCGGACACACAACACCACGTGTCTAAAGGAAAATAACATCCCAATATATTACAATATATTCATTATTTAAAATAAATTATATCTTTTTTAAGTATTTCATTAAACATAATGTTGTGTTTTCTTTATGTTATTCTCAATAATGAATCCCTTCGAAAGCTTATGTTACATGCACTACCGAGTTTTACTTGACAACTATATTATTTTAATGATATTATTTAATATAAAAATTCAATCGTAGACATTAAATTAGATGTTATGAATAGCATTAATGGAATTAATAAAATATATGGTTGAATTCATTGTTTAAAAACTATTTTTAATTGAATATAAAAACCAATTGAACAAAAAAAATTTGTTTTTAGAAAAAAATATTTATGATACCAAGGACTATAATATTAGTAAATTAATTTAATTATTTAATGATTATAATGAAATTTATATATTATACATTAAACAAAAAACATTAAATTCATCCAATAGATTATATAAGAATAATATAGAAAGAAAATTAATGTTATTTATAAAAAGATATACATTTGTAAAGGCAGTTTTCCACCTTTTAATGGTCCTCTTTTTATAATACTAAATTTTCACTTTGTAATAAATTTTCATCGAAAAAAATAAACTAAATTTTAAAAATATTATTTTAACAATAATCTTAGGATTATTTTTTTTTCTTGTAAGTATCACTTTTTGATGAATATTGAAAATATTCAATTTTAATTGAAAAATTCATTTTTTCTAGATAATCTATAATGATAAATTATATTTTGAATTGTTGTTAAAGCTAAAAATGATAAATTATAAATCTATTAATACAAATTAATTAATTAGAATCATTTTTATATTGATGTTTTATATAAAATTTTCTTAATCTTTTGAACATTTTCAATCAAAAAACCCTTTTCTTCAACAAGCTTATAAGATAAATTTTAAATTAATTTAGCCTATTTTTATGATTGGAATTTTTAAAAATGGATTCCATATTATTAATTAAAATAATTTTTAATTTATAATAATTAAAACATAATTTTTGACCCAATTGGTTTGTGGAAGTAGTTAAAATTAATTATAGTGATTGAAAGAAAAACAAGTTTAATTAGGGAGTTAATATTATAATTTTGCGTAAAAATGTCTTAGAAATTATTCCAAAACCCATTTGATGGACAGTTTTTACCTTATCAATTATATTCTCAATTTCTATGCATTATTGGAGCCACTATACAAGAAATGAGATGAGATGAATTCACAAAATAATAAAATTACAGGTTTTCCACTGACCGCACTTATAAAAGGCCTCCCACTATTATCATCTATTTACACCACTATTATACATTTCATCCTATAATCCATAAAAAATAACTTATCCACATCCCTCCCATCATCTTAAAATCATTATATTTATCATAAATACATCCATGAACCCCTTGATGCAAACCAAAATGATATACCTAAAGAAGAGGTAATGTTCATCAACTTGTATCGTTTTACTATTTATTTCTCCACCAACTACATTTATTTTTTATGAACTTCTTATATAATAAAATCAATATATTCAATATACTGAGATGTTTTCATGACATTATTATAACGTAAATCATCACACACATCCATCAAATGGTTTAAAAGTCTTTATTAATGTGTGTGACGAACTATGACCTCACAATCCTATTTCGTTCATTTTTCTGTTAACACTTATCATGTCTGTGAATAATGATTGTCATAATCGTAAAAATTAAATATATTATTTTATATAAGTGGAAATATTTTGATTTTAATGACACAGGTTGGAGGATAATTAATGTTATCCCCTTGATACATCAGTAGTCTCATGATAAGAATCTGTTGTCCAAATTAGATGGGTTTCTTCATGATACGTTTTAAACCATATTATGAAAGGTATTTAAATTAAGGTCCCATGATCCTGGGACACATGGATTCTAATATTTAAAAATTTACCTCACTTAGTAATAAGTTATTATTATTATAAAATATATTTTTTCTATGAAATTATCTATGGATGCATTTCTTTTTAAAATTATTTTTTAAAAGTCAAGGGTTTTTATTTTTTACGTTGAAATATTTATTAAAACATATTAAAAACCATGAATATTAATATTCATCAATATTATATAATTTTATATTAATATTCACTACATTACAAAAATACATTCCTCATGACCATAATATTTTCGTTTATTTGGAAAATGGGAAAAAATAGTCTAACCTTGTGAAATATCTTTAGTATCTCCCATAGAGATCTCCACCATTATTACTTCTACTTAAAACCTTTATATATAACCTTGGTAAAAAAGATATAAGAAATCTATGAGCTTAGATTAAACGTATGGGTAAATAAAATAAATTCTTACACAAAACATGAACAAATGGTATGGAACTTTTGCATAACATTTTAAGATCACACCCTACATATTAGATATCACAATAAATATTGGCAGTTCATTAGTAACGAATCATAAATAAATAAACAACATAATGCATAAAATCATATCATTGGAATAAACCATGGAATTTTTTTTATGTATAAGAATAGATTTTTTTATGTCATTGAAACGTACCAAGATCATTATAACATGTTAGGCTTGGGATACGACCTGTGTACTTCCTAAGGGCTAGGGATAACAACCTGTGTAACCTCTTACTTTTAGGCTTAGGCTATAACCCAAGAACCGTCTTGTTTTAGATTTTGGGCTAAAACCTATGTACCCTCTTAATTTTAGGCATTGTCTAAACTCACGTACCTTATTATTTTAGGTCGTCGGATACATATTTTTTACACTCTTGGTTCATATTAAACCTAACATCACCTAATGCATTCTAGGGAGATATATGTCCCCCCATCTCAGAGTGAATTCATACATAAATGTGTCACAAAATCATATATAATCATACACAAAACCATGAAATGAAATGGGTATTTTATGCATATATAAATATCATAACATGTTGAAAAAGATATAGGTTTCATAATAATTTCCCAAAATAAATACTCTTGAAAGAGAAATAGATTTCATAAAAATATATCCCATGAAAGGGAAACATGATTTATAAATAACATGACATTAATAATGAACCATTCATAAAAAGAATATGAATAGAACCTTTGATAATTACATATAATGGCATGATTGATATCAAAAAAAATTATTATAAATGTAAAATATCCTAGAATGTTATTTTTAAAATATATTTTGAGGTATTAATCCTTTAATATTTGAAAAATACTCATTAAAACAAAAATCAATTTGAATACCATTATCACTAAAAACATATAAAAGAAGCTTGAAAAGAATTTTTCATATATTTCTATGAAAATATATTTTAAAAAATTTGTTAATATTTATACATTAATACATGGAATGAAATCGTAAAATAATTGATAATGCGTAAATCTATAAAAGTCAAACATGGAAAAATGAACATTCCTTTTTCATGGAAAAAGGATAGAAAAATTCCTCATTCACAAAGTAAAAAAAATATAAATTTAAGAAAAACAATAAACTCTTAAAAGGTTTAATTTTTCTTTTATTGATAATATTATATTAGTATAATATTTGTGGAAACCCTTTTGAAAAAACTTGGTTTGGAAGGAATATATATTTTCGAGCGAAGAGATGGTAATGTCGGGATTTCTTAAAAACACATTCTTAATCATATTATATAGGAATGATTGGTAAATAGAACCAATTCATGAATATATCAGGAATAAATATGGGATAATAAAAATAATGATCTTTTTTATTAGATGGATCATATGATTTCATCAAATAAATCATAAAATAAATAATCTCAAAAATCGATGGTATTATTTCAATCAACTCTTACCAATTGGATAAATAGGTTCATACTATTCAGGGAAAAAATAAAATTAAATAAAGCATAATATATCATTAAAATATTTATATTAATTATACTTCATTTCAATGGGATTAATATATACCTCACTTAGTAATATAGGTGCATAAATAAAATTGTGTCCTAAAGAAGGGAATTTTATACAAAACTACTTATTGTTTTGGAAACATTTGAAACATTAACCCAATGAAATTAATATCATATTATCAATATTTAAATACAAATAAATTTAATTATAATAATCATATATACATACATGTTCACTAAACAGACAAAAAAATAATAGATGGTGAATAAAGCATGCATCTCACAGAATTAAAAAAGGAGATGAAATTCCAATATCTTGTGTCTTGAATCTCGTCACACTCATTCATACATCATATGTAATAAATATAAATTTATTATAAATATATGTAAGATAAATATTATTATTTATAATACCATAAATGTTTTGATTTTGGAATTATATTACCCTTTTTTTATTAATCTTTTGTTATGGTTTTACTTCAGGTAACATCTGCGATGTAAATCACATATGTCTTAAATTTTTATATGATTGGTCATTATATTTATCTCATGATTTATAAAATTTAAACATGATTTA
The DNA here is from genome assembly GCA_963277665.1 of Viscum album. Taxonomy (NCBI): domain Eukaryota; kingdom Viridiplantae; phylum Streptophyta; class Magnoliopsida; order Santalales; family Viscaceae; genus Viscum; species Viscum album. The sequence goes on from OY728138.1 coordinate 1,411,980,814, forward strand.
GAAAAAAATTATATTAAATATATTTTTATTATAATAATCCATGAAATATATTAGTATTAAATATAATACACCATTCATGGAGTCGATAAATCATACATATGCATCAATGTTATTTCCTTTTGATTTTCGAGTTGAAAGAATGAAAGTAAAAGACATAATATTATCTATGTACATAGATATATCATTATGATATTAGATTTATGATATCATATATATCATATATATGAACTAAATCCAAACTTAATGCATTACATGTATTGTATTAATGAATAACATCACGTCATGGGGGATATAATCCACACATCCCAAAATGAAATTATCGTATTAAAAAAATTTCAAACTATAATGATATGTGCTATAAAAGAATTAAAAAAATATTAAATATATAATAAATGTAATATATTACATATATAAATATAATTTTTAACATAATTTCTTCCGAGATAGCTAGTAATGGAAAAATGAACAATCATTATTTAGTGAGGTCGTAATTCATCATACACGTAAAGAGTATGTTTGTTACCTATTAGATGGAGGTGTTTATAAGTGTAGTAATGTACAATATAATAACATAATACATGTATCACTTGGATAATTTTGTTCTTATAAAACATGTAATTATAATATCAGAAGGTTTGGAGAAATATAACGAGAGAAAGGATCATGGGAAAATGGGTGTCCTATTAATCAGTGAACTCATTTTGGTTTTTTCCCAAAGGATTCATTGGTTTGATTTCTACCAAATGTAAAGATTCAAGGAGTTTTTTATATATGTTCTAATTGTATTAGGAAGTTATTTGTCAAAACTATGTGGTTTGAGTGGTGTGAAGAGGAGGGATAGGTGGTGGCCTTATAAAGGCAAGGGAAAGGACACACTAGGCATTTTTGAAAATAATTTCAGGGTACTGACTTTTTTACATACAAAATTCTATAAAAACATCCAAACTAAATAATGGAAATTTAATGATTTATTAATGTTCATCAAATGGGTTTCTACAAGTTTATAGGTCATTTTTTGTCATAAATTTAATGTTTAGTCCAAAGTTATGATTATTTTTAACTTAATTGATATATTTAATTTTAATTAATTTCACTAATATTGTTAGTCAAAAGCTAATTTTACCTTAGTAGACATAATAAATTATTCTTAATAAAAATACATAATCCATTTTTCTAAATTATAATAACATAAGTTGTAGAAATGAAATTAACATTAACCCTAATGAAGGGATAACACTGTGGGTTTTTTAAAGTAAAAACAGACAAATATTTTCATTGTTTAAATTTAAAATTTCAGGATGAAATTGATTGTAATGACCTAAATTGGATTAAATGATAAAAATATTATCCAATTAAAAATGTAAAAAAATTTAAAATATATTTTTAATTTATAAATAAATTAGATAAAACATATGTTTTGAATTAAAATCATGTGTTTTCAGAATTCATCCATAGATGAAATTTCTCAAAATAATCTAAAAAATTATCACTATGATAAGTTAGAAATTATAAATAAAAAATTGAATATTATTTTATCTAGTTAAATTTATAAATTTCTCTAAAATTACTTATATTACTTTTCAATGATGGATATTAAAGGTAGATTATTTGATGAAACAATAATTTTAAACATATAAGGACTTTACCAAAAATTATATATTTCATCATCAGTATGTTTTATTTATATAAATGAATTATAATTTTCTTAAATGTAGTTATCATTATTCATATTTAAATTTTTATTTCCTAGATTATAATTATATCATTTAAATAATTATATCATTTAAATAATTATATAAATAAAAATATCTTTCATACAAAACACAATGTTGTGTGTAACGTACGCCTAGATGGGGTTGTGTGTTGGGTACTCCTAGTTAGTGTTTCATGTAACATAATAAAATTCACACAATAATCTCGATTTTTTGTTTATAGAAAGATAAAATTTATGTTTTGGGTAGTGGATGATTAACTTAGTGTGTCATATAATGCAATCCAAACATAGTGATTTAAAAAAAATAAACCATTTTATGTGATACATGAAGTGAAAAATATCATAATTGTTAAACTAATTTGAAATAAATAATTTACAAAATCTCATGTCGTTATATTAGTCGCCCTTAAAATGAATTTCATCCTCCGAATTAGTCTCAGTTATAAAAGTATAAATACATATAATTTTCATTCAAAGAAACCCAAATTATAAAAATGGATACTAAAATAACCATTAAAAATGTAATGATAGAACCATAATGGTTACCCAAAGTAACATATAACTATGTTTTCACATTGGAGAACATAGGTTGGGAGTGAATATTGGACTTGGTGGAAAAGAATAAATATTTTTATGGAGTGATTGACATCATCAATCACAAAAAATGTATGATAAAATAAAATATAGGGACCTCAATGTCATAAATATAAGTTTATTTAAAGGACCATCAGTTCACGAAAATAAACGGTATTAAGACAAAACTTGTTATTTTTATCATTATCCTAACATTGTATAATTCATTTATTGACCAAAAATATATGTAAATATAAACTCTTTCTATATTTATATATATGTAAAAAATGACTTTAGATTTTCTTTTATCAATTTCTTATTTATCCATCACATCATGAAATAGACATTTATAAATTAACATTAATGAATGAAGTGCTTAAATACACTTTTTACAAGTCATAAGGCCCATGAAATAATGAAATTTATAACTAATTTTCTCTAACTATTCTTCAAAATAAATATGGTTAATACATTAATATTTAAAAACGTAATTCAATCTATCCATCATTAATAATTATTCAATATTAATAATCACACATTAACCAGGACATCGCATAGTCATGTCGTAGGCAAGAAACCCTTATTGTACATTGGTCGTTGGTTCAATACTTGTGGACTTACTGGACAAGATTGGTTATCACCCAACATAAATGATTTCATTTTCTAAAACCATACTAATATAATTTCCCAAATATTATGGTAATATTTCATATAAGATTAATCACTATATATACTATTAACAGTGGTTTTAAATTAAACCTTATTACATAAATACATAATATGAAGTTTAATATAAAATATTCAAGAATGTTCTACCTTATATTGCTTATGAAAGATGAAAATCCAAAACATTTGAAACAAGGTCAGGAAATCATCTTAATATTGATCAAACATGTACCATCTCCTACCAAACATAAGAATACCTTCATTATGTATTCGTTTAAAAACATGTCTAAAATCTATAATTACATACATCCACATTGAAAACATACATTATTCCAAAAGTTAATTCATCCTTTATTCAATAAATATGATCTTATCATAAAAAAATTTCTATTAGAAGCTTGGGATCATCCTTGTAAATAACAAAACTCATTGTTATTTTATTAATACAAAATTCATGTAGATAAAGATAATAAATTATTATAACCATAAAAAGTTACACTAAATTATCACCAATATTTTCATAGATCTTATTTTTTATATAATCCCAATAGATATTCCCTCACTATGGTATTCCCCAATTACCATGGTTCACTTCATCTATTATGATTGGATATGAATTCCTTGTGTCTATTATCATTAGAGGGTTTTGCACTGGTCACCATTTTTAACCCATGGATTTGGGATGTATTTTGAAAAAATCCCCACACTCCCTACAATTGAAACAATGGAGTTTGGGTGGTTCAAACTGAGGAGTTTCCTCATTCGGTTCATAATTATATAAACACTTCTAATCACTTAGTCATTCAGTCCCCCTTTGCCCTTCCTTCCCAGAATTAAAACATTTATTAGTCCCATTAATCAAATTCCCACAATTATTCTTTCCATACTTAGAGAACAAAATAAGGATCACCTTCTTATAACCTTGGTTTTTTTATTGTTCTATGAACTCAATATTCATATTATTGTTAAACCCTTGAGATTGATCCATAAATCCAACCTTAATATCAACTTGGATTACACAACACACAATCTATTAATTGAAACAAAACTCTCTTATATAAAATACTCTTCCAAGACATGGATTAAATACACTAAAGAACCTAAAACCTTACTTTCTAGTTGGATAATTATTCTATAAGCATACCTCATAGGTATTTTGAAAATATCCTCATAAGCAATGACTGATTCATCTTCCTTTTTCTTCAACTCAAGGAACTCCTTTTCTATCATTTTGTGAAGAATGTGAGGAAATTCCATATTGATGAATAAGTTCCTAAACTTATCCCAATAATTGGATTCAATTTTTTCTTCCTATATTTTAATCTTGATTAGATTACACTACTAATCAGGTTCACCTTCTAGCTGACAAATAGCCAAAATGACTTTCTTGTTATCTGAATACTAGAGAATAGAGAATATATTTTTAGTGGTAATGATCTATTGTTAAAAAAAAGTGGATAAAAATACCGACTAAGAGATGGTGGATGTTTCCTCATGAAGGAATCAATAAAACGGTATTCCATATTTTTATTGTTTAGCAGTTCATCATTATTCATATCTTGATAATGATATCTGATCATAAAAATGAGGTTTTTTCCCATCTCTCAAATAATTAAAATCCTTTGAAAAAATTCATTGCATTCTCCCTCACAATCACCATTAGTATGGTTCCTTCAAGTTCCATCCCTCATAGAAATCCAAGAATCATAGAGTAAGAAAAACATATCATAGAGAGGAACAACATCATCAAGAAAAGTTACTTATTAGATGTCTAAATAATGAAACCTAAATTAATATATGAATCCTCATGTTTAACATAGGTTATTCATAGGTAAAATATATTCTAAAAATTCATGATGGTTCAGGAAGCGTTTGTGAATTCCAAAAGCATATCCCCCAAAGTGTCAAACCAGGTGTGTGGAAAGACTCTTTGTTGTGTACTATATTACCCTAGGTTCTTCCGGAAACATATTATAAGTGTATTTATTCCTAGGTACATATGTTCAAGAGCCACATCCACTTGTAATATCGTGAAATGGATATATTTCTAAGAAACCTATCTCTCTATCCTTTACCACAATTCCAAGACATTTTCTTGAATGTTAATGCATCATTATACATATCCCTAGAGATATCCTAATAAATATCCTTAAAAATATACCAACAGATCTCACTAATGTTTTCTAATTCTTGTTTAAAAAGGTTTAGTAAACAATTATATTGATTCCAATTATATAAAATCAGGCTTAACATATATGGATATTACACCATTTTATATTAATATTCTATACATTACAAAAATTCAATCACAAGGACATTAATAGTATAATGTATTTAGAAACATAGAATCAAAATCATCTATCTGGGTTATTAATATTTAAAATGTTCCATTAAGATCTCCATTTTTAGTTATTCTACCTAAAACTATTATTCTTAACTTGGGGAAAGGAAACATAATATAGGGGTGAACTGAGATGCCCATAAATTGTAAATAAAGGAAATGCATAAGAAAAACATGATGAAAAGGGTATTGAACATGGGCATAACATTTGAAGATCAACCCCTATAATATAGAGACCATAATAAATTTTGGTAATTTATATTTCATAAATCATATTGAAATAAATAACATAATACATGAAAGCATAATTTAATAATAAAATATGGAATTTGTTGCATAAATATAAGAATAGAAAATTTTATGTCAATGCTACATACCAAGAACATTAGTACAAGATTGGATTGGGATATGACCTATGTAACTACTTCATGTTTGGTATAATAACCCCTGTACCCTGTTAAATTTATGCTTGGGATACAACCCATGTACATTTTTCTTTTTGACATAGGGCAAAAACTCGTGTGCCCTCTTACATTTAAGCTTGGGATATAATCCAAGTACCATCATGTTTTTTTGGCTATGAATAAAATACACGTACCCTCTATGCTCATATAATACATATCATTACATAATTAACTAGAGAGATATATAGGTCCCTTATATCTCATAACAAAATCATACACACATCTACTAAAAAATAGAGAACAATAATATCTTAACCGATGAAATTAAATAGCTATCATAAAAATGTTATCATATCATAGATAAAAGAAAAAATATATAGACATCATAATAATTTTTTCAAAATCATATATCGTGAATGAGATATATATTTCATAAACATATAACCTGTGAAATAGAAAAAATTTCTTAAAGGCGATGACATTAAGCATTATCCTTTCATAGAATGAATATGAATAGAACCTTTGGTTCATTTAATAAACAAGAGTGAGTAATATGAACAGATATTAGTTGAGATGGAAGATATCTAGGAAGGATATTTTGAAAAAAATTCACGAGGCAAATATCCTTTATTATTTGCAAAATGATCATTAAAACATAAAAACTTTTGAAAAACATTTTCCTTACAAACATTTAAAATAATCTTGAAACCATTTTGAAAACAATTTATGTGAATATATATATATAATTTGTAACAAATTAACCTCTTAAACCTGAAAATAAATATTGAAATAATTAATGGTGGGTCAATCTGTATATGCCAAAAAGAAAAAAAAGGAATATTTCTAATTTTATTGTAAAATGGATAGAAAAATTCCTTATTTAGAAAGAGATACAAATATTCCTTTGAAAATAGTTGTAAAAGTAAAAATGGGAATATTTTAATTTAATTTTCATAGTATAATATTATAATATTTATTGAAATTATTTTTAGAATGCATGGTTTTTATGGAATATACATTTCTGACTGAAGAGAGGATAAAATCAAGATTTTTTTAAAAAACATTCTTTACTATGTTATGTACAAAAAGTGAATAAATGAAACCAATACGTGATTATATAAGGAATAAAAAGGGAAGAAGAAAAATACCAATAGTTCTTAAGAGATTAGTCATAATATTTAATCAATGGAATCATAAAAATATACAATCTCAAAATACTATTTGATTGTTTCAATAAACTCAAACCACTTGGTTACATGGGATCATTCTCTTCATGTAAGGAAATGAAATGAAATTAATCAAAAAATATAATTAAAATATCATTAAATAATTAGATTCATTAAATAACTTGTCATTTGGAATATTCTATTAGTTGTTAATAAATTAGGTGCATCACAAAATATGTGTCCCAAAGAAGGCAATTTGGGACAAAACTACATTACCACTGTAGTATCTTTTGAAAAATTAACACCATGCAATAAATATCATATAATGGATATGTGAATAACAATAAATTTATGTATAACAATTATAATATACTTCCATGGTATGTATACACACTACAAAAATGAATGGGTGGTGACTAAAGAATGTATCTCATGAAAATAAAAATGTGAAATGAAATTTCATTACATTGTGTCTTGACAGTCGTCAGACTCATTAAATCATTCTGTATAATAACTATTAATATATTATAAATCAATTAAGGAACCGTATTATTACTTATAATACCATATTTTTTTTATTATAGCATTATATCACCCTCTTGTTGTCAATTCTATGTTAAGGTTTCACTTCGAGTAATAGCCTATTTGTTTTTCACATGTGTCTTAATTTGTTATATCTTTGGTCCATATAAATATATCATGACATATAAAATTTAAAAAATTATTTAAATATAATTTATATTAAAGATATATATATATATATTATAATCTATGGTATATATAATTAAGAAACATAATACATCATTCATGGATATAGTAAGCCCTACGTACGCAAGAATTTTATTTCGGTTTAATTGTCTTATTGAAGAAATAAAGTAAAAATATATATGTATATATATATTTGTTATAGTAGAATTATTATATGATATATATTATATATATTCACTAAATTAAGCCTTTATACATTCCGTGTAGTGTTTGAACATATTACATCACTTTTAGGGGGCTGTAGTCCAGAATACTACAAACAAATTTATCGTATTAACACAAAATGGAAGGTATATTGATTCATGTTTTAAAATAATAATAACGACATAAAATACATAAAAAAATATTATATATGACATATATAAATATTTCTTCAATCATAATTTCCATCCTGAAATGTGGTAAAGGAAAAACAAGCAATCATTTTCTAGTGAGGTGTTAGTTCCTCGTATATGTAAATAGTATATTCATTTCCTATTAGATGGAAGTGTATGTATGTTAATGTAAAATCCATAGAATAACAACATAATTGTTTATTTATTATATTTTCTAATTAAATCGTGGATTAAATAGATCATAGGGGGTGTATAAGGAAAAAAAATGATCTTGAGATGAGACATTACCTTTTATTCATGTAACTCCTTTTGGATTGTGCTGAAAGGATTCCATGGATATTTTTCTAAACAACTGATTGATTAAATAAGTAAGGGAGGGAATTTTGATTGTTTATTTTTCCAATACTTTCCAAAACTATGTGGTTTTATAGGTGTGAATAATAGGGAGAGGTGGTTTCCTTTTATAGGGATTTAAAGGACACACTTCGCATTTTTAAAAACAAGTTACGTGTACCCATATTTTTATCAAAATTTTATAAAAAACAACTAAAAACTAAATAATGGAATGTTGATAGAATAATAATGGACATATAGTGGGTTTGAGACATGTTTTTAATTATTTTTTGGTCTTAAATTTAAGGTTTAGTCCTTAGTAAAGCTTAATTTTACCTTAACTAATGTAATTAATTTTATATAAAATAAATAATATTTTTTTGAACAGTAATTTGACCAAATGAGACATTATAAATAATTTTTAATAATAATATATAATCCATAATTCCATAATCTGATCAAAATATATTCATTAATTAATTTAAAAATAATCCTTCTTACGGAAAGACATTTAGTCTTTTTAAAGTAAAACTTCAACACATTTTCTATGTTTTTGTACCTAGTTTCAATGTGAAATTGATTAAAATTTGCTATATTGGATCTATTACTAAAAATATCACCTAATTAAACATTTATTCAAGTTTAAAACGAAATTTATTTTTATCAATAAATAAGATGAAAATCCTGTTTTGAATTAATATCCTGTATTTTTCACTATTTATCCAAAAATGTAGTTTCTCATAAAAATCAAAAAACATTTCCCTATGTTAGTTTTGACATTACCAATTCAAATAAAAATTATTTTATCAAATTATATTTCTAAATTATCCTAATATTAATATATTTATTTTCGACATTAAAATAAAATTCATTTGAGAGAATAGTATTTTAATATATAAGGACCTTACCCAAAATAATGTCTTTCAACATCAATATGTTTTATTTATATATAAACATTATAAAATATATATTAAAAGTACTTATCAATTTTCATATTACTATGTTTAATGGCTATATAATTATTATATCATTTAAATAATTATAATAATAAAAATACATTTCATAGGATCTCGGTGTTGCGTGTAACGTACGCCAAGTTGGTGTTGTGTGAAGTGCATGCCATGTTAGTGTTGAATATATAATACGCCCGGTTGGAATATAACCTTGGTTTTACTTGTAGAGAAAGATAAAATTTATGTTGTTTGTAGTGCGTGATTAACTTGGTGTTGCGTATAACCTAATACAAACTATGTGATTTAAAATAAAATAAACCATTTTCATTGTTACGTGAAATTAAAATTATCAAATATTAAATTAATTTGAAATAATAATACAAAAAACTTCATGTGTTACATTCCTTAACCAGTTATTTATATGGGAATCGTTCATAGTTATTTACCTTTATATATTTATTTTTATTTATCTACTTATTTAAAAAGAACATTTTCCCTATTTATAACCATTTACTATTTATTATGCCAATTTATTAATTAATTATTCTTCTATACATAACCATTACATAGAATATATTCTCGTCTTATTTTTTTTCCTTTCTTCATGATTTCATGATTTTTATTATTAATTTTTTGTAAAGATACGATATACACAGTCTAGTAATTCATGAAAAACAAATATGTTGTAATCTTTTCAATAAATTGAAATATAATATTCATTTATGTATGTAGTTTACCAAAACAACTAAACTGATTAGTAATTTTGGATTTAAATCCAAAATATATGAAAATATAATAGTAATAGGCATGGGAACCAGAATACTAGGGTTAGGGTCACTACAATAACTATCACAATATCTTTAGTAGAAACCTTGTAAACTAGATTTAGGAAAACCTAGATTAGTAATCATAAACTAGTGATAGAATTTAATTATATGTATAAGAGAAAAGGTTTTTGTATGATTCCGATTTTTTTCATTTCCTATAAATAAATCCATGTCTGGATACTACAAGTAGACGTGGTTCTAGTGCAGATATAACTATGGGTTATGAATCTAAAAATTGCATTTTGGGATCCACTCGAGCGTAACCTGGTACATGAGAATGACCTTATTAGACACCAATATTAACACTACTAGGTGATGTTATTTCCAATCAGTTTTCCCATTATTTTATTAACAATGTATATCCTTAAATATTCTCGTACTCCCAAAAGAAGAGATTGATTGAGTCTATTAAGACTTTGATATGTGGATACCATGCAAAAAATAAGGAATAATTACCCCTGATGACTTTAATGTTAAAGGAGACACCCATGAAAGTGTATCAATAGACCGAGTAAGTCATTTCTATGGGTAAAAGGATGGATTCAAGAAAATAATATCTGGAGAAAAATGACGAGTATAATGGAAGTAAATAAATATCATCTCAGGGATCTATTTAATGTTTTTTCCCATAAATATATGGAACCTAAATATTTCCAATATCAACACCTTATTCTAATGCGAAACTCCTAGACCATTTAAGGACCTTTGTAGAAATAAAATAGAATCATTACATATGTAATAGGATTCTATAAATAAATTTTTGAAGTTTTTTATCTATAGTATATTGGTTACAGGAATCATGAATCATCTATAGATTCTATTAGATTTTATAACCAATTATTAATTCATTAACATAAGAGTTATTATCACCATTATTAGTTAATGAGTTTAAGATTGATCATAATTTCAAATTCTTAAAATTCTTTTTTTAGTTTTTATATAGAAGGAATTTCACAAGATTAATGAAATTTTGGAGAAATTTATGGAAAGAATATGTTTTAAGGGAAGAGTTAATTGAGGAATAATTCCTTTACAATTATAGACATATGATTAAAGGCATTGATAAATTTTATGGTTATCATGATAATGAATGATATAATAGTAAAATAATATTATTAGGCTTTAAAAAATATTTTTTATTAAAAAACATGTTAAAAATGATATTTAATTATTTATTTTATTTCAATGATGTCCATCATATTTTTTTGGAACATTATAAGATTTATATTAATATAGTTTAATAAAAATGGAAACCTGTATATATGGTGAAAACCCATCACATATAGAAAGGTAGGGGGCATGAACCCATGACCAACAGAAGAAAATTGTCTCATGCCTACCACTGACCTATGTGGAGTCCTTGTTAATATATTAGTGTTTTTAGTTAATCAATTTCATGAATAAATTTTAGTGATGAACTAGTTGTGTAAATTTTGAGGTTTATAGTTTAATGTATTAATAATATTGGTTTGGGAAAGTATTTAGAGATAGAAAGTAAGACTTTTTACTCTTTTATGGATCTTATGATCCATTAATTGTAAATTTTAGTGCATCATGAATAAAAAAATCAATTTATTGAATTCATTTCATTATTTAATGGATGAAATGAAAATTAATCAAATCACAAGAAATGGATGAAATTGTGTTTATGAAATAATGATTCAATTAAGTATATTTTATGTTCAATAAAATATTTTGTCATCCTTAGGAATGGGATCTTGAAAAAAATGTAATCTGAATATATTAATTTTTATTAAACCAATTTCCATATAAATTATCAAATATTTATGGATTTTAGTCCTTCGTCATTCCAAGGATCATTTACATTTCTATGTTTAATGACCTCAATATCTAACTATAATATTTATACTTTTTGTACAATTCTATATCTTCACTTTCCACTAATGTTCTCTTATATAGAATTTATTCTATGATATATTCCATGTGGCCATTATAATTCTCATACTCTCTTGTTAGGAGGATATTTAATTAAAAAGTAATGTTGTAGTTTTTTAAAATATCATAAATCTAATTAAAAAGATAAAGTTTAAATTGAAGGGATGGATTTTATTTAAGGTGGGTTGAATGTGACATCACGTAATTTTAAAATATGAACATCATATTCAATTGCATATGTGATACACAACACCATGAATATGAACGAGTATAAAGTACCAATAAATTATGATATAATAACTATTTTAAATAAATTCATTCTACTATATATATTTAATTACAGGAAATGCTTACTTCAGCATGTGTTACACACATAAATGTATTCCTTTGGATGATTATGTTACACGCAAGACAAGGATTTATGGAAAAATTATATACAATTAATATATTTATATTAAATTTATATTATATCCAAGAAATTAAATTAGTGTATATATTTAAAAATATCTAAATTATGAAAATATATGGTATAATTCATTAGTTACCAACTATTTAGAAATGAATATATAAACTAATTGAATATAAAAGAAATATTTTTATAAAAAAATTTCTTTATGTATTGAAGTCGTATATTCATAATAAAACAAATAATAAATTAATGATATTGGTGAAATTTATCTTTTATATATTGATTAAAAAATTTCACATTCGTCTAAATAATTTTAGAAGATTAAGATAAAAACAAATCCAATTTTATGCATAAGAGATGTATTTCTTAAACGTAGGTTTTCTGCCTTTTTGTAACACCCCAAGATTTCATAGTACGTTATTTCTTAAAATTATTTCAACAGCATGCACTACACGCAACACCGAGTTGAAGCGCACCATGACATACCAAACTAGCTGTTCCAAACTGGTTATGAATAGTATTAACTGAATTTTGAACTTTATATAGTCCTTATAATTTTATAGTCCATATTATGTGTTTTTAGACATAATTTAATCAAAAATTTCATTTTTTCATATAAAAGAATTATTTTTCAAAACATGCAATTTTACCACCTTTTAATGGAGAACCATTTTTAAAACCAATATTTTAAAATGTTATATATATAATTTAATGAAATTAAATTATTCATTACAATAATTACATAAAAATTTAGTTTTGAATTTTTTTTGTACTTTTCTCATAATTTTCAAATTTTGATGAATAATGAAAATTACTAATTTTTAATGAAATATAAATTTTTTAATCGCTATAATTAATTGTGATAAATTATGAATTTGAATTTTTTGGGAGTATAATTGGATTATATTTTTATAATTTTACCCATTGTTGGTCATTGAAAATAATTTCACTTTGAAATTGGACATAAACAAGTGTCAATCTTTTGGTAGTTATTATTTCATAAAAATACACTTTTTGGTTATGACAATGAGAATAAATATTAAAATAAAAAATGAAGAATATATGTTTGTAATTTGGTAAAATATACTTCATTTTTGAATTCAGAATATCAAAATTAGCTTAGGGTGATTGTTTGGCATATTTATGAAAACATACAATTTTTGATGAGTAGTAAAAAACACCGAGTTATTGTTTAAAACTGACTTTTTATTTCAATAATTATTTATTTAAATTTATTTTAGGTAAAAATAGATACATAATACCTTTATATGTTTAATCTGATTCATTGGATTCATTTAATAATAAGTTTATATATATCTAAATTTTTTAACTTTTTACCATCTTTTACCATCTTCCTAGGAGAATTTGAAAATTTGCAGAAAACATAATTTTACCGCTTCTGTGAATTGAATTTACAATATCAAAGAGAAATGATTGATATTAGTAAATAAAATTTCATTCAATAAGATAAAAATAATATTTGGTGAATTGTAACTTTTGACTTTTATTTACCACAGTTAAAGGTAAATAGGGTAATTAGTGGTAAATATGATATTATTATTACCCTAACACATATCCTAATTCTATTAGATATGTTTAATTCGACCAAAAACAACATTAAAATAAATTATGATCCTTTAGGTTCACTTGGATTAGATTAGGACATTTATTATTATTTAATTTAAAGAAGAGTTAAAAGTGTTAAATTCAATGTTTAATAACAAAACCAATTATAATATAGGTTTATACAGAAGATAAATTTGACTATAAAGATTAATTAGAGAGATAAAAAGATTTAATACAAAATGGTGTGTTATTTATAATTTTTATACTTTAAATAAAATAATTTCTTTTTGACACAATGATGATACATTAATTACCGTAATAATGAATGATTAAAATTATTGATAGCATAGATATCCAAATAAATATAATTTGATATTATTGATTAATTAAACTAATTTTCATGGTTAATATGAAATTTTATGGTTGATTAGATAAAAATATTTATAATTGATAAGGATTTTATGACTTTCACAAAAACAAAATACCAAATAGTGTCAAAATTGAGATAAATTAATTGTTAAAACAAATAGTATATTATTTGTTGATATAATATTCCAAAAAAATTAGGTTCGGTAAAAGGGATTAAATAATAATATATATTTCTTTACTGATCTACTTGAGGTTCTCTTGGATGTTTATAGTATGTTTATTTATCATATATTATAAGAATACAAGACGAAATGATGAAAGATAAATTATTTAACTTACAGTTAAATCTAAAAGATAAGGTTACAATGGTAACCTAAACCTGTCTAAAACCAATTGGTTGAGAGGATTTCGACCAATACCCATATTATCTTCTAAATAAATTAATTTGGATCCATTATAAACAGAAAATGATTTCATTATAAAATAACATTTCAATCTTTTCCTTAGGTTCCCCCCACCCCTCTAATAAAAGGACACTCGCCCTTTTCTCAAATTCACACCTTAAAAGCCATTTGGATCTACCAAAACCTGCCCAAATATCCTCTAAACTATCCCCCATTCGTCCTAGAGGCCTTTAATTTGGTCATAAATCTAATCTAAGGAGCCCTTTTGATCAAATGAAAAGGAAGAACCTGAAGAAGAGGTAAATATTTTATCACCTCTTTCAGGTTCTTTTATTCTTTCACATCTTATTTCCATGATGTTTCCATTGTAAAACAATAACTATAGTATCTTCTATATACTGTGATGTTATTATAAATATTGTCCAACCATATTCATTATTCTATCCATCCTATGAATGACATGTCACCATACGTGGGTAGGTACGACATACCGTTTCCACTTTGTGGTATAATTGTTATTCAATACATTATTTTATTGGATGGGTATAATAATGATATATAATTGAAGTAAATAATAAATATAACATGTTAATGATTATATATATATATATATGATATATCATCCAACCATATACGATTTTAATATCAAAATAATGATATTGTCACTCGTTCTTACGTACAGATTACCGTCTCCAGGATCCGATGAGATTCATTTCCATGTTCTCCATTCAACGATGATTACAAAAGTATATATTATTAATAAGTATAAAATATATGAAATAATAATGATACTGGAAATATATATATATATATATATATATATATATGTTTGTATGTAATTACATATAGCTTATTCGCTTACTTCCGTTCAATACTATGTGAAAACGGAAACCTCGTTTATGCGTACGTACGGCCTACCGTCTACATAAATGGTTCCTTCCATTTCATATATACATCTATTATAATTATTTATATTGTAAATATATATTATATATAATACAAGGTTTATATTATAGAATCATTTTAATCATGATCTAAAGGAAACGATAATTAATAACAAGTTAAAACACATACGATAAATAAAGCGATTATTACTCAAAATGTTAGTTTAACATGGATATATTTATTATATGGGGAGTATCAAGTTATTAATGAATCATGTATGATATAATTATTATTAATATGGTTTTGGTATAATTTAATAACATAATATGGTCACTATACAAGAGGTTAAACATACCATCGACGAAAGGAAAGTTCAAGGTAAGGGGTTTCATATCTCACTTTTAATTCTGTGGGATTTCAACAAGTCACCACATATTTACTACATGTGGTGTATTGTGTACTTAAATTTGATTTATATTATCTTTATTCTCTTTATATTAATGATATTTTTTGATTCATTAGGTTTTTATTGATTATTTTTCATATAACTTGATTGATTACAATGAGGTAAGGGTTATTTCATCAATATCATTATTATTTGAGATTGTTCATGTGTAAGTATTTTTTAAGACATACTTATCATCGATACCCATATTTTATAAATATGATTTCAAAAGGAAACTTTTATGGTTTTATGTGAGGGTATATTTAACTATATCAGCATTTTAAATATTTTAATTGTTTTTTCTTTTTAGACCCTCATAATTAATGGCCATGTTTTCAAAATGATTTGAAGGATTTATTTATATGCACATGAATGTTTTGAAATGATAATTCTTTTAAAATGTTTTAAAGTGGTAAGGGGCACTTTGATTCAAAAATACCTTTTAAATTACTACCTTAATAAATTGTGATAATGCTATACGATTTCAAGAAAAAGGGGTATTTCTCACAAAGCATTTTACTGATCATTTTCATCTATGTAAATAGATTTTAATGGGTTTTAAACTTGTTTGTAGTTGATTTATTATGAAAAAATCATCCATATTGTATTGAATGTATTATGATATGTTTGACTGTGGATGTGTTATTTTTATACTGTACATTGATTATGGAAAAAGTAGTTACATTTCGTATGCTAGTTTTAATATGAATGTTTATGTTATATTTCAACCTTTTCTTATGATGAATGTATTGGACTAGTATGTTCTGTGTTGGGGACCAGAAAAAGTAATCCCTCTAGGTTGGGGTTTGGTTACAGCAGAGCTTCCAGGATGAAGTCTGGTTACAGAGGCTCTCCGAGTTGGAGTCTGGTTACAGAGGCTCTTTGGGATGGAGTCCGGTTAACGAGGCTCTCCGGGTTTAGGTCCGGTTACAGTTAGACCATATGTCCTGGAACGAGGCATTGAATCATAAATTATTGTCTGGTACTATAAATTCCCTCATTATAAAATTAGATATTACATGTGATTATTCATCTAGTTGAATATTCACCTGCATGTTTACATGGTAATGTTTGATTTATTTTTTCCATATTATGTTCATGTTTATGTTTAAAAATGCTGTCATTTTATTACACATCTTGCCTTAAAAGTTTATAGCTTTCACTAAATTATTTACCCTTATTGAAAATCTGATCTCACCCCTTTCTTATATTTTATTTTCCAAGGATCCCAAGAATTGTTTTATGTTTGAGATGCATGGTAAAGGTAAGGGAAAAATGACATTGTCAAAGGATTAATTTTTTTTTCTATTGTATGTTATAAAATGTAATGTAACGTTCTTGTATGTAATCTATTTTCCAAGACTGCAAAACTGATCGGTCATTTGGGATACGATTTCTTGTAATCATTCCAATGTATTAAAATAATTCTCCGACTCTAGGAATCTTGGGTCGGGGCGTTACCGTTGGTATTAGAGGATGTTTAGTACAAACCTTGGAAACTAGATTTAGATAAACTCTTATTAGACCACATTACCCTATGATAGACATTGAGGATTAGTATAGAGTAACTTCATAGAATTTTGGTAATATAGATATTTTGTGAGTTTTCCATGAAAATACACCACTATATGGATACGAGCAGGTATAGGCAGCTCTCGCATAGATGTACCTATGGGTAAAACCTGAAAACAATTCCTTGAGCTAGACTCGAAGGAGAATTGGTGCATGACAATGGGCCTTCCTTTACTCTTTGTTACAACACTCCCAGGGGATATACTTAGGATAATTTTCATTTTCTTAATAAATAATTAAAAAGGATTTTTTAGTATTTACCTCCTCAAAGAAAATATTTTTTTATTATTACAGATTATATCCATAAACTATTCCATTTACATTATGAATTTAACAATACTGAAATTATTCATTGTGATTCACAAACTAACCTAGTGTATTCCATTGTATAGAGATGGTGCCCAGAAGAAAGAATGAGAACACCATCAATATGTATGATCAAAAGAGTTAGAAGGATAATATAATTCATGGTATTAATCCAACATTTAGAAGGGAAATAGTCTCCCATGTATTCTCAACTAATGAAGAAATAATATCATAAGTTAAAAAGATAAGTAAATATCTCTCTAAGTCATATGGCATTGAAGGAAAGAAAGAGATGAAAAGGATAGAAAATTGAAATATGGATAATGGGAAGAGGGGAAAGAAGTATTTTCCCATATGTAATAAATTTGGAAATAAACACCTTGGTAAATGCTTGAGGAGAATTGGAGTTTGTTAAAAGAATGGGAAAAAAGGACACCACGTACGTGATTTATAGGGTAAGACAAATGTTTCAAATGTAAAATGCTTCATCTGTAATGTGTTGGGACACTTCGTGAATCAATGTCCCAATCGTCAGAGTATACCACAAATGATGCTATTGGATAAAAATCAAGTTATGATACTACCTCAGATGAATAGGAATGAAAAATGTTCTTATTTTATTATATAATTATTTCATTTATGTTTTGTATCAATAATATACTAATTATATGAATTATGGAGATAAATAAGGATTGTACTACAGTATTATTTTATTGAGGATTTGAGTTTATATGGTTCTATGAAAAGTGACATAATAGTAAGCTAGACTTTAGAAAAATACATTGTTGAATGAAAGGTTACACTTAATATGGTATTGACAATGAGGTAGTGATTTTGGAATAAGATATTGTTGATTTGGATAAATTATATTGGATATTCTTGACTTCCTTGGGACTGATTAATAGTTTATTTATTTCATCATTGTTGGAATATTCAAAATTTTGGACATAAGTAATATATCCAATATTATATAAAGGATAACATAGCATCAATGTACCCAATAAGGTTTTATAGTAATTCATGGTGTTACCATTTTTTAAAATAATACATGTTGAAGGTGATTACATGTTATTACGTGGAAAAAAGTTTCTTCATTGCATTTAACTTACTGATAAATTTTGGATTGTGAGTTTGGGTAGATGAATTTTGTATAAGATTAACGGTTGGAATGGATTAAGTATTAAATTGGATACTATTTTTAATGTTATTTGTGGATTGTTATAAAATGGACAAAACATAGACCGTGTGAAAACTCATCGTGCCAGACAAAGCAGCAGGAATCGAACCCACAACCATAGTGCGATTGGGATTTATCTCCTACCACTGGACTATGTGAATTCCCTAGATTTTATAATGTAGTGTATTTTTTAAATGGTATGATAGGTGAATTAAAAATTCATTATTTTTGGAACCCTATAAAATTGGGATAAATAGAATATATTTTTTGAAATCTTTGAGACATAAAGATGAGTTGGTGGTAGGAATTAGTTGAAGAATGAAAATCTACATGTCAAGTATATATATGTATGTGATTTTTACATCCTATCCTATGGGTAATTTGATTCTTAAACATTATAGAATGGATCTTAAAACCCAAAAAGTGTTATCTTAATACCTTATGTTTTGTTGAACAAATGGTATTGTAAATCATCATAGATTGAGAGATTTGAGGCCCTCAATTTTACACATGTTTGTGATTGATGACCGCAATAACTCCCAATAAAATTTCAAATTTTCCCTCCAATTATGTGTTTCTAATTTCCACCAATGTTCTCCTAATAGAGTTCATAATTTGGCGGTGACCCTTTTGTTTACCTTTACCTCTTATTAAGACTAAATTTTACTAACCCAATTTTTGATGTGGGTTTTCCGACCAAGGTATTTTCTGTTTTCAAACTATTATTTTCGAAGAATAATTTCAAATTGTGAGGACACAATTTATTGAAGGAGTGATGAATTTTTCACCCCATGATTTCATAGTACGTTATTTCATCAAATTAATTCAATAACTTTCATTACACGCAACACTGAGTTCAAGCGCACCACGACTTACCAAACTTTCCATTCAAAAGATTTTATCAATAGTATAACTGAATTTTGAACTTTATATAATATTTATAATTTTAGAATCCATTTTGTGAGTTTCTTAGACATAATGTAAGAACAAATTCATTTTTTATCAGATAAAGGAAATATATTTCATAAAAATGTGATTTTACCGCTTTTTAATGGAGAACCCTTTTTAAAAACAATATTTGACAATGTTATATATTCAATTTAATTAAACTAAATTAATCGTTAGAATCTCGAAATTAAAATTTAGTTTGGATAAATTTTTGGTACTTTTCTGGTAATTTCATATTTTGATGAATGGTGAAAATGAATAAATATTAATTAAAAACAACTTTTTAAATTGAAATAATTAATAGTAATAAATTATGACAATGAATGGTTTGAATGTATAATTAGATTATATTTTTATCATTTGATACAATTTTGGTCATTGGATGTAATTTAACTTTGAAATTGGACATAAACAAGTGTCAATATTTTGGTAGTTATTATTTCTAAAAAATATGCTTTTTGGTTTTGACAACTGGAATTAATTTTAAATTAATAAATTTAATTTCTATGTTTTGAATTTGGTAAAATACACTTCATTTTTGAATTCATAATATAAAAATTAGCTTATGCTGAATTTTTGGTATGTTTCAGAAAACATTCAATTTTTGATAAATAGTGAAAACACTGAGTTATTGTTTAAGACCGACTTTTTATTTAAATAATTATTTATTTAAATTTATATTTGGTCATAATAGATACATAATATATATACATAAGTTCAATTTAATTAATTGGAGTCATTTTATAATAATATTAGATATATAAAAATTTTATTTAATTTTTAATGTTTTTACCCACCTCCTAGGAGCATTTGCAAATTTGCATAAAACATAATTTTACCACTTCTGTGAATTAAATTTCAAAAATACGAGAGACACAGATGATATTAGAAAGTAAAATTTGGTTCAATAAGATAAAAATAATATTTATTGAATAGTAACCTTTGACTTTTATTTACCACGGTTAAAGGTAAATAGGGTAATTAATGGTAAAAATGATATTATTATTACCCTAACACATGTCCTAATTCTTTTGGATAAGTGTAACTCTACCTAAAACAACATTAGGAATAAAATATGATCATTTAGGTCAACTTGGATTAGATTAGGACATTTATTATTATTTAATACAAAGAAAAGTTAAATGTGTTAAATTCAATGTTTAATACCTAAACCATTTATAATATAGGTATATACATAATAAAAATTCAACTATAAATATATATTAGAAATATAAAAATATTTCCTACATATATTTAATTTATTTACAAATTTATAGACTTTAAATAATTAATTTTATTTATGACACAATGATGATGCTGTAATTACCTTATTAATGAAATATTAAAATAATTAATATCATAAATATCCAAATAAATATAATTTGATACTTTTGATAAATTAAACTAATTTTATAGGTTAATATGACATGTTAGGGTTTATTAGAAAAATATTCTATAAGTAATAAGGTTTTTATGACTTTCACAATAACAAAATAACAAATAGTGTCAAAATTGCAATAAATTAATTTTTAAAATAAGTACTATATTATTTGTTGATCTAATATTGAAAAAAATATGAGAATCGGCCAAAGGGATTAAATAATATCATATATGTCATTAATGAACAACTTTAGGTTCTCTTGGATGTTTATAGTATGTTTATTAACCGTATATTGTATTAATGAAAGAAGACACAGTAAAAGTTCAATTATTTAACATAGAGTTAAATATAAAATATAAGGTTAAAATGTTAATTTAACTTCTCTAAAACCTATTGGTTGAGAGTAATTAAGCCCCTTAACCACTTTACCTTTTAAATAAATCAATTTGGAGCCATTATTAACCTAATATGATATTCTTATAAAATAATACTTCAATCTTTTCCTAAGGTTCCCCTCAACCCTCTTATAAAAGAGAACAAAACCTTATCTCAAATTCACATTGTCAAAGCCATTTGGATCGGCAATAACCTACCCAAATATCCTCTAAACTATCCTAAAGTTATCCTACATGCCTTATTTTGGCATGAAAGCTATTCAAATAAGACCTTTTGATCTATTCAAAAGGAAGAACCTGAAAAAGAGGAAAATATTTCATCCCCTCTTTCATGTTCTTTTCTTCTTTCACTTCTTATTTCCATGTTGTTTCCATTGTAAAACATTAACTCTAGTATCTTATATATACTGTGGTGTTATTATAAATATGGTACAACCATATTCATTATTCTATCCATCCTATGAATGACATGTCAACATACGTGCGTACGTAGGGCATACCGTCTCCACGCCGTGGTGTAATTGTTATTCAATACATTATTATATTTGATGTGTATAATAATGATGTATAATTGATGTAAATAATAAATATAACACGTTAATGATTATGTATATATGATATACCATCCAATTATTTATGATTTTAATATCAAAATATTGATATAATCTCTTGTACGTACGTACGGATTACCGTCTGCACAACACGATGAGATTAATTTCTATGTTCACCATTCAATGATGATTATAAAAATATATATTATTATTAAGTATATAATATATGAAATAATAATGATAATGGATATATATATGTATGTATGTATGTATGTATGTATGTTTGTATGTACTTTCATATATCTTATTTGCTTACTTCCTTTCAATACGATGTGAAAATAGAAACAACATTTATGCGTATGTATGGCTTACTATCTCCATAAATGGTGCCTTCCATTTAATATACACATCTATTATAAAAAAATATATTAAAAATATATATGATATATAAATCATGTTTTATATTCTGGAATCATTTAAATCATTATCTAAATTATACGATCATGAATAACAAGTTAAAACACATACGATAAATAAAGTGATTATTACCCAAAATGTTTATTTAACATCGAAATCATTATTAAATGGGTAGTATAAAGTCATAAATGAATACTTTATGATATAATTAATATGAACATGGTTCTGGTATAATTTAATAATGTTCTATTGTCATTATACATGAGGTTAAATGTACCCTCGACTAAAGGAAAGTGCAATGTAAGGGGTTTCTTATCTCTCTTCTAATTCCGTGAGATTTCCATTGTTCACCACTTATTTTTTGCATCGGGTGTATTGTGTACTGCCATTTGATATTTATTATCATGATTCTCTTTATATTCATGATATTATGTGATTAATTGGGTTGTTATTGACTATTGATCATACGACTCGATTGATTACAATGAAGTAAGGGTTATTTCATCTATCTCATTATTATCCGAGATTGTTCATGTGTAAGTATTTTATGGGACAACATATCATAAATAACCATATTTTATAAAAATGATTTCAAGATAAATGTTTTAAGGATATATGGGAGGGTATATTTAACTAGATCGTCATTTTAAATGTTTTAATGATTTATCTGTCAAAACCCTTTAAATAAATGTCCATGTTTTCAAAATGGTTTTAATGATTTATTTATATGGACAGGATTGTTTCAAAATTACAATTAATTTAAAAAAATTCAATGTGATATGGGTCACATTGATTCAAAAATCCCTTTTACATGACTACGTTTATAAATTGTGATAATTTTAAATGATTTCATGAAAAAAGGGTATTTCTCACAAAGCATTTTACTGATCATTTTTTTCTATGTCAACATCCTTTAATGGGTTTTAAACTTGTTTGAAGTTTATTTTTTATGACACAAATCATCCTTATTTTATTTTATTTTTTGTGATATGTTTGACTATGGCTATTTTATTTTTATACCATTCATGTTTTATGGATAGAGTATTGATATTTTGTATGCTAGTTTTAATACGAATGTTTATGTTATATTTCAAATTTTTATTAGGATTAATGTATTGGACTTGTATGTTCCGGGTTGGGGCTGGTAAAAGTAAGCTATATGGGTAGGTGTCTGGTTACAATAGACCCTCCAGGTTGGAGTCCAGTTACAGAGGTTCTTCGGGTTTGAGTCAGGTTACGTAGAATCTCTGGGATGGAGTCCGGTTATAGAGGCTCTCCAGGTTTGGGTCCGGTTACTGTTATCCCATAGGTCTAGGAATGAGGCCTTGACACAGAAATTAATGTTTGGTGTTATACATTCCCTCATTATGAAATTAGTTAATACATGTGACTATTCGACTAGTAGAATATCCATGTTTATGTTTATATGTTAAGGTTTGATTTATTTTTGCAATATTATGGACATGTTTATGTTTTCAAAGGTTTATGTTTTATTACACATATTTCCTTAAAAGTTTATAGCTTTCTCTAAATTATTTACCCTTACTGAGCATCTATGATCACCCCATTCTTGTGTTTTTTTCTAGATTCCGAAGAAGTGTTTTATGTTTGAGATACATGGTTACGTTAAGGGAACAATGGCATTATCAAAGGATTATTTTTTGTGTTATATGATAGAAAGTGTAATGTAACATTCATGTACAAAATATATTTTCCAAGACTACTAAACTGATCAGTCTTTCAGGACATGATTCCTTGTAATCATGCGAATATATTAAAATAATTCACCGACTCTTGGATTCTTGGATCTGGGAATTACTCTTTTAATAACACACTTGTTTTAAAACAATAGTTTTAAACTTTTATAAATCATAAATAAAAAATAAACATAATATTTGAAAGGAAAATTTCAAATTTTCCTTAGGGTATAATTTTTCCATTTTTCTGAGAAGTTTAATTTTTTGATAAATTGTGCAAAATACTGGATTTTATTTAAAACTGACCTTTCATCTAAATAATTTATAATGTTAAATTATATTTGAAATATTTTTAAAGTAAAAATATATCAACTATACATCGATTAATACTATTTAGTCAATCATAATCATTTTATATTCTATTTAAAAAAATATAGTCAACTATTGAACATTTTCACATTAAAAACCCACTTCTTCAATTCATGTTGGATAAATATTAAATTAATTTCATCCATGTAATTTCAGTTGTATATGAAAACATGGTGTAATTAATTTTTATCCATATAAGATTTTAATTTCTAATAAGTCTAATGTAAATCTTCACAAATAATATTATTAAAAATCGTTATTATTAGTTAGATATATTTAAAGAAAAATATTTTTACCATGATACTAAACATAAAACACTCGGGGCCTAATGACATATAATCATGTAAGAATAAATTTTATATAAATATGGTAACCTTATACCATTTAGTGCATTTTTTTAATTATTATATAAAATTTTCATTGAATAAAATTGTTGGAATTACCTCTCTGAAAACATTACATGTTTTCCACTCACCCCACAATGATAACGCCTCCCCCTCACTTCTTTTACTTACACCTATCAGTCCATTTTTATAGGAAACCCCATACCACAATAAATTATACAATCCCATAAAATTATTTTATAAAAATATACTTTGTTATAAATCCTTCCATGGAAGTCCTCTGGTGAAAACAAAAAGATATGCCCAAAGAGGATGTAACATGCATCATTGTTTTATTTATATATCAACCCCCTTTAATTAATTTTATATAGTAATTATATAGTAACCATAGTATATTAAATATATCAAGATTTTACTTTTACGATTAATACCTATAAATTAAAATACTTCCATAAAATTGGTTATGAAGTCTTCATTTGTGTTTACAGTAGACTACTGCCCAACGAATCAATGTCGTTCATTTTTCTCTATTAAAATCTATCATGGTTGGGAATAATCATATACCTATTGTATATATGTGATATATATTATATTTAATAATTATTTTTGGTTATGTAATTATTATATTACACATTCCTTTATTCTTTCTATTTTGTGGGAATACAATAACATCATTCATGTGTATGGTTGACTACCACCACGCGAAATGATGTAATCCATTCACACATACATAACACATATTATGGATAGGTTTAATATTAATATGTTATATATATTTAATAAAAGTTATTATATAAATATAATATTGATATATATCAATTATTTACTTCATTAATATGATATGAAAATGGAAACATGGATCATACTTATGTACGGCATACCGTCTCTATGAATGGTGTATTTCATTTCCTATTACGATATATTATAGATTAATGTAAATATATATATATATATATTTAATATATAGGATATTGAAATCATGATTTATTATGCGGATATGATAGAATCATGATTTATATATGATGAAAAAATTAACAAGTCATATCATACAAAAAAATTAAGGCAATTACCACCCAAATTATTGAAAATAATGAAATATTATTAAAAAACTAATGATAAGATCTTATAAAATAATCATATATGATATTTTTAATAGTAATATGGTCTTTTTCATATGTTAGTAACAGTATTAAAATTATTATACATGATTTTAATGGGAATCTAACAGAAAGGGATTGTAAGGTTACATGTATCATCTAAATTTACAATCCAAAGAGACCTGTTTGTTATTTTAGATGAATTAAATTTTATATGGTCTATATACATACCATTTGAAATGTAATATCATTGTACACCATTCATGGTATTTTTTTAAATATAAATTTTTTTCATCCACGGTTATTAAATGGTAAAATTACCAAGTGGTAACAGTTATTATAAAATATCCTTTTCATTTTTAATTTTCAACATTATATTGATAAAATAACATTGTTGTAATTATTTTTACTGTATATTAAATTTCTCTTGAATATTCGTGTTATTATGTAATGGATATTATTATTTATTAAACTATATATTATTTTTAAATATAGTTTTTTAATTTGGAATATATTTATTAATAGGGAAAATATAGATAAATCTATATCCCTTACTCAATATGGATATTTGATATGGTGCATTGTTTAGGATTTTAATCAATTATTCAATATATAAAGAATAGATTGGATTGGAATGACATGAGTTTGGGACCATTTAATGTAAACCCTTCGATGCATCAGTAGTCATATGATATGAACATGTTCTCAAAATCAGAGTTGTATCTACTAGATATATTTTACATCATCTTTTGAATGATCTTGACGGTAAAGGTTTTACGTTCTAGAGAAATATTAAATCATGTTTTAAGTAATTTTCTTCATTGATAATTTATTTATTATTACTATCAATGAGATATTTTATATGATATTATCTATGGATGCATATCATTCTCAATTTATTTATTAATGGGAATTGTTTTCAGTAATTTTCCTTTCCATATTGATTATGCCTTATCCAGTTTTTACATTACATGTGTACTCGGATATTTACATTTCTATATTTACATTTATTTATCTAAATATTTAAATGGAATTTGTTATCAATAATTTAGATTTTCATATAGATTATGATTATTAATTCAATATGTATTCCTATATACATAACCTTTACAAAGCATTTGAGCTTACACTAATGTTGTTTCCATTCACCATTATTCCATGAAGTTTATTATGACAAATTTTTAGAGATATGCTATATTGAAAAACGTTATTCTAAAAAAATATTTTATAATTTTGGTATTAAATTGTAATAAAAACCTTATGTGGGTATATATTTTACTAAAACTTCTAAATTAATTTTCCTTTTGGGATCATTTTTGTGTATTTATACAAATGTAATGGTTGCAGGTACCATCACCGGGCTGCTAGGATCAGGGTTTCTAAAATATGGATGACTATATTTAAAGAAATATTAATGTATAAATGCTATTTTTATCATTATTTAGGGATAATATATTACATACATAATTTCCCTAATGATTATGGGAAAATAGAAACATCATCCATGTGTTTGTACATCCTACCATCTTAATGGTCGTAACAACTTAATTTCTCCATTACCATCTTTCACGATCGGTTTTAAATCTGAAATTCATGTAAAAATTTGATAATTATTCCATGATTATTATTCTATAGGTTATGAAACTATATTATATTCAAAATAATTCTAAATTTCATGATAATAAAATGAATGCTAAAATAAGGCAATTGACCACCAAAACATTAATATTAATTAAATAATATTAATAAATAGGTGAAAAGATTTTAGGAAAGGATAATATATGATATTATAAATATTAATATCATTCCATTATATGCTTTTTTCTATTTTAATACTAATATAAATGACTTTCTGTCATGATCATCCAAATGGAAGAACGATCTTAGGTATTTGTATCATTCATTTTACTTCTATGAAACACATATCCTAATCACCATAAATGTGTTATATGTGGTGAATATACAACCAATGAAGGTATATAATGATACATATCCTGATTTTTTTTGGATTTACATATCCATTTTGAAATCTCTATTTCATATGGTTTTCTATTCCTAATATTACTTAAGTGGTAATGGATTGATGTCTCAATTTTTTCTTCTTTAAGACTTCTATCATGTTATACACCAATATTATTTTATGAAGGTTATATAAAACCTCATTGAAAATAATTTTCAGGAATTTATTCATTAGTATGATATTTTTCGTTTAATTTAATGTTATCCTTTAATGGGACATACAATTTAATGTTAACAAAGTGGTATGAGTATCATGTTTCAAACTCATTGTTTATCGAGAGTGTTTATGATTTAGTCTAAACTGATAAAATCCAATCATATATATCTTGATAATTCTAATTATTTTTATTATTTTATGTTAAATAATGACATTTTCAAGTAATAGTACTATTTTACCCTCTTTGTTACTTAAATTGTTTAGAAAATGTTTTTAATAATATCTGACCAGATATCTGTCTCCGTTTGAAAATTCAATTTCATAAAAACCGATTCTTTTTAAATGTGTGAATTTTTTTACTTTTAAAAATTGTTTATAAATGTTATTTTCAATCATTTTTCACTTTTTACATAACATATGAAATTAATATTCTAATCGACTTCCAAATAAGAAACTTTTCTAATGTTTTTAAAGTTAAAAAGGAATTTTCATTATAACTTGTAATACATGAACGAAATTACTCACCATCATGAAAACAATTCAACTGAATATTCTTATTATATTTTACAAGGATATTTTATTTTAAATTTTTATTCTTAATATTATTCAAATTACAATTTTTAAAAAGCAGATTTCATAGAAATTGATTTTGATTATTTTTTTAACAACTTATTTTTAAAATCAAGATATTATTTTCCACAAGAATGAATTTAATTATAATTTAATGGTATTAAAATGTTAAAAACCATTATTTTTAAATATCTTCTACATGAGATGTTTTTTTATAGAAACCATCATCATTCATTCATTGAGTGGATTAATACTGCTTCAAATAGATTGTTAAGTAATCAAGTTCATTTCCATAGGTCAATAAATTTTTAAAATTATTATTTTAGAAACCCTTTATTTTTCACTGGTTAATCATTTTTCAATGATATTTTTTGTAAACCATTTACTTTATATAAGATAATCATTTTTCAAATATATTTTTATGGAACTATTTTCTTTTCTGTGGTTTAATCATGTTATCAAATGAATAATATTTGTTTTTATAATTTTTATAATGATATATATGATCTATATAATTTAATTTTTTTCCAAGACAATATATATGATTGGATAGCCTATATAGTTCTTGGATAGGTTGTCATAGCTTATATGATGGTTTGGCCCAGATAACATCGAGTAATCCACTTCAACATATATAATGGGATAGACCAGATTTCTCTAGGTGAGCCCATTATATCTTAAATGTTTGGTATCCCTAGATAGTGATCCACTATATTGGGTAATTATTATATTCTAGACAGAATTATATTTGGTGTTTGTGATATATTTATACTAATTGAAATGGTTCTATAAAGGTTTTATGATGATGACTTCCCAATATACCAAAATGTTTTACTTATGCTTTCCATGTGTTTAAAATGTTGCATTTGATAATGATTAATATTCCATGGCTCATGATTATTGATTTTTATGACTATTTCCTATTATAAAATAAATATTATGTGCTTCATGATTGATGATTTAGGTATTCCAAGGTATGAGTTATCTTATGATTCCCCCATAACTTGAATTATGTCATCATACACTCTCTACAAAAAATGATATGGTTAGAGGTGTCTTATTTTCCATAGTTAAAGTAATTGTTGTGAAATTAATCATATTAAATAATATATAATATAATGGTATTTTTAAGAAACAACTATGATTGGTTTTTTATTTTTTTTAATTAGTGTTGTCTTGAATTAAACCGTAACTAAATAGTTTAAATAACCACAATCCCTATCCCTCCCTTGTTCCCTCTGTGTGACCAGAGCCCCCCACCTTCCTCGACCTCCTCATATCCTATCCTTGTTGGTGACCCCATGCCTTCGACCCCATCTGACCCCACCATACCTCCTCTCCTATTCTTGAAGGCGACTTCGAGCCCGTGACCCCCTCCCCCATGACCCCCAACTACTGACCCCTTCCCATGCGAACCTCTCCCCTCTAACCTCTTCTCTATAAGGATCTATAAGCAAGACCCCCTCCCCTCGACATTCCTCATCCTAGATTGGTTCCCCTAAACAATGGTATCATAACCCCCCCCCTTTGTACACCCTCACCCCATCTCAAATGGCCTCTTCGACTGCAACAAAAACACCCTTAAATGTTTCATCATCGTCCCCATAAATTCATTTCTAAGTGGAATTATAGTGTTTGATACCATCACACACCTTGTAATTATAGTTTTATGCATGATAAAATATCATGAATTTATATAATGTTAAAATATTTATAGATAAAATTAAATATAAAAAACATCATAAAAAATATGTGGTATATTCTCACATTATGTTTGATTCTTTAAAAAATAATATATAATGCTATCGATGAATTAATTTTTTAATGTGATTATGTGTTTTAAGAATTGATATTTAGTCACATACACCATAGAAAAGGATATAAGTTAAAATATCAAAAAATAAATAAAAAATTATATAAAAATATAAACAAATAATCTCATAGATTAACCCTACCCCTATTAGAGTGAATAAATGATATATTGAGAATTTAGTGTTGATTAAATAAAATCTTGAGAGTGGTATTATTAAAAATTTTTATCATGAGGGTATAAATATAAATATAAAAAAGAAATATTATTTTGGATATTTGAATATAATTATGTTCTTCATTGTTAATAAAAATATTTAAAGTCTATATTTGAATATAGATGATTTTGGGTTCACAAAAAATAAGAATATATTATATCTAAATATATATATATATAAGTATATAATGTGTTAATGATACACTTTCGGTGTACTATGATAATGGGTAATTTAATCAAAAATCATATAACCATAATTTTATGTACATAAATTACATGGAGATGATATTATCTCTTCTCAGTGACAATCAAGACACAAAAATCATTTTATTATCCATATTAAAAAGGTTTAAAAATATTATTGTTAATTATAACCTAAATGTGTTCTAATGGGTTTGTTAAGATTAGCATATTCTCTAAAATCGTTAATAGAACCCTTTTAATTTTTAATCATTCGTCATAAAATAAAAAATAAATATAAAAAATGTAAAATAATTTTGTTTACCTCATGTAATTTGCGATCTATATCAATATTTTATACTTCATAATGACCACTAAGAAATTGTTCTCTTTCTCTTTCCTCAAATTTTTTTATATCATTCACCAAAATCTACATATTGTTTTTTAGGATTGACTGATCACAAAAATTTGGATTATCACCATATTATACATTAATAATATGGAATAGGTAAGAAGAGATAATAATATATTATTTGTTATTTAAAACATACAAAAACATATATGGATCGTAATCATTATTTCTTGTTAATTTATTAAATAAAATTTTCTACAAGATACATAAAATTTATAGATTCCAAAATTTATGGATATTTTCATGTAATAATTTATGAAAATTCTTATGGTTATAAATTTATTTTAATTGATTATATAAACCATTATAATGATTAATATTTGAATAATAAACAACATGGAAATAAGAATTGCTGCATTATATTAGTTAAACTATATCAATGATCTACTATTTGATATGATATATTACTCAGATAAATTTCATTGGATTAAGTTATGATTTTTATTTTGTGTTTAAAACTTATATTTATCAACTAATATATTAAAATATAATAGTGAATCTTAAAATAATATTCTCCATTTTTTGTGAATATTTATCAGTTTCACACAAGTAATAATGTACTATAAATCTTCTTTTTTACGCTTCACAATTCCATGGGAATTCATCAAAACTAATTTATAAATATATTATAAAAACCCATTTTTTAAAGAAAAAATTTCCCATAATTTTAATCAATTTATTAAAGCATAACATTGTAACAATATGGTACATAATAATTTGAAATGTAATAATTATGAGAACAAAAACATTAGGATACTAGCTGGTCAGAAACTCAGAACATGCTAGCACTACTATCATATTTTGTGGATCCTATTGATTTTGTTGTAGTTGAGACTGCTAGCAAGATAGAAACTTCCCCAGTTGTCATTCGTAGCCCACCACATAATTCACCACATATGATAGATCATTTCTTCACCCCCACCATATAGGTGATATTTGAGAGTTATTGTTTTTGGTATGTATGTTATTTTTAAAAAATAACAATCTATTTTATTATTTATGTAATTAATTTTTCAATAAAACAGACACTACCACATAAGGGATGCAAATATAAACCCAAAAGATGTATGGGACCTAAAGGAAAACTAGATTACCATTCCATTCTATGTATTTGGGGTGCCTAACATTGACATAGTAGGAATCTATGGGCGGATTCTTTGGAAGCTTTCTTCAGAGAGGGTGAGGGTTCCCATTAATTATAAAGAATAGAGGAATATTACTACAAAATGAAATAATGAGGCCATCAATACTCAATTAAATATAGTATTAATTTAATATTTATTAAAAAAAATTTAAAAGACATGGGAAATTTTTTTTAATATTTAAATAAAGTGTTATGTTTTATATTTTTTGATATTTTTTCATTTTTATGTTTATGAATCCATTTCACACACTCAAACATTGAAATTTTTTCTGATGAAATGGAGATATTTTAAATCATGATTATGACATGATTTTAATAAAACATACCTAATATCATGAAAATTGTATGAGAATTTTCCTAAAGAAAATTCTCATGAGCCATAGATGCTGTTTCTCGATATAAATAGAGTTGCATATCATGAGGTAATTTCATATTTTATATTATTAATTTCATAAACACAATAATGTTATATTTTTATTAATTTTTAAAAAAATTATTAATTATAAATATAATGAATCATGAGAACAAAGTCATTTATCACATTTTAAGGACTCAATCTTTTTAGGGAAAAAAAGAAACATTTCAGTTTGTATTTTACCTTATAATATTTATATAAATTTTTTATAACTCAGTGATTTTTCATTTTAGTTTTAATTTTAATATAAATACTAATGAATTATGTCACACTATTGAATGAATATAGATTTGGTTTAATGTATATATGAAACACAACGGTGGTTTTGTAAATAACAGTAGCAAAGACATTGGAGTGTGTAATTTTCAATACCATATCTCATTATTTCATGACCATAAAAACATAATAATGGAAAATATACAATATACAATAAATCTTGGATTCTTTACACCACGAGTCCCTATATCCTTAAACCCCATGAATTCTAGACACAAATCCACTCTCTCTACCTTCATTCCTACCCCCTCCCACTCGTAATTTTCCTCTTTTCATTATAAGGTTCCAGTTAAATATTGGCATCTACATCCATGACTCCCCTCTCCCCACTACTCCACCTCTTCCTCTGCTCTACCTTTGTCCCGATAACCATATCTTTCTGGATATACCTCTACCACAAATAACACCTCGATACTACCTACCTCCAAAACTCCATACTCAACTCATCTCAACAACACCTATTGCACTGACTCCATCGATGACTCTCTTATCCATCCATGCCTCCACCAACAGCTTGTCGTTTCCTCTTCCTCCAACAACGTCTCCAAATACCTACTCAGCATCTCTCGCCTTTGTTCCCCTATTGTGCACCTACAATTGAAGTGTAGATGTACATGTTCATCTCTAATTATATATATAAATCAACGACACATCCTTCATGACATGTAACCTCAAATTGGTACAAACGTGATTTTATTTTTTTCTTCCATCCATGATTCTTCCACATTTGAGCAGAAATATTTTTCCCGGTTTGCATCCATTATTCAATACCTATTTTCGTAAACCTTTTAAATTTACCTTGTGTGTTCTATGGTTATTTGTCTTTTCTATCCCTAAGTTTATCCCCATACTTCTATCATGCTTCTATAATTATAAATTTAATATGTTTAGCTTTTAAAAATAATATATTCTCTAAAAATATAAATTTTAATAGTTGTGTGAGTGTATTCTTTCCCAATTTTTTTTTGATAACTTTAATAGAGAATGATATTTTCTAATTATTATCCTATTTATTTTAAATCTAATTTTATATACATGAATACCCACATTAAAAAACAATTACATTATTGAGTAATATAGAAAAATAAATCCTCTGCATGACATTATTTCAATACTTGACTATATTTAATATATTATACAATCTGATATACGTATAAGTACTTCGATAATACAATCGGGGTTCTATTATAAAATTTACCTATAAACGTTTTTTAGTTCCTTAAATTTATTCGGACATTATTTTAATTTAAAACATCAATAATTGAACATATTTTTTCAAACATATTTTTCTCATTCATTTTTTATGACTGCAATAATTTTTATTCTTTTCATGCACATAATTGATGCATTTAAAAAACAAAATGCCATGTACACAGTGAATGAATTTATGGGTATAAATGTAGTTTATTAATGAATTTTCAAGGACATGTAGAAATAATTTTGATCTGCATAGATATTTATTCTCTCTTAGTTCAATTTTGTTTATTGTATTCACTTGAACATGTCTATTCCAAAAAAATATTAATTGATACAATCTCATATAAAAATACGAACATTTAGTTTATTTTTATATTGGTCCATCAAATATTTATTAATATCATTGTGCATTACTAAGTAACTATTTCACCTCATTTATTGTAATTGCTCAAAGAATATTACTTTTAATTCATGATTACCAAAAAATAAAATGTTCTCAAATACTAATTATTATTATTTTGGGTCCACTATTTGACTATTTAATTTTTTAATTTGATATATATTAATAGTAAATAAATACTTTTCTATAGAAGCATAATTATTCAAAGAGTTCTTGAAAATTGGTGATGGGTTCCACTACTTGAAGGTTAATTTTGATTTATTTTTATTTTCAATATTCTGTAACAATTTTATGTTTAGTTTTTACTTATTGGTAAAATTTCAATTCTCTTATATATATATATATATATTCACTACACTACCAATTTTTTCACTTTAATTGAAACAATATTATTTCATTCATTTCTTGATTTTCACTACTTATCAGATAATTATTTACTAATCATATATATATATGGTCAACTATCATCGAAATTAAACAAAAATATAATAAAAATTAATATTTCAAAATAGAATGTATTATTATTTATATAATATTATTTGAATTATCTACCTCTTTTAAAGAAATTTATTATTATTTTTTTAGAGAAGTATCATTGGATCCAATCCAGTTCTATATCATCAATGTATGTATGACTATTATTGATTTTTAATTAGTGGATTGTGTGCAAATAGGAGTTATTATCATCATAATCACCAATTGTCATGACCCGACCCTACCGATCATGAGCTGCAACTACCCCAAGCCTGCCTCTATAGGCCAGGGGCTGGTGACAAGCACCGAAGGTGTAACAATCTCGGGGAGGCCTTTTCCTAATTACTTGTACACACACATATCCCACTCAATGAAAAAGTGCAGAGTAAAAAAGAAAACCAAAGGACAAACAACTATAACCCAACCACAGTCATGCATCAACCACTAGATAGGAAAAGTAACGTAAAGAAAAGTACAAACCGATACAGAACAAAAAATAGGGCAAAATAACGCGCCTAACTAGAAAGGTGCTACAACCCGGCAACAGGTAAACGAAAGTAAACTGCTGGGGATTCTCTCACCTGAAAGACCTACTATGTCCACCGAAGGCAACCCACGTTCATGTGTCCTCTACTCTCCTACGTAGTCTTGATCGACCTGTTCGTTTTCAACAAGGGTACACCAAGTGCGGGCAATGCCCAAATTGGGGTGAGTATAAGGATACTAAGTAGGATGCCCCGAAAGCTCAAGGGGGAAATAAAGGAGATAATAAATGGTAAACGATAGACATAACAATGTAAGAGTACAATAGAGAGAGTGTAGCTCAACCTAACAAAAGAACGGAAATAGACTCATTCTAACCATGAGTTGCTAGACATGGAAAGCACGTGGCATACCCCGTGGGTCTTTGCCCCTCCTAGAAGGAGACTAAAAGGTCCCAAGGAGTGGGAAAAAAGGTAGGGTATATGTATATATATTCTCAAAAAGAAACCGGAATGAGTGCGTAAGTGGATCTCCATCTCCAATCTCAGCCCACGATAAGTCGCCAATAGTTCTACGTATAGCCATTACAGATGCCCAACAATCCCACACATCAAAGATTCCATATCACTAAACCGTACCACAAAAAGTCCTGCTTCGGTAACTATAGAGAAAAACCACTGACCAGTCTCATCAAAAGGGGTGGAGTCTGAAAGAAGTTGTCGTGTAACACACATCCCAACCCAACTGAAGCATAAACCCCAAAAAGGACATTGGGTGACCCAATGTCCGGTCCTATCGGAGGGTAAACCCTAAAAGGACTTTAGGTGACCCACTCCCTAACCCTGCTGGAGGATAAACCCTAAAATTCAATGGGTAACCCACTGTCTAGCCCACCCTAAGGGTACTCCCTAAGGTCCCTGGGTAACCCACATCCCGGCCCACCTGAAGGGTAAACCCTAAAGTCAATGGGAAACCCACTGCCCAGCCCACCTGAAGTATAAACCCTGATACGGTTCCGATGACTCCACGCTGCATGCGGCATCACTTGGTGTTGCTAACATTGCCTCCATGAATTGGATCAGGGTGCGGCAAAGAAACTCATGTCCAACAACCATTCATATTTCTACATTTAATAAGATCACATAAGAGGAACCACTCACCCGCACTGATTACACTATTGTAATCCTCACGGAAAAACACGTGAGATAGACTAATCACTCGCTGGAAATAGGTTCCAAATGAAAACGATACTCAACGCTGCCTTACGCCCTTACAACGTCTCATGGGTCCCACACCTCAGTCCCAAAATAGGTCGAGCGAGCTGCACCATTGTGATACTATCGGAAAAACATGCCAATATGACTATGCATTCGCCCCGAACGGACGTTTGATGACAAAGTCGCAAAACACTGCTCACAACATAAATGCCGGACCATGGGGCCCATGCCTCAACTCCGGATTCAACACCTGAAAACACCCTGGACCACTTTGTCATTATTCTAGGGTCACAATGCCACTAAAGACGCCTTAAACGGACTCTGGATGTCTCTACGCCATCCGAAATAACAAAACCCTCATAGTACTTAACAAGTGTGACACACCACCGCGACCCCACATTGATAATTAAAATTTCTCAAGGCCATGTCAAAATCTTCTTCTCGAGCAGAGTATTTCACTTCTGTAGGAATCACACAAAACAGTCACCCGTATTTAATGTTATCGGTGTTCGATGTTAGAGGGTATGAACCCCTTGGGCTGGACCGGCCTTGGCCGGCCGGTCCGCTCGGCCGGGGCAGGCCCGCACTGGCCCGCGGCTCAGCCGCACGTCATGGCCATCGACCCCTGGTCCACCTAGTACCGACCGGCCCTCATGGCCTACCGTGGTCTCAGGCAGAGACCCTCTGAAAGCAGGTCTTTGTCCCTACACGGGGTCACACGCCTCGACCTTGCACCGTCCCCCCGGCGCGCTCACCCGCCAGCTAGAGCCACCGCCTGGAGCCGCCGCATGGAGCCCCTGCCGCATGGCCTGGTGCCCCTGCCGCATGGCCTGGAGCCCCTTCCATGCCACCTGTGTCCACCGCTATGCCGCCATCCCGAAACTACACCGTCAACGCCTAGAACTCCCCGTGACACCGTCGTTGCCCACCGAAGCTCCCAAGAACCACCAAAAAAAGGGGGAAAACAGCCGGGAAACTTTCCAGGGCCACCCTGGATGCCCCGTGACTCAAAAATTTGTTCCGAAAGGATCCTTGGGAAGTAAAAAAGAAGGCCTATGCATCCATGTGATTCTCTAGACCATAGGTCATCAATTAAATGTATGAAAAGTACATTTAAATGGGTTGTAGGTGTTAAAATGACAAAAACGCAAGCTACCTCGATGGGCGTAGCCCGATGCTTCACCAACGGTCCGCCAGAGTTGTCATACCTCGCCAGAGAGGTGGTGGAGAAGGGAGGAGCTCGTTGAGAGGAAACTACCAAGGAGAGTAGCTAAGGGGAATTAGAGGGTGGGGTGGTGTTATTATATATAAAAACACTTAAACCCCCCGCCCGTAGACCCTGTACCCGAACTTTTGGCGGGGTCGGTGTTAAACCACCCCTAGGGTAGAAACCACGTTCTGAGCGCAATGGCGGTCATGGATTTATAATCTGAGCCCCTGTTCAAAAGTTTTAATGTCTACACCTGAGGCTGCTAAATTATTAAATCACCCCAGGTAGCATTTTTCACAGAAGGGATGCGCCCACAAAAGTTTTTCCTCTCCGAGGGTAAAAGGCACGTTCTTCACGCAACAATGCACTTGTTTTTCCCATTCGAGCAACCGTTTAAGAGTTATTCTGTTTATTTGCAGTTATTACTTTGAGCAGACATAAAATTTAATTCTTGACACACCGGGATCAAAATCACACGCCGTCTGGAGGCCCTACTTTGGAATAACATTAAGAAAATTTCAAAGTCTTACAGGCTCAAAACCCTGGTTCTTACATCATTTCCTCCTTCATGTTTTTCATCCCTGAAAAACAAAACTACAAAAAAAACTCGAGGTAATGAGCCCGAATTTTGTTGTCCCATTCCCTGGTGCTCTCCGGCACCCTCCTGTGCTGCCACAGCACACGAACCAATGGAATGGTCTGTCCACGCAGTGTCCACTCCTGGCCGTCCTCAATCGCCACTGGGTGCTCCACAAAGGTGGCTCCATCCTTAATGACCATATCTCCCCAGACGATAACGTGCATGGGTTTATGCACATATTTCCTCAACTATGACACGTTGAAGACATCATGCACCCTCTCCAGCTGTGGGGGTAGTGCAAGATGGTAGGCCACCTCACCGACCATGTGCACGATCTCAAAGGGCCCGATGAACCTCTAGGACAGATTTCCTCCCTGGCCAAACATTTGAGTACCACACCGTAGGGAGACCCTCAAAAAGGCATGGCCCCCCTACTTGAACTCCAAAGGCATGCGATGATGATCTGCATAGGGCTTCGTTCTGCTGTGAGTTATCCTCATCTGCTCACAGATGACATGTACCTTCACCGTCGTTGCCTGCACCAACTATGGTCCCACAAGGGGGGTCTCCCCAACCTCCGTCTAGCAAAACAGTGACCTGTATGGTCTCCTGTAGAGGGCCTCAAAAGGTGACATGTTTGTAATAGAACGGTAACTTTTTTTTTGTACACAAACTCCACCAAGGGTAGGTGATCCTCCCAGATCCGGCCAAAATCTAACACGCCCGCCCTCAGCCTGTCCTCCAACACCGAGATAGTCTGCTTAGTCATCCCATCCTTCTAGGGGTGAAAAGATGTACTGATCTGAATCTGGGTCCCAAATGACTCCTACAGGCCTTGCACAATCGCGGCGTAAACCACACATCACGGTCGGAGACGATCGTCTATGGTACTCCATGATGGCGGATGATCTCTCGAACGTATAGCTGCCTGAGACTATCTACCAAGCTCTTCTCCCTAATGGCAAATAAGTGTGATGACTTCGTGAGTTTTTCCAGTATCACCCAAATGGAATCATGACCCTTCACTATGTGTGGGCGCCCTGTGACAAAGTCAATAGATATGCCATCCCACATCCACTCCGAGATTGCAAGGGGCTGAAACAACCCGGCCAGAACCTGATGCTCTGCCTTCACTTGCTTATAGGTAAGACACCAAGAAACAAACTCTGCTATTATCTTCTTCTTGACAGACTACCAAAACTACTACTGGAGGTATCTGTACATATTCCCTACACCGGGATGTAAAACCAAGGGACAAGTGTGGAACTCCCACATAACCTCCTCCCGCATCTCCACTGGTACTAAAACTCTCCCCTGGAACAAGATCTCATGATTCCCTCCATTAGAATACTCATTGGGTGTGTCCCTTGTGGAAATCTGATCATGCAGTACCTCACTGTTGACATCCACCACATGAGATTCTCCCACATGCTCAAGGAGCGAACGAGTCAACACCATCGACTCTAGAAAATCCGTACTGTCCTCCTCCACCAAGGTCTACTGTAGAGAATCCAACTGCTCTAAAGCTTCCCATAATAAATGAGCCTTGGACTTCCTACTAAGTGAATCTTCACCTAAGATTCCCTTCCCTAGAGTGTAGACTATTTCAAAATCATAGTCATGTAGAAACTCCAACCAGCTCCTCTGCCTCAGATTCAAATC
The DNA here is from genome assembly GCA_963277665.1 of Viscum album. Classification (NCBI taxonomy): domain Eukaryota; kingdom Viridiplantae; phylum Streptophyta; class Magnoliopsida; order Santalales; family Viscaceae; genus Viscum; species Viscum album. The sequence goes on from OY728138.1 coordinate 1,412,021,544, forward strand.
CCTCTGAGTGAAGATATCCATGAGGATATGGTGGTCTGAGTAGACCACAAAACTCTAACCCAGAAGGTAGTGTCTCCATAACCTCAAGGCGAAGACCACTACTGCAAGCTACAAATCGTGAGTCGCACAATTCTGCTCAAGGGGCCTCAACTGCCTCGACCCATATGCAATCACTTCTCGCTACTGCATCTGCACACACCCAATCATATCTCCTGAAGCATCGCAATATACTATAAAATCAACACCCTCCTCTAGCAGCCTCATCACTAGAGAACTAGTTAGCCTCTGTCTCAACTTCATGAAGGCCTTCTGGAACTAATCAGTCTAGTTGAACAGTCATCTATCTCGTGTCAATGCATTCAAAAGGGAAGTAATCCTGGAGAAATCATCCATAATCCTCATGTATTACCCTTCCACACAATGGAAGCTTCACACCTCTGACGCGTTCTTGGGTGGCTCCCATGAAAGCACTGCCTCTATCTTTGCGGGATCTATGGCCAATCCCTGCTCCTTAATGAGATTCCCCAGAAAGTGAACCTCATGAATCTAGAACAGACACTAGAAGAGATTCTCGTATAGCTGGTGCTCTTGGAGTAAGTCTAGGACCATCCTAAAATTCTATGTGTGCTCCTCCTCCGTAGCAGAGTAGATGTGTATATTGTCAGTAATGACAACCACAAACCGGTCCACAGACGGCTGGAATATCTGGTTCATCAAAGCCATGAAAATGGTGGGGGTATTCATCACACCATAGGGAATCACCAGAAACTCATAATGCCCATATCGACAACGGAAATCCAAATTTGGGATATCAGCCTCACGAACCCACAACTGGTGGTATCCACATCAGAGATCAATCTTGGAGAACCACTTCACACCTCTCATTTTATTGAAGAGGTCGTCAATTCTTAGAAAATAGTACTTGTTCTTTAACGTGGCCTGATTTAGGTGATGATAGTCCACTCAAAGCCGCAGAATCCCATATTACCTTTGCACAAATAAAATTGGAGATACCCAAGGGGACATACTGGGCCTGATGAATCCCTTCTCACGATGGTCGTCCAACTATTGTCGTAGCTCCTGATGCTCTGTGGGTTCCATCCGATATGATTCACATGATATCGGGCTAGTCCCCGGCTACAAGTCAATACAGAACTCCATCTCTCACCTCGAAGGTTGTCCAAGAACATCCTCAGGAAAGACGTCGATGTAGTCCTCTACAATGGTAAGGATCCAGGTGCATGTAGCATCTACTACTCTGAGACCCATGCTCGCCAACTAGTGTCAAAAAGGTCGGGGTATCCTGGTCAGAGTACCCATCTACTCTGACCCGAGGTCTCGTTCACCAAAGATGGTGAAACTCATCCCACTAGAAAAAATGCCTCCGACTCTTCTGTGACGATAGTCGATCTTGGTGTTAACCATATAAAGCCAATCCATGTCCATGATGACGTCGTATGGTTCCATCGTGATGACGAGTAGGTACCACGTGCAGCTCCCTCCTCCCAACGATAGTTCGCAATGTCTCCAGATAAAGGTCATTAATGAGGCACTTCCCATAGGAACCTCAAGGCTAAGTGAGGGTGTCAGCAACTCTACTAGATGTTATAACACCCATACCAACATCAGCAATATAATAGAGTTGATGGCACATGTGTCTACTAGAACTGAATAAAGCGTAGAGTAATCACAAAGCGTACCTCGTACCGTCTCATGTGTTGGGGGGTCACGAAAACCCATACCCTGAAGCTGCCTCCAGTCCTTACCTCTAGCTCCCTGAGCCTGGTGTGGGACACCCGGTGGTGGCAGTGGAAGGACTTCGAAACGTCGTCCTAGACCTCCAGGTCCTGATTCTATTCCTACGCCGCCTCCTTGAATGCCACCATGTCCTCGCCTGGGGGATCCCTGGTCACGGCGCTGCCTCTGCCGCTACGGTGCACCCACTGCCTCCCACAGTTGCTCGGTGCACCTTGTCGGTCAGTCCCGTGCTAGGTGACCTCATCCATCACTGGCATAACACCAGCTCTCTCCTCCCTTCCACAGTGCTCCACGACGCCACTATGGTGTACGACCGTGTCCCTATGTCTGCTCAAGGAAGGGCCTCCTCAACCGACACTCTACTCTCTGTCGCTTGCCTATCACCGAAGACTCTACTCTAAAGCGGGCACTGCTATTCCCTGATATCTATCACCCCTCGACCAAGAATATCTCCTTCACAATCGCATTCTCTAGCACCCCGATACTAGTATGGATGCATAGAGGTACTATAGTAGCACTGATCTCCCTGTGAAGACCGTACCCAAACATCTGTGCCCGGAAGTAACCGTCGCTGATCATATCCTACGAGTATCGTGTCAAATTGGTATATTGTGCTGAGTTTTACACCATGGTAATCACCCCATCTTCTGCTCCAGAATCACTTGAATCCAAATGGAGAGTATGCAAGAGGTGAAGTTCTCCTCTCGAAAGAGTTGCTCGAAGCTATACCACATGAGAGACCACTCATTGTGGGTCTGTGTCACCAACCCCCACCTACGCCCGACTGTCCCGATTAAAAGACTGGAAGATACGGCCACCCTCTTATATGATGGTGTCTGTAACAGCATGAAATGTCGTTCCACGGACTCTAGCTAGTCCTCCTATGCCTAGGGATCTGGGTCCCCGCATAACTTCTGAAGTCACTGATGCTGCAGGTCTCGGAGCGCACTCTATCTGCGCTCAACCTCAGCCTGTGCTGCTGATACTAACTACTGCTCTCTAGGTGGAGGGGACACTGTTGAATCATTGGGTAGAAGGGGATCACGTGAGGGTCCATGAACTGACACCTCGTCGCTCGGTAGATCTTCGTCACGAACTAGAGCGGGTAACCTGGATGGCTGCTATCTTGGGGGCATCTTGAGAATTATCAAGTATTACCACGATCTGATAAGCATATATATTTATATATAATGGTAATAAAAAATGGGATCTGACTCAAAAAAGAGATTCAATTATTGAATTCTACTGCATGCATGTTCCAAAGTTCCCTGCAAAAAATGTCTTAGCATGCCGAGTCGACAAGAGGGTTTTTGGGGTCCTGGTGAATGGATACGTTAGCCGCTCGTACCATCACTGGACTCTCTGGCCTGAGAGCTACTATTGAGACACGTCAAAACTATTTCCCTAAATCCCAACCAATTCCCTTTCAAGGACGTCCGATCAATGCTCCAAGGAATGAACCACCTCTGATACCACTTTTTCACAACCCGACCCAACCGATCCTGAGCCATAACTACCCCAATCCCGCCTCCATAGGCTAGGGGATATCGACAAGCGCCAAAGGCGTAAAAATATCGAGGAGGCCTTTTCCTAAGTACATGTACACACAAACATAGCCCACTCAATACATAAGTGCAGTGTAAAAAAAGAAAACCAAAGGACAAAAAACTATAACCCAACCACAAACATGCATCAACCTATAAATAGGAAATGTAAAGTGTAGAAATGTATTGACAGATACAGGAAAGAAAAAGGAGAAAAAAACGTGCCCCACCAGAAAGGTTCCATAACTTGGCAACATGTAAAGCAAAGAAAGCCATTGGTGAGTCTCTCTCTTGAAAGACCAACTATGACCACCGAATGCAGCCCAAGCTCCTGTGCCCTCTATGCTCCTCCATAGTCTTGATCGACCTATCCATCGTCTACAAGGGCACACAAAGTGAGGCCAATGCCCAAGCAGGGGTGAGTATAAGGATACTCAGTAGTATTCTCTGAAAGCTCAAGGGAGAAACAATGGATATACTAAATGGTAAATGATAGATAGAATGAAGTAAGAATACAATAGAGAGAGTGAAGCTCAACCCAACAAAATAAGGGAAATAGACTCGTTCCAACCAAGTGGAGCTAGACACGGAAATCATGTGGCATACGCCGTGTGTCTTTGCCCCTCATAGAAGGAGAGTAACTGGTCCCAAGGAGTGGGAACAAAGGTAGGGTATATGTATATATATGCTCAACATGAAACCTGAATGAGTGCATAAGGGGATCTCCATCTCCACGATCAGTCCAGGATAAGTCACCAACAGATCTTAGGGTAGCCATCCCTGATGCCCAACAGTCCTGCATGTGAAAGCGACCTCAACTCTAAACTGTGCCAGCAAAAGTCCTGCTCTGGTAACCATGGAGAAAATCCACTGAATATCCTCTTCTAAATGGGGTGAGTCTAAAAGAATTCGTTGGGTAACCCACTTCCCAGCCCCACTAGAGGGTAAACCCCCAAAAGGTTGTTTGGTGACCCACTTCTCAGCCCTACTTTAGGGTAAACCCAAAAAGGTTGCCAGGTGACCCACTTCCCCGCCTTGCTGGAGGGTAAACCCAAAAAGGTCATTGGATGACCCACTGCCCAGCCTTGCTGGAGGGTAAACCCTAAAAGTAAATGGGTAACCCACTGCCTGGCCCACCCGAAGGTTAAACCCTAAGGTATATGGGCAACCCACTGCCTGGCCCACCCGGAGGGTAAACCCTAATGTCAACGGGTATCCCACTTCCTAGCCCACCGAGAGGGTAAACCCAAACATGGGTCCGATGACTCTGTGCTGCCCGCGCCATTATTGGGTGCCGCTAACATTGAGACCGTGCATTCGGTCGGGGTGCATCAAAGAAACCTCCATCAAATGTACTTTAATATTTTCACATTTACTAAGATCGTGTAATAGGATCCTCTCTCCAGCATTGATTACACTATTGTAATCCTCACGAAAAAACACGTGAGATAGACTACTAACTCGATGGAAATGGGTTCCCAATGAAAAAGTTACTCAACGTCACCTTATACCCATACAAAGTCTCATGGGGCCCAAAACTCAGTCCTGAAAGATGTCGACCGAGTTGTGCCATCACGATGCTCTCAGAAAAATGCTCCAAAATGACTACTCATTCCCACCGAACGGACGCCTGATGAAAAGGTCGCAAAACGCTGCTCACAACTTAAAAGAGGGCGCATGGTTCCCATGCCTCAACTTTGGAATCAACACCTAAAACCACCATGGACCACATCATCTCAATGTCAGGGACACAATTCTGCTTACGTCACCTTAAATGGACTCCGGATGTGTCTGCGCCATACTAAAGAAGAAACCGGACATAGTACTTAAAGAGCGTGATGCTCCACCGAGCCCCCATATCGGGAATTAAAATATCCCAAGACCATCTCAAAAGCTTCATATCAAGCCGAGGATTGCACGACCATAGAGGGAATTCCAAACGGACACCCTTAGTGAATGTTATGGGTGTCTGAAGTTAGAGGGGACAAACCCCTTGGGATGGACCGTCCTGGGCCGACTGGCTCGGCTCGCAGCGCCGGCCCGAGGCTCTGCCTCACGGCCCAGCCATGGACCCCTGGTCCACCTAGTGCCGACTGGCCCTCGAGGACGATCGTGGTCTCTCATAGAGATCTTCCGAAGGTGATTCTCTATCCCTACACGGGGTGGCGCGGCACCACCCCGCCCCATCTCCCCGGCAAGCCCGCCCTCCACCTAGAGCCACCGCATAGAGCCGCCGCCTACAGTCCATGTCGCGCCCCATAGAGCCCATGTCGTGCCTCCTTGGTTCGCCACCGCGCCGCCATCTTGAAATCGCCGCGCAACCACCTGGAACGCCCCACGCTGCCGCCGTCGCCCACTGGAGCTCCCTGGAACCGCCAGAAAATGGTGGAAAATGACCGAGAAACTTCCCAGGGCCACCCCGGACGCCCCAAGACTCAAATATTTGATCCAAAATGACCATTGGGAAGATAAAAACAAGACCTATGCAACCATTGGATTACCTAGACAATCTCACAAAAATTCTATGTATGAAAAATTTATTTAAATGGGGTTGTGGGAATTAAAACGACAAAAACGTAAGCCTACCTCGAAGGGCATAGCCCGACGCTTCACCAACAGTCCGCCAGAGTTGTCATGCCTCACATGAGTGGCGGTGGGAAGGGGAGGAGCTCATTGAGAGGGAACTAAAAACGGTAGGAACTAAGGGGGTGAAGAGGGTGGGGGTGGTGTGGTTAAATAGAAAAACACTTAACCCACCCCCCGCCCATAGACCCCGTACCCTAACTCTAAGCGGGGTCGGGGTTATGTCGCCCCTAGGTTAAAAAACACGTCATGAGTGCAAAGGCGGTATTGGATTTGTAATCTGAGTCCCCGTTCAAATGTTGTAAAGTCCACGCCCGAGGCCGCTAAATTACAAAAATGCCCCTGGTTGTGTTTTTCACAGAAGGGTTGCGCCCATGAATGTTATACCCCTTCAAGGGTAAAAATCACATTCCAGACTCAATGGTGCCCTAAGTATTCCCATATGAGAAACCGTTTAAGAGTTATTCTATAAATTTTGCATGCATAGTGGGGACACACTTAAAATTTCATTCCGGCCACACTAGGCTCAGAATCACATGCCGTTTGAATTCCCTACTCTGGAATAACATTATGAAAATTTCAAAGTCCAACAAGCTCAAAACTCGGGTTCGTACAACAATCTATACCATTAATTTTACGTTTTAGTTCAGTTTATTTTAATTTTAATGGTGTATTATTCCAATGATTTAATAATTTAAATTTTTTTAACATTTGTTTTTTTGATGGTGTTTGAATCTATAATTGTGCTCCCTAAATGAGTTTGATCGAAAGGTAAAAGGGTACTATTTTTTAAACATTGATTGACTTTTTTAATAACTGAAGACTCATTTATTTAATTCTTATTTTATTAAAAAAAACTATAATTTTACTTCTGTATTGTGGTTAAATATTGATTCCTATTTTAATTTTTATATATAAAATTGGGTTAATGTAGTTGATATTATACGTAAGTTATAACACTATAAATGTTGAAATGTTTTTAACTATTATGAAAATATGTCTTTTATTTTGGTGTAATGTTATATTAATTATTTTAGTAATTTTTTTTATTGTTTTTAATGTTATATTTTAAAATTTAACAAAAAAACCCTTATCATACTTCATTCAATAATAATACCACATTATTATATATTCAACATTCTTTCAAGAATATAACATCTGGTAGATGTGAAATAAAAAATGGATATGAACCAAATTATTATGATATGGATGTATATATTTTGATAATGTGTTTTAATGTTACTTTTAATTTATTGCTTTATGTTGAGTATTAAATATGAATTTTGAGTTTTCATTTTTCAAACTGTGGATGGCCATGAAAATACAATTTTACTTATCTATGGCATTTGACCTTTCGTCTAAATGCATTTCTAGATATAGAATTTTTTTTATTAGAGAATAAAAAATTAAAATATATTAAATGAAATATATATACTCTTAAACTAGGTAGATTCTAGTACAAATGTCACCATCTACTTAAATTCCTTCATTATTTTAGCTCCTCCCTCTATTACTCCATTCACATAAAAAATCTTGTACTCTTGATTTCCCTCTCACAATCCTTGTGTTATCACGTAATATCGATTGGTCCACCCTTGATTAAGATTTTTGACTCATTTTTGACTGTCTTCTTCACCTATTTATTCCAACGCTATTGGGTTACACTTAATTTTGAATCCTACATCATCTCCTCCAGTTATTTCATCCTTTCTGACTACCTTTTCCTCCCCTGTATACCAACGCTTTTGGATTAAAATAAAAAAAAATCTCCCCTACCTCACCTCTAATTGTTTTTCATTCATCGGTCACATTCTCATCATCGTTCTACCATTAATACAATCATATGAGATAGTCCGTAATGCACCTGCACAATATTTTCCACTCATACTTCTAGGATTTTTGACGTATTTTACCCCCTTTAAGATCTTCACACTGCAACACCTCTAATTCGTTCTACATCATTGACTATTTATAACAATTACTTTCATAGTGGAGCTCAAGTCCTTCTGAGGATTCATACCTTATTAATTACTCAATACCTTTCCTAGTACAAACCCTAGCTCTTCATCAAAACATTAGTCAAAACCTCAATTCAAGGAAATATTATGATTCCATACCTGGTTTTGCAGATCTGGATGGGACTCATACATTCTACAATATATCTAAATTTAAACAGTTTCTAAAATCAGTGAATTAAGATGATTCATTAATGGTTTCATGAACATAGTAAAATAGATTTACTGATCTGCTTCGAAGTTCAGAACCAGTTTAAGTCTTATGACCTTTAGTAATTTATTTCCCATGGTTCATATTTTGTCAACTCTTGACATGTTTTATATGCATCCCATATAAGGTGATTTTTCATTCATTTCTACACTGTGACATATTGCTCTAGTTTTTAGTTAATTCTTTCACACAATTAATACAAAATATTCATATTATAATAAAATAAATATACTTTCAAAAGTTTCACTTCATTCGGTTCACCCCCATTTATATGAGTATAATGTTAATTTATTATTATGAGTAATTTGGTGAATATATAATATTTGTATTCACCCATTGAATGATTCTTTATAACATATTCTAGATTTGAAGATTGATGTATATATTTTTAAGGAATCTATACAATAATCGTTGGCACTAGAAGTACATCCCATTTTAGTAAACAATGTATTGAGTTTGTTTTTTATATTATTTGTTCCCTATTCATCATCATTTTTTTATGTTTCCATTGAGTTTTTGAATAAAAAATATATGATTTTTTATAATAAAGTATTATGAATTAAATTCCACCTTTTTCTACTAACTTTTTGTTGGAATGATCGTAAGGTTTTGGGTATTAAATAAGGGTATGTTTTTAGGGTAATGTATCAAGTATGAACTCAATGGATGGTTAAATTATTAGGTGTATATGATGAATTGAGATTTATTAATAAGTTGTAAATTAAAAATAATTGATTTTTTTAGTGATCGTGCTTATTATTACATTTCCTAACATACATTTTATCCCACTATTTCATGGATCTAAATCATTTCATTCTCAATTTGTTCATTAAAGGTTCATGAGATATTACATTAATGTAAGAAACACACTCATAGAATATAGTTTTGGGAGATAATGTCACATAATTATTAATACAAATTGAAGTTGTTTTTATTAATTCCATTTATTAAAAATTATCATTTTATAACATGCATTTTACAGTATTTTCATATACTTTTGAATCATCGGTTAACAACTCAAAATTGGTCTACAAGAAATAATCTTGCAATCATCATCATGAATTTAATATGATTGTTCTTAAGAGGGGGTTTGAGTTATTATTACATGTCATTTTTCCCTAATAGATTTTTTTAATAAAATATATATTACCCAATTATGTTTTTCAAATCATAAAATAACGAATATCACGTAAGAATATATCTATCGATCATGGTCAACATAAGGTGAATTCAAAATTCTCGGCTTTTCCTTCTGATTCTTCATGGTCCACTTCATATTAATTTTCCCTGTGTTCAAAATTTTGATTTTTGCCAATGAATATTATTTCATTTCTCATAATCCATTATATCCCCTTATTTCATTATGGGAAACTATATTTAGAAATTTTTATGTCATTAAAATTATACTAATATAGAAACAATGATTTTAATTTATACCTATTTCACCCAATATATAAAATTATTTATTAATCTGAAAACCTTATTATTTATTTTCTTATAGGTTGTGACTTCTAATTCAACCACTCGATGAACACTTTTATGTTCAAAATAAATTCATTTTCACAAATAATAGAATTCAATAATTTATATATTATAAGTTTAAATATTATATTTAAAACACATCTATATAAACTCTCTTCTCTATTTGTTTCTATTTGTAAAAAAACATTTCAATGAATTATAATAATGATAGTTTAAGATATTATTTTCAAATATATATGTATATTGATTAAAAAAATATGAATATTACATTTGGAAATTTCCTTATACTTTAAGCCTCTGCAATTTAAAAATGATAACTTCAACAAAAAATATCAATAAGTTAAATAAATAAATAATATGGAGCTCTCAAATCATCTTTTAAATTTTTTTTTCAATAACCACTATACTAGATTATGTATATAAATTTAACCTTAAATAAAACCATTGTATAAAGGAAATAAATCAAAATCCACTCTAATTCCACAAACATCCTCAGATATGAAGACAAAATAAAACCAAGGGGTATAGGGATGAACTCACCATGTGTCATGAGAACATCATTCAATTCATTTATTCTTACAATTTCTCCGACTATCCCAATACGGGCACTAATTCTTGAAAATTTTTTACATTGGACATAAATCATTTAACATCAAAATGTAACACATAATTCTATTATTTGTAATGTCATAAGCAGAAATTTAGTAATCCATTCCACTATATGGAAGTATAGTTTTGACCATCTATACGAGGTGATATGGTGGAGTAACAATAATTTTCGGTGGATAATAGCATCAATAATATATATTAAGGATTATTGGATCATATTATTTTATTTTGGTTATTAGATATTGTAACTTCTACTTAATTTGACATGACATGTATTAGAGTCGTGGATCAATTTTTATAGTTGTTGATCTTGACATTTCTATCTATAATGAATTGGACCATGTATTTTATTTTTGTACAGGATAAATTTTTAGATCAGTGGAACATTTTTCTTATTTGATAAATTTTTCAGGCATGTATTGGGAAGTGGATAATGTATTTTAATTGAGTATTGGACCATGTGTTTTATTTTATTAATAAATCATTTTTAGAGTAGTGGATCATCTATTTTAGAGTAGTGGATCATGTATTTTTGTGCAATAGATAACATATTTTAGAGTAGTGGATCAATAATTTTGTTTGTTTACTGGATCATGTAATTTATATGATTTTCGAAACATACAAAATTAAAGTGATTAAAATGAACTATTCATGTTAATAAAATTTATTTATCATATTGTTGTTGGATGAAATTATATTTTCACATAAAAATTGATGTCAAAAAGAAAAGTAATGCATGATGTTTTTGAATGTAATGTCACTAAAATATTAATAGTTCTGTTCATGTTTTTAGTCAATCCATTATTTTGCAGTTTTAATTTTATAACATATATTGTATTATATTATAAGTAATTTTTGGATCATTGGTGTATGACTAATATTCAATATTTTTGAAATTTTCTTCGTCTTTCATCATGATTTATATTAGTATGTTACATAGAGGGGATTCTAGTTATTTTTGTAGGTTATTATGGCCCATGAAATAGTTGAGCCAGTTATTTCTGGGTCTGTGTTTTATTCAACTAGTTATGTATACTTCTTCAGAATTAATGCATTGAATTTAAATTTTATATATTTATTCATATTGTTATATTTCATTATACCATTTATATATAGTTTTATTTTAGTAAATAGTAATCCCAATTACTGAATGATCTTAAAATATTATTGGATGAAATTTTATTTTCACTTTAACTTTGATCAAGCATTAGGTAATGGATCAAATTTTTGGGGAGAGCAGTTCCATGTAGTCTATTTGGGAGGAATTCCCCTAAGGCCTTCAGGTCATGAAATGTGTCACTAATCATACAGTCTATTTAAGGGTACCGCTTCAATCCTTAAAAGGGGGATTATAAAAAATAAATAAAATATTTAAGCATTCAGTTCATTAAAAAATTGACTTTCATTAGAAGTATGGTCACGATATTGGTTGTTTCACCCATAACTTCATTATTAGTTTTCTTTCAATTTGGACTGCATTATATTTATCTTCAAGAGGGGACTCACAATTATTGATCCTGACTACTGTTGGATCAACAACATGGACCATGAGGGAGTTGTGTTGTGATCTAGAAATACTACCATGAACCCATGAAATAAGTTCCCCTCCAGAAGAAACAAATGGGATCATTCATTAGAAGCCAATAACTAGGTTAGTGATGAGAACGATGTGATGTAATATAAAATTGATCATGAACTATACAAATGAATGACGATTCATTCACGGTTGCATTGATGGAGAAATTGAGGGATCAACTAGAGGAAGTGGAGCCTAAAAATGATCCCTAGAAGCCAATATTTTTGTGAATATATAAGATAATTTGATTGTGGGTTCGAGAATAACCTATTACTGATAAAACTACTAATAGTTTCCCTCCAACTTTATATGTCATTTAGTGTAAGGATCAGAATTTATATTTCTGTATATTCTAATTGTTCAAATCCCTGAAAGATTTATCATTAATATATCATTAGGATATCATGTTTCTTTATGGATTTACATTCCACCCGCATCAAATTTTACCTTGTAATCCATTATAATGTACAACTCATTTTTTATATAAATATTACCAATATTTATATTAATTGTTATTTTTGAAAAATTGTATTGTATTATATAATATAATAATTTTTTATAGTGTTGTGTGAATGCCTGAGAAGATTACTAGTATTTCCTAACATCTAAAAATAATTAAACCCAATAAAATGGGGGAATGATACAAGGGTAAAATGAGGAAACCTATGAATTGTTTGATACATAGAGTCATACAAAATTAATTTGGTTTAATGTTTCTATTTTTATTAAAAAATCAATATTAATTTTTTATATTATGAAATAATAATAAATACTAATGAATTTTTTTTAATTATATAACAATATGATTTAAAATATTTTTCAAATTAATAATTAATATTTTTGTATTAAAATATTAATACGAAAGAGTTTATAGATTTGAACCCTTCAAAAGAATCATCGGTTTTTCAAAAAAAATAGTTGGAATCATTTTAGGGAAGGAGCATCCCGTCGGTGTTTGAGGGTTGGGTTCTTGGGCGACTCCTTCTGTTTATTCTGGTAGGGATACATAATCCATTTCTAATACACCAAGTGGATATTCGAGTAGTTCTATTTATTGGGAATCAAAAAGAGAAATTTCAATATTGAGAGAAAACTTATTAGAAAAATTTTATTATACAAAAACAAAATATCATTGGTGGTCACAAATGGAAATTGCTTTAGTTTCTATATTTCAGAAGATTACTAGGACAATACCCAAGGAAATTTACATCCATATTCCTCATCCAAGTTAGGTAAATTCTAATTTATTTAGAACATTTAAAAATATATAATGAAAAATAAAACATCTATAATATCTTTATGTGAAATTTCTAATAACCATCACTAAAAAAGGTATATTTTAAGTGGCAGATCCTGATAACCACTTCTATGTAATTTATGAATGGTTATTTTAACATCTGTGATGTTTGTTTTAGTTGTTTTTTGTTAAATTAAATTGTATCTGTGTAAAAAACCCACCAATGAGTACCCAAAAAACCAAAAATATAAAAACAATTTGAAATGATGGTAAAACCGCTATTGTATTTCTTTTTATCTGTACATGCGGACAACACATCAATCTGACATGTGGTGTGGTATGAATTACTCTGTATAAACATCTAAAAGATAAAAAAGGCCATTAAATACAATTATCAGGGGTAAAAATTAATAAAATGATGTCTTATTACTAATAAATCATGGTTCAAAACCCATATATTTATTTTTTAATTGAAAGATCCATCAAAATGTCATTATAAATTACGGTTTTCCTATTACGGTCGTAAACATACTTTTAGTGTTTTAAAACTCTAAAACATGTGTAGAATGTGAAAAACCATAGAAAATGACCTTATTTTTATTTTTAATCATAGTAAAGTCACCTATAAATTTTTTTACATGTATGTACAGAAAAAATATCAAAAGGATGTGTGGTGTGGTTAGAATTACTCTGTGTACACTTTTGAAATGTGTAAAAGCCATTAAAAACAAGCATTGGTGTTCAAAATAAGGGAAACAAAGCTATATTATACATAAATTATGGTAAAAGAACCATTTATTTTACAATGAAATGTAGGAATTCAATACACATCATTATAAATTATATTTTTCATGTTATGAATGTTAACACATTTTTCATGTTTTAAATCACTAAAACATGCATGGAATGGTAAAAATCATAGAAAAAGACCTTAGGTTGATGTAAAATATTATAAAACCCAACTATGAGTGGATTTTGATTTTTATTCATAGATAACATGTCAAAAAAATATGCATTGTGCTCAGAATCACTCAAAAAATACTTGTTAATGGTACAAAAAACATTAAAAACAAGTGTTGGGGCAATAAAACTAGGAAAAGAATTGTATTTCAATAAAATCATTGAACAAAAAACATAAATTTGATTTTGATGTTTGGAAACTGACATAATATCATTACGAATTATATTGTTTCATGTTTTGGCTGTAAACACATTTTTAGTGTTTTAAAACACCAAATTATGTATGGAATAGTCAAACCCATATAAAACACTCTAAAATTGATGTGAAATCATAAAACAACCCCTGATGAGTTGTTTTTTATGTTTAATAATAGATAAAATGTAAACACTCTTTGTATTGTGGTCGGAATTATGCGGTATACACTTTTAAAAGTTTCAAAATCTATTAAAAACAAGTGTCGGGTGGGTCAAAACCAAAACAATGATGTTGGATTACCCAAAAATCATGATTTTATTGACTATGTATTTAATTGCAAAATTTAGAAAATAATAAAAATTCATTCTAAATTTTATATTTTTCATTATGAATATAAATGATTTCAAAGAGTTTTCAAACACTAAAACAAGTTGGTAACTGTCAAAACCATAGAAAATGACCTCATTTTGATGGGAAATTAATGGATAACCACCACTGAGATATTTTTGACACTTAAGCATAAACATAACATCAGTCCATCATGAAGTGTTTTCAAAATTACTCAGTATACACTTCGAAAAGTTACAAAATATTCTAAAATAAATTTTCATGGGTTCAAAACAGTTATAGAAAAGTAAGAATTCCTTGAAATCAGGGGAAAGAAACCATATTTTTAATTTTTAAATATAATAACTGAAGACACCTCATTCTAGATTATGATTTTTCTATTATGGCCGTAAATATGTTCATTGTGTTTAAGAATAATAAAACATGCATAGAATGGTAAAATTCATTGAATACAACCCTAGATTGATGTAAAATCATGTAACAACCTCTTTTGTGTTTTTTAATGTGTACTCTTATAGAAAATGTCAATTTGATGTGCGGTGTGGTTATAATTACTCAGTATACACTTTTAAAATGTAAAAATACTTTAAACCAAGTGTTTGGGGGGAAAACCCATTTGATAGATGTCAGATTACCTCGAAGTCATCAGATAATAAATGCTCATTAACTCTGAAATATAGTAATAGAAAAAAAAGTTTTGAATGACAGTTTGTCGATTATGGGCATAAATGTATTATTAGTTTTTTAAAACACTAAAACATGTGTGGAATAATAAAAACAGTATAAAAATCCTTATATTGAAGTGAATTCATAGGAAAACCACCACTACGTTGTTTGTAAATATCATTCATGTTTTTATTTCCAAACATTTAAATTTTATATATTAAGTAAATTTACAGCACACCACAAGTCAAATTAAAATTTAATTAGAATATTAAGTCATCCGTTTTTAGTTTCTACTATTGAATCTTTTCTATTAAAAGAATACTTAGTTTTTCAAACTTTGTTCATTATAAATTATTTCATTTATGTTAAAATTTATTCAGTTTTGTTAACAAAATATTAAATTTTATGTGCATCATTCTGAATATTTTTTATGTCTTTTATAATTCATTTCTTATATTATATGTCCTTGTTTTAATTATTGGTTCCAGAATCAGGTAGTAGGAATAAGGTTGACTATTCTAATCCATGAAATTCTTTAGAAGGTAGTCATTATGGTTTTAGTTTATGTGGTATGGTATGATTTTATCAATTACTCTAGTTCACATATGATTTACTATGCGTATTCTTAATTTTTATTTAATTTTTTTTAAAATTTGGTGAGATGACATGGTTAGTTTTAGTTGATGACTTGATGTGGAGGTAGACCGAATTGTTGGAGGTCATGAAATGGATGTATATTTGGAATTGAATACTATTGGACATATTTTATATGAATATTTATAGATATATGAGATTTTATAGACTGAATTTATTTTTAATTGGTGTTTTTATATGAATTTAGATTAATAATATATGTATGATGATATTATCAAATATATAGGTTTCATTATATTATATGTCAATATTTTTATATTTATGATTTGTTATTAATATTTTTTAAAAAATGATTTTGCAATTGTTTTAAGTAACCTCCGCTAAACACATTGAATAAAAAATGTTTAGCGGCAATTACATTTATATTATACTAATAGAAATAACTACTAATATATTCTATAAGGTTTTTATTTATATTATTTATATTTCTCAAGATTATTTTTTCAAATAAAAAACAAAACCACTAAATAAACGAGTAACTGCCACTAAAGTCTCAAAAAATGACATTTATAAAAACTACTTCTAAATTGTAAATACTATTGATAAATGACTACTGGACATACATTAAATGGATGTTTTGATAACTATATTTAAACAATTAGGTGCCAGTTTAAATTGACACTATTTCATGAAAAACTTCTTTTAAATACTTTTTTTGTGGTGCCTTATACACTTCTTATTATATTTAATTTCTTTAAAATGATAATTCATATGTTTACCCTTACTGGAAATTTCATTTCACCAATCTAATTTTTCCCTTTCCCAGTGTTACAATGATTTGGTTTGAATAAATTATATTTATAATGGATATCATATGGATGATGTTGATGACTTAATGTGAAATCAGAAAAGATGGGTTAAGTGGGAGAAATTCACATTTAGTCACATGGGTATCGTTTAAGTATATGTATTTCCTAATTATATAAAATACAAAACCTATAAGGTATTTGAGAATGTAATTGATCCTATTTTTCCTTTTGATGTTTTAATGATTGGATGAAAAAACGGGTAACAATTACCGATATCAAAACTAGAAATGTAATGTTTATGATTTTAGCTTTATATTTTCTAATTTGGGTTTAGGGTAATTATAAAATAATCATAAATGGGACAATAATATATTCGAAAAATAATTATACATTTACCAAGATATTAAATATTAGAAAAATCTATATTAATTCTCAAAATTAATAAACCATCACATGATTAAAGAATACATTAATCATAATGATTCAATAATATTACTGAATGACAACACAAAATCATTCCATATATAAATAATCATATGTCCGAGATAACCTCAATATACTCAAAATTAAATATTTTTTTAATGTAATAGTATTTTTAATGATAGAATAAAATAATTTTATATTTAATAAATTGAATTGTGAGTTATATTTGTTAATAAGTATTAAGAAATATCTAATTAAAAAGATAATTATTTTATTTAAGCACATTTATTATAATGTATTATTTAAATGAGTAATTTTTAAATATTATAATTTTAATTTGATAAATTGGTTATCAATTTTTAAATAATCATATTAAAATATAAGTTGGGTGACATTTTGGGATATTTCAAAAAATATGGATTTTTCAATGAATAATGAAAATTAAAAATTTTTAATATATATTTTCAATGTGATTAAAATAAACCTATGTATTATTTTGTTATATTTAATCTACTAAATTAATTGTTAATAAAATTTAATTGTTTTAATGTAAATGTTTTATGGTTTTAAATATTGGGTTTTCTATGTTTTTTTAAATGAATAATGTTTAACATTTCTAATAAACTAAAATAATAAAAATGGGGAATGTTTTAAATTAAATTTTATGAATATATATAATTAAATATTAATTTATTTTCATATAGTGATTATTAATATTGAAAGAGTTAATATAGAATTATATTTTTTTCAAAATACACTTCTTTAAAAACATGATGTCTTGCAAACACTGTGGTATTAATAACAAAATTAATTTTTTAACTTACATGAATTGAATTTGGAGAAATGGATTCCATTTTTGGAATCATAATAATTTATAATATCCATTAGTTTCAAATTAATTATTTTCCAAAGTTATTAGTAAAAACAATTAAAATAAATCAGATTGATTATGTTAAAAATTAGAATTACGATGTGACTAAACACTAAAATTAAGGTTCCAAATGACCAATACAACATGAATAGAAAATATTATATGGATATATTTAGAATTTATAAATTATTTTATATTATTTCTTCATTATTGGAACCATAATACATGAAAAATTTGGGGTTGAATTCACACTATCAAAAATTTACATGTTTTCCACTCACCGTACTTATAAAAGCCCCCTAGTCTACTCCTATCTTAACACATATCAATATATTTGGATCAGAAAATCAAAACCCTAATTAGATATAAACAAAAATCCAATGATACTAGAATCCACAATTTTGGAATAAATCTATCAATGTAAGGTGTTTGGTGCAACCTAAAAGGAATTATTGAGGAACATGAAACGTTCATCGACATGTATTTCTGATTTATTTCTTTCTAAAAACCCTTAAATTTTTATTGTAACAAGATTATATAACTACCTTTGCATCATAAATATAATTATATATTATTATGTTTGGTTTAAAAAACACATATACTTCCAGGAAATGGGTAATTAAATTATCATTCGTATGTACAATGGCCAATCGCCTTGTGAAATGATGTCGTTCATTTTTTCATTACTAGCTCTCATAGTAGGGATTAATGATGGAAATACTATTTATATATGATAGTATTGGTATTTATGACATAATTATACATTTTTATTCATTATATCATAAACACCATGTTTACATTTCATAATGTATGAGATACTATAACAACACTAGTGTGTACGATGGACTACCACATTGTGAAGAGATTAAAGCATTTTTCACTAACGTGTTACATAGAAGTTAATATATGTAATTATAATGAATATATATGAAATAATTGACATATTTATAATATTAATTTCATAATTATCGTTAATTAATTATAAAATATCTTTTTATTTTTACAATTTCACTTAATGAAATTTTGTTAAAGTCATCCATATATGTGTGGACTAACGCATCCTTGAAGAGATGGGATTATTATTTTATCATCATTGCATCCCAATAATTATATAAATAAATATATATACTTAAATATAAATATATTTAAGATATAATGGGAATTAGGGAAGTATATAATATTTTTTACCTTTTTTCCGTTATGATCATTGAAAATAGAAATATTACTCATGCATACGTACATCCTACTATCTCCATAATCTTAAATATTGTTCATTTTTCATAAAAATATTCAATTATTGGTTTTAATAGAAATATTTATCTTTAAAAATTATAATTATTACATGATTTTCATTCTTTATCTCTTTAAATAATGGTCTATTTGTCCTTATTCGACCTACAAAAGTCATTTTTGATACATAAACCTAATATCATCAAAAAATTCGACCTAAGCATATTTTGTATATGTAAATTTATATAAATAGTTTATACGTGAAATAAAATTATTAAATGTTCTCCAGAAAGAAAATTATTATAATATGTTTATTATTTTGGAAGATAAAGACACATGTCACAAATTAGACACAATGTTAGGGACTTCGTTCAATCACCTTTTATTGTGGCATATTATGATTTTATACACCTATAATATTTTAACATGTGTATATACATACCATTTAACATTTATTATTTTTAATTTATCTATTATCATGGTATTTAATTTTTAGTTTAATTTTATCCTTTAACAACACATTCGATTCAAATATTTCCAATTTAAAAAACTGTCTTTTTTTAAAATACATTTCTCTACAATATTTTCATATATACTATTCCTTATATATATATATATGATTTTAAAATGTGTTTATAGAATTAAATGATTTATATTGTATCTTTTATGTATCATTGGGCATTATTTAATGGTTTTAAATTTTTTTCTTTTATGTGTTTTACATTGAATGTTTGGAAAAATGATAAATGAGATTTCTATTCTTAACAAACACAAAGATAATAACTTTTCTACTACCACGACCAATATTTTATTTATAGATTACATTGAATTTTTTTTATATTTTATTCAGTGAAAAATAATTATCATTTTTTTGTAACATTTCAATTGAAAATGGTATTTCAAAATAATATATTATCATGGTATTGATTTCTTTTTAAATTAAACAGATATTTTGATATAAAAAAAATAATTTTTATAAGGTTAAACGAGCGTTTATTATTATTTACAATGGAAAAGTGAAAGAATAAAATAAATTCTTCATTATATCATATAATATTATTATAAATGAGAAATTTGTGCATCTAGATAGCTCTAGGTATTCTCATTCTATCATAATATTGGCTGGTATATATAGCGTCAAATAATCCAACTACACCTAATCATGGTGTATCCTAAATGTTCTCAGGTAAGCCTGTTATAGCTTAATCATGGTGTGCATTGTATAGAATAATCTGAGACTATTAAATCTTATATTATCGGTGTTCCTATAAATCACACTAATGTATTTGGTAATGATAATATTAAAAGTCTTTTGTATAGTTATTCCCATTAAAATGGTTTGAAAGTGTATTATTTATATAAATCTCTAAGTAACCAAAATAAGATTAAATTGATTTATTAGGGTTTTAATGATTTTTTTGGAGAAAAATATGGTTTTTTTTTCATGTGGAAATGCTTTATTTGAAATTACCAATTGACATAGAAGATGAAGGTAAATTTTTTGTGAGTTTTCATATGTTTAATACAATAATAGGTTTCCCATTTTTTCCCTTAGTTTTTTTCTCATCAAATATTTTTAATTAATTGTATGAACATTTTATAATGGTTAATATAAAGGAATAAGTGATTTTAAAATTTGATGATATTTTCCATGAAATGAAATCATTGTATTCTTTATGTATTTCATATAATGGGATAATGGTTACTAATCAAAAGTGTCCACTTTATATTTTATGGTTTTGTTATGTATGATTCATTACATAATTCTCTATAATTTCTAGGCTTAAAATATTATCCAATGTAATATAAATAATTCATGACATAACATTAAATATTATGAAATTTTTATGGTTGGGGACATATAATCAGTATCAAATATAGGAAAATATAACATTATAAGATAGGATAATGTTAATAACATTACCTTGAATAATTTTACATTATGGTTATGTTAAAATGTATTAGAATTTAAATATTACCATGATGATTTGTCTAAAATATTTTAGTTATAATTTTTTTCCATAGAGATAGCACAGAATCATTAGTCAGAAGGAACTGGGAGGAAAATATCCATCCAAATCAGCATCCCAATATGGACGGAATCAGAATAGAAATGTTTATGGAAGTGATGGATCAGTTGACACATGTGATAAAGGGTAGTGGTATTAATGCTAGAGAGGAAACTAAATTACCATGAAATAACATGTACCTTGTAGATAATATCATGTGGAAAAATACACCATCATTATATGGATCAATTTTCCATATGGTAGCCGAAGGATGAGTCAATTCTATAGAAAATATATTTGATTTCATTGGATGATTGAAACATCATATTGTAACCCATTGTATTTATCATTTTGAAGGTGATGATTATTTATGGTGGTCTTTGGTTAATAATAATATAGATAAATATGATATTGAATCCATGTAATGGGATACATTCATATATCATTTCCTCAGGAAATCTTTCCCTAAGTTATTTTGACTCTATGAAAAAAATCAATAATTGAGGAAGAAATAGGAATATTTTGTATCATAATATGTGTAAAACATGACAAGATTGGATAGGTATTCGATATATTTTATTTAGGAAATTGATATAAATATTAATAATATTTTATCATGTTTGAATCCAAGTTTACAAATACCATTGGTTGTACAACAATTTAAAAGTTAATAGAAAGTGTTTCTTTATGATGAGAAAGTTGGGATGGAGTTTGATGAAATGTATTCTCCTAGAGATGAAATTTGTAAGATGGTTGTAGTGGAAGTAATGGTAGAAACATCTAACTTAGATGTTTGTAGGTAAGCCCCAACAATGTTCTATATGTGGAATATAAAATTTCAATGAATTTTAAATTGGATCTGGTAATTGGTTTTTTTTTGTGGTTAGTTTAGTCATAGGATTCATGATTGTAAAGAATAGTTCCCTAAAAACCAATGAATAGGGAAACCAATATCCTTACAACAATGATGTGTTTTGTATCAATGATATTAGTCATTTTTAAAATTCTTGTATGTAGATAGATTCAAAAGAATAAAATCATTATGATCAAAAATATAATGGTATATAGAAGCTATTTTATAATACCATAGTGGATAGAGTCATCAAATGAATTTGTGACGGGTATGTTACTTAGGTTTTAAAATTATTCCAATAACCTACTTGACTTTGTATATTCAAATTATTTAATTTTTTTAAAATTTTCAAGTAAATTTGGAGTATCACCAAATAAAACCAAGATAATACATTTTTTGAAAACTCCAGGGGGCTGTATAAAAGAAAACTATAATTATCGCAATCATCCTCTCATTATCAGTGTGATGGTATTTCCAGGAAATCTTATTGAACATGATATAAATGTTTTTAATATCAATATTGTTATGTATTGGATTTAATTTTATCATGATATGAAAGATTTCCATTATAATAAGGTTGTTTTCGAAAACATTATTCTATTGATAATTTACCATTTGTAACATCCAAACTCGTGTTCCACATGCTGGTTCTCTAAACTAGTCATACACATGACTTAAAGAACACCTCCTTGTATGCCAGAGGCTTCTGACTAGTAGTGAGGATCTAATATAAATCATGGGAATAATATACCCTCATTTTATCAGAGTATTACAATTTAAAAAATTATAAAAATAATCAATTGATATGACATAAATTAGATAATTTTCATATAAAAAGTTGATCGAATCTAGAAATACAATATAAAAACTGAATAATAGATTTCCCATGATAAATCATGCTCCAAGTGTGAAAATGAAAATCAAATTCAAAGACACAAAAAACCCCAAAACTGATCCCAAACCATTTCTGGTTTCCTCAAACATGTTACATAAAAAATAATCTATCTTACATAGGATCTTTTCTCTTATCCTATTTGGTAAACATGAATTCTATTTGGTACAGATCATGTATCCCATGTTGTGTGTGAGTAAAACTTATTATGTTACAACCAATGGAATCTAAAACAACAAACAATCTAATAAATGTTTATAATGTCGTGTAAATAAATTATTATAATTTATAAGTAAATAGTTAACACATTATCAAATAATTTTTATTTGTACACATAAACCTTCGGGTTGACATTGACACAAATACCACAATATCTACTTCAGAAGATGTTGGAGCCCAAACAATCCCATGAGAATATCATATTTCAGAGGTCCATTATTTCCATTAATTATCTTAATTGAAACATTAATTCTATTATTACCATTCATTGTTCTATATCATACGAATGTCCATGTTACCCATCATTATAACAATTAAAAAAATGAATGAATCTATTTAAATTGAATTTTCTAAATCATATGAATGTCCAAATTATCATTCTTAATCGCAATAAACAACTGAATTCCATTATTACCTTTCATTTTTCTATAACTCATTTGAATGTCCTTGTTACCATAAATTACCAAAATTTACATTTATATTTCCATGCTATCATTCATTATCTGAATTCATATATATCACAATATAAAATCAATTAATTAAAAATTAAATTATTATAATTCCACAATTGCATATTCACATCATCAATGTAGTTAATCTTTGCATTCCCATTACTATTTCAAAAATTATTTCATCACATCCATCCCCTTAATTAATTCCCTAATTATTTAATCACATCAATTACATTAATTAATTAATGAATTAATCAATATTCAATAATTAATTAAAAAAATTAAATATCTCAATTAAAAATAGAAATAACTTATAATTAATTCATCAATTAATTTTCTCATATATATAATCTCAATATTTTACAATTAATTAATCATTTAATTATTTAATTCATAATCATTGTCATTCATAATTAACTCAACAATAAATTACCTCATGTCACATATCTCAATATCTCATAAATATTTCTGTAATTAATTATCTCATACACAATCCCAATACTTCATAATTAATTCAAATATTAATTATCTCAAATATATAATATCAAATATCTCCACTGTTACATATCCATTAATTTTTTAGTTAACACAATTTATTAATTCAATTAAGAACAAAAACGATAAACTTATAATATAAATTCAAAAATTACATATTCATTATTGTAATCAAGAATATTGGATATAAATTATATACCACTTACCGTTAGTGAACAGTTGCCCAAAGAAAATCCCCAATTTCCCCAGATTAATGACATAGAACAAAATATTTAAATAAAACCTAATCCTAGAACCAAATAAACCAAGATATCGTAAATTTATATCTAGATCCAAAATAATATACATATACCAACAATACTAGATCAATATTTTATCACAATTAAAAATGAACAACTCAAGAAAATAATTGGAGAAGAACGAAAAAATCAATTTGTAAGAAACAATACATGAAATTTAGTATATAAAAACGGTTTTAAATCGTTGGTAAAGCATGTATAACCATTGGTAACATTTATAAAAAAAATTTAGCCAACTGTTGGAAATAAATCCATGGGGATAGACTTATACCAATTGGTTATCAAATAATTATTGGGAAAATCCAGCATAAATTGAATTATCTTTCCCAATGATTCCAAAATCGTTTGCCATAGATACTTACCAATGGTTTAAAAAAACCGTTGCTAATGATTGAGAATACTAGGCCTTTACAAAAATTTTCAAAAACTGTTGGTAAATTTTTAACTATTACATTTACCAACTTTTGAAAACTATTACTAAAGTGTGGGTTATTCAACTGTATTGTAAACTGACGGTATAGAGCCTATAATTTGTCCAGAAGCAAGCAGATTCCCTATGCCTACAATTTTTCTAGAAGTAAGAATACTTCGTATGAATTTACCTAATGAAAAACATAGTGTTCATAATACAGAATACATATAATGCTATACCAGTAGTCTATAAATGCACTTGAGGTTTATAATGATCTCCCCCATTCAAAATCATAAAATATCATATTATGACATATGTTTGAATTTTATAACCTGTGTGTTGAGTTCACCATAGAATATATCTTTATGATGGATCTATTATACAACCCCTAATTTGTGTTATTTCAAAATTTTATCACTTGTTGAGTTTATTATAGTACAACCTTTATGTATTGGTTAATTCTATTTTATTTTCAATGTTATCCCATATAGATATAAAGTAGATTAACCTAAGCCTCTTTGGTAAGTTGTTACTGAAACTTTAATTATCTCAAAAGGTGATATAAGATGTAATTATGAATAAAATATGGATAATATGGTATCTTTTAGAGATGCTAAATGAAGTGAGAATATCCCAACATATCCTGGGAATTTATTATCAACAATGTGGAAAAAGATACAAACATATTTGTGTAAGAGTTGTTTTTTGTATTGTAAAACAAATAAAAAGGGGGACATTGATGTTATTATAGATTGGATTATATTATCTATCATCAATCATAACATGATATAGTTTTGAGTATTGAAATAAACTATTGATGTCACGGTCTGGGTGGGGTTGTCCAGGGGTTGGGGTGATGTCAAACGGTGTAGGGGATGTCCAGGGGTGGGGGATATCCTGGGGGGGTGGGGGTGGGGGTATCCATGTGGTTGGGGTGGGTTTCCAAGGAGGTAGGGGGTGGGGGTCTAGGGGGATCAGGTGTCCAGGTGGTGGAGTGGTGTCCAGGGGGTGGTGTTAGATCCCTTGTTTTTTGGATGGCAGTTTTGAGCAGAATTTTGAATTTTTGTTGTTGGATGATCATGAGGACTAAAATGGTCATTTTTCCCAACCAGATGATCTGGAATAATTTTTTTAACAACTATTTTGATCTTGGAATTTGTAGTTTACCCTAGGACATGAGTTTGGTGGAAATCTGAGATGTTCGAATTTTAAAGAAATATTTAATATTTAATATTATTAAATTAAATCATAAATTATTCACGTAGGATATTTTGGAAATAAAATGTAAGCGGAAATTCGGATTGAAATTCCTTCTGCTCCGTTGAGTTTGGAATGGGTAGTTTAGCCTAGGGAAGGCATAAACTCATGTCGGGCACCGGGGTCAGCTCGTGCCCCTTTTTCTTCCTGTCCTTTTCTTTTCTTTTCTTCCTTATTTTATTTCATCTTCCTCCTTGATTACATCTCCTACACCTCCTCCATGATTGTGAAAAATGGGAGAAATTGGCTTTTGAGGATGATAGAGAGTTGGGAGGAAAGATAGCTACCAATTCGAAGCTCTCGACGCGCTCAGACGGCGTGCGGCAACTGAGACCCGTGAAATCAACCGAAGCTTCAATGTTTTAAGCCCAAAGGTAGGGTAGTTTATGTTATCACCACATATACCCTTAATAAATTATTATTTATGATTTTAAATCCATATATTTCTTTCTTGTATTCCCATGTGTATCGATCTGTTGTTTCGCAAGCGAAAACAGGCGTTTCGGCCGTTTTGAGGTATTTCCCGTCTGAAAACCTAGAATACAGGGTGTGTGTTCAAGGGGTAAACGCCATGTGTTCATTCCTTTTGGGGAAGATGGAGTTTTTTATGTACAAGCTGTGTACTTTGAGTTCATGTTGTGTAGTGGGAGTCCATGTGACTGGTCGTGTGGAATTGAACAAGGAATAGTGGTTTTTAAAAAGTACACGCCATGTGAAGAAATGTACACATCGTGTAGTGGTACATGGGAATGTAATAGGGTGAAAATGCACAAGATGTGAGATTTTGTGAACAATACTGGCCATGTACAATACGTTACATGCCATGTACTGTTACACAGGCAGACCCCATTGGTCTACCAAGTGTTCTGGCCATGTAATACTTCAACTTAGTAATTTTGGGATATCTTGGGCCCTGGAAGTCTGATTTGGGTGCGGGAGTAGTCAATTCTGAGTTTTTTTCTATTTAGATTGCAATAGTGAAATCCTATTGACGTTAATTGGTCATCTAAATGGGGGTTTTGGGGGTTTCAATCTAAATGGAGGAGTTCTTCCTCCTGTAATCATGTTCATTTGACACTTAAGAGTTAGACTTGGCATGGATGATAGGTTGGGAGATTGGACCAACATAGGTGAGACCTTTAATAGGAGATTATCTATGAGGTATCTCCCATATCCTATGGTTTTGAGTAGATTCCCTATGTGAGACGTTCCCTTCTGGCATATGAGTTTGTGAGACCGGATACTTCTAAGGATCCTCTGAGGTATTAATTTACTTTTGTATAGGCCTAGAGAGTCCCTTGTATGATACATCTCTTATTATTACTTTTATAAGTCCCATGTTATGGAATTATTATGTTGTCCTTCCTTTGAGTATCCCCTATAGGATTCCTCCATTGCTCTTTTCTAAGGATCCCATGTTGGATGTCTTCACACATGTTTACCTGGAGAATCATGAGTATGATGCCTCCTTAGTGTTTGACTTGGGGGACCTAGTGGGAGCTCGTTGTTTGTATGCCCTTGAGTTGTTACGTCGAGTTTAGGTAGATATGGTGATCAGGTATCACATAGAACCAGTAAAAAATTGGAAATCCCTTTGGGCATTGGATGTATTTTTGGGTTTGGCGTTCAGGCCAGCCGCACTAATTTTTTATATCTGACTTGGTTTGCTGATGTCGTAATGTTTACCAGAGGTGCTTGATGGTTGGTGGCTGCTAAGCCTGACGTGATACGTCTTTATTGTTTATTTGGATGCCTACTATTTCCTTGTGTGCCTGAGTATAAGTGGTTTGATTGTATATGTGGATATTTACCTTATTGTTGATGTGTTTTCCCAAGTTTCTTGATTTGGACCTTTTGGTCTAGCTTGCATGTTAAGCTGCCTTTTATCCAGGCCTAGTACTGTTAGGATAGAGTGGTTTTATCTAATATGTTGTGACATGATGTAGACTATTATCCAAGAAGTTCATGAGGATTACTTTGGCTATATTTCATTGCTATGCTCGTTGACTTACATATGGCCTTGAGTACCTTGTGTAGTAGAGTATAAGGGGGATTGACCATCCTTCCATAGAGAGTCTTTGAGAACTTTGGGCTATATGGGGAATTGACTATGTGATCTTACTCATATAGTCCTTAATCACTTTAGACTATATGGGTAATTGACCGTGTGATCTTTCTTAGAGAGTCCTTATTCACATTAGACTGTAAGGGGAATTGACTGCGTGATCTTACATAGAGAGTCCATAATCACTTTAGACTATAAGGGAAATTTACTGTGAGTGATACCCTAGAGAGTCTGTACTTTAACAGCTTTAGAATATAAGTGGAATTGACTATGAGTTCTTCCTCAGAGAGTCCGTACTTTAACCGCATTAGACAATAAGGGGAATTTACTGTCAGTGCTTCCTCATATAGTCTATACTTTTACCACCTTAGACTATAAGGGGAATTAACTGTTTGAGCTTCATCGGAGTTTCTTTAACCACTTTAGACTATAAAAAATTTTGACCATCTGAGATTCAAGAGAGAGTCTTTGATTACACATGACTATTAGGGGAATTGACTGAGATATCATTCTCAAAGAGTCTTGTTATATCATAAATTTTATTTGAACCATAGGGATTAGGCTATGAGTACTTCCCAGAGGGTTTCTTGTGTTTGATTGGTAGATCTAGAGGGTTACTGGTTTTTGTTTAGCTTGTTCAAATGCATATCTCCAGTGTTGGCTAATGTAGGTTAATGTATATGGGATTACAGACCCAGATATCGACTTATTTGATACACGACATGAGTGGCATGACATTCAGCTCATTTCCCTTGCATAGGATGTCCAAGAGATCGGTATTATGGTCACATGGATCGACTGCTAATGTTTTTCTTGTTAGTTGAATCACTTAATCATGAATATTCATAATTATGTATATGTTTATAGGTATGGGACTATACACGTGTACGTATATAGATACGGACATCCATAGTGGCACTTGCCTAGTTGACAGGAATTACATACCTTGAGATCGAATGTGGTTGCATGTTTGGTTTTCTTCATTTTTGTTGTATTCCAGCTATGCGAAGAACAATGTTGTTGCATACAATTTTTGTAGAACTGTTTTAGTTTGCTTGTCGGGGTTCCCCACTGAGATTATTTCTCACCCTTGCATGTGCACCTTGATGTATGTGTAGACCTTATGTCTTCTTTTCAGGTTGATCACAAGTTGCATGGTGGATAGGGCTGAGGCCCAGTGTTTCATGATTGAGAGGAGCTGCTCGAGTGGTTCTTCTAATCGGGCTATTTTAGTTTGACAGTTTTTGGAAGTCAGGTACATGGATAGGCTCAGAGTCAGTAGTATAGCCCTGTAATTTTACTTTCAGATTCTTTTGTAATTATATCTATATGGTCGTCCCGGTGGGTGACTTCTGTTGTATTGTATTGCATAGTTGTTCAGGATTTTATAGCATTTTACTATTACATCGTGTTCTATTAAAGTTGTTTATTGCTTCTGTACACTCTTTACATTCCAAATTGTATGATACTTATTTATTTTCTTTTTTTCTTTCTATGGTATGAGGTCATAATCTCCCTACTATCACACCCTTATCCCTCGCTACTGGTCGGTAGCCTCTGGCATATGGGTACGTGTGCTTGAGGCCTTGTGGAAAACCGGTTCGGAGCATCAGTTTAGTGGCTTTGTTGTCAGGACATTACAGGTGGGGCGTCTGAGGGGATGGGGGGATGCCTATGGGGGTGGGGTGTCCATGGGGATGGGGGTGTCTAGGGGGTGGGGGTGTCAAGTTGGTGGGGTGGTGTCCAGGGGGTGGGGGTCGTCCATGGTGGTTGGGTGGGCCCTCCAGTGGGTAGGGGGGTTGTCCCTGGGGGTAGGGGTGTCTGGGGGGTTGGTGGGCTATCCACGGGGATGGGGGGCATTCCATGGGTGAATGAGGTGTCATGGGGGTGGGGGATTTCCACAAGGGTTGGGGTTGTCCATGGGATGGGGTGGGTGTCCAAGGTGGTAAGAGGTGTCTATGGGGGTCCAGGGGGTGCGGGTGTCAAGGGGTGGGGTGTCTAGGTGGTAGGGGGTTTTCCAAGGAGTTGGGGGTGTCCTGGGGGTGGGGTGGTGACAAAGGGGGTGGGGGCCATCAAGGGGGTTTGTGGGGTTTTCCAAGGTGGGAAGGTCTAGGGGAGTGGTGGTGGGGGTGTGGGGGTTCATGGGGTTTGGTGTAGTCCAGGGGGTGGGGGTCTTCTAGGGGGGTGGGTCCATCCAGGGGAGGGTGGGGGTTTTCCTTGGGGGTAGGTTTGTCCGGGGGTGGGAAGGTTTTTCATGGGGGTGGGGGCTGTCCAAGGGGGTAGGGGATGTCTAGGGGGTGGGTGGGATGTCCACAAGGGTTGGGGGTGTCCATGGTGGTGGTGGTGGTGGAATGTACAGGGGGTTGTGGGGTTTTCCTGAGGGTTGGGGCTATCC
The DNA here is from genome assembly GCA_963277665.1 of Viscum album. Lineage (NCBI taxonomy): Eukaryota > Viridiplantae > Streptophyta > Magnoliopsida > Santalales > Viscaceae > Viscum > Viscum album. Next base: position 1,412,052,004 of record OY728138.1, read on the forward strand.
AAGGGGTTCGGGGGTCCTGGGGGTGGGGGTGTCCAGGGGGATGGGGGTCTCTTGGGGGATGGGGTCTTTGGGGGTGGTGGGTGGGTTTCTAGGGGGTGAGCGGGCTATCCACAGGTGTGGGGGGGGGGGGGGGGGGGCTGTCCTGGGGGTACGGGGTGTCCAGGGCATGGGCGATATGTCCACGGGGGTGGCAGGGCTATGTAGGGGGTAGGGGTGTCCATGGGGGGTGGGATGGCTTTCCACGGGGGGGGACTGTTTACGGGGTAGGGGGTGTCTAGTGGGGTGGGTGGGATATCCACAAGGGTTTCAAGGTTTTCCTGGGGGTAGGGGTATCCACGATGGGTGGGCGGGCTGTCTACGGGTCTGGGGGGTTGTGCGGGGGGTACAGGGTTTCTTGGGTGGTGGTTGGCTATCCACGTGGGTGGTGGGGTGGTCTTGGGAGGTACATGGTGTCTAGGGGGGAGAGCTATCAATGGGGTGGAAGGGCTCTCCAGGGGGTATGCGTGTCTAGGGGGTCAGGGTGTCCAGGGGGTGGGAGGGCTATACACGAGGGTGGGGTGTCCAGAGGGGTAGGGTGTGTCTAGGGGGTGGGCTGATGTCTATAGGGGTGGGGGTTGTACAGGGGGTACGAGGTGTCCAAGGGGTGGGCGGGCTGTCCACGGGGGTAGAAGGGCTATCCAGCGGGTAGTGGGTTCGAGGGGGTTGGAAGGCTTTTCATGGGGGTGGGTGTCTATCCAAAGGGGTAGGGGTGTGCATGGGGGAGGGAATGCTGTATACAGGGGGGGTGCTCTCCGGGGGATACGGGGTGTCTATGGGGTTTGCGAGGTGTCCATGCGGATGGCAGGGTTTTCTAGGGGGTACAAGGTTTCTAGAAGGGTGGTAGAGCTATCCATGGTAGTGGCGGGGCTGTTCAAGGGGTAGTGGGTGTCTAGGGTGTGGTGTGTCTAGGGGGTGGGTGGGATGTCCACGGGGGTGGGGGTGTACAGGGGGTAGGTGTTATCTAGGGGATGGGGTGCCCAGGGGGGGTGGGTGGTCTGTCCACGAGGGTGGGGGTGTCCATAGGGGTTAGTGTGTCCATGGTGGTGGGTGGGCTATCCCTGGGGGTGGTGGTTCTCTCTATGGGGTAGGGGGTGTCGAGGGGGTGGGTGGTCTATCCTTGGTTGTGGGGGCCTGTCCAGGGTGTAGGGGGTGTCCATGGGGTGGGTAGGCTGTCAATGTGGGCGGTGGGGCTGTCTAGGGGTAGGGGGTGTCCAAATGGTGGGCGAGCAGTCCAAGGGGGTGGCGGTGGGGGGCTAGCTATCTAGTGGGTACGGTGTGTCTAGGGGGGGTAGGAGGGCTGTCCTAGGTGGTGGAAGGGCTATCCAAAGGTGTACGAGGAGTCGAGTGGGTGTGAAAGCTGTCAACGAGGGTGGAGGGATGTCCAGGGGGTAGGGTTTTTCTAGGGGGTGGGTGGGCTATCCACGGGGGTGGGAGAAATCCAATTGGTAGGGGTGTTTAGGGGCGTGGGAAGGCTATCCATGGGGGTTGGAGGGGTGTGTCCAGGGGGGTACGGGGTTTCCATGGGGTGGGGCGGGCTATCCACAGGGGTGGTAGGGCTGTCAAGGGGGGTATGGGGTGCCTAGGGGGGTGGGGGAGATGTCTATAGGGGGGTTGTCTGTGGGGGGGAGGGGGAGTCCAGGGGGGTGGGTGGGCTGTCTATGGGGGTAGCGAGGCTGTCGAGGGGGTGTAGGGGTAAGGGGTGTCTAGGGGTGGGGGAGCTATCCATAGGGGTGGGTGACTGTCTAGGGGGAATAGGGAGCCTCAGGGGGTGGGTGGGATGTCCTTGGGGGTGGTGGGGCTGTCCAGCGAGTAGAGAGTGTCTAGGGGGTGGGAAGGTTTTCCACAGGGGTGGGGGTATTCTAGGGGTTCGGGGGTGTCTAGAGGGTCAGTGGGCTATCCACGGGGTCACAGGGTTATCCAGGGGGTAGGGGGAGTCTAGGGTGGGTGGGCGGGCTGTCAATGGGGTGGGGGCTGTCTAGGGGGTACGGGGTGTCCAAGGGGATGGGTGGGCTATCCACGCAGGTGGAGGGGCTGTTAAGGTGTGTACGGTGTGTCAAAGGAGGTGGGAGATCTATCCATGGGGGTGGCGGGGCTCTCCAGGGGGTAGGGGTGTCTAGGGGGTGAGGGTGTTCAGGGGGGTGGGTGGACTGTCCATTAGTGTGTGGGGTGTGTTCAGAGGTGTAGGGGTGTCCAGGGGGTGGGCGGGCTATCCACATGGGTGGGGGCTGTCCAGGGGGTATGAGGTCTCTAGGGGGTGGGGTGGGGATATCAAGGGGGATAAGGGGTGTCCAGGGGTGGGCGGGCTAATCCACGGGGGTGGCGGGGATGTCTATGGTGGTAAGGGTGTCTAGTGGGGTGGGTGGGAAGTCCATGGTGGGGGGGGGGGGGGGAGGGGGTGCAGTTCATGGGGTAGGTTATCAATTGGGTGGATGGGAAGTACATGAGAGTGTGGGGCTATACACAAGGTGAGGGGATGTCGAGGAGGAGGGAGGAAAGTCCACGGGGGTGGCGGGGTTGTGCATTGGGGTAGGGGTGTCCAAGGGGGTGGGTGGGTTGTCCACAGCGGTAGGGGTGTCCACATGGGTGGTAGGGTTGTCCACATTGGTGGAGGGATGTCCACGGGGGTGGGGGGATGTCCAGGGGGTTGGCGGGCTATCCATGGGGGTGGCGGGGCTGTGTAGGGAGTGGGGGCAGTCCATAGGGGTCGGGGTTATCCAGGGGGTTGGCAGGAAGTCCATGGGGGTGGTGGGGCAGGCTAGGGGTATGGGGTGTCCAAGGTGCTAGTTCGGGCTATCCAGTGGATACAGGGTGTCAACGGTGGTGGGAGGGATGTCCACAGGGGTGGTGGGCAGTCCATGGTGTAGCGGGTGTCCAGGGGGGTGGGTGGGCTGTCCACGGGAGTGTGGTGCTGTCCACAGGGGGAGGGGGTGTCCAGGGGGTGTGCGGGCTTTCCACGGGGGTAGGGGATGACGTGTGGGGTAGGGGGTGTCCAGGGGTTGGGAGGGCTGCCCACGGGGGTGGTGGGGCTGTGTGTGTGTGGGGGGGGGGGGGTAGAGGGTGTCCAGGGGCTTGGGCGGGCTGTTCATGGCGGTATGGAGTGTCCTGGGGGTTAGACGGGCTGTCCACGGGGGGTGGGGGGGATGTCCACGGGGGTGGGGGCAGTCTAGGCGGTGTGTGGGCTATCCACGGGGGTGGAAAGGAAATGTAGGGGGTGGAGGGCTATCCACAGGTGTAGGGGTGGGCAAGCTGGTGGTCGTGCTGTCTACTGGGGGCGGCGGATCTGTCCAAGGGGTAGGGGGAGTCTAGGGGGTTGGTGGGCCATCCATGGGGGTTGGGGATTCTAGGGGGTGGGCATGGCTGTCATCGGGGGTGGGGAGTTTTCCATGAGGGAGGGGTTGCCTAGGGGGTGGGAAGGCTATCCACGGGGGTGGCAGGACTATCCAGGGGGGTGGGTGGGAAGTCCACGGGGGTGTGGGGGCTCTCCATGGGGTACATAGTGTCCATGTGGTGGGAGGGGCTGTCCAGGGGAGTAGGGGGGGCAATCCACAATGGTAGGGGTTGTCCAGGAGGGTGGGCGGTCTGTCCACGAGGGTGGGGGGTTTAACGGGAGGGTGGGGCAGTCCAGGGTGGTGGGTGGGTGGTCCACGGTGGTGGTGAGGCTGTCCAGGGGGTTGGTGGGCTGTTCATGCGGGTAGGGGCTATCCAAGGGGGTACGAGGTGTCCAGGAGGTGGGTGGGGCCATCCATGGGAGCACGGGGAATCCATGGGGTGGGCGGGCTCTCTATGGGTGTTGGGGATTTCAAAGGGGGTAGAGGGTGTCCAATGGGGTGGGAGGCCCTTGGGGTGGGCCCCGCGATATGACTCATGTCAACAAGGCACACCTTTTTTTTTCGGGGTCCTATCTGATTAGAACTCCACAGTTAAACGTGTTTGGCCTGGAGTAGTGATCAGGATGGGTGACCTTCTTGGAACTTTCCCTAGGTGTTTGCGAGTGAGAACAAATCACACTGGAAAAAACATTTGTTGGCCTGTGGGGACTTTCATTAGTCATATGACCTATTCTGGCATGTGGATGAACCCTATGGTGGGCCCCATGTGTCTGCGCAGAAACTGGTGGTACCTGGTGGACCAGGACCCGACAACCATGTTATGGCAGTGTGGATGTGCTGTCACCAGGACCCGGTTGTTACATTAAAAGGTTGAATCATCAGTACTTCACAGGAGGTCACCCATATTAATACTACTCCCACCCAAGAACACTTAACCGCAGAGTTCTAATGGGATTTGGTGCATTAATGCGGGTGCAATCACACTAGAATTAATACCGCAGATCCCATAAGAACATTGTGGTTTATCCATATTGAATTTTGTGAGACCTTGAGGGTCTCGGGGTCCCTACTGAGTATTAATATACTCACCCCTGCACGGGCTATGCCCACACCTCATTGTGTTGGATGCAGACGACGGTCATTGCTAAACTAGGCGGAGTGTACGAGGAAAGGACTGTACCCGGAAGTGGACCTCACGACGAGTCAGTACCCGAAGGAGACAGACGGACATGGAGAGTTGAGGAACCCAAATGATAAAGGGTTAAATATCTAAATGATATGACTCATTTCAACAAGTTGCATCATTATTTTCAAGAGCATGTTTGATTATAAATCCATAGTTAAATGTGCTTGGCCTGGAGTAGTGATCATGATGGGTGACTTTCTCGGAAGTTTCCTAGAGTGTGTGCGAGTGACGACAAGGCACACTGGAATGGACATGTCTTGGCTTGTGGGGACTCTCATTAGTCAGATGACCTATTCAGGCACGTGGGTGTCCCTTGATGTGGGCCCCACGATATGAATCATGTCAACAAGGCACACCTTTTTTTCAGGGGCCTATCTGATTAGAACTCCACAGTTAAACGTGTTTTTCCTGGAGTAGTGGTCAGGATGGATGACCTTCTTGGATGTTATCCAGGGTGTGTGGGAGTGCGGACAAAGAACTGTGGAAAAAATATGTGTTGGCCAGTGGGGACTGTCATTAGTCATATGACCTGTTATGGCATGTGGGTGAACCCTGTGGTGGGCCCCACATGTCTGCGGGGAAACTGGTGGTACCTGGTGGGCCAGGACCCAACAGCCATGTTATGGTGGGGTGGCTATGCTGTCACTGGGACCCAGTTGTTACATTAAAAGTTTTTAGCATGAGTACATCCCAGGAGGTCACCCATACTAATACTACTCCCACCCAAGCACGCATAACTACAGAGTTCTAATGGGATCTGGTGCATTAATGCGGGTGTAATCACACCAGAATTGATACACCATATCCTATTAGAACATTGCAGTTTATCCTTGATTATTTTGTGAGACCATGAGGGTCTCGGGGTCCCTACTGAGTATTAATATACTCACCTCTGCATGGGCTATGACCGCACCTCATTGTGTTGGATGCAAACGACGAACATCACTGAACTAGACAGGGTGTGTGAGGACAGAACGGTACCCGGAGGTGGACCTCACAACGAGTCGGTACCCTAAGGAGGTGGACGGACATGGAGCGTTGAGGAGACTATCTATACCTACACATTAGGTACGATATTTGGTGGATGATCCAGGAGCTTCTATACACCTTCCTACTATTTGTCTTTTTAGTTGAACCTCTTTTTCATTTCCTTGTACTTTACTTTTGGGCCTGTATTTCTAGCCCCTTCTACATTCAGTACAATTTTTTTATAGCTTTTTCTTTGTGTTTCCTTCCTCTTGTTTTCTGGTTTTTTGTGTTTACGATTTATAAAGGAAATGCCTTCCCAGTTTTAGAGAATTACGCCTTTGGTGCTAGTTGTCATCCCCTGGCCTATGGAAGGCGGGCTAGGGGTAGTCACGATATCGGCCCGGGGGACAGGTCGTGACACATCATGATCTCTCAAATTTCTTATGTTCCATTTCAATGTTTCAAGAGTTATTTTAAATAAATAATACTTCATAAATATTTTGAGATAGTTTATGAATTTAAATATGGTTTTAGAAAATGTAGTGGATTTCCATTAAAGAGAATGGTCAATGAGATATTTAAAAATAATTTCCTATCTAAGATGATATTATTTGATAATACTCATGTTAAAAAGCTTATTTTTACCAAGAATTTTTTTTAATGACCTTTTAATATAATTTCCATTCATCCACATTAACAAACACTATATTATCCTATGATTCGTTGGGGATATTATTAAATGATATCAACCTTGATCATTATTTGAATGGATTGTGATTGATTCAATTAGACTGTCAGGGAACCAATTCCTTTTTCATGGGTTAATCAAGACATGAAAGGAATAATGGTTTTTTTCTATGTTTTTTGGTGAGATTCACAATCAATATACTTTATTATTTTAATGGTTATTGTAAATTTTTTATGTATGGTTACGATCCATTACAGGTAATAGGTGAGACCTATTTATATTATATGATGGGTGCACTTAGAATGTGCGGAGTGAGCCTCATATTTATTATATGATTGTTGTTATTATATAGTTATTCAATTCATTAGATGTTGAATTCATTCATATGGTCATTCTATTTATAATGATTCTTTATCGAATCCATAAGGTATCGATGAAGATGATGTTCCAATATACAAACATGTTTTTTATGATTTATTTGTGTTTTTAATGATTCATTTGATCATGATTAAAATCACATGGATCATGATTATTGATTCTCGTGAATATTTATTTTGATAAATCATTATTAAAAATTTCACGATTTATGATCTAGGTATTTAAAAGTGTGAATATTTTAATTTTATTATCACACACTTTTATTATTTTTCCACAACCATATATACTTTGTGTGATCACCGATGATATTCAGTTATTAATGCATATGTTTACCCGTACTAAGCATTAGATCTCCCCGTTCTTATTTTTGATTACCCCTTTTTATCAATTATGATTTTAAATTAATTATAACTTGAATGGTTTCTTATGGATGATGATGATGAATACCTATTATGATATATGAAAAGCTATGTTTATTTGAAGAAATACAAAACTAAAGACATTTGTATTGTTTATGTAAAATCTTTTCCTAGATATCTAAAACTCCAATCCTAGAAGGCCTCCAGGTGTATAATATATCTAATATATTTTAATGTACTATGTTTTTAATGGAAAACATATGTCACATTCATTATTATTAAATCTAGTAGATTAATGACTATATTTTTTGTATCAGATCTAAGAGTGTGGGTTCATGGATGTTATATTGGGTATCATATTTAGGTTATAGATAAATTTTATGATTTTGATGTTTTCATGATGGGTTTTGTTAAGAGGTATGGATATAATCATTAGTTTATGATATTAATTTTCATATTATTTTAAAACTAATAGATAACTATTTTGAGATATTAAGTAATGATATCCTAAAATTAATAATGACATTTTATAAGTAATTTTATTGGGTTGAAATTTGTGTAATGATTTTGTTTAATGTTATGAAAAACCATACATTTTTTTGGATTTGTTTTATGAAATTTAAACCATTTTAGGGTTTTATGATCTTTTATATATAGTTAATTATGGTAACATGTGTTTAATCATATAGATAACCATGGGATTCAAAATTTATTTATTGACCAAGTATTTTATTTTAGTTTAGAAGAAAATTTTTATATTTTTATGCTTGTAATATGAGAGTAATGATATATAATTTTAGGATGAATCGCACTTTAATGTTTAGGTTATTGAGGTTATTTGGCCTATAGGTTAATTTATATATGGAATTATTTAGTTTTAACATTGGGTATTTTATTAAATATGAGAGATTAACTTAGTATTCCATTATTTGGAGGTTTATTTATTTTGGGAATTAACATACCTTTATTTTGGCATATATACTCATGTAATTATACTTCCATATCTTCATTTTCGTGATTATAATGGAATTCAAAAATTCTAGAAAATGGATGTTGAAATTAAATTGATATTAATCAAATAATAGGTCTCTATTCTCTTCAATAAAATATAACATTATTTCTTAAGTGTAAATTATTAAATAATATATTTGTTATGCCCCGTTAATTTTCTTCATATGTGGAAACCATGTTTTTATTTCATATGACCATTATACTTACCTTTCATACATTCTAAGATAAAATGTAATTATACATTTATATCATATACTCTTTACGAAAAAGAATTTTCAAATGCAAACACATTTATAAAAAATTATAAATTTTGAGGATATTGTTTATTAATGGTTGAAAGGATGTAACACCCATAGATTTTAAAAGAATAATATTATGTTTGACAGAATATCAAACGCACACCAGTGAGCTTAGACGACATGTGAAGTATATGACTATTATAACCATTCCATTATATTGTTGGGTATGAATTGTATTAACTACCTTGTGAAACATATATATAAATTTATTACTCAATATTAATTTAATGATAATTCAAATTAAATAATAAATCAATTTTTAGTAAATTAATTTATTCATCAAAAATACTTTTTCACCAAAAATGATTTTTATAACTTTTTTTAAGAAATATTATAAATAATTTATAGAGATTTTAGTATTTTTTTGATAAAATGAACATAATTTTTGAAATCACAATGTCTAAATTAGCATAGGGTTATTTGTTTACAATTTTGAAGATTTTAAATTTTTAGTGCATAGTGATAAATAATTATTATGACCATGACAATAGTAACTCAAAGTCAGTAATTACATTAATAAATTACCACTAAATAAAATAAATCATATCAAATGGTACTGAACATTTTAGTATCATTGGTAAACTAGATACATACTATAAGATCATATTACATTTACATCCTAATACAAATAAATTATCTTCTTTGAGAACGTCATTATTATCCTTAGTATATCCCTACATAACAATTAAAAAACCTTATTGTTTATTGATGAAAATAAAACATAAGATTAGGTGAGATTAGATTCTCAGTATGTGTATTCATACATTGGAATAAATGATGAATAAATAAGCATAATCAAAATGGAAAGGTAAAAAACTAAAAAATAAATTTAAATAATAATTTGACCATAATATGGAAGGAATAAATGATGATCAATTAAATCCATATAACTAATAATATAAAATTTAAACATATACATGATTGTTTTAAATAATCTAATAATCACATTTAAATCATAAAATGTTCGCATAATAAGGTAATTCATAATGTTAGACATTTGGAATATATTTTCCAGACCGTTCCATTTTTATTATTAATCTATCGGTAAACACATGTCTAATTTGTCCAACTTGTTTGTCTTATAAGTCCATTTGATGCATTGAGGGGTTATCTACAATCAATCCCCACCCATCACATACAAATTCCAATGCATTAATCATATTAAATGGGTGAAACATATTCAATAAAACATTCTTATTGAAATATAATCTATAAAATTCTAATTTTTACCATAATCCAACAAACATAATCATAAAATATTCATAGTAAAATTGTTAATGGTAATTAAATAGTATATAAAAAATAAAAACTAACATAAACCAACAAAAGGAAGAATAAAAATGATATAAATAAATATTTCCCCAATATATCCTAATTAAAATAATGGATTTATTACATGGACTAATAGAAATATAATAAAATTGAAATTGAAAAATATTAAGATAATAAACATTTCACTTTGTAAATTTCATTTTTAAAAATAAATGATAATGATATGAAAAACATTTTCATTGAAAATAAATTACAAAACACATAATGTAATCTTAAAAATATTTTGTGGTCATGATGGTAAGAATCATACATCGTGCCATACATGTTGAAAAAATAGTCCTTTGTCTTTTTGGTGAATTCCAAACAGGCCTCATTTTAAAAATGACATGCATATTACCTTCATAAAAAACACAAAAAATTAATAAATGGGGTTAAATGTATTAAATAAATTATTTTAAAAAGCATAAAAACATTTTTTTAATTCATTTTTATGAAAATATATAATTTCATGAAAAAGTATTTTTGATTGAAGAGGTAAATAAAATCAAATTTTCTTTAGAAAATAACAATATTATTTAAGGAAAAAATTGTGTAAAAGAGTAATATTACATTAAAAGTTTTTGAATAAACATATTGTAAGAAAGTAAATATTTTATGATATAAATAAGAAATAATTACCCAATGGCGTACCTAAAAAACAATCATGAATAATAAAGAGATTTTAAAATAAACCATTTCCACTTTGTTACATTTGAATAATAATCTCAATGAATAAAATAACATAAAATGAAAAATAAAATACCATGTATAGAAATATATTCATGATATATCTTATCTAAATTGGAAATATATACACCACAAAAATTAATAAGTGGTGAATACAGAATTTTTATCCGGGATGAAAAAGTGAAATGAGAATCCCATAGATGAAGTACAGCATCCATCATATGTGTCTGAAAATATGATAAAATTAATATAGTTCTATAATAAATATATTAAATAAACTTAACAAAATATTTAAACCCATATATTATTAAATTATTTTATTTTATGACCAATATATTTACAATTTTTAGTTAAAATCAATTTTTTGGATGATAATTGCTGTATTTTTCATGTTTGTTTTAGTTTAGTAGTTGACTTCATTTTAATTTTATCACTTTTAGAAAATATATATAATTTTGAATATGATTCAATATTATATATACTCATCATATATTTATTTATTTTAATCTATAAAATGTAAACATAGAAATTTTATTACATCTTCATGCATATAATAGGTCGCACTTAGAGACAAATTTGATCATATTATTCTAGATGTATAGAAAAAAATAAATACTAATTCAAATTTTTTTAAAAATTATTATGTTATATAAATAATTTATATAAATAACATCTATTATTATTTTAATCCATTTAAAAACAAAATGAAAAAACATTTCACATCGTTGCGTGGAGGCAGTAATCTACACAAACACGCAACGAATGTTATTATTTTCTAGTGGATTAAAAGTAAATATTGAAATTAAATATTATATTTATAGATATATCTTTAGATAATAAATATAAAATATATTAATTAACTTTACCCTCATAACCTTACTTTTAAAGAGAACATGAAAAATAAATCACTTCGCTTTGTGAGGCGGTAGTACGTAATACACACAAGTGATATTTTGATATCCCTCGCTGACTGAAATGTAAGATGATATATGAGATATGATAATTAAAGGATAAAAATAAATCCAATATATATAAATATATATTAAATCAATAATTATATAAATCCTTTAATGGTGTTGATGCCATATGAACTACATCGGTTTGTGAGGCAGTAGTCTGTTGTACACAAGATTGACAATTTTGTTTCCCATTTGATGAAATAAGAGATAGATCTAGTTTTTTAACATAACATAATAACATATAAGAATAGAACATAAATTTTTTTATGATACAATCAATCATGAATGAAATTTTAATTATGTGGATATATAAATTAAAAAAATTCACGTATTAGTGATTTTAACACCTCATTGGAGAACAACTTTTGGTTTATACCTATATCCTTTCAAAATTGGAATTTTGAAAAATCCAAGGTCTCTCATATATTAAGGGGGAATTATGTAAGATATTTTAGTATTTATAATACAAAGTAATTAATTTCAATGTTTTATTAGTGGAGGAGATATTATGGACTCTAATAAGTGGGGGGGGGGAGAAGACAAATGAAATTTTGGAAAATATTAAAGTGTACTCTTGTTTTCTACATTATGTTATCATAAAATATGGGTAATTATAAAAAAATAGAGTTGAAAAATTTTAAATGTGGAAATAAAATTGTTTTGTACATGTTTTATATCATTTTAACAATTATCATCTTATTTTAACATGATGGTATACCTATTTTTACATTAACCGTTGAAATTAATTTTTACAGTTTTCACTATTTATTGAGGTCAAAAACTACATCAACCTTATTTGATTATATAAATTATTTTCATTTGAAATATTTAATCCATTTCTTTTAAAATTAAATTCAAATAAACTTTATAATTAAATTGAAAATTAAACATGTAGACATGTTGAATAAATGGTTTTTCCACAGAAAACATACACAGGATTTAAAAAAATTATCAAAATTAAATATATAATTCATTCAAATAAAAACAATTTTTAAATATTATAATAATTTATAAAATTTTAATTAAAACCCATTTTAAAATATAATTTAACCAAGTAAAAAATATAAATTAACAGAATGTTTCCACAAAAAACAATATTTTTTTTTACTATTCATCATCAAATGTTTATTACAAAAATTATAAAGAATTAACCAAAACGTAATATTGACATGTACATTTTAAAATTGATGTTTATTTTCTTAGATAAATTAACAAAATTGGTAAAAATAAAATTTTAACTTTATTAGAAAAGACCGACTAAACCATCTTATAGAAAAACATAATTCTTTAGAAAGAATTGTTTTTATATAAAATGATTCTTATAGTATTAATAATTAATATATATCTATTGAATTTATTTTTAAAATTTTGAAACCATATAATTTTAATAATTAATTTTTAATATTTATACCCTTTAACTTAATTGATAGTTTATAATGGAAAACAATAAATAATAATATTTCAATAGAGCATCACATTTTATTTAAACCTGGTGTTAAAAGCCTTGAAATATTTCGAATAGAGTTGATTTATTAAAATAAATTATACTTCAAAGTATTAAGGTGTTACATTCTCTTCTAATCTTATTGTTTTTCCATATACACTCTGAAACATGAGGTTTCTCATCTAAAATCATGTGTTTTTATGTTCTACCCCCTTAAAAAACTTGTTACTGTTCAAATAAATATTGATCATGGAAATTAAAGGTTTGAAATTTGAAAAAAAAACTTATTGAAAATATACATCATAAAAGATGTTAATTAAACATCTTATTTATATGTGATAGAGTTATGTACAGAAGTAATCTAGAATACAACATAACTAGGTTTCCATGTTAGATAAAATTACTGGGATGTAAAGATATGGGAATAGAAGAACATCATAAATAATAATTGGGATTGATAGGGATAATTAATCACTAGAAATTGGGTGATCCAAAAAAGGTTCAAAACACACACAAAAACACGTAAATAATGAATATACCATCACTTCATCAAATATTATAGTCACAGGATAAATTTTTTGTTTCATGATCCTTTCCCAAAAGTGGAGTAATTATTTCAAATTATAAGATTAAAATGAAATATGCATAACTTATTATTTTATAAGAACTATTTTATCATTTGGTTATACTTTAATCATTTTCCACTTCATCTATTAATCCAGGAAATGAATATCCAAAATTTTATTATTTATTCTTGAATCATTAAAATTAACTTCTGATAGAAAATTAAATCCTTAAAAATGTAACAAGTTTTTATTATTATCTATAGATATTTTCCAAAATAAAAATGGGTTTCAAAGGTATCCAATAACCTAAAAAGTTAAACTTAATTAATTCTATATATAGTTACCCTTAATAGTCTTTCAAAATATGTTGACTAAATTAAACTTCTAACAATTTAGTAGAAAGGTCCATAAATAAATAAATATATATTCCCCATACAATATAATTTGAATCTTAATGTCACTTTGAAAAATATGTGAATACCATTATCCTCATAAAACCATAATGATAATATGCATGATACTAAACATATAATATCAGGTTTTCAAATATATTCCATTAATTTAAGCATGCAACAAAATCCAAAAAATATAATATAAACCATAAAATTACTAACCAATTTAATTGTCACAAATATCAGCCAAAAAGAATCTATTAATATTTATTATCTCAAAATAGATAACATATTATTGGTCATATTCCCTAAATCATGTGTTTTCCAAGAATATTTACATTCCATTGAATAACTTTTCATTTTCATTGTAACCATTCGCCATTTTTTCCCAAAACCATTAAGAAACTGTACTTTACTAAAATCCTAATAAATATCATAATTCTCATAACCATGATATCATTGATAAAAATATTCATATTACATAATTCATCATTCCCATCACATAAACATTATTCATTCCACTTCATCAATAATAATATCATAATCACTACCTTGATCATTGAAGTTATTGTCAGGTATATTAATTTAATACTTGTGGAAAATACTTTCAAGGTTCCAAATATCCTTACAGTTGATGCATTGATGAGTAAAAAATTATTTATTTCCCATTAAAACATTATCATGGTGGAATTTATCTCCATACTTGTATCAAAATACCATTCCATTGAAGCGTGTACCAAAGTGTGTATTTCCAAAATTATCAAAAGTGAAAATTATTTATTTACCTTATTCCCAATATATATTATTTTATTTTATTATCCTTGTCTCTTTATTCCCGTAAAATATGTAAGATTTGTTGTGTTATTTCACTATTTTTATAGCACCTGATATTATGTTTTTGTGTGATGGGAATATTTTGGGGACTAATGTCTATTAAAGGAATTAATTTAACCCATTAAATAAACAATCAATTATTCTATTTTTATTATGTACATTGTTATTAGACTACCTTTATAACATTTTAAAATTATCTTCATACATAGTTACATTTTTACCTTCTTTTTTGTGTTATAATCATGAATGTCTATTCGTATCCACTCATTTCACATGAGGAAAATATTTTTTAATGAAGATTAACTTAAAATCATTCCATTTCATATTTGATATTTCTTCTTCATCCTTAGTTATTTAAATAAATGCCTACCATTAATTCATGTATTCTATGATATAAACAAATTTCATGACTTCCATCTCCATATCCTTACTTTCTATAGGAAGAAATATATTCTCTATGGAAGTTATCCGTTACTCGACTACAATTGGATTTATAGTCTAATTAATTAATGAAGGTTGTGGATGCATAAAGTGGTGTGAAACTGCTACCCAATATGGTGGATCAGTATACTCTACCATATTGGAAGGTTTATTTCTCATAAGCTGAGTAGTATTTCTGAATATGGTTATAATTTATTTAGTTTTATCTATAGATGTATCCCTATCACCATATATTTCCCAGGAAGTAAATACCTACATGGGTAACATCCATTGATAACATTCTCATTCATTCCACTATACTTCGTTAATAAATAATGTAATAATCTAGATTAGATCATTACATAATATGACATAATGTATAATCCTAATACTACTAAAATACATAACATAAATTGAAAAATATATGCATAGTCAATATAATAATAAAAAACATTGTTTCATAATGGGTGTTTTCAAATAATAAATTATTTTCAAATACATCATAAGGGTTTATAAATAAATTTTTAATTATAAAATTCATATCCTTCTGGAGTCATAAACTAGGTGCATTGTAATACTAGTTTTTGTGTTCCATGTAATGCTCGAGTCAATATCGACTTGTTTCTTAGGATTTATTACCCCATGGATCATTTATGAAAGTACTACATAAACATTTAGTACATACATATTAATGGATTATAAATAAATATAAATAACCCCTACTGTATTGAAACACTATGTTGTTATCCTATGAATTTACTTATACTTAATGAAATTAATAGGGTTACATTTCATAATCATTGTTTTCCTAAATCTAGTTCCCATGGTTTCTACTAAGAATTTTCTAATAACAACCACAAATAACCCAACCCCTGTAACCGAACACATGTTTCTACATTACCACATAACCACTAGATATGTGGAATAACATCCTAATAGACATAATTGTTTAATATTCTTTGTAAACCAGATAAATATGTTAAATTATAATTAAACATTAAAACATAAATTAAATAATATATTTTCCTTGAAAATAGAAACATTATCCTTATAATATCCATGAATATCAAAACTTTGCATACAAATTTTAATAATTACCCCAATAAAATAAAAAATATTATAAATCATCTAGTGTAATATGTTGAATGATAATAAAATTGTACTTCTTAAGTCAAACTTATCATAAAAGATCCCAAGAAAGAATAAGGATGGTATTATTAATATATATCTCTAATTTATAATAAGTACAATAAAAGTTTTATGTTAATGATAAATATAAATAATATAAGAATTTCAATAAAACAATTTTTGAAAAATTACCTCTTCAAACTGAAATATTCCTTTAATAAAAATTAAAAGTTCAATAATACATTAATTTTTTTTAAATAACAAATCAACCATTATAAAAATATTGAAATCTTTTACTATTTATGATTTGATGAAATTACAGTCATTTCAAACATGTCAAAACAATGATTCCTTTCATATTTTTAGTAGAATAAAAACATGAATTCATAGAAGGAAACATAAAGATTACTTATAAAATATTTTTTATAAATTCAAAATTAAGAAAAAATGTCATTACATATTTTATTTAAAAAAATTTAATTTTTTTTTAAATATTTTTAGGAAAACATTGTCTTTGATGAAAAATAATTTTCCACACACTAGTTCGCTATCTTTGTCGTTCAAATGACCTAATACACACCTCCCTGTACTAAGACACTTTCCACTAGTATTGAAGGTCTAATATAGATCATGGGATTAATATACCCTCATTTTATCAAAGTATTATACTAGAATAAATAATAAAATTAATCAATTGATATGACATAAATAAGATACTTTTCAAATAAAAAGTTAACCGAATCTAGAAATATAATATCAAAACTGAATAATAGATATTACATATGAAATTATTTTGTATGCATGAAATTGAAAATCAATGTTAATTACACTAAAAAATCCAAAATAGATCCCAAACCATTTCTGGTTTCTTCATCCATTTTACATAAAAATTAATCTATCTAACATAGGGTATTTTCCCTTATCCTATCTGGAAAACAAGAATTCAATTTGATATCGATCATGCTGTCCATGTTGTATGTCAGTACAAATTAGTATGTTACCAATAAGGGCATCTAAAATAACATACAATAAAATAATTGTATATAATATTGTATAAAGAAATAATTAGAATTTATAAGTAAATAGTTAACACATTATCAATTAATTTTTATTTATCCACAAAAACCTTCATGTTCTCGTAGACAATCGTATCTCAATATCCTCTTCAACTCATGTTGGAGCACAAACTATCCCATGAGAATATCATATGTTATATTTCCATTATTAACATTCATTTTCATAATTAAAAAATTAATTCCACTATTACAATTCACTGTTCTAAATCATATGAATGTCCGTGTTACCCTTCAAAATAACAATTTACAAATGAATGCCACTATTAACATTGAATGTTCTAAATCATATGAATCTATACATTATCATTCTAAATCAAAATCAACACATGAATTCAATTATTACCATTCATTTTTCTATAACTAATTTGAATTTCATTGTTACCATAAATAAATAAAATTCACATTTATATTTCCATTCTCACATTCATTATCTGCATTCACATATATCACAATAAAAATTAAATTAATTAAATAATTAATTAAAATATTCCATAATTGGATATTCACATCATCCAATTAATAAATCCTTTCATAACCATTACTATTTGAAAAATCAGTTCATCACATCAATCCCTTTAATTAATTAGCTAATTAGTAAATCACATCAATTACATTAATAAATGAATAAATTAATCAACATTCAATAATTTATTAAAAAATTAAATATCTTAATTAAAATAGAAATAAATTATAATTAATTCATCAATTAATGTTCTCAGTTATACTATCTAAATATTTCATAATTAACTCATCAATTAATCTTTCAATTCAAAATCTCTTTATTTTATAATTAATTCTACAATTAATTACCTCATGTAACATATCTCAATATCTCATAATTAATTCTGTAATTAATAATATCATACACAATTTCAATACTTCATAATTAATTCAAATATTTATTATCTCAAGTCATATATCTCAATATGTCAGAATTAATTCCACAATTAATTATCTCAAATCTATAATTTTAAATTCCCCCCAAGTTAGATCTCCATTAATTTATTAATTCAAAAAATTGTTAAATTCATTTAAGAACATAAATGATAAAAGAATAATATAAAATATAAAATTAAATAGATATTATTCTAATCCAGAATATTGGATTTGAATTATATACCACTTACCTCAAATTGTTAGTGAAAAGTTGCCTAATGAAAACCCCCAACTTTCTCGGAGTAATGACATAGAACAAGATCTTGATATAAAACCTAATCCCAAAACAAAATAAACCAATATCTCATAAATATATATCTAGATCCACAACTATAGATGTATATCAACAACACTAGATTTATATTTAACCACAAATAAAAAATAACAACTCCTGAAAATAATTAGAGAAGAAGGAAAAATCAATATTGAAGAAACCAAATACTTAAACAGGTGAAGATATGCCCAACATACTTTGAACCACATAGAAAATTGTTTGAAAAACTATGGAATTACTCGTGAAATATTTCCAATTTAGTGAAATTTATTATGTATCTTGTAAGGGAATTTGGGTGTACAAGACGTGGTTCTGGAAATATTTTAATAATTTTTTGGAGATTAAAATTACGTTTGCACAGTTAGTTTCTTAGGGTGCCTGGATTCCCCTTCCATGCACATTAACTCGGTTACTCTTCTATAGGATTACAAGGGTACTCCTAAAATTTTGAGTTGTATGAAAACCCGTGGACCAACTATGAAAATCCTTTTCTTATGTATGTCCCTATGTTATCCGGTGCAGTTTTATAGGTATGACGAAATTATATGTTCCTGTAAGGATGTTCACAATATAGTAATTATATATATACTTCAAAGATTAATTCTATGTACATAATGTCCCTATATACACAAGGTGTCAAAATCTTTTGCGATTATATAGTGTGTACCGTTATGTAATACATTTTGAATTAATGTGTATTAACAATATGGGTCGTCATAGATTATATTGGGGAAATGTTTACATATTTTTTGGATTAGGATTGGATTATTATATTAAAATATTTTGTGATAATACTGAATATAGTAAAACATCTTAGTATTTTGTTAAATTAAATATTAAGTCGTTTCCAAAAAATACATCCATTTTGTGATAATACAAGTTGATGTGGATATTGAGAAATTCTACCAAGGGGTAACAAACCAAATTTTTTTGAATTTATCTAAACTTGATCATTACATTGTTCATAAAAATGGGTATTAGAGACACATTATTCGAAAATCTCGTGGATATACATTGTAAATTCACAAATCTCTTTAAGAACCATTATTAATCACTTGAATAGATACTAAGTATAGAAAATATAATTATGAAATTTAAATGGATAATAATGAATGAAACCTTGAGACTCATCATTCAAGATACACTTATCATTTATAAATTAGTCCTCTAAATGTTTTATGTTTCCCTAGTGTAAAATTATTAGTTAATGTATTGTCGTCTTTTTTTCTTATTTTAGTTAATGGTAGAAAATAGTAAAAATCATGCTTGAAAATAATTTGATGGAAAATGTAATATGTTTCCTAATGATATGTGTAACCTAATTGGTACAGTATTCAAACATCTTGTTATTATTCCAAATGAGCTATCTCAATTTATTATTCACAACTAGAATATATTTGAACTCCCAAACACATTAAAGAGTAGAATGATGGTTTCTCATGTATGATCAAGTGTTAATGGAAATAAATATATGATTAATCAATTTCGAATGTGAAAAAAATGTAGGAAAATAGAAAATCGCAATTATTTAATGGAACTGTAATATTTATTCTATGAGGTAATGAATGGAATAAGTTAGCTAATTCCTGAAAGACAATGTGGATTTCAGTTATCAAGATGAAGGGAAATAAAGTTGAACCTAAGGAACCACTGATAATTCAATGTTTTATATGTTGGAAAATTTTCATTATCATACTAAATTCTTTAATCAAAGGATTAATTCATATTGTTATATTCTATGATAATAACTGATGTGATATGATTGATGTTCAAGGGTTTCGGAATTTTAGAATCATGTTGATGAATTGATTTTATTTTTTGTATCATGTACCCTATAATGATCATTATGCAGTATTTATTTTAGGATTGAAAAGAATGTTTTAAAAAGTGATGATGAGATATAAAGGTAATTTAATGTTAATGGGATATATTACTGAAAATATATGATTTATGAATCATAATCTTTGATATGTTCTGAATATTGGGTTAATTATAGTCAATGAAAATTATTTTATTTTGTTGAAAATGAAGATTTGGTTATAAATATATAGAGGTTAATAAAAATTATTGGATGAAGAATATTATTTTTTAATATGTTTATCATATTCATTAGATATTTATAGTATCAAGGTTAATTTCAATACGATTTCCATATTTTTTATCTATATGTTTAGAAAATAGACAACTGTATGTTAGGAAAGAACTAATCGTATATGGTAAGGCTATGGGGCTTGAACCCAAAATAAAAGGGTGTTAAGGGTATAGTTCATACCACTAGCCTATGAGATTTATTTTTTATAATGACATTTTTTTCAAAAAAAAATAATTGACAGATTAATATCATGTCATTTTTTGGAAACACGATTAAGGATCAAATCGTTTGAATTTTTTTAGGATTTTGAGGTGATTAATAATTTTTTGGGGTATGAATCATTGAGATCCAGTATAAAAAACACTTAGTTCTATCATGAGATTAGAAATGAATGATAATTTTTAAAGAATACAATTAAATCTTTTAATTTGGATGTCATTTGAGATATAGGGTTTTTTCTTTATGGAATTATATAATTTGAACATTGGATTTGGAGATTAAAATGAAGGTATATTCATTTTGGGATTTACATTATCCCGTTCTGGCCATTTATTAGTTTGGATAATTTATATAGTTAATAAGAATGTCAGGATATCATTTTTTGGAATCTTCTGAACTTTTATAAGTAAATTTTAGTTCTCTATAAATTAAATAGTCATTTGGAATACTAATCATTTAATGAAATATATGAGATTGGGGTGAAAAATTATAAAATAATAAAAATATATATTTTTTACTATATTTCATTTTGATCATATAATATACTGTAAAAGATCCCTCTTCATTTAAATAAGGATCTTGAAAAATATATATTCAATTTTGATAAATCATTTGTTTATTTTCTCATTAAAAAGGGTATAAAAATATCTCTTATATTTTTACTCATTTCTAAATAATGTTTATACATCCTATCGGTATTCTAATTTATGGAAAATAGTTTATTTGATAACCTTATGGATTCCTTTTCACTATTTCTAAGAGGATGTTTTGATAAATCTTTTTACGATGATGGGTTTCCACAAATAAAGTTATAATAAAAACACATTATTACTGAGAAAAAGTTATGATTTTTTAAATTAAATTAATTTATGGGGTTATAATGTAATACCCAATGATTTAAAAATAACTCTATAATTGATAGAAAATATCACATGAATCACAAATTTTAAATGAACAACAATATGGTATTAAAATGTTTTTATTTAATTCTGGTTGTTATAACCAACCCGTTTAATGGAAGTGTATTAATTATATTGACTATACTATTTAATATGTATATATCTATATAAATTTATTAGATGATATTAATTTATTGATAAATTATCTATAAATAAGCAGTCAAATTGAAATAAAAATATTTTATTTTTTAAAAAATAAATTTCCATAAAAAATAATTTTGATTTCTTTTTGTGAGAATATATTATAATAAATTTATGAAACTTCTAAAAATATTATTTTGTTATTTTAACCTAATTTTATAAAATATTAATATAAAAATTTACGTAGGGCAATATCTTTTTATTTTATATTTTGAAAAATATTGATTCTTATTTTAAAAAGAAAAATACATTATTTTTTAAAAATATCATTTATTTTTAATAAATTATATAGCCAATTGGTCACATTATTAATTATGATTTATTTTTTTTATAAAATGAGAATTATTTGTTATATATAATCCATTTAATTATATTTTAATTTTCTCAACCCCATATTTATGTATTGTTTTTTTCTAAATCATTAAAATACATCTTTATTAAAACTGATTTAAAGTGCATAATGTTTCTCAATTTTAAATAATTAAATTAAACCATAATTTAGAATACTTTAATTTAAATGTATAGATTATTGATATACCATTATTAATTTAATTCATAAAATTAATATTATATGTCATAGAGTTAATGTAAAATAACTATTTCCATGAAAAATGTGTTTTTCTTAAAACCATTTCTTAATAATGTTTACTTGTTTTATTTTAAAATAAAATTTGACACATATATTAATTTAATTTCATAAAATGGATTATAAATTTATAATACAAATAATTTATATATTATAGTAAGTTAATCATAATATTTTTTCAATATGATTTCAAAAAACATTACAAAAAACTAGTTACAGTGGTGAAAAAATATAAAATGGTAAAAGTGAGTATAAGTAGATAAATTTTTTAAAATATGCTTATATTTTCATTTTAGTGGGATTTATCAGACTTATAACTCCTTATATACATTATCATTATAATTTTGAGGTTATTTTCTTTAGAGTGATTTCTTATTATTAAATAGATTTGAGTATTTACAAAAATGACACTCCTACTCAATTACAAAATGGATCCCACTACCCTCACTTATTCACAGAACAAAATATATTATAAATTACCAAATACTGCCATAAATTCTCCCCCAACTCCTTATACACATTATATAGCTTCTTTTTTCACATAATTCCAACCTTATAGTCTTTAATAAGTGATCTAAAGGATGTTCATCTAAGTGAGGATAATAATTTTCACCAAATGTTTTCTTTTTATTTATTTTTTTGACATATTTAATATTATCTAAAAAATTAAAATATAAAAACCCATTATCTCCAATCTTCAAATATATAATATTATGTTCATTTAATAATAGTTATCTATATCTAATATTCCAAATGGGAAACAAAACCATCATTTCTGTGTGTGGCATACTACCGCCTCACAAACTGATGTGATTTTATCTTACATCTTCTACTAGATCATTTCATGATCATGGATTTAATGTTTTTAGATGAAATAAAATAATTAATTATTATTTTATAAAATTAACTTACAAAATAATTTCTTACTTTATTTATCCATTTTAAAATGTTTCCATCATCTCTGTGTGCGGCGGACTACAGCCTAACAAATCAATGTGATTTGTTTTTATTACCACATGACATAATTGGTATATAAATGTTTATTTAAAGAAATAATAATTTAAATATTACACTAATATCAATATTTAAATATAAAATAAAATCTCCAGTCTTTTTAGTATAATTGATTAAGAATGTAAATGTTACACATGCATACGTATGGCCTATAATCCTATTGATTGTAGCAGAATTTATTTTTTCAAAACAATAATTCGTGGTTTTTTTTAATAATATTATTTCTAAATAGAAATTATAAATATTTAATGATTATTATTCTTCATATGATATGACAATGACCCTTTTCACAATGGTCATCAAACCGATGTAATATTGAAATTATGAACTGAGCATCCTCAAATCACACGACATAGACATGACTACTTATGTAATTAAAAAAGATCATTAAAATATATGGTATAAATTTTAGAAGTATACAGTATTAAACCAGTAAATATCTAATAATAATAAATAATTTAAAAAAATATTAAATTGGAGATAAAACACAAACATGATTCATTCATGACCTAGAGTTAGGTTTTTGTCTTAAAACATCATCTTTTGAGATTTATATTTTTTAAGTACCTATTTTCATATAAAATTCCTATATACTTATAATTTATATATTATTTCACGAATCATTCATAATTAGAGATATTACATTTTCAAATTCATTTAATTCATTCCTGTATTTTAGGATTCAAAAGTTAACAAAATTTCATGGGTTTATGTTTCAATATCATTTTAATCGGGATAGTTTATGCATGAATTTCCATTATAAGAAATTATATCACCATTGTATAATAAAATAATATTATTTTATTATAATCTAGTTATTCATGAAATTATCAAGTAATACTAATGTTTCTATCTCTTTGGTTCTTAATATGATTGAGAAAATTGTTTTATGAAAAGTTGACTACATTTCTCTCTTCTATAGAAAATCATTTTTCTTCCATATACATGTTTTCTTAGAAATTTACCATCATTTATTAAATTATCTGAATGATTAATTAAATTCATTTTCCTCGTGTTTTACTTTTTAAATGATGTTTAAGGTTATCTTCTTATCATTTCCCAAATATGGGACTTTTTAACCATTATATAATAGTCTGAATAAATGGTTTCATTTTTAACATATATGACATGTACAGAGTTACCCATTGTCATGACCACCCAATTAATTAAAAAATAGCCTAAAATTTTACATGGTTATATTTTAATAAATAAATATTATATATTATTTTTGAAATTTTAAAATCTTAATGATGATATTTCAAAGTGAAAAGTTGTACTTTTCAACAGAAAATTTCAATTTATAATTCTAAATAAATTATAATTAATAAATACGACCTTTTATGTTATATATTTTTTAAATATTATTCATATATATCAATTAAAAATATATGTAACTTATTATAAATTATTTTATAGGGTAATACATTCCTTATATTTATCATTTCAGCACGTAGCGGTAACTCTTTATGAACTCCAGTTTCCCATTTTTCCTAAAAATGGTTTTAATAAAAAATTAAACATGGATGGATATTTATCATTCAAATCCATTTATTATGAAATTTCGTTTGATTATGATAATAGACAAGATTATGCAAGCCATTTACATTCCAATTATAATTTTTATCTTTATTCATTAAGATTTATTTCAATCTTGAGGGAAACATAATCATGAAATTATTTTATAGGTATTCTAATAAAACAATATATGGAATTTTGTAATGCTTTAATCTCATAAGGCATTATGTATGGTATTATAGATTAAACCTAATACATTTTTTATTTTTCATCCTTGTGATGTTTTTTAGTTAGTTTTAATTGATGCATGTTTATGTAATGTTATATGTTTATGCAACATTTACTATGATTTCAAGATCTTATGATATCATATTATTTATGTATTAATCCAATGTGTTTACCCTTGAACCTTCCCTTTTATTATATCAGGTAATACTTTTAACTCACATGATATACTTCTCTATCATTTTTATTCCATTAATAGTATTTTAGATCAGTAATTTTTTCTATGTATTCCCTTTGTTATCCCCTACATGTTAGGAGATTGGTAAAATTTAGGATCTTATTCTGTAAAATAAAATAAAATATTTTATTTTAGTCTCATATTAATGTATTTTGAACCTATTATTCCAATGACACAAGGAATCATGATCATTGGATTGTAATTAATTTTAATATATATTACGAATAATGTATATTTTTTTAAAAGGATTTTGGTTACTATAGTTTCAGTATCCCCATGATATTCTTAAAAATTAATATTATTCTTGATAGATTATTTAATAAACAGTACGGAGTATAGACGACCTATGAAATATAAGACTTTTATAACCTTGAGATTAAATCGGTGGGTATTAATAGTAATATCTACATTATGGAATATATATTTAAATTTCCAACTCAATATTAATTTATTTATAAATTCATAGTAAATTGTCAATAATTACTTTCTATAATATTTATATTCATACAAAATTTGTTTTCGTTAAAAATTATTTTTAATTATTTTGTGAGAAAATATTAGAATTATTTATACTGATTAAAGAAAATGTATTTAGAAAATGAAATTTGTTTTTCAAATCATAATATTGATATTAAAATTGGGTTATTTTTTTATTACTCATAAAATATGTATCTTTCATAGAATAGTTTAAATTACTAATTTATGAAAAACTATCATTTCATTTAAAAAAATATTTAATTTAAATATAAAATTTTGTATTAAATCTTATTAAAAGTAACATATGTATTATTTATTTACATTTAATCTATGTAATTTTATTTAAATCATTATTTTAGTTTATTTTATTTTATTCTTATTTTTGGGTTTAAATACCCATTTTCTTAAAACAATTTTAAAGAGTGTAATGTTTCTCCATTTTGATGATTGTTACTAGTAATATTTAGTATTTTAAATATCCAATATTCCTTATATTTTATTAAAATTATCATATTCATGTTTTATTTATATTTGATACTTGTAATTATATTTAAAAAATCATCATACTAGATTTTATTACATGAATATATTTGTTTTTAAATATACATTTTCCAAAAAACCAATTTAAATTGCACAATGAATATACATTTTGATTTATAAAAATAACATCTAACACTTAATATTTATAATTAAATTTAAAAATTAAATATAATATATATATTAATTAATATTTATATAATTATTGTTATTATTGATAGATTTAATATAAAAGCATTTTTTTCTCAAAATATGTGTTTCTTGAAATTACACTTTTTTTATCTAGTGTATGGGCATGATTTTAAATTAAATTCCACAAATTATATGAATTATATTTGGGGACATGGATTACATTTTAGGGTTATGAGATATTTATATTATCTAACATCTTTGGAATCATATTTTTCAATATTTAAAGTGAAACAATAAAAATATTTTAACGTGATTGTGGAGAAAACATGTTTACTAAGGGGTTAAACAAAAATAATAAGGGTTATATTGAACTTAAAATTTTTATAGATTACATTTTATGTCTATATTTTTACCTTTTAATTCCTAAGTCTCAATAATTATCCATTTTATATCATTTTGGAATGATTGAAATTTGGGTACTCATTTTCATTCAAAAACTAAGGTGTTCATCTCAACTCACTTATAAAAGGACACCATATCTCTTCTTCTAATAATGCCATCAGATTAATTTTGATCATAAAATACATACCCAAATTAATTATACACATCTAGAAATTACATATATCCCTTATTTGGGTTCTATATCTAACCTATGAAGGATTTTACTCATTACCTATGGAGGTTTTTCATTGAAAATGTAGTGTGTTTAACTAAGAAATTCTGTTGTTTTCACATCCATATCATTAAATTATTGCCAAATTATTTTTATATAATTACACAATTTACATCCTTATACTATTATGATATTATTTTAATGGAATATCCTACATCATACTCCTTTTCTGATAATTTCAAAACAAAACCATCGTTCATGTGAATGGTGGAATACCACCACAGGAACTGATAAAATTCACCATTCATCATTTCATATCAATGATTATTATGAATAATGAGAATATATATGAAATTTTCAACATAATTATACTTATTAAATTATTATATCATATGCATATTCTTACATACCATTCTGTGGGATATAATATCGTGTCTCTTGTGTGTATGGCAGAATACTGTCTCGCGAAGCGATATTATTCGTTATTTACTAAACAATTGCATTGAAGGTAATAAGGATACATTTAATTTATATTATATATATATAATTGATGTGATAAAAATATATTTATCATCTTAAAAACATATTATATCATTTTCATTCATAACTTTCCACTAAATGAAAAATGAAAACATTTTTGGCGCGTTCATGTGGAATACCTTCTCTAAGAAGTTATGTGATTCTTTTTTCATTAACAAGTCAATTATATGATATATGAATAAATATATATATATATATAATAGTAATTTTAATGCAATAATATTTGTTTTAAGATTTTATTTTCATTCTAGAATTATGAAACAGTACACAACTTATTTCCATAATGATTAACAAGAAACAGAAATGTTACATATGTATATGTACGACCTACCATCATTATGATTGTAACATCGTTCATATTTTATAAATATATTTATTTATTGAATATATAATTATAGTTAATTATTAAATATAAAAAATAATCTATTATTATTTTATTGTATAAGTTGAAACAATATTCTCTTTGACCTTGCTCAATACGCCGAATCCATTTTGAAAATGTGTACTGAACATCCTCAAAACTTTTAATATGGACTCAAGTCATTAATTATTTTACATTTGATAAAATAAAATCAAATAAATGAATTATGTATAAGTTATTAATCATTAATAAATTTCTTAATAAATCTAATAATTGTTATACTCTTATTATACAGGTGTTAAAGGACATACATGCATTGTCTGAACTCATGTTAAGTGATTTTGTCTCATTTTCCTTTCATTGAGTCATGCCATAATGTTATTATTCTAATTAATTTTATATTGTGAATACATAATTTCATGAATCCTTTATAATTCATGTTATTTCAGTTTTCAATTTTAATTATTTCATAAAATGGTACTATACGAGAAAATTACAAATTGGTAAAAATTTTCATTACTCTATTTCCTTTCATTGGGTTATATTAATTTTCACTCACATTGAAATTATTAGATTATTTGTTTCATGAATTTTAATTATTTCATATTATAATTAAAATTATTTTACATGGATTTATAATTTTATACACATAATTTATTCATTGATAAATTAACTCTTTAATGTTATGATCTTTTTAAGGGTAGATCATCTCAAATTGCTTCTTTGGGAAATATGATATCTTATAAACATATATTTCATTATGAGCTGTATCCAACATCCCATTGATAATATATATATATATATATATATTTATATTTAGTATCATTATTCTCATTATATTTATTTTTAATCTAATTTTTTTCTCCAACGAGTATTATGATTAAGCACTTACCAAAATTGAGTTGTCTTTATAATATAATATCATTTTTTTCACAATTATTTATGTTGAATGTTGTTTAGTAGAAAATAATATTATATTATTTTCAGAAAAAAAATATAGTTTATTATGCAATGTTTATTCATGAAAATTTAAATTAATCTTACTATTTTACTCTCTTTAGTACAATATATTATGAGAAAATGTTTTTATGAAAATATGATATTAATTCGTTCTCTGGTTGAAAATATTTTTCCCTCAATATAATTTTTTCATAGAAAATTTAAAATTGTTTTGATGTCATTTTTTATGTTATTTTTAACTATATTTTTATTTTTACAAGAAATCATTACATGTAATTTTTGAGTCATTTATCAGTGATAACTTTTTCTACATTTAAAAAAAATGTGAATGAAATCATTATTTTTTTGTAATTAGAATGAATGAAATTTTAGGTCATCATGATGCTCGAAATTATTATGTTTCCTTTCTAATTTTCAAGAGTTATTTAAAATGAAAATTATTTCTTTAATATTTTGAGATTTTGTATGAATTTAAATATGGTTTTAGAAAATTGAATGGATTTTTTTTCAAGAAAATGATCAATGTGATATTTAAAAATAATTTTCCCTTTATGATGATATTATTTGATAATACTCAATGTAAAAAAAATTATTTTCAAAAAGATTGTTTTTAATGACTTTTTAATATAATTTTCAGTCACCAACGTTAACAAGCACTGTTTTTAACTATGATTAATTGGGGATATTATTAAATGATATCAACTGTGATCATTATCTGAATGGATTATGATTAATTCAATGAGACTATCAGGGAACCAATTCCTTTTTCATGGGTTAGTCAACACATTAATGGAATAATGGATTTTTTCTGAGGTTTTGGTGTGATTCATGTTCTATATACAATTTTATTTTTATGGTTTATGTAAATTTTTTATTAAGGGTTAAGACCCATTATAGGTTACTAGTGATCCTGATTTATATTATATGATTGTTTCACCTAGAATGTGTTGGGTGAGCCTAATATTGATTGTATGATTGGTGTTCTTCGACAGTTCATCAATTTGTTGGATGTGGAATTCATTCATATATTTATTCTGTTTATAATGATTCTTTATATATTCCATAAGGTTTTGATGAAGACGATTTTCTAATATAAAATCATTTTTTTTATTTCTTTGTGTGTTTATTGATTTATTTGATCAATATTGAAATCACATGGTTCATGATTATTCATTCTAATGAATCTCTTTTTTTGATAAATTTTTATTATACATTTCAAGATTTATGATCCATGTATTTAATAGTGTGAATATTTTAATGTTGTAATCACACACTTTTATTATTTTACCACAAACTTCTGTACTTTGTGTTATCGTAGATGATATTCAGTTATTAATGCATATGTTTTCCCTTACTGAGCATTAGATATGACACTACTTATTTTTCATTACCCCCTTTTTATCAATTATGATTTCAAATGAATTTTCACATAAATGTTTTATTACTGATGATTACGATGATGGCCTATTATGATATATAAAAAGTTATGTTTATTTAAAGAAATACTAAACAGAAGACATGTGTATTGTTTGTGTAAGATGTTTTCCTAGATATCTAAAAATCTAATCCTAGAAGGTCTCTAGGTGTTTAATATATCTAATATATTTTTATGTACTATTTTTTTATGGAAAACATGTGTAACATTCATCATTATTAAATCAAGTAGTTCAATGAATATATTTTTAGCACCATATACAAGATTGTGGGTTCATGGATGTTATACTAGGTATCAGATTTAGGTTATAGATAAATTTTATGATTGTGATGTTTTCATGAGGGGTTTCCTTAAGAGGTATGAATATAATCATGAGTTTATGTTATTAATGTTCATATTATGTTCAAAGTAATATATATCCATTTTGATATTTTATTTTATGATATCCTAAAACTAATAATGACATTTTAGGAGTAATTTTATTAGGTTGAGGTGTGTGTAATGATTTTGATTAATGTGATGCAATACCATACATTTTTTGGATTTTCTTATGAAGTTGATATCCTTTTTTGGTTTTATTATATTTTATATTGAGTTAATTATGGTAAAATGTGTTTTATCATATATATAACTATGGGATTCAAAATTGATTAATTGACCATATTTCTTATTTTAGTTTAGAATAAAATTACTATATATTTTGGATTGTAATATGAGATTTATGATATATCCTTTTAGGATGAAACACTATTTAATGATTAGGTTATTGAGGTTATTTGGCATATATGGTCATTTATATATGAAATTATTTAGTTTAAACATCCGTTATTTTATTTAAAATGAAAGATTAATGTATCATTTCATTATATGTAGGTTTATTTATTTTGGGAATTAACACACCTTTTTATAACAATTTTTGTTTTTTATAATGTTTAATGATGGGAGGAATATGTTTTTATTCATTTTTTTGTTATTTTATCCTTTAATTGTTTATTTTTTATGTGCCACATGAATAAAAACAATTCTTCTAGAATAATCATCATTTGAATAAAAACATATGATAGTGTGGTGTAAATTCAAATGAAAATCTAATTCTATATGTCATGTAATTATACATCCACATGTTCATTTTCGAGATTGTAAGGGAATTCCAAAACTCTCGAAAAGGGATCTTGAAATAAAAATGATATTCATTAAATAATAGTTATCTTCTCACTTCAAAAAAATATAACATTTTTTCATAAATGTTACTTATTAACCAACTTATTTTTAATGCCACAATAATTTACAACTTATGTGGAAACCTCCTTTTTACTTCATATGATCGTTATAATTTCTTTTCCTTCTTTTTATGAGAATTTTTTTTTAAAACTTTATATGATATAGTCCTTACAAAAATGATTTTTCAAATGAAAACACATTGATAAAAAATTTAATATTTTGAGGATGTTTTTTATTAAAGGGGGGAGTATATAACTCCCCATGATTTTAAAAGAATAATATTATTTTTGATAGCATGTCCAACACTCACCAGTGAGCTTAAACAACGTGCGAAATATATGAATATTATAACCATTCCATTATATTGTTGGGTATGAATAGTATTAACTACCTTTTGAAACATATATATAAATTTCTGAGTCAATATTAATTAATTGATAATTCAAAGAAAATAATAAATCAATATTTTGTAATTTAATTTATTCCTCAAAAATAATCTTTCACCAAAAATTATTTTTATTATTTTTTAGGAAATATTATAAATAATTTTTTGAGGTTTTAGAAATATTATTTGATTAAATGGACAAAATTTTTGAAATCACCAAGTAAAAATTTGCATAGGGATATTTTTTTGAAATTTATAAAGATATTAATTTTTTTGTTCATAGTAATGAATAATTATAAATACCATGACCATAGTAACCCGAAATCAGTAACTACATTAATAAATTATCAATAAATAAAATAAATCATATCCAAAAGTGATGAAATTTTTTGTATCCCTGGTAAACTAGATACATAATATAAGACAACGTTGCATTTTAATACATAAAATAAATAAATTATCTTCTTTGATAAAATAATTATTATCCTTAGTATATCCCTACATATAAATAAAAACTCTTTAGTGTTTATTGATGAAAATAAAACATTATATTTGGTGAGATTCGATTCTCAGTATGTGTATGCATATAATGGAATTAATGATGAATAAATAAGCATAATCAAAATGGAATGGAAAAGAACTAAAAAATTAATTTAAATAATAATATTAACATAATGTTGAAGGAATGAATAACGATAAAATTAATTCATATAACTAATAATATAAAATTTAAACACATACATATTTGTTTTAACTAATATAATAATCACATTTAAATCAAAAAATCATCTCATAATAAGGGAATTCATAATGTCATACTCATGAAATATATTTTCATGACTTTTCCCTATATATTTTTAATATGTGGGTAAAAATATGTCTAATTTTTTCATCTATTTTGTCTCTTGAGACATTTTTATGCATTGAGGGGTTATCTATTATCATTCCCCACCCATCATATACAAATTCCAATGCACTAATCTTATTAAATGGGTGAAACATATTCAATAAAACATTATTTTTGAATAATAACATATTAAATTATAATATTTACCCTAATAAAAAAAACATAATCATAAAATATTCATAGTAATATGGTTATTGGTAATTAAATTCTATATAAAAATTAAAACATATTATAAACCAACCAAACAAAGAATAATATTGATATAAATTTTTTCCTAATATATCATAATTAAAATAATGGATTTAGTTCATGGATTAATTGAATTACCTTTAGATGAAACTCTAAAAATTAATAAATGGGTATATATGTCTTAAATAAATAATTTTTGAAAGGATAAACACATTTTTAATGAATTCTTTGGAAAATATGGATTTTGATGAAA
The DNA here is from genome assembly GCA_963277665.1 of Viscum album. Lineage (NCBI taxonomy): Eukaryota > Viridiplantae > Streptophyta > Magnoliopsida > Santalales > Viscaceae > Viscum > Viscum album. Next base: position 1,412,085,288 of record OY728138.1, read on the forward strand.
ACATATTTTTGACTAAAGAGGTAAATAAAATAAAATTTTCTTTAAAAAATAACATTATTTTTTATGTAAAAAATAATGGAAAATTGTAATATTATATTAAAAGTTCATGAATAACCATATGATAAGGAAATACATATTTTTATGATATGAATATTAAATAATTACTCTTAGGGATGCTTGAAAAAACAATCAAGAATAATAATGACATTTTAAAATAAACCACTTCCACTTTGGTAACTTTTGAATCATACTAACAATGAATAAAATAACATAAAATGAAACATTAAATACCATGTATAGAAATATATTCATGATATATCTTGTTTAAATTGTAAATATATACACCACACAAATTAATATGTAGTGATTATGGAATATGTATCCTGGATGGAAACGTGAAATGAGAAACGCATGCCGAAAGTCCAACTTCTATCATTTGTGTCTGAAAATCTAGAAAAATTAATATTTATCTATAATAAATATATTATATAACCATAATAAAATATCTAAAACCATATATTATTTACTTATAGTATTTTATGACCCATTTATTTACAGTTGTTTGTTAAAATCAATATTTTGGATGATGAATGCTGTATTTTTCAGGTATACATTAGTTTAGAAGTTGGTTTCCTTTAAATATTATCACAGTTAAAAAATATAAAATTTTTTGAACATGATTCAATATTATATATTCTCATCATATATTTATTTATTTTAATATATATAATGTATATTTAAAAAATATATTTCACCGTTCATGCACATAGTAGTTCGTACGTACACAAAAATGTTTGTTCCATTTTTTTGGATAGATAGAACATAAGAAAATATTAATCATAATTCACAATTTTTGAAAAATTATTATTTTATATAAAAAATTTTTATTAACAAAATACATCATTATTTTAATAAATTTAAATCTAAAATGAAAACACATTTCACATCATTGTATGGAGGTAGTAGCCGCACTTATAGGCGAAGAATGATATTCTTTTCTTGTGGATTAGAAGTAAATAATTTATATGATATAATATATTTATAGAGATATTTTTAGATAATAACTATAAAATCAATTAATTAATATTATCTTTAAAAACTATCTTACATAGAGTATGAGGAAAATAAATCACATCGCTTCGTGAGGTGGTAGTCCATAGTACACACGAGTGATATTGTCACATCCCACACTGAATGAATTGTAAGATGATATATGTGATATCATAATTAAAAGATAAAAAAATCTAATAAATAAAATAATATATATATATATATATATATTAAATCCATCATTATGTCAATCCTTGAACGATATTGATTCCATACGAACTACTTCAGTTTGTGAGGCCATAGTCTATTGTACACTAGATTGATAGTTTTGTTTCCCATTTGATGAAATATGAGATAGATATAGTTATTTAACATAACTATAATGATCCATAAATATCAAGGAAAATATTTTAAATAAATAATTTGGAATTTTACGAGTCTGTGGCTTCTGACGAGACTTGATTCCGAGGCTCGGTGTTCCCGGAATCAATTTCCAAAGTTTATCTTGAGTACGTTCAGTAAACGAATGAGTGAGATTTTCTATCTTTCAAACTGTTGATCAGAATTGAAATCTGAGGGAGCCGATGAACTCGCAACATCGTTAATTTCATAAGGGGACCTTTACCGTAGTTGTGTTTGTGCGGGAGGAGAATTTATTTATTGCAGTTTAATTAAGAAGTAAATACAATTGTTTGTACAATTTTATTTTATATATAAAGAGGTTAATTACTCCAAGGGGAAGTTGTTGGTGGAGCCCACACCCACCCAAAATCCCATGTGTGGATAAATGAGATTTGGGGCCCACATGAGCCATAACCTTTAGATTTCCCCTAACCCCATTAAACCCACTTCATTAATTTGTTATCATCTATTAATTATGTAACTCTTCCTCTTCTCTCTCTTCCTCTTTAACTTTTTCAAACACACCTTATTTAATTAATGGAACCTATTCAATTAATTAATTAAGTGATTAAAATTTTGAATGTCTTGGAAAGTTTAATTAAAATAATATAAAACCTTATTTTAATTGGGTTGGCACTTGTTTTGTTGTGGGAAACTTTTTGAGATAGAGATTTTGTGAAGAAAGAGGGGAATTACTCCTTTGTTGAAGAACACCAATACATCAACGAAGAACGACGTCTCCTTCCACGAAGAACGACAATGCACTTTCCATTCTCTTCTCTACGACTAGAGAGGAGACTCCGCTTCCTCCTCGGGCGCACTCTGACGACATACACAAATCCACACCTTGCTATATTGTCTATTGCGATGCCCGACGTTCGACATCATTTGTTAAGGTTGGGGGTTTGATTAATTTATTTAAAATAAATTACTCCCTCGTTCTTGTTGTATTCAAGTTAATACCTTGGATAATTTTTATTGCTTACGCGGAGGGCACGGGCCGAACGACCACAGCCCGACGACCCTCTGTTTGATCTTGTTTATTATTCTTAGCATAGCCAACCAATGGCGGAGGATGCACGACGCCATCACATCGTGCTGAGAACGCGTTAAAGGAATTCGGTGTCATCGCACTGGTTGTGTGAATGGAACCACGGCCTGCTATGCGGGCCGCTTCGGTGGAATAACTGGTCTGCCCATCGGCCGACCGGGTGGACCCGAACCGCGGCGCTAGGAGGGCGCCGCGCTGAAGAAACTCAGGGCCCACCGAGCGGACTACGTAAACCAGAAGGCCGGCCAGCCTAGCCTGCTGGTTTGGGATGGGTGGCGCCACGTGTTGCCGCCGGTTCGGATAGCCGAGGGGGCATGGACCGCACGGCCAGTCGGGCTACGCCGGACTGCGCCGCGCCGCACTAGTCCGGGCCGGGCCGCCCCACTTCGGGCCAGGTCGGGCAACGTCCTTCGGGCTGAGATGAGTTTTCCTTTGGACCGGTCTGACACCCCTGTTGGGGTAGACCCCTTAAACTAGGTTAACCCGACCCGTCAGCCCACTGGGCTAAACGGGTCGGGCCCGTTATTCACGTAAACATGAATAACTTAAATATCGCGCGTCCGATCGACGCGTCGTCTATGGAATTAGTACTTTTTCGATGAGACGTTCCTTTTTCAATACTCTAAGTGTGTTTTGGAAAGATTTGGTAAATGGTCGGGTTTGGAACGAGCATATTTCCAACCAGGACCCTGGAACGGAAAAACCAATACCTCTCAGATCGGGCATCCGTTTGACGTTCCATCTATCAAGTTTGGTTCATTTTGATGAGACGCTACTTTGAAATACATCAAATCTGGACTTCATGACAGTTGATGTATCGAACCCCTTTTGCTCAGGGATCAGACCCCCTCGAAATCGAGTACACTGTGTGAGGGAACCCTAGAGCTGGCTGCGACTATGATGACGATAACGAATGTACTTGGATCCTACGTGGGTTCGGCGGCGAGGACGAATGTACTTGGATCCTCCGTGGGTTCGGTAGCGATGGCAACTGTACATGGTTCCTATGTGGGTTCAGTATCGATGGCTACTGTACTTGGATACTATGTGGGGTTGGCAGCGAGGACTTCTGTACTTGGATCCTATGTGGGTTTGGTAGAGTTGATGATTCAGAGGCTACATCTAATCATCTCCACCCCTCTTCGTGAGTAGTATACCTGTGTGAGCTGAATCTTGACTTTCCATCATTATTATTAGTATGATTGAAATCCTTCCTATGTGGAATGGTTGTGCTTGGGCTCAGCATTTGGAGTCATACTGATATTGATGACTTAGGTATATGTATAGGCATATACCTAAGTAGAGTTGGATGATACTTTATGTTTGTATCTTTCCATTGTGGATTATCCTTTGTGGATTTTGGGAGACCTTCGGGGGGTCTCGGGGTCCCTAATGAGTATCGTTATACTCACCCCTGCAAGGTCATTGCCTGCACTACATTATGTTTGTTACAGACAATGGACCACACTGATCGTGGTTTTGGCTTGTGGAGTTGAACGGTATCCGGAGGTGGACCACCAGGCCGGACGTACACGGAGCGGACGGACGGACCCAAGGTATCGATGAGACTATATGTACCCATCCTTCATGTGGGATTCTCGAATAATGACTCGGTGGTTGCTGCTTTGATTTACAGATGATGTACTTCTTTCTAGGTTGTACTATACTTTCAGTTGGGTTTGTATACTAGCCCAATTACATTCCAGCTATTACTTTTTTACTCATTTTACTTATTTCATACTTCACCTGCGTTCTATGTTGTGTTTGTTTACTTTTATAAAGGCAATGCCTTCCATTTTACCAGGATTTACACCTTTGGTGATAGTCGCCAGCCCTTGGACTAGGGAAGGTGAGCTTGGGGTAGTCACAGAATGGGCCCTGAGGACGGGTCATGAAAAATTGGTATATGGAGGAGTTAGTTCTACTGCAAAACTCAAGAATCTGATAACTTCTTCTCTGTGAAGCAATAGTGTTAAGAGTATTGAGTGTGGTTATTAGTTTAGGGATTCCAGTGTTGGTGCGACAGCTGAGGTATCCATAAACCAGGACCCTGACTTCTAATTTCTGACTCAGTGCATGAAAACATCGATTGCATGTGTGTTTCAAATGTTTTCTTTGTGATTAATTTGAGTCAGCTCACCATATATACTGTACTAACCATGGTGTAGCTATTACTTCTCAGGATGTCCCCACGAAGGTAGCCAGCTAGGGTTCCTAGTTACGTGTGGGATGGAAGCCAACTAGGCGACAATGCCTCGGTGGAGGGCCCCATTAAAATGGAGGCACCAGTGGTACCACTACCCACTGGGGCACCGAAACCACTAGCCCCAGCAGCGAAGAGTGCACACCGCATGAGTGAGTTGCATGAGTTTCAGCGACAGAGGCCGCCCAGGTTCCATGGAGAGACGGATCCTCAGGGAGCCGAGGATTGGCTGGAGTCTGTCATCAGATTCTTCAGATTGGAAGAGTCACCAACAGACCTTTTGGTGATCATTTCCATGAATCTCTTGCACGAAGTTGGAGGTAGATGGTTGAGCCTGATGCTCTAGATGCATGATGACGAATCACTAATTTTTATAGACTTCGAGAGCCTCTTATACTCGGAGTTTTTTCCAGCCACCCTCTATGGGTTTCGCATCCAAGAGTTACTAAAGCTGCAGCAGGGCAACATGACATTAGCCCAGTACTCGGTGAGATATACCAACCTCTCGTGCTAGTCCACGGACATGGTACAAGACCCATTCTTCTGGGCCCGGACCTTCGAGTAGGGACTGAGTCATGAGATCAGGGCTACAATGATCTCCCTCAGTATTCCGATGCAGGCAAGAGTACTGGAACGATCCCTTCTTGTGGAGAGATTTATTGCTGAGCCTATGCAAGTAGTGAGGCCTACCGAAGGGTGACACGTAGTAGAGTCTTCTGCAGCAGGAAGTAGACAGAAGTCACAGAGGTCCAAGAAGACCAGGCCATCAGGTGGGCGACCTCAGGATACTGGTTCGGATGTGCAGGGCACACGCAACAGAGCCAGTCATACAAGACGCAGGCAGTGCTATGAATGCGCCAGGAAGGGCCACATGGCTCGTGACTGCCTGACCCGCCATGTAAGGTAGCAACAGAAAGTAGAGGGACCTCCTAGGCAGAGGCAGATGTTTGATAGTGGCGGTCCACAGGGAGCAGGCGGACGAGGCAGAGGAGCTGTCCGAGCAGCAGGTGGTGGACGACGCTTCGAGGCTCTACCACCACCACCACTAGGAGGATCACCCCAACCACAGAGAGCTAGTAGACAGGGGAAGGCTCAACTCCAAACATTCGGGGCCTACCACCACTGTGCACCTGAGATGATTCAAGGTACTATCTGTGTCTACTCCACCATTGTTTCAGTTCATATAAACATAGGGGTGAGTCATTCTTTCATTTTTTCTACCTTTCTGGAAGCTCGAAAATTACGACGGAGCTGTTGGATCGATCCTTACAACTAGAGACTACTATTGGAGTAGACCCGATGATTACACACTGGTGATGGAACTTTGAGCATACTCTAGGAGGCGATATCTTCAGCTAAGATCATCTTGTAGTGGCATTCAGGCCTTACGACATCATCTTGGGCAGGGATTGGTTATCTACAGTCCATGCTCAGATCGACTGTATTGGGAGTAATGTACGGTGTGTCCACACAGATGGTAGCAGGTTCACCTTCACCGGCGAGAATGGAGCCTTTGCAGTGCAGGATGGACTTACGTAGAGGAGAGGGCAGCCGATCACCAATCAGTTGGCTAGTTTCATCCTAGGAGTAGTTGATGTATGGAGACCGAGTTTCCCTATTATGGTGGATCAGTATGCGGACGTTTTTCCTGACGAAATTACAGGACTATCTCCTTGTAGAGAGGTAGACATCAACATTGACCTATACCCCAGGACACCACTGATATCTCCTCCATCATATTAGATGGCTCGCGCCGAGCTTCGTGAGCAGCGGGTACAGCTGGAGGATTTACAGGGAAAGGGATTCATCCGACCTAGTGTTTCACACTGGGCTTCTCCAATTTTATTCACCAAGAAGGCAGATGAGAGCTTAAGACTATTTGTCGACTACCAGCGCCTGAATCAATTGACAGTAAAGAACAAGTACCCCCTCCTGATGATTGAAGACCTCCTTGATCAGCTCAAGGGATCACAACAGTTCTCAAAGATAGAGCTCAGGTCAGGCTATCATCAGCTCAGAATTCGAGATGAGGATGTGCAGAAGACGACCATCAAGTGTTGGTATGGCCACTACGAGTTCTTGGTTATGACCTTCGGCATAACCAACGCACCAGCAGTGTTCATGAGTCTCATGAACACGATCTTACAACCTTACCTTGATCATTTTTTCATAGTCTTTATAGACAACATAATAATTTACTTGACTACTGAGGAGGAGCACACCTACCACTTACGGGTTGTACTGGACACACTTCGAGAGAACCAGCTTTATGGTAATCTATTGATGTTCCAGTTCTGGATTCGAAAGGTTCACTTCTTGGGGCATGTAATCTAAGAGGAGGGAGTTGATGTGGATCCTATAATGATCGAGGCAGCACTTGCTTAGGAGCCACCTAGGAGCGTGATAGAGGTGCGGAGTTTCCTAGGTCTGGCTCAGTACTATTGGAGATTTGTGCCAGAATTCTCCAGTGTTGAAGCACCACATTCAGCTTTGAAGAAGAAGGGGAAACCCTTCATGTGGTCATATAGATGTCAGCAGATCTTTTAAGAGCTGAGACAGAGATTGACCAGTGCACCCATATTGAGGCTACTAGAGGAGGGCATAGGGTACGTAGTTTACTACAATGCATCAGGGAATGGACTCAGGTGTGTCCTGATGCTGGGGCAGGAAATTATTGCCTATGGTTCACGATAATTGAGGCAGCACGAATACAACTATGCTACCCATGACCTGGAGTTAGTAGGATTGGTCTTTTCCTTGAAGATGTGGTGGCACTATCTGATGGGAGAGCACTTTATAGTCTACATTGACGACCAGAGTCTCAGGTACATCTTTTGGTAGAAGGACCAGAACCTGAGATAGTGGAGATGGATTGAGATCTCCAAGACTATGACTTTGAGATAGTCTATACTCCTGGGATGGGGAACATTGTGGCTGATGCTCTCAGAAAGATATTGGGAATTCAGCTACTTGGAGAGGAGACAGAGTTGTTAGACGCTTTGTAGACATCCTTAGTGGATAGAGATGGGGCAACTTTTCTACGGTCTCTCACAGTCACTCCTCCACTACTTCAGCGGGTCAGGGAGGCACAACGTGGGGACGTTGACTGTGAGACACGACATGCTCAGACTTCCACAGGGCAGGCACCAAATGGATATACTGAAGGAGGAGGGAATTTCATACTCTTCAGGGGACGTACCATGGTACCAGTTGCACTGCATGAGGAAGTGATGAGGGAGTTTCACACTTCCCCTCTAGCAGTACATCCTGGAGTGGTGAAGTAGTACCAGGACCTCAAATAACAGCACTAGTGGCCGGGTACGATGAAGGTTGTAACAGAGTTTGTTTCACGATGCCTCACTTTCCAGCAAGTGAAGGAAGAGCACCAGGTTCCAGCAGGCTTGGTACATCCCTTAGAGGTTCCGAAGTGGAAGTGGGACGGGATGACCATGGATTTTGTGACGGGGATTCCAAATACTTCCAAAGGACACGACTCCATCTGGGTGATCGTAGAATGACTCACCATGTCAACCCACTTCCTACTACTTAGAGAGCAGGGATCAGTAGGGAGCTTGGGAATCCTCTACGTTTAGGAGATCGTACGGATTTATGGTGTGCCATCGTCTATCGTCTCCGATCGAGATTCTCTCTTTACTTACTGGATTTAGAAGGGGTTGCAGAAGGCTTTTGGGACGCAACTACGTCTGATAACCACCTTTCTTCCTCAGACGGATGACTAGATGGAGAGGACCATTTAGACACTTGAGTACATGCTCTGTGCATGTGTCCTTGACTTTGGTCGCAGTTGGGGGGGATCACTTACCCTTGGTGGAGTTTGCGTACAACAACACCTACCACTCCACCATTGAGATGGCACCATACGAGGCACTATATGACCAAACATTCAAATCACCTCTGTTTTGGACTGACCCTGGGGAGTCAGCACTGATAGGACCAGAGATGGTTCAGGAAAAGGCGGAGAAGGTGAAGATCATCCAAGAGTGGATGAGTACTGCACAGAGCAGATAAAATTCCTATGTTGATAGGAGTCAGAGACCACTGGCATTCGAGGATGGCGACCACGTTTTCTTACAGGTCTCCCATCGACGTGGATGACGAATATTTGGTCGGGGCGACATGTTATCTCTATGCTTCATTAGACCATTCTAAGTCCTCAGAACTGTAGGTGAGGTGGCTTACCGCCTGGACCTTCCACCTTAGTTGCAATGGGTGCACGACATCTTCCACGTATCTCAGCTGAGGAGATACGTGCACGACCCGACTCAAATCATTGATCATTGTGAGATGGACATAGATGATGGGGAGACATTTGTGGAGGCCCCGGTGGAGATCAAGGATCGACAGGGACGGGTCCTACGTGGATGGGTGATTCATCTTGTGCACATTTTTTGGCAGCATGGGAACCTCCAGGAGGGCACATGGGAGCGGGAGTCTCATATGCATGCACAATAACCTCATTTGTTTCCATAGTTTATTATGTAGCTTTATAGGGACGTAAATCTCACAGGTGGGAGTAATTTAAAGACCCATAAAATTTCAAGTAATTTTTTTTCCTATATACTTTGGAATTTTACGAGTCTGTGGCATCTTACGACACTTGATTCTGAGGCCCGATGTGCCAGGAATCAATTTCCGAAGTTTAGCTCGAGTACGTTCAGTAAACAAACAAGCGGGGTTTTCTATCTTTTGAACCAGTGCTCGGAATTGAAATCCGAGGGCACCAATGAACATGCAACGCTGGTAATTGCTTAAGGGGACATTTAACGTAGTCACCTTTGTGCTGGAGGAGAAGTTATGTATTGGGGTTTAATTAAGATGTAAATAATATTGTTTGTACAGTTTTATTTTATATCTAAGGAGGTTAATTCCTCTCATGGGAAGTTGTTGGTGGAGCCCACACCCACCCAAATTTCCATGTGTTGATAAATGAGAGGTGGGACCCACACAATCCCCAACCATTCATTTTCTTAAACCCCCTTAAACCCCCTTCTTTAATTTGTTAACTTCTTTTAATTATGTAACTCTTACTCTTCTCTCTCTTCCTCTTTTATTTTTTCTAACATAACTTATTTAATAAATGGAACCTATTCAATTTATTAATTAAGTGATTCAAATTTTGAATTGCTTGGCATGTTTAATTAAAATAAGGTGAAAACTTATTTCAATTTGGTTGGAACTTGTTTTGTTGGGGAAAACATCTTGAGAGAGAGATTTTGAGAAGAAAGAGGGGAATTTCTCCTTTGTTGAAGAACACAAAACCTCCGAAGAAGAATGATGTATCCTTCCATGATGAATGCCAATGCACCTTCCATTATATTCTCTATGAAAAGAGAGGAGACGTTGCTTCATCCTTGGGTGTACTCTGACGACATCTACAAATCCTCACCTCGCAACGCCGTCTTTTGTGACGCATGACGTTCGACATAATTTTTTATGGTAGGGGGTTTGATTAATTTATATAAAACAAATTACTCCCACTTTCTCGTTGTATTATAGTGAATACCTTGGTCAATTGCTATTTCTTACGCAGAGGGTGAGGGCCGAATGATCACGGCCCGACAACCCTCTGTTTGAACTTGTTTATTATTCTTAGAATCGGCAACCGAAGGCGCAGGAGGTAGGACGTCATCACATCGTGTCTGGAACGTGTCAATGGAAGCTGGTGCCATTGTGCCGGTTGTGTGGCAGGAACCGTGGCCCACTACGCGGGCCACTTAGGGGGAAGAACCAGTCGGCCCATCGGCCCGTAGGGAAAAGTGGAGCCGCGACACCAGGAGGGCGCCACGCTAGAGAACCGGTCGGCCCGTCGGCAGGCCGAGCAGAGCCGAACCGCAGATCTAGGAGGGTGTCGCGCTGAAGATACCCGTAGCCCGCTGTGTGGGCCACGTGCGCCAATAAGTTCGGCTGGCCTAGCCATCCGGTTTGGGAAGGGCGGTGCCACTTGGAGACGTCGGTTTGGACAACTGAGGGGGGGGGGGGCTCGGACCGCTCGGCCTCCGTGCCGAGCCAGTCGGGCCGCATGCCCCGTCGGGCCGCATCTTTTGGGTCAAGCTTTATTTTCCTTCATACCGGTCCAACACCCCTTCCGGGTTGGACCCGTCATACTAGGTTAACGTGACCCATCTTCCCACTAGGCTAAATGGGCCAGGCTCATTATTCACTTAATCATTAATAACTTAATTACCACGCATCTGATCGATGTGCCGTCTGCGGAACTGGGACTCTTTTGACGAGACGGTCCTTTTGCGATAATCTAAGGGAGTTTTGGATAGCTTCGGTAAATGGATTGGTTTGGAATGAGGATATTTCTAACCAGGCCCCTTGAACAGAAAAGCCAATATCTCTCAGACTGGGCGTCCGTTTGACGTGTCATCTGTCATGTTGGGTTCCTTTTGATGAGACTGAACTTCGTGATACATAAGCTCTAGAATTTTTTACAGTTGATGTATCAACCCTCTTTTATTCATGAACGAACCCTCCCGGAATCGAGTACACTGTGTCCGGGAACCCTAGAGCTGGATGCGACTGCGATCACGATGATGACTGTACTTGGATCCTATGTGGGTTAGGTAGTGAGGACGAATGTACTTAAATCCTCCATTGGTTCGACAGCGATGACGACTATACATGGATCCCACGTGGGTTCATCAGCGATGGTTACTTTACTTGGATCCTACGTGGGTTCGTCAGCAACGACTTATGTACTGAGATCCTACGTGGGTTCGGCAGAGGAGATGATTCAGAGGCTACATCTAATCATCCCCACCCCTCTTCGTGGGAAGTATACCTGTGTGAGCTGAGTCTTGACTTTCAATCATTATTATTGCTATGATTGAAATCTTTCTTGTGTGGAATGGTTGTTCTTGGGCTCAGCATTTGGAGTCTTACTGAGATTGATGACTTAGGAATATGTATAGTCATATACCTATGTAGAGTTGGTTGATACTTTATGTTTGTATGTTTAATTTGTGTTTTATCCTTTGTGGATTCTAAGAGTCCTTCGGGGGTCTCGGGGTCCCAACTGAATATCGTTATACTCACCCCTGCCCGGTCATTGCCCACACTACATTGTGTTGGTTGTAGACGACGTACAACACTGATCATGGTAGAGGCTTATAGAGAAGGACGATATCTGGAGGAGGACCACATGGCGGGACATACATGGAGCGCACTGACGGAACCGTGGTACCGACGAGACTATCTGTACCCACCCTTCAGGAAGTATTCCCGGAGAACAACTCGGTGGTTGTTTCTTTACATTATAGCAATTGCAATTTTTTTTAACAGTTGTACTTTACATTTAGTTGAGTTTGAATACTGTCCCATTTACTTTCCAGAACTTAATTTTGTACTCAGTTTACTTAGTTCTTACTTCACTTTCATACTCCGTTGTATTTGTTTACTTTGATAAAGGCAATGCCTTCCCTTTTACTGGGATTTTCACCTTTTGTGCTAGTCGCCATCCCCTGGCCTCTGGAAGGAGGGCTTGGGGTAGTCATGGCACGGGCCCCTAGGATGGGTCGTGACAATAACATAATAACATACAATAATATAGGATACAATTTTTTATTATATAATATACTGGGAATAATATTTTAATTATGTGGATAAATAAATAATACAAAATCAAGTGTTACTAATTTTACCTCTTCATTGGAGAATTACTTTTGGTTTATTCCTATATCGTTTTTAGATTCGATTTTTGAAACATCTAAGGACTATATGATATTAGGGGGTATTATATAAGATATTATAGTAGGTATTGGTCAAAATATTGAATTTCAATGTTTAATGAGTGGAGGAGTGATTATGGCCCATAATAAGTGGGGGAGAGAAGAGATATGGAATTTTAGAAAAGAATAAAGTGTACTTACATTTTTTATATTCCTTTATGATAAAATATGGGTAATTATAAAAAACATATAGATGATAAATTATAAATGAGGACATAAATGGATTTTTTACATGTTTTACATCATTTTAACCATTATCATCATAGTTTAACACCATGGTATACATATTTTTACCTTAATCGTAGAAATTAATTTTTAATGTTTTCACTATTTATTATAGTCAAAAATTACATCGACCTTAAAAGATAATATAAATTATTTTTATTCAAAATATTTAATCCATTTATTTTAAAATTCAATAAAAATAATTTTTATAAATAAATTAAAACATAAACATGGAGACATGTTGAATAATTGGTTTTCCCCAGATAAAATTCAAAATTTTTAGAAAACAAATATCAGAATTAAATATGTAATTCGTACCAATAACATAAATTTTTATATTTTTATATTATTTAACAAATTTGAATTAAAACCCAATTTAAAATACAATTTTACAAAGTAAGTAATATAAATTAAAAGAAAGTTTCCATTAAATACAATATTTTTACTATTCATTAACAGATGTGTCTTTTAAGAAAATTATAAAGAATTCTCCAAAAATTAATATTAACATGTACTTTTTAAAAATGATGTTTATTTTCTCAGATAAATATATGAAATACAAAAATTTAATTTTAAAATATGTGGTAAAATCCCAACTAAACCATCTTGTAGAAAAATATAATTTTTTAGAAATTAATTATTTAATTAAAATGATTCTTATTGTACTTATAATTAATATATATCCATTGAATTTATTTTTTAAAATTTTAAATCAATTAATTTTAATAATTATTTTGTACTATTCATACCCTTCGACATAATATCTAGGTTATATTGGAAAAATTTAAATAATAATATTTTAGTAGAGCATCACATTTCATTTAAACTCGGTATTAAATGCATTGAAATATATTGAATAGATTTGATTTATTAAAATAAAATAAATTTTAAAGTCTTAGGATGTTGGATTTTCTTCTAATCTTATTATTTTTTCCATATACACTATCAAACATAAGGTTTCTCTTATAAAATCATTGGTTTTTATATTCTACACCATTAAATAACATGTGTCTATGAAAATAAATATTGATCATGGAAATTGATGGTTTGAAATTTGAAAATACATTTATTGAAAATACACATCATAAAAGGTGTTAATTAAACATCCTATTGATATGTGATAGAGTTAAGTACAAAAGTCATCTAGAATAAAACATAACTAGGTTTCCATGTTAGATAAAATTGTTGGGAAGTAAAGATATGGGCTTAGAAGAACATCATAAATAATAATTGGGGGGAGATAGGGATAATTAATCACTAGAAATGGGGTGAACCAAATAAGGTTCAAAACACACACATAAATAAGTAAACAATGAATATTCCATCACTTCATCAGAAATTATAGTACTGGGATAATATTTTTGTTTCATAATCCTTTCCCTAAAGTAGATGAATTATTTCACATAATAATATTGTAATGAAATATACATAAATTTATCTTTCATAAGAACAATATTATTATTTGGTAATAATTCAATAAATTAACACTTCATATATTACTCCATGAAATGAATATCCAAAAATTAATTTTTTATTCATGAATCATTAAAAATAACTTCTGATGGACTATTAAATCAATAAAAATGTTACATGTTAATCTAATTATCTATAGATTTTTTCCAAAATGAAAATGGTTTTCAAAAGTATCCCAGGACCCGAAAAGTTAAAAATAATCAATTCTATACATTGTTATCTATATTACTCTTCCAAAATATATTGACTAAATAAAATATCCAACAATTTAGTATAAAGGTCCCTAATTAATTATTATATTCCACATACAATATAATTTGGATCATAATGAGACATTGAAAAATATGTGAATACCTTTATCATCGTAAAACTATAATGATAACTTGAATGATACTAAATATATAATCTTGGGTTTTCAAATATATTCCATTAATTTATGCACACAGTAAACTCCATAAAATATATGATAAACCATAAAATCACTAACCAATATAGTTGTCACTAATATCATCCAAAAAGTATTTATTAATTTTTATTATCTAAAAATAAATAACATATTAATGGTTATTTTACCTAAATCATGTGTCTTCGAATAATTTTAACATTCCATTGAATCACATTTCATGTTCATTATAACCATTCAATGTATGTTTCCAAATCCATAAAGAATATTAAATTTATTAAAATCTTAATAAATTTCATAATTCAAATAACCATGATATCATTGATAAAAATATTCTTATAACACAATTCATCAATCCAATCACTTGAACATTAATCATTCCACTTCATATATAATAATATCATAAACATGACCTTGATCATGGAGGTTATTCTAAGGTATATTCATTTATTACATGTTTAATTAATTTTCATTATTCCAAATATCCTTACAGTTGATGCTTTGAACATTCAAAACTAATTTATTTCCCAATACAACATTTTCATGGTGGTATTTATCTCCATAATTGTATCAAAATATCATTCCATTGATGTGTTTACCAGAGTGTTTCTTTCCAAAATTATCAAATGTGGGAATTATTTATTTCCCTTATTCAAAAAATATATATTATTCTATTTTTGTATGCACATATCATTATTTCAATTAAATCTGTAAGACTTTTATTATTATTTTTATAGCACCTGATATTATGTGTTTATGTGTAGGGAATGTTTGGGAGACTAATGTCTATTGAATTATTAGACACAAACCCTTACATAAATAATAAATTATTCTATTTTTATTTTGTACATAGTTTTTAGCATTCAATCATAACCTTTTAAAATTATCTTCAAAATTAGTTACATTTTTATTTTCTTTTTTGTTTTGAATCATGAATGTCTCTTAGTATACACTCATTTCACGTGAGGAAAGTATTTTTTCACATAGAGTAACTTAAAATATTTCCATTCCACATTTGATATGTCTTCTTTATCCTGAGTTTTTTTAATGAAATTCTTACCATTAATTCATATATTCTATGATATGAAAAAAATATCATGACATCCTTCTCCCTATCATTACATTCAAATGGATGAAATATATTCTCTATGGAACTTATCCATTACTCAGCTACAAATGGACTTATAGTCCAATTGAATAATGAAAGTTGTAGATGCGTAATGTGGTGGGAAACTGCTACCCTAAATGGTGGATCAATACTCTCATCCATATTATAATTGATATTTCTCATAACCTGAGTAGGATTTCTGAATATGGTAAAAATTTATTTAGTTCTATTGATAACTTTATCCTTATATTCATATAATTATGAGGAGGTAAATCCCTAATTGTGTTACATATATTGATATTATTCTCATTAATTCCACTATATGTTATTTATAAATAATAGAATATTCTAGATTAGATCATAACATTACGAAAAATAATGTATAATCCTTATACTAGTGAAATACATAACATAAATTGAAACATATATGTATAGTCAGTATCATTACAAAAAAATTGTTTGTTTGGGGTGTTTAATAATCATAATTTATTTTCAAATCCTTTATAAGGGTTTATAAATAAATTATGAATACACAAAATCAAATCCCTCTGGATTCCCAAACTAGGGGCATAGTGGCACCTATTTTTCTGTTCCAAGTAATGCTCGAGTCAATCTCTACATGTGTTTTAAGAGTTATTACCCCAGGGATCTTTTATGATATAACTGCATAAATATGTAGTATATAGATATGAATGGATAGTAAATAAATCTATGTGATCCCTACCATATTGAAAAACTAGGATGTTATCACATGCTTTGACTTATACTTAATTTAATTAATAGGGTTATATTTCATAATCATTGATTTCCTAAATATATTTCCCAAGTGTTCTACTAATCTATCTATAATACCAACTACAAATAACATATCCCCTGTAACCCAACATAGGTTTCTACATTACCACATAACCACTAGGTTCAAGTAATAACGACCCAATAGACATAATTGTTTATTATTCATGGTAAACTAGTTACAAACAGGAAATTATAATTATAAATAAAAACATAAAATAAATAATATATTTTCATTGAAAAAAACATTATCCTTATAATATCCATGAATATAAAAACCTAACATACAAATTTTAATACTTTCCCAAATAAAATAATTATAATTATAATACATCAAGTGTAATATGATGAATGGTGATAAAAGTGAACTTATTAAGTAAAAATGATCATAAAAGATCCCAATAAAAATAAGGATGGTATAAATAAAACATATCCTTAATTTATAATAAGGACAATAACGGTTTTATGGTTATGATAAATATAAATACCATAATAATTTCCTTATATCTTTTTGTTAAAAACTACCTCTTCAAATTGAAGGATTCCATTTAAAAAACTAAAAGATAAAAAATACATTCAAAATATTATTTAAAAATAAAAAATTGAGCTTAATAACAATATTTACACCATTTACAATTTATTATTCAATGAAATTCCAATCATTTCATATATGTTAAAACAAAAACTCCTTTCGTATTTTTAGTTGAATCAAAACATGACATCATTGAAAGAGACATAACAATTACTTGAAAAATATTTTGTATAAATTATAAATTAAGAAAAAAATTCTTTTAATATATTATTTAAAAATGTTTACAATTATTTTTTAAAATATTTTTAAGAAAACATTAATGTTGATGAAAAATTATTTCTAACCAAAGAAAAAAAATAAAGTCATATTTTATTTAAAAACAATTCTCTATCATTATATGAACCAAAAAGTGGGAAATGGTATTAGTAAATAATACATCATGATTAAATTTTGGATATGGTATTTTATTGGTTCTATGATATACATATAAAATAATTCCCCCAAGGGAGACTTAGAAAAAAAATCAAGAATAATGATGAAATTTTAAATTAAATCTTACCGATTTGGTAAATTTAGAATCATAAGGCCCATAAAAGAAATAAATATAATTGAAATTTTAAACACCGTAAATATAAATAGATCCTAGTTATAAAAAATTTAATGGTTCAATATGTACCCCCATAATGAAATAAGTTATAGATGTGGCATATTTCTCATGGAAGTAAAAGAGAGATGAGAAACCCTTACCTCATTTTGACTTCGATCATATGTGTCCGAAACTAATGTATAAAAACAATAGGATTATCATAAATCTATTATTTAAATATAATAATATATATCATATAGTATTTTATTTTCTTATATCCTTTTCTCACCCGATTTATAACAATTGTTGGTAAAAATCACTATTTGGGCAGATAAATGTTTGTTTTTCATGTGTGTGACAGTTTAATAATTGTTCCCTTTTTATTTGACATTGGTTACATAATATCCAAAAAAATTACCACGATATTAATATCATATACATTAAATACATATATTTTAATTAATCAATAAATGTTATATATAGAAAATGGATTACAGCATTAATGGAGATGGTAAGTCGAACATATGCATTGATGTTGTTTTCAGTTTTTTAAGAAAGGAATTAAAGGAAAATATATATTAATTAAAATTTAAAGAATATATATAAAATTATATATATATATTGTATGTTAATAAATTCCATTCTTATTACTATAAATTTTAATATAAAATAAAAATCATTTTTCATCAATATATGGATTTTGTAGTCCACATATACGCACAAGCGACATTAATATTTTTAAGGAATTGGATGTTGAGAAGTTACTTGTGAAATTATAATTAAGGAGGTAATTTTTTTATAATAAATATCACATATATTTTTTCACCTTACCCTAAATATATTCACTTTAAACCACAAATAAAAAATGAATTATATCGCTTCATAAGGTAGTAGTCCACCGTACCCACGAGTGACATTATGGTATCCATTACATATTGTAAAGTATAAGCTATATTTGATATGATAATTGAACAATTATCTTAATTTCATAAATATATTATACATATTTTAAATAAAACATCATATTAATCCATGAAATATGGCGATGGAGGAAAAATTGCATTGGTTCATGAGGGGGTAGTCCACCATGCACACGATCGATGGATTCGATTCACATTTTATGGAATATAAAATGGATATAGGGAATGAAGATAACATTATAAAATAAAATAATATGAGATATTTTTTATTCAATTATTATATATGGATTATATTTTAAGGAAGGGGAGGAAAAAATAAAACCAATATGTTCATTAAGGATTGTACCTCTTATTTTGAGAACTACATTAGGCTTATGCATACAAAAATTCTAGATTAAAATTTAAATAAAAACAATTCAAGGATTTTTGGAGGTAATTAATGAAGATATTTGGGAAGACATTTTTTAAACCAAAAATATTGTTAATATTGAAGAGGGGAGGAGTGGGGGTGTAATTATATATATATGGGAGATGACACACATGGATTGTTTGAAAGGAATAAAGTATAACCACATTTTAACATTCCATAAGGATAAAAAATCATTAATTATCAAACCTTATAGGTAAAAAATCCTACTTATGACAATAAAAAGAGGTTTAGAAAAGTTTTAGGTCATTTATAAAACTTATCTTCTTAGTTTAACCCCTTATTAAACCCATTTCAACATTTACCACGGTAATTAATATTTACTATTTCCACTATGAATTATGGTAAAAAATTAATTTCACCTCTTAGATAATATAAAATAAATTGATTCTAAATAATTAATCAATATTTATAAATACATTTATTATAAGTTGTGGAAATAAATTTAATATTAAACAATCAATTGCGTCGAAAAAATAGTTATTTCCAAATAAAAGATTCCCAAGTTTAAAAATTATTAATTAATAATTCTATATAAAATTGAATAAAATGAAATAAATTAGTTAAAGTAAATTATATTTACAGTAATTTTAATTTATGAACAATTTAAAATATTTCATAACATTTTATATAATTTAAATGTGAAGAAAATTTTCTTTACAAATCAATATTATTCATTATTTATCATAAAAATAATGTTCTCAAAAAAAATTCTAATAATCTCCCAAAGAAAATTAGGAATTTTAGTTTTAAAAAATACTTTTTTTTAAATTCGTAACTATTACTTGTAAAATTTGTTGGAAATGCGTGACTAAACTGTCTTTTAGAAACATATGGTCTTTCAAGAAACATTTGATTTTATATCAAATTATTTTTTTATTCTTTTTCAATCTATATCCACTTAATTTATTTTATATATTTGTAACATTTTTTCATAATTTATTAATTAATATTCATTCCCTCTATCATAATTACAATGTTATAATGGTCAATTTTAAATAATAACATTTTAATTGAGTATCAAATTTCATTCAAACCCGATTTTGTGTGCATGATGAGCAGTAGAAATGATTAAATTTATTTAAAATTAAAAATATTATAAATTTTACTGGTCTATAATTTTTTTTATGTTTGGTTTTTGTTTAATTAATGCTATTAAACATGATATTCCATTTAAAATCTTTGGGTGTTA
This sequence comes from Viscum album, assembly GCA_963277665.1. NCBI lineage: Eukaryota > Viridiplantae > Streptophyta > Magnoliopsida > Santalales > Viscaceae > Viscum > Viscum album. Next base: position 1,412,105,406 of record OY728138.1, read on the forward strand.
CAATACTTATTTTGGTTAAAATGACATTTATTTCAAATATATAAAGTAATTTAAAAGTCCCATTATACATTAAATTTTATTTCAACTAAAATAACTATTATTTACTTACATATAATAAAATAAATTACATTTAAAGTATATTTATAGTGTATTTTAATATAAGATTCTTTTTTCGGATTAAAAACACATCTCTCAAATCAAAGTTTGAATATACATAATGTTAATTCATATTAATTAATTTAAAAAACTTATATTGAGAAATTATTTTAATTATATTTTTAGATTATATATCTATATATATGAAATAAAAATCTTATAATGGTGGTTACTGGTCATTGAGTTAATATAATGTCATTAAATACTTGAAAATTATTTTCTTTAAAAGACCTTTTAATAACATTTGTGGGTTTAATTTGAATCTAAAATACAAAAATAATATTATTATAATTGGAAAAATTAGATTATATTTTGAATCATAATAACTTATAATATATAATATGGTAAAATTACATATTTCTCGTAATTAATAGTGAAAGAAATAAAATTATTTTAATGTGGTTTAGGTGAAAATGTTTTTACAAGGGGATTAAACTGAAAATATAGTTGTTAAAATGACTTAAAACCTAACTATGATCTATTGTTTTTCTATATTTTGATGTTATAATTTATAAATAATCATTATGGTACATTTTTTATCCTTTTGAAAATTTAAAATGCGGGTAAACATTTTTTTATTCGAAAATTACAAGTGTGCCACTCACCGTAATTAAAAAAGGACATCAACCCTCCTCTACTCTTCACTTAATAAATTCAAATTGCATAGAACCCACTATAATTATATCAAAAATACATTACCATAATTTATAAATATTGGTTTAATCATAAATTAATCTTAATATATATTTTTTTCTACCCTATGGAGGTTCTCTGAAGATGAGGTGTTGTGCTTAATCGATTGTTTTTATTTTTTCTTCATCAAATTATTTGAATTATTATTAAATTATAATGATATAATAAAACCATTTCCAAACCTAAATATATAATTTATTATGTTAATATCATAACCTATATATCTATCATATTCTATCAAATGGAATATGAAACCATTGATTATGTGTACAGAGTACTGCCCCCTCATGAACTGATGTAATTCCTTTTTCATTATAATCTCTCATGAATTTTTATAATATAAAATTTAAATTATTTTTATGAAAGTTTGTATAATAATTACATTTATTAAATAATTATATTATATACACCTTCTTACATGTCTTTCCATCGGTGATCCAATGACATCGATCGAGTGTATAAAGGACTACCGTCTCGTGAAGGGATGTGATTCAATTTTAAATAACACATTACATAAAAGATAATAAAGATTAAGTTGATGAATTATATATATATATGATATAATTATAATATTAATTATATATTTTTAATTATTAAAAGGTAATGTATCATTTTTTTTCTTACCTTACCACTCACTAGAAAAAGTTAATGGTGCTTGTGCATGCGTATGGAATTCTGCCTCTATGAAACGATGTATTTTATTTCATCACCACATATAATAGATGAAATATATAAGAAAAATGAAGAAAATACTATGTAATATATTATATTATTATTATTTTTGAAATATAAAGTAATACTAAAATTATATTTGTAATGATCATTGGAAAATTGAAATATTAGTCATTCATATATACAACCTTCCATCCCTATGATTATAATGTAGTTAATTTTTTATAACCATATTTTATAGATAGACTAAAAATTATAAATTATGAATAATTATGATAAATATTTCATGATTATAATTATGATTATTTTTTTTATAATTCCCTCTTTTCCATCATTCAACAATCCATATTCTTGTAGAAAATATGGACTAAACATCCTCAAACCACCTAAAGAAGACTTAGTTAATTAATTATATAAATATTTAATAAATATAATTTATATAAATTATTAAATAAAAAGTTATAAAACTTTTATAAGTTTATTAAGAGATAATATTTTCTATATATGCTTACTATTAAACTGTTAAAGGACCTTCCTGTAATTTATGTACTCATGGTAAAGGATTTTGTCTCAAATTCAGGATATTGAGGCATATTTTAATTTTATGAACCTCATTTTTTATATATTTTTTAATATCATGAATACTACATAAATCGTGACATTTAAGGTTTTAATTTTAATTATTACATCCAAGGATATTTTAATTTAAAATTACTGTGTGGTTAAAAATTTCAGAACCCAATTTCATTTCACTGGGGTTTTTTACTTCTTCATTGTATTTGATATTATAAGATTATTAATGTAATTAATTTTTATTTTATAATGTTGCATTAATTATTTTCTTTTTTGGATTTATATTTTATACATATAATCTATTCAAATATTAATTTCTACTTCAACGTTATGACCATTGTAAGGGTTTCCTATATCAAATTGTCTTCATTGACCGTATTAAATATTATAAACATATCTTCTTTTATGATGAATATATCTAGAACATTTAATATGTTATATCAATAAAATGCTTGTTTTCATGATGCTTAATGGTCATATAACTTTAATCATTCATGATGTTTACAATTTAGGTGTTACCAAAATGGATAAAGATTTTTTGATATAATCTATATTCTGTTTGAGGATTGTTTACAGATAAAGTTCTTTATAAAGAAGTGACATGGTCTCATTTGACTGAACCACATCTCTTTTATTATAATTTAATTATTCAATAAATTTTCAATTAATATTACAACTTTTTCTCTCTGTATAACTTAAAATTATTGATAAATTTTTCAAGAAAATATGACTTCATATCTCTCTTCGATCGAAACACTATTTTATTCGAAATCTTTGTTTCTAAAAATGTATTAAAAATGTTTTACTATACATTATTAAATTAATTTATACTAATAAATATATTTTAAATTAATTAAAATTAAAATTCCTATCAATTTTCAAATAAGAATTTTTTTTTACTTTTACTAAAAATGTGAAAGAAATATATGTTTTAATATAGTCAGCAAGAAAGAAATCTTCCACAATCATGACCACTAAATTTCTTAAAGAATAAATTTTCATGTTTATAATGATACATAAAAATAAAATTATTTAGTTAATGTTTGATAATGTTTTAGATTATAAATATGTGTTTTCAAAAGAAAAATTTTATTTTCCTCAAGAAGTATATCGTGTGATAATTCAAAATAATTTTTCATCAATTATTTCATCTTTTAATGTAAATTATAGTAAAAAGATTGTTTCACTCATGATTTTTTTTAAGGATATTTTAATTTTATTTACATTCATCAATATAAAAAACCCATGTTTTTACATATGATTCCCATGGGATATTTTTTAATTATAACATCCTTATTTTTTCATTGTATAGATTTTTATTGGTTCAAAGATGTATTCATGAAACATATTGGTTTTCAATTGGTTTATCAATTTATGAAATGAATATCTTATATTTTTATTATTTATTAAATTGGACTCAATTTATATGTACTTTATTATTTTTATGGTTCATGAAAATTATTTATGAAGGGTTGTTCCCATTATAGCACACGGGTGAGCTTGATATTGTTTATACGATGGGTGTTCCCAAATAGAATTGGGAGATACCGATAAAGATTATACAATGGGTACACAAAGTTGGCGCTGCAATGAATTTGGTATTTGATTTATATTTTATATTTATTCAACTTTTAATGGTTCTATAAGGATTATATGAATATGATTTTCCAAGATACCATCATGTTATTTTTATGGTTTTTATGGGTTTTTATTTTATCATGATTTAAGTCACATGGACCTGATTATTGATTCATATGAATCTTACCATTGATAATGCTTTATGAAAAATTTCCTAATAGATAATCCATGTTTTGATGGGTATGAATTTTTTTTTGTTATGATCATTCACATCAATTATGTCGTCATACAATTACGATCTTCTTTTGTTCACTGATGACATTCTGTTGTTAATGCTCATGTTTACCCATACTAAGCATTTTATATCACCCTTATTATGTTCCTTATTCTACATGGTTTCTAGAATTTTGTTAAATATAATATTTTTATAATTTCATTATATAGATGACTATGATATCCTATTGTGATACATGGAAAATAGGGTTTAGTGGGGAGATACTCACTTCAAGACATGTGTATTGTTTGTGTAAGAGTTTTTCCTAATTATCTTAATCTTTAAACCACAACTGTCCTTTGATATTTTAGTGATACAATATATAAACTATTTATATTGTATGTATTGGATAGTAAAATTGGATCACATTAATCATATTAAATCATCAAATGTAAATATTAGGTTTTTAAAACCAAATATGTGAGTGGGGGTTTGGGGCTATTATAGTTTCTCTAATGAATTGATGAATGTTAACCCTCTAGAGAAATACACTTGTTCTCCAGATCCATATAAATTTCATTATTACTTACATTGTTTGATGTATTTTATTTTTATTTTAGGATTATTTCTGTTATTTTGTTTTCTTTTAGATTCCATATGAATTGAAGGAATGTGGGGTTGAAAGATGTGGGTTGTGGAATTTTTGGGATTCACCGTGTTGTGGGAACGACAGTGGAGATGGAAGTATTTCATTGTTTTTTTATAAATGGGTATATGAGTCTAAATGAACATAAATACCTAATAATTAAATATAACTATCTATTTTGGTGGGATAAATGGTTAGGGTTTCCACCTTTGGGATACAGGATGACCAAAACAGCTAGGTATTGGGCCTGGTTGCTGGACATGGTCATTTAGATATTGATGATTTCAAAATGAAGTTTGGGAAAATTCCCTACACCATGTTCTTATTCATTAATATGGTCAAATCCAATCAATAAAAATCTACTCAAAAAGTCTTAGGTGAATTCACCACACTATGGAAAAAGGATTTGTGATGACTATTTTTTTATTTAATGTAGTAAAAATTGTTTCCAATCTCTATTTAGTATTTATAAAGATATAACTAAAATATAAATGTGAATTATATAATGGGATATTAATTTTTAATTGATAAATAATAATCCACCTACATTATCTCTCATTATTTGAGAAATATAAGCGTTAATTGGGCATTGTGCGAACTACCGCCTCATTGATGTTATGAGTTTTATTTTTTTTTCTTAATTTTAATTATATTTAAAACCCCATAATATATAATAAAAAACTTTAAAACATATAAATGATATAATTATACATCATTTATAATGATAATATGTCAAAATAAACAATTTCATAACCATACTCATCCATTGAAATTTGGTATCTTCATGTGGGTGTAAGTCTGACCACTTAGTTCAACAATTTTATAAATAACTATCAGGGATGAATATAAAAACTTAAATAATATTCTTATTATAAGTTAATAATAATATATTTATTTATTTATAGTTCTTTATATGTCATATTTTGTATATTTTTACTTTTATAATATTATCATATATCACCAAAGTTATTGAAATAAGGAGAAAAATATTCAATGTTCACATAACATAATTAAAACACATATTGAATGAGATAACATAATAAAAAAATAAAAAAATATTTTGTAATAATATTACATTAAATTAACTTTGAATGATTAAATTTTGTAGATGAATAAGTCACAACAACACTATTATCAAACAAGTACAAAAGTATCAAGACTACTCACACACGATATAAGGAATAGATTAAAAATATTTATTATAAATATATTAAATAATTATAAATGATTTTTGTAAGATAATATAGATATGAATATGTTTAAAAATATGTTTTAAATATATATATATATATATATATAAGAGATTCAATTTCAATAGATAAACATAAGAATTATAGGACACCATTCATTGTCACATTTTTAAATCATTTTTACATGTTTGAAATTATTCTCCAAAGTTTCTATAATATGTGTATTAAATTCCACTCATTCATAAATTATATTCAATACAGTTTCCTAAATTCCTTTTTAATCATTATGTAATAGTGACCAGCTTATTATTACATTCTATTATTGTAAGGGTTTTTTGAAACTCAATTCGTGTTTAATGAGTTAGGATGGTCATGCATGAACATATCACATATATGTTAGCCACATTATTCCTTTTTATTTAGTTATGTGTTATTTATATTTTAAATATATGAATTTACATTTATAAATTATAATCTTTATTAAAAATTTCAATTTCTTCACGAATTATAGAACTTTTATGGGATATGGTTAATTCAAATTTTAATCCATAGAGTAAAAATATTATTCATTGTGAATAATTATCCTTATTTTGATTAATACTTTTATTTATTATTTGTAATTTTATTTTATCATTTATATCTATTTGTAGAATAATTTTTTCAAAACATAAAAATAATTTTTTGGTGAAATTAATTCTTATAAAAGTACAATGTTTTGAAGAAAAAAATTAAACATCCTTTGGAGATGTTTTCCCTCTATTTTCATGTTTATTATTACAATAAATGATGATTTTTATTTTTAAACATAATATTTATTAATCGTGTGACATAAATATTTCACATATCCTCTTTTAGAGAGGATATTATATTTTATCTTATTTTGAAGTTAGTTTTAATAAAATTTATTTCCAAATGTTAATAAGGATTCACATCCTATGAATAGAAAATTTTTATTTTCCTCTAGAGGTACGTTTTTTATAATCTTTATATCATATTAGAGATCAATTATTATTTATACTTTTAAAATAAATAATTTTAAATGTGATTTAAAAAAACCTTTTTAACACTGTATATCATTTTCCAGGATCTATAATAGAAATTTAATATTAAAACTAAATCTTTTTAAATGGTTTTAACATCACCATTATAAACATGACTATAAATGTAACTATATCGTTATCTTTTGTGGAAAACATAAAATTATTATCTAAATAGACTTTTTTAAAATATCTCTCTCATTTCATGGATAATTATAATGGACACAGTTCTTCAAAATTAATTTTAATGAATCACCTTTTAAATGTTCTTAAAAAATTCCCCTTTGTAGTCATCAATTATTTGGTACCATTCATTTCCATTTTTTTGTCAGTTTGGGTGATACTATTTAGAAGTGATAAATAATTTTTTCATTCCATAGGGTGTTAAAGAAACAAAATAGATTTATTTTTTATATGGAACACATAAGGGTGTTTTTTTAGTATAAAATGGTTTTAATATTATAAATACATGAGATGGTTTGTGTCAGATAAATTCTTGAGGCGATTTTCATTCGATATAACCCTAATGTAGTCAGTGACTGATAAAACATTGAGATAGTTTGGTTATGATAAATCCCTTAGATAGTTTAGATCTGATAAAATTGTAAGATGGTTGGGGTCTAATGGATATATCATATGGTTTGGTTTAGAGAAATACTTAAGAATTTTTTTTCCAAATAATGGCTTAAGACAGTTTGGGCCCATTAAATCCATCCATGATATTGTTTTAAGTTTATGTATCATGAGGAAAGAATTTTATGCATGGATTTTTTGTCACTATAAGAATATGGGAAATTTTGTGTATTCCAAACTTGAAGCATGGTCATTTTTTTGTTCACCAAATAATGTGTATAAAAAAAATTTCCCAACATAATGGTGACAATATTTCTTGTTTTCAATAGGAAGTGTAGACATTTTATGTGTTCAAAACATTTATTATAAAAAAAATTCATAATTTTATACATCTAATATTCAATGTTTTTTAATGTACACTATTATATCATGTTTCAAGGCCTTGTTTTATTTCCATGTCATCTTTTTATGGTTATGATTCATTTATCATATTTATCATCTCATGATTCCACACTCTTTTTCATTGGTGTATGTTGTTTACTTTAGAATAAATTTTTTATATCATGGTTTATGGAAAAAAAATATTAATCCATGTTCCATCTAATAAAAAAATTAATCCCCGGCTATGTCTTATCATATTCCTATTGAGAAAACATGACAGTTTTATACATATACATTACATCATTTTATATGAATATTAGAAAAATCTCAAAATAATAAAAAACCATAACCATAAATGATTTAATTATTTAAAGACTAGATAAATATAACAACTTATTTACTTATCAATCATCAATATCTCCCAAAATTATCATATCACAATGTAAAGTTGACAAATATACCGTATATAAAACAATTATTTTTAACTTGGTGAAATGAAACAAAATATATGGAGAGATTATATGAAATCTAAATTGAACGAAATATATTTAGATCAATTAACATAATTGAGTGTTATGATGGCATAAGGGTTTCATAACATGATCATAACATAAAAAATAATTCTTAATTAGTCAATGAACATTAATCACAAATCATGGCATAAGGTGTTTCAGAACAAAAATTTATAAGTAATAGGTGCCAAAAATCATCAACAATAATTCATTAGCTATAATAACGAATCATTAGAATAAGAAATTAATATTTGGATCCCATTTAAGTATAAAAATCATTTTCTTTGTGGACACTCAATATATATGCTACAGTGGTTGGTTGGGATCACTTCACATTCTATCACTCACTATGTCAAGGATAACTCCCACATCTATCATAATGGATAAATTCCCATACTGAACTGGGATCACTCCATGCTCAATTCTATATTATCTCAGTAGATATAGATATTTTCCAAATACAATGGAGAACTATAAAATTACATTCATAATCAACTCATATTGATAATAAAACATATATTTGTCATAAGATCATAAAACATCATTAATATCATCATATGTTAACCAATGGAAATGAAACTAGTTTGATTAAAATTTCGTCATTTAATAATAGCATAAAAGGTGGGAAAAAATGGGATTCATAATGGTTTCATTGTAACTAAATTAATACATTATAAACAATCATACATCAATGAATCATCCTTAAATCATCATCGTAATGTTAAATATGAAAAATATTGTGGATAGTATCATTGGATCATATCCTCTATAAATCATAACAATCCATAATTTTTGTTGACATAGATGAAAAAATACTTCAAAATATCACTAAATGATTTTTTAGAAAACTTGATATTATACCCTTTATATTTAATAAAAATATCGCTAAAATTTTATATAATATGGAAAAAATATTTTAATTTGTAAATAAAATAGGAATATATAATTGAATATTCAAATAAAATATCAATCATGAGAGAGATAAAATCTATTTATCCATAATATATTAAATTAAAATATACCTTTTATGATTGTGTAAAAATTCTAAAGTTACATGTTTAGGAAATATTTCATTGAAAAGTTTCTAATCAAATCCATTTCAAATAAAGTAAATGTTATTAAAAATGTCATTTTTAAAAAAAATCATGTTTCAGAATGAACTCTAATAATACTATTTTGAAGGGCTTGGACAAGGAATAATATATTCAATGATGAAATAGAAAATAATGTATGCATTTCATTAAAATTATTTTGACAATAATTTTAAGTACTATAGAAGTAATACAAGTTCATATAATTTAAAATTCAATGATTAACAATATATTATGAAAATTTAGTGGTTTTAAAAAAATCAGTAAATTTTTCTCAAAATAAATTTATCATAGACAATCCCAAAAAACTGAGATTATAGCATTAACCCTTACCACATTTGAAATACCTAAATAAAAACCATGTGAAAAGAAAATCTAAATAGATTTTCTAAATACAAAAAATTTAACGGGAAGTATCATAAAATAATTTCATTTTTGGTATATACAGTAGACTAAATAAACACATGGTGAAGTTGAAAAATGTATCATATACAAAAAATTGAGATGAGAAAACCATACCACAATGGTAACATTGGAATTGAAACCCCATAGATGACATAATTATAATTTTAGCTACACAACATATGAATTATGAAGTATCTATGATATGCCAACTCCAGGGGAAAATATATACACCTCATACAAATAAATAAGTACACAATATTTGTTGATCCTAAATTGAATTTGTTTTCAATAAGTTAATATGTGCTAGTAGATAAAGTGATGAATACTTTTGAATTGTTATAAATCTATAAAATAGGACTATTTTTCAATTGTAGATCTATACTTCTAATATTTTTCAATTTATTATAATGTTATTAAATTGAACAAACATGTGCTATAGATTTTTCAATATTTTTACAACATCAAAGAGTAAATGGAGATCATGAAAATATTTATTTTTATGATGAAATGCATCGATGAAGTTAATTTTAATCCCATTGAAAATATATTTTTGATTGAATATTTGAATAAGATATTTTGAGGATTTTAATTTTGTAATGGTTGTCTCATAATATTATTTAATTATGACTTGTACGTTCATTACAAAAAATATTTCTATGTTAATTTGAGTATGCCTCATATTTAAAATTATGGGCCAACTCAAAAACTTTATAGCCCAATCAAAAATTAGAACATGTGGTCCCATTGTTCTACCACACATAAGGGAGAATACTTGGTACATAATGTAGATTTTATAGTATTCATACCTCCCACAATATGTAAGAAATCCTATGTATAAGGCATGCAAAGTGAACATCTAAAGTCGAGCAATGTTGGGACATAAAACCTATAAGACTAAATCCCATTGATGGGTGTGTGAAAATAGAATGGGTACAAAACCCCATATATAGATCGACCAAATAGAAGTCATCATTTTTCTTTTAAATTATAGAGTATGAACTACAAATAATCAATATGGGATGGCTGATGCTCGGGTATTGTTCACCCTTGCTTAAAAAATACAGAAAGGATGATTTTCATCTGATTGAAAAAATATCCACCTAGCATTTTTAGGATAAAAATATATTAAATTTATCATATCATATACAACATTTCAATGATGTATCTACCTTCATGAATGGAGATATTAATCCAACATGAAATCTACAAAACTGATCATCTCAACTCAACATGTCGAATGATTGATATAAGGTGGTTCAAACCATGGTAGGGAATGCAATTATTGTCATGCTGTCATTTGAAAAATAAAGATTCTATTAATATATTTGAAATGGTTTCATGATACCATTTCATTATGATTTTAATATCCCATGATATAATTTTCAACAATCAATGATGCATCATAAGAACATGTGTTGTTGCATAATGACTTTTTGATAGTCATCATAGGAAATGGATAAAGAATAACGAATAAAATAATATTTTCTAAGCTATATGAATTATTAGATAATAATTTTGAAATTTGAATAACATTTTCATAAAAGGTTCTCTAGAATATCATGATAATAACTATTTTTACTCTTGATCAAGAGAAGTCATCATTTGATTGCACGATCTCCTTGACAATGCTTGGAGAGGATGAAAATATAGGAATTAGAAAGATCGTGGTCTATTTAGGGGTCTAAAAGAGTCATCAGAACACCTTAAAACATATATAAGTGAATTTTTCAACTCTATTCTATAAACAATGTGACATACAATAGTTTTCATGCATAAAAAAATTCAGCTCTCATGATAAACAGAGGACAGTGAGATTCATTCTCGTGAAGAATATGAATCCCATGTGATATCATGACATGAAGAAACCTGTGGAAAGAAATAATTATAATGTGATGTAATTAGGAAGAAACCCATAGTCCTTCACGGAATCATGGAATTAGAATAGGTTTACACAAATATATCATATAGAAATAACATATGGGTCATGCAAATAAATTCTCTGAAAAACAAGGGTAACATGAATGAATTATTGATAGTACAATATGATCATTCTAGGAAATCTGGTTCGTATCTGAATATTTCCTTTATGAAACATATGTAATTACTTAGTGGATATGTTCTGGTATTGGACATATCATTTGATTATTTTTTATCATCTAAAATGGTGGAAAATCTCCATAATATCCCCATATTAATATTCAAAGGGAATGATTTAAAAGGCATTAATGAAACTCATAAAAACTATATACCCAATTAACCATATTTATTAAAGTACAATGGATAGAAAGAAAAATAAAATGTAAAATTTTAGGGGATCTTGACACATTTTTTAATAATTTTATCGCTTAAGGAAGGAAATATGTTCATATAAGATAGATCATGGGTTTTACAAGAGGTAGTGATTTTTTTAGCAAAGTGGACATATAGTACAAGAAGCATTTTTATGGTGAGAATCTTGGAAGACAATATGTAAGAAGAAATTGTACTAGATAAATCCTAGTCCTTTTATAAATTTTCATATGGTGACACTTTACTAATAAAATAATAGTGAAGGCCAAGAATAAATATCATCCTTATCATTTGTAAGAGTTTGTAGTATTTATAAATAAGTCTTTCCTATATGGGTTTTATATCTATTTGTTTAAAACGGTGAGATTCTATTGTTCTAATGGGAGTCTACAAATCATATTCTGATTCTAGGTTTTATACAAATTATATATTGTATCTTCATGTGACTATAATGGAAATTTTCTGACTATGGTAACTAACTAATCACAACAAGGAGAAGGCTCACGTTGACATTGATTGATATAAATTTTTTTCCAATGTTATTTTCTTTAAGTATATTTTTTAATGTTCATGAAATAATAATAATGTATCATATCCTAAAATACCAATTTAGGTTAATTTTAGAATAATGAAATTTTTTAAAAAACACCACTGATTCAACCCCCTTCTCAGTGGTGTAATATATCCCAATGAAATTTAATTAGTATAGATTGTGGGTTCCCTATATTAATATGTACTATTTATCGAAGATAGATAATATAAATTCTATCTATAGAAAGTGTGTTCCAACATTCTATGGAATGAACTATCATAGTTTGATGAATATTATATTTCATTATCTTCTATCTCTTCATCTTGATGTAAAATATTTAGTTACTATATTAATCCCACATATTTATGAATATTATTTTATAAATTTTAATGATTATAGGAATATGTATGTTTATAAAAATTATTGAAATGAAATTCTGATTTCTGCTTTAGAAAATAACTACGTAAAGGTCATGGGACTCAAAAATAAAATAGAAATATAATAAATATTTAAAAGTTGTTATGAAGTAAATATGAAAGTAAAGGTGGGCAAATTGAAATTTTGAAGGACAAAAATTGAAGATATCATGACGGGGAAGAAGAAAAAAGTTAATTAATACTATAAAATAGTCAATTAAGTAATTTATTGTATTAGGGGTTTTGAAGAAATGTTGGATGAAAATATTATTGCCAAAAAATTATTATAAATCTTCGAGATAGGTTTGATCTTAATGTATAATATTTAAAAAAATATATTATCTCACAGCCAATTAATTACATAACATATTCATTTTATATGAAATGAGATAGAATCCAATCATCTGGAAGAAGATTATATATGAGGTGGCTGTGAGGTAATGCTAATTCTCAAAATTAGAGATGATGAAATATCAATATAAAGAGAATCTAATGATGGATTTAAAAATAAATATTATAATATATTCATTTATTTTTAATCAAAAAAAAATCAAGATTTTATGTTTTAAGGGTGAAGGAAAATTATCATAATGGTTATAAAATAGTAATGATATTGAACCTTTTTTATAAATTTTCCTAAATTTTTTTTGATGAAAGTTGATATAGAAGATTATAACCCATATAAAAATAAATTATTGAAGAGATTAAAATTAAAAACTGAATTTTATGAAAGTTAAATGAAATTATTTATAATTAAAATAAGACGTTTTTTGATAAATGGAGTAGAATCTCATTCCACCTCAAGAATCCAATAGAAAGATAAAAATAACCTCATTTATCATGTGGAAAAAGGGTTTTCCACCTATAGTAGTTAAGATGTTCTAATTGAAAAAACAGTGCTAAAACTCATGTTATGGGATGAATTAAAATCCTGTTTAAAAAAATTCAAAGCTCAATAAGGAAAAAATGTTTTATTGAGTGAAAAAAAGATAACTGAGGTAATGGAATTATTTGCAAAGAAAAAGACACTTTACATTGACGAAATCAAATGACACAAAATGTAAGTGGATAAAATAGAATAGATTTTAAATTAAATTAACGAAAAATACTCACCCCAAGAAGAATAAAATTAAAATACTCAGACTAAATGTATTGAAGAATAAAACATCACGAAATGGATTGGATAACTTCTTATAAATTCTGTTCTATTTAAGGAAGAATATTACAAACTAGAAAAAATATGGTTTTGAATGAAGAAGTTAATTTATCACACTATAATATTTCATAATAAATATGTTTTAATTAACAATTAAAATGCAAAGTAGAAAATATAGAAAAATGTAGATCTTCAAGACAAGTGATAAATTATCTTCTTATATAATGATAGAAATAAATTATCCAAGAATATCATTTCCCCCATAATAGAGAAAATATCAGTATATAGAAATACAACAACAACAATATTCAAGATAGAGATATCATCATTTGGGAATATCATTGTTTAGTGGAATCTAAAGGTGTTGTGAAAGTGTGGGGAAAATTCATTTTCTTAACATGTCACTACCATGAATGATACATTACCCATAGAGGAACTATTCTAAAAAAATGAGTGAATATTTCCAAATTAAGAAAGAAAATATCGGGAATTCATTAAATATATAAACAAAAAACAAATACTATTTATTAGAATAATTATGTGTAATATGTGATCATCAATGACTTATTTCTAAAAAATACAACATTATTCATCCTAAAAAACATATAAGGATGATAATGGAAAACTATTTGAAAAGGTGAATGAAAAAAATCATGTTAGCTGAGGTATATTACAAATCTGTTAATAATATTTTTATATATATATATTCTTGATTGTGGATCTTCATCACACATTATTATAGATAGAAAAATTATGAGAAACATTAAGAAATGTGAAGGGGGATCAGTAAATTATGGAAATAATTATTCTTTGAAAATTTAGGGAGTAGGAAAAGAAGAGAATAAAGATCAAAATATGTGGTCTAATCATGTGTTGAATTTTGAATAGATTAAAAAAATAAGATAATATAGAGACCCCCTCTTTTCATATGTAGACATTAAATCATTTTTTCAGAAAATTTAATACATTCCATTGAGAAATTCTAAATTAATATATTACTTTAGTACCTTTGGAAAATTGGAAAAATTAAAATCGTCCATAAGTGTGCAACATTATCTCTAACTTGGTGCTCCATGACTAGAATCGTTATTAGAAAAATCATACCTAATACATATAATTATAACTTGGGAAAAGGAAACATAATAAAAGATGATCCCAGATGCTCACTATATGAAAACAAGAGGGATATGTAAGCATAATCATAAGCATTTGGGTACGAAAAAATAATAATAACATTAGAAGATCATATAATACAAATCAAATATCATAATTAAGAGTCATACCATAAATCTAGTAGATCTTAAGGATTGATTCATAAGGGAATAAATGGAATAATCCATGAAATCATAGCATATCAGTAAGAAATTTAATTTATGGAATGCACATAAGAATATAAGTTCATTACCTATAAGTCAAGGATCATTTCCAAAATAGATCAGGGAACTTAATAATTGGTACACCTATTGGGAGGGAAACACCATCATCCCCCATTACAACCCTTTCTTTATAGTGGATCAAGTTCCACATTCATCCCATAGTTGATAAGGCTCATATACATGTTACAATCATTAACTCATGAGATATAAATCATAACCCAATTCATTGGAGGGAGATATAGGTCCCCCCCATCACATAATGAAATCATATATATTTTTTCCACAAGAACGTAAATAACCATCATAAAATCACCAATGAAATTAAATAGACATCGTAAACATTTATAAAAATCATAACCTGAGGAAAAGATAATAGTTTCATAATCACAACATAACCCTTGAAAATAAGTAGCTTTCATAATTGTTTTTTATGGTATATCATGTTGAGGAGAAATAGGTGACATAAACATCATTCAATAAAAACAAAAATCATTTAATGAAATAATATGAATGGTATTATTTGATAATATCCTCAATAATGAATAGGCAACACCAAAAGATGTCATATTAATCAGAAAATAAATTTTAATGATCTTTTAAAATCATTTCTTGAGAGTAATATCCATTTCACATTGAAAAATTACTTTTAAAACATAATGTATTTTAAAAAAAATTTTCATTAAAAAATAACATTGAAAAATTATATTAGAGGATTTGAAAATAAATTTAAACAGTAATTTAAAACAAAAAAATTAAAATCATTTTCTTATAAAATGATATTCCAATAAGATTTAGATTAAATTATTAAAACATATTAAGAATACATATATTTTTAAAAGAAATACATATTTCTGATTGAAGAGAGAGCTGATCTAAAATTCCCATAAAAATGTTTTAATAATTATATTAATTACCAATGAGTAGAAAATAGTAATTATATATGTTGATATATTAAATAACCAAAAGCGAAGAAATGTCATGTGTATTTATTATAGTTGAATCATAATATTTAATCAATGTAATCATAAACATAAAAAATCCCAATAATGAATGAGATATTAGCTATACAATATAAACAAATTGGTAAATTTAAAACGTAATCAACAATAAATAATATCATTAAATGAAGTATAAAATATAATTATAAGAATTATATTCATGATATAACCTATAAAATTGGCAGTATATACACCTTGAAAAATAATATTTGTACACAACATAACATATGTCTCAAAAAAAGGAAATCAAAACAAAATAACATTACCGATTTGGTAACATTTGAAACACGAAATCTATGACAGATAAATCATAAAATTTATATGTAAATATCCAGAATATTATATACAATTATCATATAATACATTCATGGGTTTATATATAACACAAAAAATTAATGAGTGGGGAATATAGAATAATTATCACATATGTAAAACTGAGTCAAGAAACCCACTTACATTAAGTCAGGACTTTCTTCATACTCATTCAAACCTCCTATGTAATAAATATAACTTTATTATAAATCTTAAACAGAACCATATTAATATATATAATACCATGTATTATTTATTTGTTTATTTAAATTACTTGCTTATTAATATTTCCATGTTAAAGTAATGTTTCGTATAATAATGACATTGTTTTTTATATGTTTTGACTTATTATTATTTTCCTCATTATCTGATCATTACATAACAATTTATAGAATTTAATACATTATATAAATATCATATATATTTAGTTTATAGGTATTTAAAATAATCTATAAAATATATAAATAGAAAATCAAATACACCATTCATGGAGATGGTAAGTTGTACATATGGATAAATATTATTTCCATTTTCTTATCATATTGAAATAACGAGATAAAAGGAAATGATATATGTTATCATATTAGGATAATTATTTTTAAAATATATAAAATATTTATAATAAGACAATCCTTAATACATTCCATGTAAATATGGAATGGATCACATCTCATTGAGGAGGTGGTAGTCCACACATCCACAAATAATGTTATAATATTCCCATTAAATTGAAATCATGAAGGTATGTATTATATAAAAATAATATAAGAATAAAATAATCATATATATCATATAAATATATTATTTCTATCATTTTTACCAATTATAATAGGTGGTAATGGAAAAATGAGTGGCATCAGTTCGTGAGGCGGAAGTTTGTAAAATACACGAACAATGATTTTTTATCCAATTTTATGGAAGTGTGGATGTTTAGGTTGTATTATAACAAAAATAATCTAATTATTTTCTTGATAATGGGGAAATATTTTACTTTTCCTTATGTGTAATCTCTAAAGTTCCAAATGATAGTAATAAATTTCAAGGTCTTCATTAATAGTTGGGGGATGATTTTCCCTTCGAAAATAAAACAACCAAGAAAACAGTCCATAACCAATACCTAAAGCATGATATCCATGAAATACCACCCAAATCATACCATTTTATCAAAATCAAAAGTCACATTATTATCACAACAAAATACTACAAATCCAAAAAATCTCAAAGATAACTACAACCCCAATGCTCCAGCCTGCTCTATGATCCACTCTATGAAATAGAACGAGAATCCCTAAAAAGAACTAAAGAAGTTTCATACAATACCTTATCTCCTGTGAAAATAAAAAACATCTAAAAAATAACCAAAGATAAAATGAAAGGGTTTTTAATTAAACTCACAGGTCTTCCTCAAATGACATCACAACTCACGCCACTAAGATATAACAAGTTAGCGCATTTATATAAAACAGTTTATGAAAATATAATAAAATAGTTTATATCAGAATATAAAACAGTTTCCATCTCAAAAATATTTCCAAATGAATCCATTTTTCCTAGGAATGTAACCAAAAAAACTTTTAAAACCATTTCACACATTCTAGGTTCTCTTAAATCGTTCCTTTCTATATAACCAGATATCCAACTGTGCATTCAAACTGGACCTTGGTATACTCACGAGTGGTGAGTCATGCTTTCACTAATAAATCACTTAGTAAACCATTTTGATTAGGAATATCCCTAACACTTATCTATCCCTCTAATTATATGGGATACACTTTACCCTTATCAATTATGAAATAACATGAACACACATAACCATTATTAAAAAAGCCAATGCAAAAACAACCATTTTAATTAAATCATGATTTAATTTATTACCATTCAAAAAACCATTAGAATAAAAAAAATAATTTATTAAAAATACATTTCTAGGAATTAAAACTATGAAATTATTTTAAAATAATCTTGTTATATTCATGTTACAAATTCCACTTTCCACAATAATGAATGATTTCTAAAATTCAATAAATTGTCACCAAAGAGAGTTTAAAACAATCTGTACACATTAATTTCAAAAAAAATCATACAAAAAATCATTTTTAAATCAATCCTACATATTATAAATAAAAGAGTCCATAGCGAAGCCACATATCTCAAAAGATTAGGGTAAATTGGAAAACCACCAGAAACCGTCCATAAAAAATGGGTCTAATCTTATAAAATAATCTTTATATCTATTCCCCTAGAAACAAAAAATCCAAATATGATAAAAGTTTTAATAAAATACCTTATATATATCCAAAACAAGAATACATTAAATAAACCAAGAGAAAATAAGAATAATATGTAAAGAAAACCAATAAAAACTATTTAAAATGAAGACATTCTGTGAGAAACCAGCTTCAACACAGCTGAAGAAGCCTTCAGATCACCTACAAGTTTATTAGAGAATCGTATTTATCCATAGAGATGAATAAATCATTAGTTAGGGTATTTTGGGGCATAAATGGGGCGTTAATTCTTGATCCCAACCTAGATACATATTTTTTGATCTATTTTTCAAACCATGCATGGTTAGTCACACAGTTATGAAAACAATGTGCTAACTGTTAACCAGATTCTATCTCAAATAGTAAACTCATAGAGTTGTCCCATATGATTTTCCAGATGTCTTCCAACCATTACACATACCCTAGTCTTATATTTCTCCATATCAACTAGGATTTCGAATGGTTTTGACAAACCATGCACCTCCCATCTGCCATCCCCTTACCCTTTGTGTCATTGGGAACTGTTTCTGGGGTATTTTTCACAATTTATACTAACTTCACAATAACATTTCGACGTCATAATTTCCACACAAAAAAATCAAAAATTCATCCAAACACTATGAAGCATCACCATAATACTATAAAAACATAATATTCTTAAATTAATGGTTACATTCTTGAAACCTAGGGTGCTATATTCCCACGTCCATTGAACATTATATCCCCAAAAGGAGAAATAAATCATTTCCATAAATGAGTTTCAACCATTTCACTAAAACTTTCTTCTCCGGTTCCAAATTATATTCTAAAATATAAACATGTTTTCACAAAACCTACACTAGACTGATGATTTTTTCCATGTAATACTTTCTCTTTCAAATCCTCAACTTTCACTGCCGTTTCACCAAAAATTATTTTGTATCAAGGACTATGTGATACCAATGAATCAGAAGTTCGGGATTTGGCTAATTTATCTTTAACTGAGATACATAGAGCACATTATTAACTCTCTATTCCTTCGGGGAAATTCCAACTGACATGCTACCTCTCCAAGCCATTAATGTATCTCCAAAGGGTGGATTTATCTAATATATAACTTTCCATTCTTCCCAAATCATCGATATCCAAGTATTGTAGAGATCATCAAGAACACATGACCACTCACCTCAAACAGTATTAGTTATCCATGATGATCTATATATGATTAATGATGAATCTAAGCTCTCTAAATCTATTTTAGGATCAAATGAATATTTTTGGTTGTCTATTGCAAAAGTATTATACCTACCAGTGAAGTCGCACATGTATCCAACCAAAAATGTGGATAATGACAAAGAATCCTATAAAATTCTTCAAAAAAAGCCTTGTTTATCGAGGCCTAAAAATTGCCATTATACAAGTACTCTACTAATGGATGGTTCTCTTCTCCTAAGACATATAAATCCATTACCCAAGTGTGCCACATATATTACAATTTTTGTATCATCTTTTCATATTTTCCACACATCTAAATAGTAATAGTAAATTTTTTGCAATGGTATTTTCGTAATGATTTCTAGAAACCAGATGTAATCCTTAGATCTCTTTTCAGCACTATTTAAACTAGTACCCCACGTCCCTCTACCTCTTCTAAGATATTGATTTTTAGACAGTCCTCTTCCATATGTGATTTATGAATATGAATGAAATGGGATGAAATTGTGAGGAATTCCTCTATCAGTCATTTGAAATCGTGTTTCCAAACCATTCATGGTAGACATGTATCAAAATCTATAACTATCTTCTCCCATTTTCACCCTGGAAAAGATAATGACTGTAACATTTCTATTTTTCAAAGATTCTCTCCTTTAACATGATAAAAATTTAATCAACTCAAAAAAATACTTGTTCACCGCACTTTTCATGTTGACCCACAAAATCTATGATTTCCATGACATATACATTTAATTACTGGATGAAGAATCCATCTCGAATGGTTGTAGTCATGAAGAAGTTGTTCCTGGCAGGCTATAGGTAAAATCATCCAATTTCTGAACCACCACACTGAACTCTTATCTAGCATCCATCCCTGAGTATTCTCCTCACCACTGAGTTTTGACCTCATAGAAATTCTTTCTGGATCATATGTCTATTCCTATTTTACTATATTCCCCCTATTAGGAAAGAAACTAGAATGAAAACTGCTATATCACCATGATATTCACAATCCAATTGCATTTCGGCAAGGATGGACATCAACTACCACTCATCAGAATATTATTTTTCTATCTTAGAATATGAATTTCTGAACATCATCATTGTTTAAAATTTAAATATCATTGTGATAAAATATTTTTTAGGGTATTATTATAGACAAACATATGAAATTTTCACTAAAGATATAATGACTCAGATTATTCAATGAATAAAATACAACAAATAACTCTTAACCATGTGTTTTGTAGTTTTTCTCAATTACTCATTAGAGCCTTGATTCATATCCAACAACTTGATCTCCTTGCATGAGAAGACATCCCAACCCATATCCTGAAGCATCAGAATACAAAATGTACCCCATTCCAAATTCTGGAAAAATCAATATAGTTATTATTTTTAAGAAAGCCTTTATCTCTTAAAGAGAAATCCTGAATTTCTCAAACCATTGGAATAGAACATTCTTCTTTTTCAAAGATGTCATATATAATTGTAGTTGTGTGATGTCATGAAAAAAGAGTCAATAATAACCAACTAGACCAAGGAATCGCCAAATATTATAGAACTTCACCAGTATATACCAAGAGATAATTGCCTCTATCCTTTCTGGAACCACAAAAACCCACATTCATAAATTATATAGCCATGGAAATATATATCCTCTATCTAAAAATAAAAATTTTATAATTTTGAAAAAAAATAATGATCTCTAAAAATCACTATAAATGATTCCAAGTGTGGCTCATGATCGTCCATTTTCATTGAATACACCACTCTGTCATCCAATAAACCACTAAAAATAATTATGATTCCACTAAAATAACTAATTCATAATTTTCATAAAGATGATTAGTTTCTTCATAATTCTTAAAGGAGTTTTGCAATATTTTAATGGCTATATAGACTTATGAAAGATGTATTTGTAATATTATATTTCATCACCCACAATTAGTGATATCCTTGTCATAATTAAATTTTAGAAAACAATTAAGATCCCCTAAATTGATCAAATATATCATCAATGAATGGAAGTGGAATCTAGTTATATATCATAACATGGTTAACATAATGTTAATATGTACACAATCGATGACATTAATATGCCTTTTTTACAAACAAGACATGTCCAACCCACAATGAAGTTATAAGCCAAATGAAACATTATTTTTTGGTACAAAAACAAAAAATTCAATCCCCACAATTCCAAATTTTTTATCTGAGAATAAGAGAAATATGACTAGTCCCCAAAATTAGATCAATCAAAAAATCCACTTTCTATATAGGTGGTAACCGTAAGAAGTTCTAGGGAAAAACTAGAGGAAAAAGATGATACACTACTGGAAAAATATTATTTTAAATATATTACACATATTTGAAAGGCCATATATCCAACTAGTAAAATATCATTCCAACTATTAGTGCCAAATATCCCATTGCATCCTCCTTTAAAAACCGGTCTCCTCGAAATAGATTCTCAATGCCATCGTCAGTTATGAAACTAGAAGTTATGATATAAAGTAGATGTGGGGGTTGAAATTTTTCAACCAATCCATAACCAATATTATTTCTTTGACTTCCATCTCAAGAATAGATAACTCCCATATCATTTAAGCTCCATAAACCATTATGGAACATGTAATACACACAGAGGATCAATATTCACTTTGTCCAAGAAGACTTTTATGTTCTATCATAGAAGGAATCATCTCAACTTTTAAATATAGTAGATCAACACCACGATAAGTAATAATGGAATGGTATGAAACCATATCAAAAATAATCTTGCATACGGGTATAATTCAAAAGAATCGTACCTTGCATAATAGATGGTTCAGTTTGTTCATCCACAATCACATGCTCAGCCCCATATAATTTCTTCCTCATCACACTTTTAGCATTATTTTTTATTTGAGATTTCCCCTATTGAAGAGTAATGGTATTCCGAGAATCAACATTACAAGATCTATTATATTGATGAAATTGATTCTTCTACCCTCCTCCCATTGAAAATTAGAATAGCTACACCACCTGATAAGTGTCCCAAACACCCAACCTCAGAGTACTGAAATAATTGCACTGAATATTACCCATCTGATTGAAATTATGGAATGATCTAGGTGTGATTTCACACTTCTTATTCATGTGGTTGAATGATGTAAATTTAAAATATATGTTCTATACCTTTAGTTTTGGAGGAATATTCATTGATCCGACCATTTTATTCTGATCCATACTCTAACTGTCGAAATATGTGTCTCTCTTCCACTATCTCCCAACATTATATTTCCCACCATTTCTTATATGTATCAATATACTACCTCCTACTATTTATCATGATATATCCCTTTCTTACATTGTTTCTCTATTCACCTTATTTATATAATCCATTATATAGAAAAAAATAATCATCGGTGGAATCCCCTACATCCATCTTGATTGAAATATGTGTGACTTCAAGGATTAAAAAGATTCAAACATGGGTGAAAAGCATACTAAATTAAGGAATTTACCACCATAAGACATGACTGAAATTACTTCATTCTAAAAGGTGATTAAGTGAGTCATTGTTTTGATTATGAATGTATGAGGATAGAATTTTCTGTTAAAAAATTCATCAAAATCCTCCAATGAAATGTCGTGGTCAGATTTATCCTGAATAGAAAAATCCCACCATAGTAGTGCAAGATAATTTATCATATAAGTTGATGGCTATACATTCATATCTGGTGGTTTTCTAATGAAATTGAACATGTTATTTATCCTTTATAGAGACACCTCATCCTTCTCTGGTTTCGAATGACCATGAATTATGGGTGGATAATGATTATATAATCGGACGGAATAATCTAAATTCATTGTTCCATCAATATAATTACCACTATCCACATGTTAAAATGTATATAAAATAATTTTAATTGGCTATTGTTTCAAATGAGGATCAGGAACAACCACATTCTCAGTAGCTTCCTCTGATTGTTTTCTATTAAATCTTCTAAGTTCAATTTTCTAGAAACACAAAAAACCATAAGCCTCACAATATTTTAACTGAAGTCTTAGAATTTCAAATTATACCACCTCATAGTATCACAACAATGCTTTCTAAAATCAACTATTTTCATATTCAACCATTTTTGATAAATTTATACTTTCTTATGAAAATCCAATCCTCTTCAAAATACCCTAATAATGTTCGTTTACAAAATAATTCATTTGAAAACTACTCTTATATTTTTTTAAAATCTAAAAACGTAATCAAATAATTACTCGAAATATGATTTGAAGTCCTTGTGGGAAGTCATTTCTATAATGCATTCCATGATCATTTCATTTAAAAACCCATGATAATGAGATTCCAAAACATATAAGTATCTCCTAAACAGTTATGTACCCAAATACATGGAAACTTGATGGTTATTATAAAAAGTCTAGATACACCTTTTTATTATCCACATTTCTATTCCCAACTATCCAACTCCTTTCTAAATACATGTCCCAAGGAATAATCTAGAATGAATTGGCATCTACAAGATTGACAGTATAGATGAAAACTTGTTAGCCAATGACCGAACAAGATGATACCACTTATCCCCAAAATAAGATATGGAAAGACCTTGATTTATAACACATGTAAAATTACTATTCTACTCATTATCTTGACAAAGAATAAATACATTACTTGCACAAAAGTGATATCCCCAATTCGCCAACAGCTGGTAAAAAATGCAATGGGTTTCAATAATAGTTGGGATTGATTTTACCTTTAGAAATAAAATAATGATAAAAATATTCCACTAGGAAAAAATCACAACATTTTGCATGATTTCAATGAAGACTACTCAAATAATACCATTTATATCAAATCCAAACTACAAAATAGTTCCACAGTGGAAGACTATAATGACAAAAAAAAGATAACTACAACTCCATAGCTCCAACCTACTCCATGATCTACTACCTAAAATAGTCCACATATTACCATGATCCACTAGGGATGTGTGGTAATTTACCTTTACAATGGTCCAAAGAATCAACATCAAAAAAAAGGACCAAAGATCAAAAACATATGTGTGTAATGAAACTCTCTAGGTTTCAGCTAAATTACTTCATTACCCACAACACTATGATAGAACACATTAGAACATTGAAATAAAATAATTCATATAGATAAAAATGTATTAAATTTTTTTATATAAAAAAAATCAATGTCAAACTATTTTCCAACAAATTTGATTTTTTTCATGGAATGAAACCAAACATTACATTCAATCCACTTCAAAAGTTTTATTTTGGGATAACTAATTCCTTTACACAAAACCACACATCTTACCATGCATATAATGTAGAACTGTCTATACTCGTGAGTGGGGATTCAACCATTCACTAATTCTTCACATAGTTAACCATTTTGATTGAGGAGATCCATGCCCCTTATTTATCCCAATAATGATGGGGGGACTCCTTACCCTTATTTGTCATGAAATGACATGAACATTCCAAAACATTTCACAAAAAACCAATACCAAAACAACCATTTCATTCATTTCAATAAAACCATGATTTTATAGAATATCATCTGGACACGTCATTTCACTAAAACCAAGAATTAATTTAAAACCATATTTCATGCATCAAACCCAAAAAATCATTTTAAATTCCACATTTTGAAATCAAA
This sequence comes from Viscum album, assembly GCA_963277665.1. NCBI lineage: Eukaryota > Viridiplantae > Streptophyta > Magnoliopsida > Santalales > Viscaceae > Viscum > Viscum album. The sequence continues at coordinate 1,412,131,338 of OY728138.1, forward strand.
TTACCAATTCCAATTTCAATAAAATCCCCAATTTCCACAATTAAATAATCCATCACTAAAGTGGGTTTAAAACAAACAAGTCACATCAATTTAAAAAAAAATTTCCATCAAAACAATCAATATCAAATAATGCCTTTATATTCGTAGTATAGGGGTCTAGTGTGTAGCCACGTAACATGAAATATTTAGCAAAAATGTAAAAATTCCTGAAAACATCCATGAAAATAGGTCATATATTTAGAAACCAATCGTAGATATCTTCCCCATGAAACAATAAAGACCAATAAAATAAAATTTGGACGCAACTTACTTATATCAATCCATAACTATAATAGATCTAAGAAACCAATAGAGGGGAAGAATTAGATCTATGGACAACCATGAAAACTACTAAAACAAAGACTTATCGTGATAATCTAGATTGGACACACCACGACAAGCCTAAAAATCACCTCTAGATCAAAGGTAGTATCATCCTTAATAATTATGTCAATGAAATCCAGAGTTAGGGTTGATTTGGGTCATAAAAGTGGCATTAAAATTTGATCTTATCCTAGATCCAATTTTTTGGATTTGGTTTTTAGACTATGCACAGTTAGTCACATGGTTATGAAAATATTTCTATAATTGTGACATAACATCCCTCTCATGTAGGATCCTCCCATGGTTGAGTCACATAATTTCCAAACCTTTCACCATCCCTTCCAAATCCCATTATCTCTTGTTTCACAGTTTATCATAGGTTACCTCATGGTTTGGAAAATTGTTGTGTCATCTGTGTTCCTTATCCTTAGATTATTCCTCACTATGTATGGTTTCTTTTGGTAGGTTTCATAGTTTCCACTAACCATGAAAAAACCAAAACATTTATAAAGTCTCCAAGAACCATCCATAATTCTTCAAAACACTCCTAATCTTCACCCTATTACTTTACATACTTAATAAGAATAAAATAAGGGTTAAATACTTGAAACATGGGTGATACATAGGTCATACACATAATATAACAACATATCATTATATTGAACATACTTAGGTTACTATATTATCATGATATAAAAAGAACTTAAGTGGTAGAGAGAGAAATAAAAAAGATCTTGTAGAAGGACGTTACCTCTTCTTCATGTAACTCTATTTAGTTTGTGCAAAAGGAATTCCTTGGATATATTTCGTTCCAATGTGAGGATTCTTGTATAAGATGAAGAATTTATTAGGTATTTTCTATTGGTATTTATTGATCTATAAGTCTTTACTGGTTGGAATAATTGAGGGGGTGAGTACATTTTATAGTGGAGATGGAGTGAAATTCTTGTAAATACCAAAATGTAGAAACTATTGATATGTATCCCTTACATCACTTGCTTCCAATAATCAACCATTTTTTATCCAAGAGATGATATTGTCTAAATATGGCTACAATATAGATTCCTGACATGTTTATAATAATTTTACACCTTATTTTCTAATTTAACAGCTATGTAATCGTGTTTATACCATTATAACTGTAATTAATTTTAATTTATTTCATTAACTACTTTGGAAAAAAAAATTAATGTGTTCATATTATACATTGTAATTTTCTTTATTCCAAATCCGGATTACATTTGATCACATTATAAGAATAATAATTATTTAAATTAATTTAAAATTAACTCTTCAAATGGGAAAATATAAAGGGTTTTTATAGTGAAAATGTTCCAAAAATTAAAATGTTTTTATATCCAAAATCAATGTGAAATTGATTGAAATGTCATAAATTTTGTAGTGCCCATGTTTTCTTCTATGTAAAACTTATTTTTTTTCTTTTTTATGTTAATAATGGTTAAGGGTGATGGTGATAAGGTTTCGATGAACTTTCAATAAGTTTTTGGGAAATAATGGGATATGGACTGTCAAAACATTGTTTGTCCAAACTATGTGGGAGAAAAGAAGAAACCATGTTATTTGATTCTGATTTAAGATATTTGAGGCAGTATCATTGGAATAGTTAAAACAAAATTATGGAGACTAAGAAATAGGCTATGTGAGGGCTTCTATAATGTATTGTCTAATGAATGTTTTTCACATAGTTTTTATAACAGTGTGAAATAACCGTGGGCATGTTCAATGTTTGATCCTAAAAAATATGATCACACTAATCTTGAGCCTATGTCAAACATTTTTTCTCCCAAGATTTCTTATCTCGGGATTATTCTCCTTTAAAGGTATTAGAACCTATCCCAAGGGATTTGGAATCAATATGGATCCCTCCCTTGTCTTTTCTAAGCCCGATTCTAGTGGTAAGTGTCATTCTTCACTAATTTTTCACATTTTCATAGATCTATGTAGATCTACATATCTTATCCTCACTTTTTATCAGATTTACAGCCATTAGGGGTATATATATGATTTTGTATGCCAATTTTGATGATATCTAGTCTTTATCATAATATTACAAGAGATATAATTTTGTTTTGTTGAGAATCGACCTGGTTGTCTAGATCATTCTTCGTCTGATTTCAAGTTTCTCCAAAAACATTATGGTATGCAGATTTACCCTCGAATCAACTTACTATAAATGAATGGAGTTGTTCCAATTGAATATATTGTGTTTAATGGATTTTGAATTGGATGTTTAGAAATTATTGTAAACCCTCTTTAGTGACAGTTTAGTAATGTGTTGAAATATAGAAGATTGGGTGTTCATGAAAGCTTAGTTTATTCTTGATGTTAAATTTTTGATATTAAAATACGGATTTTCTGGATTACCGAAAAATTTGTTTAATGAATGTGTTTTCAATAAAAGGAATGTTTTTATTGAAATGAAATGGTTTGGTTGAATTGTCTTGCTTTATGGTTTTAATTAAATAATGGGTTTGTTGAATTGTTTGAACAAACATGGATTTGGCATGGGTTTGGAATGAGATTTGGTGTTTGTTCATATGAATTGGGTGGGATAATTGAATGAAGGAACCAATAAAAAGGATGGATTGGATATGTATGTAGAGTGCCCTAATTATCATGGTCCAATAAGTGAAGGCTTAGTGGATTTATAACTCATTACTTTGGATTATAGGGAGTTTCAGGTTTCATACATTGTTCATTTTATGGTTAAGGGGAATGGAATGATTATGCCAGAATGATATAGAGAAATGGGTTTTTATTATTTTTTTGGTTGTTTTTCTAGAAATTCTACTTGCTGTAAATTTGGTTGATAATAAAAAATGTTAACTCTTGGTTACAAATTGTTTTGGAAGTACATTATATTTAGTTCTTAACTATTTTGTGAAATTGTTTTATATAAAATGTTTTATATAATTATTTCTAACACTTCAATCATAGTGGGGTGAGTAGGGACGTCATCGGTCAAAGATTATTGATATTTACCCTCACCCCTGCTTTGTCAATTTGGTTCTTTTGTAGATGATATATTCTGGTACGTGGGTGTATGTAAAGTATCACATGTATTTAGCACAACCTCATAATACTTGGGCTTTCTAGTGATGTTGTAGCATAGAGCTTTTGGATCATGGAGCCTTGTGGTTGTCTTGTAATATATTTTGGTTTGGATCCTCAATTTATTTTCATAGTTTCATTGTATTCCATTATAGTAATCATTTGTGTGGTTTTGTTATAAAGATGATGGTTGATTTGTCTTCTTTTAATAATTCATCATTTAGTGGTTGTGTGGTTATCATTGATTGGTCACTGGTTTATTTCGTAAATGGTAAATCATTCCCCACTTTCATTTTAAACCCTTTGGAATTTATTTACTACCTTTTGCATCTTGGAGATATTTCTTAAGGCTGAGTAATGATTCATTGTATTCTCAAGAAAATAGAGTGATTCTAAACTCGAAAAGATGGAGGTGTGGCTGAAAATGAAGAACCATAATTTCCAATTTATTGCAACAAAAAAGGAGTTGAATGCTAATCTAGAAATATATATTCTCAATGATCTTGATCTAATGTGGTGGGATCTAGAGGTGTTGGCTAAAAAGGATCAAGGAATTACTTATCTGAATTTTAATTCATTTTTACCAAAAAATTCTATCTGTACAAATTCAGGATGGAGATATTGAGGTACTTCTTCAGCCTACAATAAGAAAATCATTCTATGATGGAATATGTGGAAAAATTCACGCTTTTAGTGAAATATTCACCAGATGATGTAGAAATTGTGGCCTTGAATCCATTTGTCTTCGAATCAGGGTTGAGTTCGGGGATTCACTTGAGGATTGTGGTGCTCTGTATTATATATTATATAGAGATAGTGAGTAGAGTGATAGTGGATAAATGTGATATCTCATTATCTATGGGAGGAGAGAGTATAATGATACCTATTGTAAATGGCAGGAACTCAAATTCTAGGAGGAAGAGGAAGAGGGAATCCTATTTCCAAGGTCAGAAAAATACTCAGAATAGGATGGCTAGATTAGTGAACCTTCCTCCATCGCCAATGAGCCAAGTAGGATGTTTCCAATGTGGTTCCTTGGAAAAAATAAAGTGAGAATTTATAGCACCAGAATTAAATTTTTTTATTGAAATAATATTGGAAATTTTAGGCGATATTGTTCTAATGCATCAAGGGAATGTGATGAAGACACTTTTTAGGTGTCACTAGAATCATATGATTCAATAGGACGTGGTCGGTTGAATCATAATCGTTAGTGGGGAAGTGCTAGACATGTTTTTTTTTCAGAACATAATGACTCCTCACCAATGGAAATTTCATCAAGTAAATAAGGGGTAGAGTATTGTGAAAAAATAATTTTATGGAGTTGATCATATTATTATGGATGATAGGGTTGGACCATATATGGTGAGAGGTACAATTATATTGAATTATAAACTTATGAAAGTGTTCTTTGGTACTGATGTTTCATATTCCTTTATCACATCTAATACTATTTATTTTCTATGTTTAAATGCTGAAATTTTTAATTCCATATTAAATCCTCTATCTTTTCTTGGTGAATAATAATTTCGTTCCTTTTTTGTAGATAATGTTCTACAACTATTGATGGAGATGAGTTAAAATTGAACTAATCATTGCTAGAGATGGATGTTTTTTATGAAATCCTTGGTATGGATTGGAAAACATTAGTCAATGCTCATATTGATTGTTATATAAGAATTGTTAGTTTCACAACTCATAATGGCATCTAGAATCTCTTCAAAGGGCAAAGGGATGAAAAGACAGGTCCAAAAAGTTTTTTGGCACTAGTAGTGGGAATAATATCTTATCAGTGGTCAGAGTTGTCATTGTTATCTATGGAAGAGATCAAGTATTGGGTTTTTATAGAATCCATGAAAAAATTTCCATATTTATTTCCTAATAAGAACTCATGGATACCATCTATATGGGAAGTGGATTTTTCAATTGATTTCCTTCCAGGGACAAGTCATATTTCCCTTCTCTCTTATAGGATAACACGAATAGGATTAATGAAATTAAAAGTTTGTTTAAATGATCTGGAAATAAAATATTTCATCGTGCCATGCATATATCTTTGGGTAGAATTGGTCTGGTTTATGAAGAAAGTATATGAAACTCTTAGATTGGTTGTTTCATATCATAAGATAAACCAAATTATGATAAATAAAATATATCCACTTCCATTCGTTGATAATTTCGTTGATCAATTGAGAGGAGCTCAATATTTCTCTAAAATATTCATTCAATCATGATATTATCAAGTATGTTTTTAGAAGGATGATATTCTGCAGATAGATTTCAAAATCAGATATGGACACACTAAATATTTAGTCATTCCTTTCAATCTAAAAAATTCACTAGTTGTCTTTATGGCATTGATGACTTATATATTTATGTGATATTGGGATTATTTTTTTGTGTTGTTTTTTGAGGCCATATTGGGGTATTCATGTACAATGGTAAAGCATGATTAAAACTTGTTGATAATATTTGGAATATTGAGATATTAGAGTTTTTATAAAGAACTATTATATTTTTATTTTTTGATACAAGAGGTACAATTTGATGGCCATGTAATTTCTGAAAAAGTTGTTTCGGTAGATCTTGAAAAGATAAATGTCTGTTCATCTTGGAAAAAATCGATGAATTTCATTGTGATATGAAGACTTATTTATCTAATTCATTATTACAGATGATTTTTGTGTGACTTATCATGACTAGACTAGCAAATTATATATTTAAAAATGTTTAATTCTCTATTCCAATGGAGTGAAGAATGCAATAAGTCTTTTCAAGAGATGAATATTCATCTTAAAACATCACCTATCATGATTTTTTAGAATCGGGACAGGGTAGTGCATTGTAATGTGATGCATTAAGATTTAGGTTTGGATGTGTTCTCATGAAATGAGGCAATGTGGTTTCATACGGATCATTGTTATTGTGAGAGCATGAGAAGAACTACCAAACACAAGAATTGTATTTAGATGTCTAAGTTCATTCTTTTACGACATGGAGTCACTATCTCTTTGGTGAATTTTTTTTTGTGTTTGTAGCTCATAAAATATTGAAACAAATTTTCTCACAATGATATTTGAATATGATGAAAAGGGGATTGATGTAGTATCTCCATATTTTTGACATTTAATTGATGAATACAACTATTAAGGGTAATTTGGGGGAAGATGAATTAAGATAAAGTCATAGCCACAATTGGAAAAAATAATCTTTATATGAAAAGATTTTTATTTCAATCATAGCGGACATGCTTGAGGAATGTGATGATCGAGGTTCTTTTGCGGTTTTTGTTACAGTTATTATGGTTCCTAATTGTCTAATTTTGGTTAAAGAGGCACAAACATTTGATATTGGATGCTTGGTTTTGATTTCCAAAATCAATAGTATGGAGACTATTGAGGGCTGGAAACTTCACGAGAGTTCAGTGTTGTGCTTCAGATATCATATGGTTGTACATATGGTTTTTCAGGAACAAATTCTTCATGCTTACCACCATTCGAGATAGGATGTACATCTAGGTATACAAAAGATGTATATAATGTTGATGACATAGTTTTTGTGGATTGGAAAGTAAAATAAAGTATCCAAGAAAGTTTCAAAGTGCTTTACTTGTCTTTATGTTATGGAAGAGCATAAATGACCAGCAGGTATGTTGCATTCTTTACCTATCCCGGTGTGAAAATGGGAGCATATAGGGATGTATTTTGTTATAGGTATCCCAAGAATATTTTAGATATAAGATTCCATATGGGTGATAGTAGATCAGGTTACCTAGTCAACACCATTTAAATCATATTCATGAAACTCATGCGGTGGAAGATTTATCCAAAATCTATATCCAAGATGTGATAAACATAAATGGTGTGCCTATTTTGGTTGTCTTCGTTAATGATTTAAGGTTCACGTCTTGTTTTCGAAAATCCTTAAAAAAACCTTGGCAATCAGTTATCTAAGAGTATGACATATCATCCTAAGATGTATGTGAAATATAAAAGGATTATACAAACATTGGAAGACATTTTATGGGCTTCATTAAGGTATTTTGGTGGCTCATGGGAAGATAATATACACTTAGTTGTGTTCTCATTAAATAAAATCTATCAAGCCTTGATATATATTATACCCTTTTAGAAATTTTATTAGCATTCATGTCATTCATTATTTTTTTGGGTGGAAATAGGTGAATCAACACAAGTTAGGCTATGAATTGACCAAGAAACAATGAAGAAGATTTAGTTGATCAGTAAATGGATGGAGATGAATCATATTTTTCATAAATCATATGTGGATCATCATTAAATTCAATTTTCGTTTGCGATGAGTGATCATGTGTTCAAATGGATTTCACTAAGGATTGGACATTTTCATTTTGGGATGCTTAAAAAGTTATCTCTCCAATACATTTCACCTTTATAGATGATATAATTGGTTGGAGAGGGGGCATGTCATTTGGAATTTCCACAACAGCTAAGTTTTTTACATATTTCGTTCCATGTATCTCAGCTGAAAAAGTATCACCCTGATCTGGACCATGTGATCATATGGGATCATATTTAAATATAGATGGAAGCATCATTGGTACATATCCCAGTGTGAATTGTGGATTGTATATAGAAATTATTCCATAGAAAAAGCATCAGTATAGTGAGGATTTTATGAAAATATAGTCATATTCATGAAGAGAAAATGGAACACAAGAAGGAAATTGAATAGTAATGTCCGAAACTCTTTCAGGGAATAAATTTTTTTATACATTCTTAGGACAGAAACACAAATAGTGGGGAGAATTTAGAACCCCTAATTTCTAGTATATTACCTTTTATTTGTGAGTTTTATGTTTATTAAGTGTATGTGTGAAGGATGGAAGAGTTAGATGAACATACAATATGTTTTTGGGGAGAAGGGGGATGTGAACGTTCTATACATGGGTTGTCCAAACTGTGTATATGCCTAAGAAAAATATTTTGTTCTAGTACTAATTTGGGAATTTTCAGAAAGTAGATTTGTCATAGTGGGTGTATGGTTATGGTGACCATTTGAGGTGGTCATTCTAGGGATTCATTAAGGAAGTAGCTAGCACATGGTTAGTGCATTGTTTGGAAAACCATGTAAACTAACCATGTATAGTGTCAAAATTGGATCCTACAAAATAAGATCAAACTTGTTTTGACTGCAAATCCCTCATTTTTTTCTTCTATAAAGCCCTAAATTGGGATTCATCTCTATTTATTGTAGGATAACTTCTTCCAAGATATTTCAAATCTATCCAGAACCCTCTCTTGGTGTTTTTATTAAAGGGATAGGAATGGGTTTTGGTGTTTGTTAATATGAATTTGGATAGATATAGTAATGATTTATCCCTGATAAAATGGTTTTGACTAATATAGTTATGACATACCCCCGTCATAGTGGTCCACCAAGTGGAGGATTAGTGGAAGGAAAACTCACCGCTCGCGAGTACTGGGAGGTTATGGTTGCATTAATGTTTGGGTGTGTGGTTAAGGGGAAAGGAATGATTATTAAAAAGTAATATATTAAAATGGGGTGTTAATATTTTTTTGTTGTTTATTTGGAAATGTGACTTGCTGGAAAATTGGTTTGAAAATAGCTGTTGTTTACTCATGGTTACAAATTGTTCTTGAACAAGATTATATTTAGGTATAAACTTTTTTGGGAATTTTGTTGTATAATATATTTTATATAAATATTTATAACCTTTCTATCATAATTTTATGAGTTGTAATTTCATTGGGGGAAGCCTACTGAGTATTATAATCACCCCTACTTTGGAAGATTGGATATTTTACAAAGATTATAATCAAGGACATATAAAAGGTAAAGTATCACAAGTATTTAGCACCACCTCATGATACATGATATGTTTGGTTATGTTTAAAAATTTAGATTTTGGATAAATAATTCTGGTGGTTTTCTTTGAATATATCATGGTTTTCATCTGCTTTTTACATTGATATATGTATTGGATTCTATTGTATTACACTTTGGTGTGGTTTTATAATAAATTAGATGGTTGAGTTTTCTTGTTTTTATCATGAATCATATACTTTTTGGTTGTTTAGGGTTGTTTCATTAGTGGTTAATTTATTAAAGGATAAATAATCCCCCAATTTTATTTGAAACCCTTCAGTATTTATTTCCAGCCTTTGGCATCTTGGGGATATTGGCTAATGCCGAGTAATGATTCATTGTATTCTCAAGACAATGAGAATAAGTGGGTAATCAAAAATTACATTAATAAATTTATAATTTATCTAAATATACTTTAAAACTAAATAAAGATATAATTTATCTATATATATTATTTATATGAATTGTTAGTTTTTAATTAAAATATAGAATTTTTCACTATTCATCAAAAGAAATTTCATCCTAGTACCAAATTTCACCCTAATAAAATTTCCCTATTACTCTTAAAAAATGATCATTATTATTTCATATAAAATTTATAAAAGTTTCAAAAATAAATTTTAAAAAAAGTGCACCATTAAAAGGGTATACAAATTCTTTTCAGAGAAACAGATCTTTTATTCGTAAAATTGTATTTATTTAAATATATTTTATATAAAACAAAAAATAAGAAAGTAAATATTTTTATTTAATATTTAATATATAATGTTCATTAAAATCAATAAAAAATTAATTTCTTAAATTTATTGAGATAAAACATATTTGCGCATAGAAACGAAAACATTTTTTCGGAAAAGGAATTTCTTTATTTTCAAATAGATCTTACATTTATTTCTAATTTTTTGGTAATCATGTAATTAAATTTATGATCATGAAAAAACAACATTTTCAAAAACAATTTAATCATTTTCATACCTTCTAGTCCAATATCTAGGTAATTACTATTATAATAATTTTATAATATTATTGATAATATTTTCTAGTTTGAAAAAACAAGGTCTTCCATGTAACATAATTTATCTAAGGGATATAGTATTTAGTGTACATCATAATGAAATTATTATTATATATATCAAAAGATTAACAAGGTGTATCATGTAATGTAATCCATCAAATAATTTTAATTTATTAGAAAAATAATAATCCTCAAAATTTTGGGTGTAACTTTCCACCCCCCATAAAATTAATTTCTCTCTCAAAATTCTTATGGTTCATCAATGTTTTAATACCTCAATTCTCATGTCATATAAATCCAATTAATAAAAATGATAAATGATAAATTCCTTTAAAAATAAATTTTCAAACATAATGGTTACCAAAGGTAACTCATAACTATATCTCTACAATGAAGATCATTGGTTGGATGTGACGATTGGGACATGGAAGAAAGAAATAAATAATCATAGAGAGTGATAAATATCACTGTTAAATTTTTTTTTGATCAATATTAAGTTAAAAATAAAACATCATTACTTCTGTTGGTTTTAAAAGTAAATTGATATTATCAAAATGATTATAATAGGACAAATTTTAATTATATTCCTAAAGTTGGATAATTTTCTTAATGAAATATAATTACTTTATTTCATTCCATTTCTTATAAAAAATATCCCTCCTTGTTTGTTCCTTGATCAATTTTTACATTATCTATTACTCAATTAAATAAATGTTAATTTTTTATACATGTAGAGTTAATGGATCATAAGATCTGTAGATAAACTGATATTTCTATCAGTATATCTTCAGGTATCATTAAATAAAAATAGGTTAGCATTGGTTATCCAATATACATAAATCCCTATATAGAGAGATATTAATTTTATCTCTATAACCTCATCAAATGTTTTAATTCATCAATTCCATAAATGGTTATCCATTTAATGCATCAAAATAGGAAATTCCAAAGCATTATAAATAATGTCACTAAATTAATTAAAATTAACATAACATTGATCCCCCTTATATCATAAAGTAACTATGGTTTTTCATATATCAAACATGTTAATAACATCATTATGTAATCTCTTGAGACATGTTAATAGCTTGAATTTCCCTAAATCCTTATTGAAAAAATTAATGAATTCTTATTTTAAATGCTATTTGTAGAGACCCGAAGCCTGACGTACATGGACATTACATTACATTTGCGGAATACTTAGTACATAACAAAAACACACACACAAGGATCGTAATAGTTTAGTGTCTTTGGAAACTCGGAACATAATCTTCTAATCCTGGTGAAAGATCTTCAATATCTCCCATAAAGATCTTCCCCTTTTTTTTCTTACCTAAGACCGTTCTTTATATCCTGGGGAAAAGAAAACATAAAAGGGTGAGCTCAAATGCTCAGTAATGGTAAACAAAAGAAAAATCAATCACTTAATATTCATAAGAACATAACTTTTGGAAATCTTAACCTGCAAAAGAGATCCTAATTTCATAACCTCGGATAACTCATGGTAGTGAAATGTATTCACAATAATCATAACTTAAACCATGAAACTTTGTGGCATTGACACATAATCATAGAGAATCATTTCTTGTTATTCAATACTCATTTCCAAGACTATCATAGTGGACAAAGTCCCTTTCTGAATCGAGTAACCCTCGTTTCAGTCCTGTTTCACTGAACCGGTATAACCTACCATTCCAGCCATGTCTATCTCATGAGATATAAAATCTTTACCCAATGAATTGGAGGGAGATATAGGTCCCACCCATCTTATAATGAATCCTTTCTTATGTGTGCCACATAATCATAAATCATACATCATCGCATAACACATGTAACGAAAATGGGATTCTTGAAACATCATGACATCATAAAACAAATCATATAAGGTAAATGAATTCATAAAAATAATTTCCTCAAAACATAATCAAATCAATGTAATAATAGGGATAAAAACATAACCCTTTATTATCTTAGATTGAAAATAATTTTGATATAAAACACTTGAACTCTATTCTTGAGGAAAATATCATTTCTACTTCAAAAACATTTTTCTTTTCTTAACATGTCATACGACTTTAAACTAAAAGAAGTTGATTAAAAATATACTTGAAAACTTGTAAAGGAAGCTTCTTGGAAATAATGTTTTAAAAATCCATTCATGCCATATAAGTTAAAAAAAACATTCTTCGTACTTTTGTCGGAAAAGTTAAAAAGTACCTCGTACGACAAAAGATTCCTTTCATACATATTACTAAAAACTCGTCGAAGGGTAAAAATGGATTTAAACAATTGTAGGTGGATGGAAATAATATTACATATTGATGAAACATGGATGTGGATGATAAAATACACCCCAGTAAATACTTACGAACAATCTCGGATAAAAATGAGATTGTGATATTTCCCTTACCTTAGGTCCGACTTGCTTTGTAAGTGTCTGAACCTCCTCTTCTTTAAAGCGCCTCTTTGAGACCTCCTCTTAGGGAACTAAAATTGGTCTTTGAGGAAGACTAGAACCTCTAGGATGTTGCTAGGGAAGTTGATAAGAGATTTTGGCAGGGGTTGGCCGAGCTTGAGTGCTCAAATTGGTGTGAGGAGGAGGGGGAGGAGGTGTCCTTTTATAAGGGAGGAGAGGGGCACCTTAGGAATATCTCAAAATATTATTTTATATTAAAGTCAAAATCGGTTTATAATGGTTCCAAAGGGTCTTATTTCGAAGTTAAAGTGGGTATGGGTCGAAATCCTATCATACAATAGGATTTAGACAAGTTTAGGTTATTATTTTAACCTTATCACTTAGATTTAACTCTAAGTTAAATAATTTAACTTTTACCGTGTCTTTTTGTTTTCTTACATTATATGGTTAATACACTTACTATAACATGCCAAACGAACCCCAAATTGTTTATTATTAATATATATATCCTTATATAAGTCATTTGGCCGAACCATAGATTTTTAGGAATAAAATAACAATTAATTATATAATATTTGATTTAAAAACTATTTTGTGTCAATTTTGACACTATTTGATATATGATTTTTGTGAAAGTCATAACAGAATTATATGTTCGAACCAAGTTGATTAAATCAACACTAATATATCATAGTAACCTAGAAAATTAGTGGAATTCATAAAAAGTCGTAAATTACATTTATTTTGGTATTTATAATATCAATTATGTCAATATTTCATTAATAAGATAATTACTACATCATCTTTGTGTCATAAATAAATAAAATTATTTGATGTATAAAAATTACAAATAAAATACCATAATTTAGGAACTCTTTTTAGCTTTCTAATGAATATTTACAATCGAATTTATCTTATGTACAACCCTATATTAAAAATGTTTTAGTAAATATACTTTGATTTTAACTCTTTTAACTCTTCTTTGAATTAAATAATAATAAATGTCCTAATCTAATCCAAGTGGGCCTAAATGATAATATTTTACACTTAAGTTTGTTTTTGGTCGAGATACACTTGTCCAATAGAATTAGGACATGTGTTAGGGTAATATTAATATCATTCTTACCCTTAATTACTCTATTTACTTTTAACCGTTGTAAATAAAAGTAAAAAGTTACTATTCACCAAAAATTATTTTCATCTCATTGAACCACATTTTACTTACTGACATCAACCGTGTCTCTCTGATTTTTGAAATTCCATTCACAGAAGCGGTAAAATTAAGTTTTATGAAAAATTCAGTATTTTTAACTACCACTTAGTAGTTTCACTATTCATCAAAAATTGAAGGTTTTCAGAAAAATGCCAAAATTTCATCTTAAGCTATATTTCATATTACGAATTCAAAAATGAAGTCTATTTTACCAAATTCATAACATAGAAGTTGCATTAATTAATTTTATAATTAAATCCCGCTGTTAAAACAAATAGAGTGTTTTTAAGAAACAATATCTATCAAAAGATTGACACTTGTTTATGTCTGGTTTAAATGTGAAATTACATTCAATGAACAATATTGTATTAAATTGTAAAAATATATTCTAAATATACTTTAAAACCACTCAAATTAATAATTTATCACTATAAATTATTTCGATTAAAAAAGTTGTTTTTAATTAAAATTTAGTAATTTTCACTATTCATCAGAATATGAAAGTTATCCGAAAAGTACCAAAATTTCACCTTAGGCTAAATTCGATACTCCAAATCCAAAAATGAAGTCCATTTTGAGAGCTAAAATTTGTAAAATTTTAAAAAGTGGTTATTACTATTCATAACGGCTAGTTTTAATAATATTTTAATAGCATATCGTTGTTTAGTGAAACTCGGTATTGCGTACTACACACGCTATCGAGGAAGGTCGCGATTGCGTGTAATGCAAGGCAAGTCAAGGATGCGTGTTGTGCAAGCTCCTTTTGGTGTAGCGTACAACACAAGACATTAGTGAAATAAAAAAGAATATTTTTCATAAAATCTCGGGTTGTTACATTCTACCCCTCTTAAAATGAATTTCGCCCTCGAAATTCGTCGGGGTTATAAATGGTTTACTATTCGAAAGTTTATTTAATAGAAACCCACATCGTAAAAAGGAATACCAAAACTTGGCTTTAAAATCTAAAGTATGAAATGTAACGATTACCCAAATAAACTAATCACTGGGTCTCCACATAGGTGAAAATATGGATATGGAAGAGAAATCTAACCATCATGTTCTGATGGAGAGTGGTAGAGAACATGGCTATGGAAAATCCAGTAATCACAAGTCCATAAATTTGTGACGATCTAAGGTACCATCTGATTCATCAGGTATAAGATCACTAGGACAACATTTTTGGTTTTCAAGATTATTTCCCTAAAGTTGAAAATTTGAATTAGAATAAATACTTTCTTTATTTTGGTACATTCTCACTGTTGTTCATGCCTTGAACAATTTCCACTTCATCTCTTAAATAAATGAAGTTGAATTTGTTATTCGTGAAGTGTTAGCAGATCATGTGATAGAATGACGGGTCATTCCATCTGTCTCAAACAAAAGGTTAGCAAAAATTATATACATAAGTCGATCTATAGTGAGATTAATCACATATGGTTCCTAAAATGGACTTATACTTCATATATCATACTGCTTAATATAATAAAACTAGTATCTACTAAACAGGGACTTCCTGTAGGCTAGTGGTAGGCGATAAAGGCCAGTCGCACTTCGGTTGTGGGTTCGATTCCCACAGCCTTGTCCGAAGCGATGGGCTGTCGCCCGTCCTGCAAGTTGTCCTTTTTCTAAAAAAAACTTCTATCCTTAAACAATACTAACTTATGTCCAACATAATCAATTCCAATCTTTAGGCTTACACATAATACTGTAGTCCACTCTCATAATATAGTGAAAACAATTACCAGAGATTTAATACCATCATTGATCCCCATAACATAGGTCTTGTTGGTCACATTCCAAACATTCAAAGTCCTTAATCATGTATTCTCTTGAATACCTTAGTGAAAACATGAATACAATTTAAAGTTAACACTTTCCACATTCCAAAATCCTCAAAATTCTATATAATCAAACCATGATATCACTTAGTCCTTATATCAATCATGAGCTCATGAATACTATTAAACATTTCATTTTCTCGTTTTCCCTTCATTATGCGCATATCATGTTATTTCCAAAAAAATATCTCAATCACTTTGAATACCACATCAATAAATATTGCAATACTCAGTGATACAACATTATTTTGGAATCCCATTACATAAACACTTAATCATTCCACCACATCATTGTCATATTCAACATTGCCAATAGTGATCGCATGTGACTTCCCTTTGTCCTTTGCCTTCAGTGGTTGCTCATGTTGATCATCACTAACCCTTGGATTAGGGAATTTATTAGCATAATGCCCCATTTCCTTGCACTTGAAGCATTGAAGTTTTGGTGGTGCGTTCTCTGCAGTGTTTGCTTTATTCACATCATTAGAAACCCTTTTTCCATTACTTCGACACTCAGCTGCTCGATGACCTTCTTTTCCACACTTAAAACATTTTCTAGTCCCTTTAAGACAATCTCCACCATGCTTCTTTTCACATTTTGTGCATAAGGAAACATTCATCTTCTTTTCACCATTATTCTGAGATTTCTACTTGAACTCCATCTTTCGTTTCTTGTCAAAACCATGAGATGGATATGTAACACCAACTTTCATTTCTACCTTGATAGCACAACACACAATTTCTTCATAGCTACTGAAGTCTCTTATAGCTAATGCCCTTCGAAGACTTGGTTTTAAGCCACTGAAAAATCGATCAACTTTACTTTCAGGTTGGATGATAATGCCAGATGCATACCTTGCAAGTCTTGTAAAATTCGCTTCGTATATACCAACAGATTCATCATCCTTTTGCTTTAGTTCAAGAAACTCCTTCTCCATCTTTGTTCGAAGAATACGAGGGATGTACTTATTGAAAAATAAGTTCTTGAACTCGTCCCATTCCATGGACTCAATTTCATCTCTTTGCCTTGTATTCTTGATAAGATTCCACCATTGATCAGCTTCACCTTCCAAACGATATAATGCTAAGATGACTTTATCATGTTCAGAACATTGAAGAACTCAAAATATCTTTTCAGTGGTACTGATCCATTGTTCAGCAACAAGTGGATCAGAAGACCCACTGAAAGAAGGTGGACGTTGCCTCATGAAGGACTCAATAGAATATTGTTCCCTTCTCTGCTCATTTGGAAGTCCAGAATGATTCATAGCTTGTGTAAGGATAGAAATAAGATTTTTCACTCCATCTCCCATAACATTTGTTTGTTCAGGAGGACAATCATTGCATTGTCCATTGCATTGATCAACACGGTTCCTTCGGGTTCCAGCCATCGTCTAAAACCCAAAAAGAATAGTGTGAGAGGAAAAAATCATGCTAGGGAAAACAACATAATAAAGGGGGAGTACCTTCAATATCTAACATCTTAGGTTTAATCTAATTTCGTTACCATTGTTCTAGGACTATATCCTATACGTATACTTATCCTTAGGGACATCCCTAGACATACCTTAGAAATATCTCTAGGGATCTCACTAACGTTTTCGCATCCTAGTTTCCAAAGGTTGACTAAACCTTTCCTCTGATACCAACTGTAGAGACCCGAAGCCTGACGTACATGGACATTACCTTAAATTTGCGGAATACTTAGTACATAACAAAAACACACACACAAGGATCGTAATAGTTTAGTGTCTTTGGAAACTCGGAACGTAATCTTCTAATCCTGGTGAAAGATCTTCAATATCTCCCATAAAGATCTTCCCCTTTTTTTCTTACCTAAGACCTTTCTTTATATCCTGGGGAAAAGAAAACATAAAAGGGTGAGCTCAAATTCTCATTAAGGGTAAACAAAAGAAAAATCAATCACTTCATATTCATAAGAACATAACTTTTGGAAATCTTAACCTGCAAAAGAGATCATAATTTCATAACCTGGGATAACTCATGGTAGTGAAATGTATTCACAATAATCATAACTTAAACCATGAAACTTTGTGGCATTCACACATAATCATAGAGAATAATTTCTTGTTAGTCAAGACTCATTGTCAAGACTATCTTAGTGGACAAAGTCCCTTTTTAAATCGAGTAACCCTCGTTTCAGTCCTGTTTCACTGAACCGGTATAACCTACCATTCAACCCATGTCTATCTCATGAGATATAAAATCTTTACCCAATGCATTGGATGGAGATATAGGTCCCACCCATCTTATAATGAATCCTTTCTTATGTGTGCCACATAATCATAAATCATACATCATCGCATAACACATGTAACAAAAATGGGATTCTTGAGACATCATGACATCATAAAACAAATCATATAAGGTAAATGACTTCATAAAAATAATTTCCTCAAAACATAATCAAATCAATGTAATAATAGGGATAAAAACAGAACCCTTTATTATCTTAGATGGAAAATAATTTTGATATAAAACACTTGAACTCCATTCTTGAGGAAAATATCCTTTCTACTTCAAAAACAGTTTTCCTTTCTTAACATGTCATACGACTTTAAACTAAAAGAAGTTGATTAAAAATAAACATGAAAACTTGTAAAGGAAGCTTCATGGAAATAATGTTTTAAAAATCCATTCATGCCATATAAGTTAAAAAAACATTCTTCGTACTTTTGTCGGAAAAGTCAAAAAGTACCTCGTACGACAAAAGATTCCTTTCATACATATTACTAAAAACTCACCGAAGGGTAAAAATGGATTTAAACAATTGTAGGTGGATAGAAATAATATTACATATTGATGAAACATGGATTTGGATGATAAAATACACCCCAGTAAATAATTACGAACAATCTCTGATAAAAATGTGATTGTGATATTTTCCTTACCTTAGGTCAGACTTGCTTTGTAAGTGTCCGAACCTCCTCTTCTTTGAAGCGCCTCTTTGAGACCTCCTCTTAGGGAACTAAAATTGGTCTCTGAGGAAGACCAGAACCTCAAGGATGTTTCTAGGGAAGTGGAGAAGAGATTTTGGTAGGGGTTGGCCGAGCTTGAGTGC
This sequence comes from Viscum album, assembly GCA_963277665.1. Classification (NCBI taxonomy): domain Eukaryota; kingdom Viridiplantae; phylum Streptophyta; class Magnoliopsida; order Santalales; family Viscaceae; genus Viscum; species Viscum album. Next base: position 1,412,150,205 of record OY728138.1, read on the forward strand.
TCAAATTGGTGTGAGTAGGAGGGGGAGGAGGTGTCCTTTTATAAGGGAGGAGAGGGGCACCTTAAGAATATCTCAAAATATTATTTTATATTAAAGTAAAAATCGGTTTATAATGGTTCCAAAGGGTCTTATTTCGAAGGTAAAGTGGGGATGGGTCGAAATCCTATCAACCAATAGGATTTAGACAAGTTTAGGTTATTATTTAAACCTTATCACTTAGATTTAACTCTAAGTTAAATAATTTAACTTTTACCGTGTCTTTTTGTTTTCTTACACTATATGGTTAATACACTTACTATAACATGCCAAACGAACCCCAAATTGTTTATTATTAATATATATATCCTTATATAAGTCATTTGGCCGAACCATAGATTTTTAGGAATAAAATAACAATTAATTATATAATATCTGATTTAAAAACTATTTTGTGTCAATTTTGACACTATTTGATATATGATTTTTGTGAAAGTCATAACAGAATTATATGTTCGAACCAAGTTGATTAAATCAACACTAATATATCATAGTAACCTAGAAAATTAGTGGAATTCATAAAAAGTCGTAAATTAAATTTATTTTGGTATTTATAATATCAATTATGTCAATATTTCATTAATAAGATAATTACTGCATCATCTTTGTGTCATAAATAAATTAAATTATTTGATGTATAAAAATTACAAATAAAATACGATCATTTAGGAACTCTTTTTATCTTTCTAATGAATAATTACAATCGAAACTATCTTATGTACAACCCTATATTAAAAATGTTTTAGTAAATATACTTTGATTTTAACTCTTTTAACTCTTCTTTGAATTAAATAATAATAAATGTCCTAATCAAATCCAAGTGGGCCTAAATGATAATATTTTACACTTAAGGTTGTTTTTGGTCGAGATACACTTGTCCAATATAATTAGGACATGTGTTAGGGTAATATTAATATCATTCTTACCCTTAATTACCCTATTTACTTTTAACCGTGGTAAATAAAAGTAAAAAGTTACTATTCACCAAAAATTATTTACATCTAATTGAACCACATTTTACTTACTGACATCAACTGTGTCTCTCGTATTTTTGAAATTCCATTCACAGAAGTGGTAAAATTAAGTTTTATGAAAAATTCTGTTTTTTTAACTACCACTTAGTAGTTTCACTATTCATCAAAAATTGAAGGTTTTCAGAAAAATTCCAAAATTTCATCCTAAGCTATATTTCATATTCCGAATTCAAAAATGAAGTCTATTTTACCAAATTCATAACATAGAAGTTGCATTAATTAATTTTATAATTAAATCCCACTGTTAAAACAAATAGCGTGTTTTTAAGAAACAATATCTATCAAAAGATTGACACTTGTTTATGTCTGGTTTAAATGTGAAATTACATTCAATGACCAACATTGTATTAAATTGTAAAAATATATTCTAAATATACTTTAAAACCACTCAAATTAATAATTTATCACAATTAATTATTTCGATTAAAAAAGTTGTTTTTAATTAAAATTTAGTAATTTTCACTATTCATCAGAATATGAAAGTTATCCGAAAAGTACCAAAATTTCACCTTAGGCTAAATTCGATACTCCGAATCCAAAAATGAAGTCCATTTTGAGAGCTAAAATTTCTAAAATTTTAAAAAGTGGTTATTACTATTCATAACGGCTGGTTTTAATAATATTTTAATAGCATATCGTTGTTTAGTGAAACTCGGTATTTCGTACTACACACGCTATCGAGGAAGGTCGCGATTGCGTGTAATGCAAGGCAAGTCAAGGATGCGTGTTGTGCAAGCTCCTTTTGGTGTAGCGTACAACACAAGACATTAGTGAAATAAAAAAGAATATTTTTCATAAAATCTCGGGCTGTTACACTATTGGATATATTCGATAAATCAAAAAATATTACAAACATCATCAATGATTGCTTAATCATGTTTCTGAAAATATAATTTATTTGATTCAGGGTAATTAGAATTATCCAATTTACATTAATCTTACCAAACCTCTCTATATCTAAACTAAACAATATTTTATTAATAATAATATCATATTAAGGGTAACATTCCCTTAATCATAATTTTTCATAATATATATAATTTCCATTAAAATACTTTTCACGGTCATTGATACCATTAAACTACCTCTTTCTGATCCCCAACAAAAAAACTAATTCAAAAAAATCATAATATATTTCATAATTTAAATAGTATAATATTTTAATTCTAAAAAATATATACATAAATCCTTGTAATATAGATATTTTAATTGTATAGATTATTCCATGATATATATGTTAATTATTAGTTTCAGTTCCTACGTTGTGAAATCCCATGTTCTTCATAGAAAAGACGTTGAAATCCTTAATAATTTTCTACATTATAACCCATTTCCTTGTAGGGATAATATCTTCCAATAAAATTGATAAATTCCATCATGTTATCCCAAACTCTTAATATGTAGTAATATGATTCTTATTCCTTCTATGTTCATTAGAACATGAACGTTAATAAAATTTCATAGTTCATTTTTTTGATGTCTCAAGGGCATCACGAAAGTTCACGTTTTCAACCATATATCTTGATAGATGATTTTTTATAATCAAGAAATCGTTTAATATAGTAATAATACCATTTGGATTATTATTATAAAATCTTCAATCACAAAAAATGTTAACATAATTTCTTCTGGTTCATTCCATTGACTAAAAATATAAGGTATAGTGTGGGAAACACTTTTCATAGTGAAAAACCTCAAAATCATGAAGATTCACTTATATGATGTCTCAACCCAAATAACGTATTATTTAATTTATGATAAATTATGTTTATCATAGGTTTTTTATAGTAATATTCTCTTTAAATCCTTCATGATGGTTTCTAAATAGTTTTCAAATTCTCAATGAATATCCCCAAGGACATTCAAACAAAGTGTGAAGAAATGACTTTCAACATGTACCCATTCCCAATCAAGTGTAGATCAATATGTGGTTTTCATGGTTGTAGTACCTAGGTATATCTATTCGAGATCCACACCCCCTTATAGTATCCTTGTAGGGATATATTTCAAGGAAACTAATCGATCTATCTTTTACCAAAATTCCATGTCATTTTCCTATACTCTGACTCATCCTTAGAATTATCATTAGATACGTCCCTAGAAATTTCATTTAAAATATACATATTAACCACAAAATTGTTTTCTCATCCATGTTTTGAAATTTTTTCTAAACCTTTTCTCTGATACCAACTATAGAGACCATGGTTTCTCATACATAGACATTGCATCATTTTTGTGTAACATTTAATACATTACAAAAACACACAACCAAAAACCATATTATTTTAGTGCTTTTTGTCCATAAAATCATAAACACCATCCAATAAGTGAGTTAAATTATCTCCCACTATGTTCTCTATGAATAAAAACCTTTATAAAAACATCATACTATATACATATCATTATTACTATTCGAAAGGAAAGATATAAAATATTGAGCTCATATGCTTGGTAAGGGTTAAAAATGGTGAAATGTAATCATAATCATGAGAATAAGGGTATGGGTACATGATTACTACATTATTAGACTATTTAATACATATAAAAGATCATAATTCATATTTTTTGAATAAAGATTGAAATCCATAAGTTCCAAATCGTAAGAGAATCATCGGAATATGCTGTGAAATCTTTGCATTTGAATAAGACATAGATTATTTTGAATACAAACTATCATAAATAATCATTTCATATAATTCAAGTCACATTGACAACACTGATTAGGTCACTTAATATGGGATAGACCTACTCAGCTAGAAAAACCTCCATCCCCAGACACTACCCTTTCTTTACAGAGGATCGGGTTACACCTTCTTCCCGTAGTGTAACAAAACCATCGACTTCTTCCCATCATTATATCATGTGATATAAATCCTTACCCAGTAAATTGTGTGGGGATATTTGTCCCACCCTACAAATAATGAAATCATATATATGTGTGAAACAAAATCATAAACAATCATCATATCATAACCCATGAAATCAAATTTCTAACATAAACATTTAATAATATAAAATATTGTGGGAAAGATATTTGTTTTATAATCATATCATAACCCATGAAAATAAGTGTGTACCATAAGTTTTTTATCTTGTTATAAAATGTATAAGATAAATGGGGGTCATAAATATCATTCCATAAAAATATAAACCATTAAAAGATAGAACATGAATTATATTCAGAGATCATATCCCCATTAAAAAAAGGTAACAATATATGATGTCAACTTAGATGGAAAATAAATTTTAAATATCTTTAAAAAACATTTCATGAGACAAATATTCTTTCAATGTTGAAAATATCTTTTAAAAAATATTTTGAAAAATATTTTCATGATAAAAATAACATTGAAGACGTATAAAAAAGGAATTGAAAATGTTTTTAAAATATTTTTAAAATGATGAAAAAAAGTAAAAATCCTTTTCCTCAAAAATTATATTCAATTATCATTAAAAAATTAAAACAAATTATAATACATTTTTTTGAATAATCATTGATTTATAACCGAAGTGATAGATAATGTTAGATCCCCTTAAAAACATTTTCTTAAATATCATATGTAAAAAATTCATGAAAATCATACCATTACATAAATATATCAGTAATAAATATTTGAGAATAAAATTCAAGATTATTTTGTAGATATGGTTTTTGATATTTCATCCCTAGAAGCATCACCATAAACAATCCAAATATATGGAGGGATTGTAGCAATAAACTCTAACAACATCGATAACATTGAATCCTAGTACTAATGTAAAAATATTATTATATGAAGTTTAAATTATCACAAAAAAGGAGATTCATGATATAGAATGTCAAAGGGGAATTATATACACCTCATACAAGAATATAGGTTCCTAATATATCATGTGTCTCAATAAAGGAACGATGAGACATAATTTCATTACCAATTTGGTATCTAATGAACCGTGAATCTTATTAAATATAGATCATAAAATGGATATGTAAATAACCATAAATTTAAGGATAATAATAAAATAAAACATTCATTACTTGTATATAAACCACAAAAAATAAACTAGTGGTGAATATGGAAAAATATCACAAAAAAAAGTGGGACTAGAAATCCCCTAACCTTACGTCTTGATTCTATTCATACAAATTCAAACCTACTATATAATAAATATAAATTTATTTAAATTTTAACAAAAAACCATATTATAAAATATCATATCATATATTAATTTAGTACTACATTATATTACCCTGTTATTAATAATCCCATGATAAATATACGTTGTGGGATATAACGACTTTGTTTTTTCATATATGTTTTCTCTTGTTATTTTTGTCCTCCTAAATTGATCATGATTTCGCCATTTTGAAAACGCAAACTAGGATATATATATATAATATATTTCATATATATTTATTTATTTTAACTATTAAAATATTGAAATAATATTATTAAATACACCATTCAGGATGACGACATATCGTATGTGCGCATAAATATTGTTTCTATTTTCATATCTTATTGAAGTATATAAATAATATTAAATGATATATATATATCTCTATATATTATCATTAAAATGTAATTATTATTTCATATATACCACATATGTTTATTAATCATATCCTTAATACATTCCACGTTAATCGTGAATGAAACACATCGCTTTGGGGAGGCGGTAGTCCATATGTCCACAAATGATGTTATTATATTCCCAAAAAATAGAAATAATAATGGTATGTGTTATATAATTATTCTAGAAAAACTAAAGAATAATAAATAATATATTTATATATATTTTATTAAAATAATATTTCCATCATTATTTCAAGAATTTATATGTGGTAATGTAGGAACAAATAAGTGTGAGGGTTGTGTGGCCTTTTATAGTGGAGAGGGAGTGTCCTTTTTGTAAATATCAAAAGGTAAACACTATTAGGAGTTTTCCCATACATAATCCACCTCCAATAAATTTCGATTTTAAAGATTATAAGAGATATGATTGAACTATGTATAACCAACATGTTTTGGACAAGCGTAGGGTCATTTAAACACAATATTTTATAGGTTAACCACAATGTAGCCTTGTTTTTAGCTTAATCACTCTAATTAATTTTATTTTAATTCACTAATTACATCAGTATAAAATTAATATTACCATATATGAGATTATAAAATATGGTAATTACAAATATGGATTTCATTTTTCATGATTATAGACTCAGATGTTGAAAAAATTACATGAAAATTTATATAATATATGGGACAAGACAACTAGTTTTAGGAGTAAAATTTTTTTAATGATTAAAATGTTTTTCTATCCAATTTGGATTTGAAAATGATAAAAATGACCTAAATTGTATAAATATATTTATAAATAATTTAAATATACATTAACAATGAATAAAAATATTATTTATTTATATAAATTATTTATATGAAAAATCGGATTTTAGTTAACATTCATTATTTTTTAGAATTCATCAAAAAATAAAATATTTTAGAAAAATACGAAAATGTAACCCTAATATAATGTTGAAATTTATACTATAAAAATCATTTTTATTCATTCGTATAAAAATTATTAAATTTTAAAAAAATGTTAACCCAAGTGCACTATTAAAAGGTGGTAAAACTACATTTTACAAAAATACATTATTTTATACCTAAAATTATAATAATTATTATCTCTAATCATGAAAACACATAAGGTAAATTTCAAATATTTTATTTAATATTTTATATAATATTTCCATTAAAACCATTCATGAAATGTTTTTTTAATTTATTGAGATAAAACAACTATGTGCATACAAAATCGTTTTTATAAAATGAAATTTATTATTTTAAAATTATTCCTACATTTAATTAAAATTAATTGATTTCAAAGAAATTCAATTTATAAACACAAAAAAACCATATTTTCCAAATTTATTTTATCATTTCTTTCCCATCTATTCTAATGGTTTTGTAGACACTATAATACTATTTTAATTACGATATTAGTAGTATTCTATAGTTTGGAATAACTAGGTCTTTTGTGTATCTAAAGATATTGAAGGGAAATGTTATTACATATACCATAATCTAAATTAGTATTCTGTATACTAAAATCATCCCTTAGTGTAGCATGAAATTCCAAATATCAAGTAATTATAATTTGTTCTAAAAAATCAGAAAAAAGTGTGTTGTTACACATTTGTCATCTAACATTGCGGTGATGAAGATGAGTTATTGTTCAAAATTTTTTAATGTATAATAAAAACAAAAAAGTATGGAAGATTTACAACTCAATATAAAAGAACCAATGATAATATATTTTAAATGGGTAAATAGATCAATACAAGCTACTTGAGTGCCAAAGATGAAACAAAACATATGTAATAGAAGGCATGGCCATCACAATAAATGGAATATAAGTAAAATATATTATCTAGATATCATGAGATATTTTACCAAGCTATGGATTGAAATGAATGATAATTTTGAAACCTGTAAAAAATGGAAATTTTCATAGTGTTCAGACAAAGTGGTGGATATTCTATATTCTAGACCCCTTGAGCATATTCAATATTACTTATATGGTTTAAGGAGAAAAAATTATACATATAGTGATCATTATTTAATTACTTTTATAGATGATTACACTTAGTTTAATAACATCATATTTATTAAACCCAAGCCAGAGGTAATTAAAATGATGAATTTTTCTGAAAAGGTAGTCTGATAAAGAAATGGGTATCTATATCAAGAAACAAATATCTGATAATTGTAAATTATTTAATTGTGATTCTTTTGAAAGTTATATTTCAAAAAATATAATTAAGAATATGTATAGCACACTATATTCCCCACAAAAAATGGGGTCTATGAAAAGAAAAATAGAATCATATTATAAATCGCAAGTATTATGTTATCCAACCATAATATCTCAAATTATTTTTGCAAGTATGTTTTATATAATACAATACATATATAGAACATATGTCTACTAAGACCAGAAACACAAAAGAGACCATATGAAATGTTGTGAAAGAAAGTTACAACAATTATATACGTCGTAGTTTTTGGATTCCCTTGTATTATAATTATTAAGAACATAAATCAATGAATATTAGAACAACAATAATAGGTAGTAATATTCATGGGGTATATATCTAATTACAGTGTCTATAAATGCTGGAAAAATCACCTACACTAGCTAGATGACATTAGTGACGTCAATATCATTGAAAATATTAAAAAATTTAATAATTAAATTGATATATATTTAGAATATTTTGTATTAAATGGTTTTCAAAAGGAATAAAATAATAATTAAGTTACTGAGAAAGAGACGAACATTGCTGATATTGAATCTAAATTTACATGGATGAATAGTAATCAGATTGAAATAATCGAAAAATGTAAATAAATTTGGTGAAACATATTATTAATATAGAAATAATTGTATGTCAATAAAATCCTCTTAAAACTAGATGAACATTGAGAATTGAAAATTAAAATACACTAATTTCTCAAATTAAATCTCATACAGTGGTGGAATTTATTTAACATGAGTTATTTATACACTCTACGAATGAGTATCCTGATTAAATTAAGATGAAATCAACATGGAATACTATTCCCTGATCGCAAAATATAATTTTTATTGGATCTAAGAGGGTTTCAAAAATGAGTTTAATAAAAATTGTTAGGTATCTTGGAAAAATCATGGTTGGTGAGGAAATGATATTATAAAATGGAATGATATTACTTTGAATAACCATTTTCATTAGTATAATGACTAGAAACTATTATAATGTTATATGTAGTTTCAACACATGAACATTATAATTTTTATCTAACATATGTAAAATAAACATTTATAAATGTTGATCTTGGGGAAGAAGTATATGTTTCACAACATGATATTTTTATTCTAGAAAATAATGGAAACATTATATAAAAATGTAAGAGAGCTATATAAGGTTAGAAATAGGCCAATAGAGCTTAGTATTCTAAATTAGATAATTTTTTATGGGATATTAAATTTATAAAAGGAAATATGAATAGAAAACATTAAGTGGGGGAAATTCACAAAAGAACACTCATAATCATTTTTTTTGTCTGTGAAACCATATTATCTGGTCACAAGGGAACATTTATGTGAATAATTTTCAAATAATATGAAAAATAATTTTGATATTTTCATTCTTGATCAGATGAAATACATTCTTTGATTTCTGACTGGGAATAAAAAATTATATATTTTATCTTAAGGAAAGTATGATTGATTATTTCTGAAAAAAATAAAAATAAAAAATATGTTTCAACTCCCATTTCTTTTAGAACTTAATAGTGTAAAGATAATTCATGGAGTAGTGTAATTTAGAAATAATTAAAAGGATTAATTGACAAGATTCTCTCTCCAATGGATATAAGTCAAGATATATCTTATTTAGTGACACTATTTTCAATATTTAAAAGTTATCATTAATCATATCACATGTTGGATGAAAGGAATATTATAAGTGAAATATAATTAACTTTAAACTATGTCTATTATACAAACATAGTGAAAAATTGAAACTATTGGATTTTATTGATGTTCATTGGGAAGGTGATTATAAATATAAAAGATTATCATTATGTGGAACATTTATTTTTGTTTTTGGTTCTATCAGTTGGTATAGACATAAATTGATTTTAGTAATTGAGTGTGGAAAAGTCAGAATATGCATTATCAATACATTCTTATACTTAGATTATTTTTTCATAGTATATTTAGAATATTTTAAAATTGAATCTGGGAAACATTGAAAAATTCAAGTTATAATCAGAGTGCTATATTTATATCAAAAACCCAATTCAACATTCATGATCCATGAGTATAAATATTATATATCATGATATAAAACAAAAGGTGGTAGGTGGAGTTATCAATATAGAATAAATTTATACAAAAGTTCAAGTTGCGAAACATTTCACCATTGGAATTCCTAGATATAGATTTTTGTAACTCAGGATTAAACTTTATTTTCATCCTCCTCTAATAATATGATAAATATATAAGAGGTTTCTCCTTATTCCCTATTATTTTATGTGCCTTGAGACAACATGTAGGGAGTTGAGGATGTGTTTTTTGCATTGTGATATTCACTCAATTCCATGATGATAAAAATGAGTGCACCCTTCATGGGGGAGGGCTTTCAAGATCAAAGGATGAGATAAAATGGAAACAATATGTTTTTCACATAACCTATAAAATTTGATTTTTGATATGGGTGTAGGATTTAGTATCCCATTGTTGAATTTGATTATCTTTCAAAACCACGAAAGAACATTTGATATTTTCTATTCATTATTTGATGTTAATGGTTGTTCATTGATATCATAGGAATCCTTTGATATATAACTCTTGTTTTTTACAAATATTTATCCCAAATTGGATTAGGATTTATTGACTATAATATCATTGGGAGGGTAATCAGTGTGACATCATTCATTTTTTAAAATTGTTTAAGAAATAGTCTTCAATTAGAGGAGAACAGTTTTTTGAGAAGAAGAGTAGAGAAGACAACATTTTCCTTTTGTATATAGATTTTACATAATTGCGAGAAAATTTGAAACTATATATTATATTAAATTACATGATGATATTGAAAAAAATAAAAAGTTAATATTATTGTTCCTGAATTTTTTATAATATCAATAAGTCAATATATATTGGTGAATGAAGTGTGGATTCCAATAGAATATTTATGTATCCATTTAAATTTATTTGGAAGTCACTCTTTCAAAAAAAACCCTTATTAAATCTAACGACTATTATTTATGATCATAAATGGAAAATACATATGATATGTTTTTTTAATTTTGTTTTCATTACAGAAGAATAGATGAAGAACATGAAATTAGTAATTTGTATGAATAAATGTTTGGATGGTATTAATTTAATTTTCTCTAAAATTAATTTTTAATTGAATATTTTAAAAAGGAATGGTGATTATTTTATTTTTGTAATGTATGGATTGGAATATTATTTAATCAAGGATTGAGATTTCATTACGTAGATTATTTCTATGTAAATTAGAGTATGCCTCATATTAAAAAATATGGTCCTGCCCACACACATCCTATGAAACTCAACTAAGGGAACATGTGAGGCATTGAGGTTAAAACCTCATATTGTAATATACTTAGTCAAAACCATGAGTTGAAGAGGACACATAGTTTTCACTATAATTGGGATGCCCAATGTATAAGGCTAAAAGAGTGAAGGTATGAATTTATGAATTGTTTGGGCCAGAATCTCACATGATCAATGCCCGGTGGTGTGTGTGTCTGTGAATGTGGAATGGGTGTCCAACCCCACAGAATTCTCAAACAAATAGAATTATTTATTTTCTTATAATGTGGATAAGATACTCCAAAATTAATTAATTGGGGATGTATGATTCTCAATTACTGATCTAATACTGAAAAAATACTTACAGAACGAGCACCATTTGATTGAACCGACCTCCACAATCTATTTTTCCCACACTATGTATATGAAATTTTCTTATCATTTCATACTAATTGATGAGGTATTTAATAATATTAAAAGTTAAATTCATCAACCATGAGATCAAGATAACCAATAAAATCTAATAGACATGTCAAAGTATTGAGTAGAGGGTTTTTGAACCAAGTCAAGGAATTAAATCATTGTTTATCATACTTTCAAAGAACAGAGACGATGTCATAATTATGTGAACTTGTCATATAATACCATCACATGATGATCTGAATATCGACAAACATAACTGGATACCATCAATTATCCATCTCAATAACATGAAATGTCACATTAGGACATGTATGCAATCGTCAAATCCATCACAAGAAGAAAAACAACCTGAAGTAGATTACATATCATTTATAATTATTTACTAAATCATTTGGATGGTCGAAAAATATTTCCATAATATAATTTCAAGAAGATCACATGAATCACCATGTTATCAATTAATCAATAGAAGTGATTATGAAATTTCATGATCTTTATGACAGTTCTTATAGAAGATGATAATATAATATTTCATAATATTCTAGGATATTTAGGTTTTTGAGGGAGTCTTCAACATTCCTTAAAATAGGAGAAACACAGTTTAAAATCACCTATAAAAACAAGGAACCTTGAAGATGGTGGGGGATAAAAATTATGGAGATATCCTAAAAAAATAAGATCACATGCTTCAATCTCATGAGGGAGTATAATCAAATGTGATTTCATCATGTGAAAAAACTCATAGAAACAAAACCATTTCATGTGAAGGTATCAGGAAAAAAATCGTGATCCTTAAAGGTATATGGGATAAAAAAGATATTTATGACAGGCCATAATATGGATAAAACCTCTTGGTCACATGAACAAATATGACGACAACAAAGGGTCATTTGAAGGACCCACAAATAGTTCTTTAAGATATAGAAATTCACATTAGGGATTACATGAAAAAATTTGAGGAGAAACTCACATGATTCCTTAGTTGATATTCATATTTGGTGTACATATCTCATGAATATTTTATCGTCACACAAAATAGTGGAAATACATTCACAAGATCACAATCTAGACATGCAGAGAAAATTGTTAAAAATCCTTCCATGCAACTCATGAAAACTGTAAAGCGAATTTTCCATCACTATTAATGAACCAAGGACCTAAATAATGAGGAAAATGTAATTTATAAAGGTTACATGAGAAATTTTACTCTTCTTTTTTCATAAGAATGATCATGTGATCATATAAGATAGCTAATGTGCTTCTTATGAGGTAGTGAATTTTTGAGTGAAGTAGAGAGATAGTGCATAAGATTGTAGATCATGAGAATATTGGAATATATTGAGTAAGATGAATGTGTAAAAAATAAAGTCTATTTATTCTTATAAATATTTATAATGTCATTATATACATAAAATATTACCAAAAAAGAATCAAATGGAATATCATAATCAATAGTTATAGGATATGGAAATATTTTGAATATGTTTTAACATTGCTGGTTGTGATTGCATTTGTTTCAGACAGTGTGAATCTGTTATTCTAGTGGGACTCTGGAAAGCATAGTGTGATTCTATATAGCTGAACATATGTATTTTTTAACCCCTTATGATAATATTGGAGAAGTTTTTATTGTTTTATCCTATCAATCATAGAAAATAGTAGGCTCACAATGAGATTGAATAATGAAAAAATAATTTGTTCCCGTGTTATTCTCTTTTACTACATTAATAAAATTTAGTGAAACCATTTTGGTGGATTAGATACTAACATATTAACAATGTTTTATTTCAGAAGAAATTAAAATAACGGATTTAACCCTCCTCCCCTCCCACCCCCACTTATTGGGGTAACATATACCTGGGCACTTCAACATTAAATATGCCTTAATAAAAAAATATTAATATAGAAAACCCTTTCCTCAGATATTTTCCTACATCAAATGCATTAAAAAATCCAAAATAATAAATTTTTATTTATTATAAAAATATTATATAACTATATTTTTAATTTTTATTCAATATTGAAATTAATTTTCTTATTTTACTATCTTTTCATTTGTAATAATTTTGAGTGTTAATTATTTCATTTTCCATTTTTGTTCTTGTTCAACATTTATGGTCATCACACATCGATCATGGTTTTATATTATAAATAATAATAATCATGTCATGTGTATCATATTTATTCATTATATAAACACTTATATTCATTTTTATAAGGTAGTGATCAAAAATAATTACATCACTTTATGGTGATAGTAGTTCGTATGTTCGTACGAGTGTTATTACCAATTTATGATGGATGGAATAAAATAAAGGTAAAAAAATTACCTTTATATAATGTCTATAATATCTTTAATATAATATATATTAAATATATATATCTTCATTATCATCCATTTAAAGTGTAAATGAAAAATGAATCCCATCACTTTGTAGAGGTGGTAGTCTACATATAAGCACGAGCAGCCTTATCATTTTCAAATGGGTGGAAATTATAGATGGTTGAAAATATATTATATATAAATAAGAGTAATTATTTAAAAAATACTTTATATAAACATTAAATCCATTATAATAACAAAAAAATAAATATGGTTATGGAAAATTAATCAGATCTCTATGTGGAGGTGTTTGTCCACACATATATACAAGAGTTATTTTGATTTCATATTTAATGTAAATGAGAGAGATAAAGGCTACACTATAAATATAAAAACATCACAACTTATATGATATATTAATTGTATTATATTATAATGGTTTGGATGAAATTTAAGGAGGTAAGGGAAGATGTAAAATGAAAGAGATCAGTTAAAATGGTTACCTCTTATTTGAAAGACCTCATTTGGATCTCTTATCATGGACCTTATGGATAAACATTTGAGGATAAAATCAAAACTATAAATTGTATTATGATATTGAAAATATTATTTATAGTTTTATATTCTATCTAGATCATATTGGTGTAAATAATAGGGAAAGTTTGGATACCTTTTATAGTGAAAGAAATAAAACCCTTGGAATAACATATATGATTTAAATATAATAAATTCATCTTCGTGTGAAAATGGATGAATGTGTATAAAATATTGAAGAAAAGATAGTTTTAGTTTACAATATCTTCAACGAATAAAATTTGAAATGTTTTATGTTTCATTTTAAACTATAGGTTATGTTTAACCCCTTTAGTAAAAATTTTCTCCATAACCATGGTAAGAACATTATCAATATTATGGGGTTATAAATTTCAATATATTATATAATATGACTAATAATGATCAAGGGATGACATGTTTCACCATATACAATCCGAATTATTCTATTTTTTAAAAAAATTCAATCATTAAATAAAATATTTTATACCTCAAGATTTCGTTAATGTCAATTTCTGGACTCTTCACGTAGATTAAAATTAAATCCAAAGTGATAATAATTGAATTAGAATATAAACAGTTAACAAAAAAATGTTTTATACATCAAAAATATTATAATATAATAATTCCCCAAAATTTTATTAATTAAAATATTTTTAAAATTATTATTTTGATTTTTCTATTATGTGAAGAAGGACTCTTTTGGGGCTATGTAAAATTTTAATGTAATTATTCCAACCATAATAATTAATAACAAATTGACAAAGTAAGAAACAGAAATATAATACCCTTTTATATATGAACATAACCTCTGTTTATGTTTATAAAAAAAATACTTTATATATTTAAATAAAGTGAATAACATATTGTATTTATCCTTTTCTTAATATAATATAATGGTTTTAATACTTGATAAATGGAACCCATTTGCCAGATTTTCAAAACATAGATGACAACAGTCAACCTATAATAATAAAATACGATAAATTAATGCCTTTTGATGTTCTATATCCCTTGTCTAAAATTTTTAACATTCTATGTCCCTTTTTACCATTGCAAAGGTCACAACTATTTATGAAAGTTACAAATCCTGGTGACCAAAATTAAAAAGGATGTATATACCTAATTTGATCTTCATTATTAAAAATATGAAATACATTTTATAATTTTCAATTATATAAGTTCAATAAATAAAAAAATATAAATGCATATAATTTAATAAATACAATTTTTTGAAAAATGTGTGTTAATGCCTAAAGATGATGTTATAAAAAACTCCTGTATATTATTGATTAAAATGAAATTAATTTTATTATATATAATTACAGAATAATTTATTACATTATTATCAAATTAAAAAATAATGGGACTTTAATATTACTTAATTTAATGAAAAGAAATGACAAATTTTTTTAAAAATATAAAATTTCACTATTCACTAAAAAAAAGTCTTTTTATATATTGACTAATAATCTAGGAAAAAAGTAATATTTAAATATTTATTTCCAAAATTATGTTATCTTAGTCAAATAAAATTTCTAAAATATTATAAACAAGTATGATTTATACATACAAATTTCAACAATTTTTTTAAGAACATATATTTCTGAAACATAAAATGACTTTACTGAAAATTGAGTACTCATTTATTATCAACGAATAAAAACATAAAATTTATTAAAAAAATATAAATATTCCCCATATTTTTTCCCTATATATACTTCCAATATAATGGATTTTATATAATATATCAAGGTTTTTTAAAAAAATCATGATTTATGCCAATAAAAATTTCAAACACCTGGAATTATTTTAAGCAGAAAAATATTTAAAAAAATACAGATTACATTATAACCCCCCACCACCCCCACCACCCCCCCACACACTAATAAACCCTTTTAAATTAATTTATCTATCATAAATTTAATTATCACATTATATAATTAGTGCATCCTAATATAGTAATAAAATATAATCTAAATAATATCATCATAACTAATATATATTTCACAAAAATGAAACTATGCATTTCCTAATTAGCTATTTATAATACCAATTATAAGTCATTATATTTGTATGATCTTTCATTAAATATTACATTATCTATTTTTTTAAATATAATTCACATTATTTCATTACCAATGTTCTATTAGGATTATATATTTTGATAATTTATTCATAAATACTACATGGAAAACCAATATATTACAAATGGAAAACATCTACATAAATAAATTTTCAAAAAAAATAAAACCATGAAAAAATAATTTTATATTTTCATTAAAAATGGACTTCATTTTCGTAATGAATTGTTATTTTTTTCTTTCTGACCATAGAACCCTTTCAAAAAAAATTAACATGTGGGATGACAATAATTTCATAGAAAGGTAAATAAAATAATAAATTCTATTAGCCAATTTAAAAAATTAAACCCTGTAATTTCTATAACTATATTAGAATAATCACTCATCATATGAAATGTATTACATACATATGAGAAATATACATGTTTTCCCAAGGAAAATATTTAAAACCCATATCAAGAAAAATATATACCATTTTTAGAAATAAGAGAGCATTATATTCAAAACCTCTAAAAAATAACTATATAATAGTTAAATACATAATATAAAACTTCCTAGTTAACTACATATTTCATTACATTGAAGAAGAAAAATTACCCAGTTCATTGGTGAGCTATATGAGGCTCCCCAGACATATAAGTTATATCAATCTCTTACATTTCAATATTTTGTATCAGTCTCACCCATTAATATAAGTTTTATTATTTTCTCCCCTTGATATAATTTATGTCTTGACTAAACAATATAATATATAATTCTTAAGTTATATATAATAAATTTGTTAATATTTCATTTTTTCATTTGAAAACACTTGAGAATGTGTTTTAAAACTATATGGAAATCATTTTTATATATCAAAATAAAACTTCATTTTAAAAACCAAATTTCAAAACTAACATACCAAGAAAAATGGGAATAAGGTTTGTTATTGGAAATATACATAAAATATTATAATGGGATTAAAATATTAAATAATTTCTATGGTAGTAGGAATATTCATTGATGTCGTATATATTATATAGAATATTCCTTTTGTATTTTGTAATGAAAATAAAAACATTACATATAAAATATATAAATAAATAATTTTGAAAATTTTTATAGAAAATTAAAAAGAAAAATAAAATTTTCTTTATAATTAAATCATTTATATATAAATACATCCTTATAATAATTTTTAATAATGTGGTGATGATAGAAGAATATTTATAATATAAATCAGGGAGACATTTAATATGGCGGTTTTAAGGAATAGTGTCTCTTTTCTTATGTCTTCATTGTCATGTACATTCATTATTATACAATAAACTAAACTTATGTTAGTTATTTAATTTCTTAATAAATCCTTACATTTTTATTTTTCTATTTATTTTTTTATTACGATGTTATATTTAATTACATAATCAATTAATTTCATGTCATATGTCCTTATGATATTCGACTCATATTTCTAAAATGTATTAGGATATCTCAATATTGTTAAAGAGGTAATTATTAAATCATATCATGAAAAATAATAAATAAATAATTATTTTTTTTTTAAAAAAAATATTCTTTCCAAATAAACCATGAATGTTGGTAATGAAAAATAGACAATGTTACTATCCTGAAGACGATAGGTCATACATAACCATGAGTAACATTTCAATTTTTCAAAGATCATGATATAATGAAAGTACTTCTTATTTTAATGTTATATAATTATTGTTTATTATAAATAAAATATTATCTCTTTAAATAAACTCATATATTGTATACATCTGATGTGTTAACGAAAAACAAATCACATCGCTTTTTGAAGGAGGTAATACACGTGTATACATGAAAGACGTTTTCATATTTTAATGGATGTATATGTAGGAAGTCATATGATATAAACTCATTTTATATTGATAAAAATTCCATAAATATCATATATATATATATATACATTATATTCAACATTATAATAATCAATTAGAGGAAGTTATAGAAAAACATTACCTCAGTTCGTGAGGTGGTAGTCCATCATACAGATGAATTGTAATTTCTTTTAGCATCTGATGGATGAGGATACATAAATAGATAATTCCATTAACACAAATAATATCAGTTATGTAAAATACTAATATTATTATTTTATAATGGTTTAAAAATATGTTATGCAGGTAGAAGAATAAATAAAACAAAAATTCATTATTAAGAACTACACCTATTCTTCGGTCATCCTCTTTATATTTTTAAAAAATACGTCCTCTGATTGTTTTCCAATAAATAAACATCCAATAGTATAAGGTTATATAAGTTCATAAGATAATTTTATAGTCATTTTCATAACTAGAGTTCTCAAATGGTGTGAGTAAGAGAGTGGAGGATGAGCACTTTTATAAGTATAAGGTGGGGTACTCATGGAATTAATTATATTATTAAATTAATATATTATGTTTCATCGAAAATTTCCCTCAAATTGAAATAATTTGAATATAATATGATGATGAGTCAAAATTATCTCTTTATATAAAATTTATAGATGGATATGTGATGATTGTAACATTACATCTTTGTTTTAACCTCTGTAAAACCTTTTTGTGAAATACCACAAAATCATGTATTTTTTCTATGTAGGGGTGCTAAAATTTAATATAAAATAGTATACCACCCATAAATGGATGATTGTTGATACACTCTATCATATCTCTTTCACATTTCTTAAGATTAGAATTTTTATTATTTTTAAATCATGTAATAAAATATTTTTTATTATAGTATAACATTAATGTCATTTTGAGAACTATTATTTTAATTTGAAATTTAAATCATCAATATAGTAATGTAATTAGATTATATAATTTTAACATATCACAAATTTTTTATAATAAACTACGAATTTCAAGGAACACTAAAACATAAACAAAAAATAATTCTGGTAGTGTTTTAAAAATTTTTACTCTATATTTCAACTTCTAGCACAAGCATTGAGTCAATTTTGAGTAAATGTTTAAGGAAATTTTTTATTCAATAATAATTATAAATAAATGAAAATGATTAAAAAGTCAAAATTATTTAAAAAAATATTTATAACTGAACCCAACTTTTTCATATCCATATTAAAAATTTATAGATATTAAAATAATGAGAGTTATATAATTTTTTATTTATAATTATATTAATACAATTATCAATGTATATAGGTAATAAATTTTTTACATTTCCAAATTTTAATGCGGAATTATTAAAAAAACTTTTCCAATTAAATATAAAAATTATTAGCGACATTTTATTGAACAAATAAAATAACAGTTACATGGATCTGGTTCTTGCTTTATTATATTAGTATATATACAAGGGGTCAAATACCAAATGAATTATCAGTTTAATAGTATTTTATAACATGATAAATACAGTATACCCACATTTTATTGGGAATATAAAATAAAACACAATACATAACAAATGAAAATGAACATTATTTTGGAAAAAATATTCAAATATTTCTTCTTCATATCCAGGGGAATGGAAAAAAATATGGTTGAGATCAAATTATCAGTATGGGTTACATATAATGGATGATATCAAGAATCATGATATATATGATAATGAGGGAAGATGGAGGCGGCTGTCACAGGCGGCGGAGAACCCTGATGGCGATGCCCTAATAAGATGTCGTGGAGCATTGCTTCCCCCTCTCAGTCGGATGGGGGAGTCCTGCATTCACAATCTCTTGGAAGACATCAATTATTTATGTTCTCCAATCCTGATTATCTCCCTTATTTCCTGAAGATCCAGCTTTTGCTGAAAGTTCACGAACTTTTTCAGGGCGCGCCGCAACTCCTTCATTCCCCGTCGGAGCTCAATCGTGCCATGAAGTTATGTAGTCTCACGCTGGTGGCTAGATTTCTTCTCAAGCGACCTTCGGTCGATGAATTTGATTGGTTTATTTTCAATTACTGGGACCATCAAGAGCGTGAAATAGTCGGATTAGATGATAGACTTCATTTGATGATTCGATTTGCGATGGAAGCCGATCTGATAACTCCCTGGTCTAATGGCCCTCGACGATGCAACGGGGACCCGTTTTTCCTGTTTCGATGGAGTCTTGACTTCCACATGAGGCATGATCCCTCGACGATGGAAACGTGGGTGAGTCTCCCTGGACTCCCTCTTTCATTTCAAAATCCTTCCATTCTTTGTGTTATTGGGAACATGATAGGCAGATATATGTGCTCTGATCATCAAACAGATGCGGTCTTCCATCCTATCTCTCTGCGGATGTGTGTTGAGATTGATGTCACACGGCTTCCGGTGAAGTGGGTTTAGATCACTGACATGAAGGAATTTCGATGGAAGAAGGATGTAATATTTTAATCTTGGAAGCTTTACTGTGTTAATTGTGGTCTATTTGGACATGTGGAAACAATCTGCCATAGGAATAGTGCTGTTGGGGCTTCGCAACGGGTGAGGGGGATAGGAAACAGTGGAAGTGATGCATCTGATGTGGCTGTACCATTTTTGAAGGTTCCATTGAGTAGCATTCCTTTACGACTGGGTGCTGTGGAAGCCTCTCTGAAGCTGGGACACTGTGTGGAAGGGATGTCTCTCGAGAAGACAATGGATGAGGTGCAGCATGTGGGGAAGGAAGTGGAGGAAACAGGGCAACATGGTCCCTTAGAGAACACCGGTGGTGCTGTTCAGAAGGAGAAGCAGTGGAGGTCCAAAAATCCATTGGTGAGTCAGGTCTTCAGTACTCTAAGGCATGATCTTGGAATTGTGAAGGGTCTTCCATTTGATGTATCTGGCTGCTCTCCCCGGCCAGAACACACTTTGGACCCTGCTGCTTCAGGGGATGGCACAATCCTGGGAGGTTTGGATGACCATATGGAGGAGTTGAATGGGAAGGAGGATGGTGTTGGAGGTGTGGTCCAAAATTTTCTTACTGCAAATTCCTTCCAAGAATTGGAGAATAAGAAGGCTGATAATGTTATGGGAAGTAATTCACAAAATGAAAGTGGCAGAAATAATGAATTCTCTAGTGAAATTGCAAGGGCAAAGGAAACTTGTGATGTTTATCAACTTGCAAAACAACCATGTTGTCTGGATATGATTAACGTTAAAATCATTTCTCAGTAGCAGCGGGGAGCAAATGAGGGGTATCAAGAGGTGCGCATCACTAGAGAATCGGGGGAACTCTCTGATAGTGGCAAGGAGAATGTCGGCAGCTTGGTCCGACCCTCCTATAGCGAAATTGTAAAGGATGGGAAAAAGTAGATGTCTCGGAGTAAGGGATCTATGTCAGTTCCAGCAAGATCAAGGGTGCAGAAAGATTATTTCTATCTACCAATGACGGTGTCTACCAGGTCCACTGTTGGGAAATAAGGAATGACAAACTCCAGATTGAAAAAGGTTATGTAGTCTTCTAAGGAGTTCATTTCATTGGAGAAGTTGAACCTTAGATGAAAATATTTGAAGATCTTGAAACATTATGAGAGCTCATAGTGGGAGTTGGCTACTGCAGAGGAGGAAATCTATCTTGGATGTGGTGAAGGGTATGACTTTTATGATTTTTAGTTGTCTTTATACCCTGTAATTCTTGCTGGTACGCTTTTATTTTATTTTAATAAATGGTCAGTGGCTTAGCCTCTGACTGGACTTTTCTGGTATCAAGAATCAATAAAAATAATAAATATGGAAATGTAAATCAATGATCACATGTTCCATTTAATCAATAACATAACATTTATAATTATAAAATAAAAAATTAGATAATGAAATTAATCTATAGATAATATCATTGTGAAAATCTCATAGATAATAATAATACCTGAATTCTTAGTGAAGGGGATGTTTAAATATTTGTTGTCCTCATATAAAGAACCAGGATACATATAGCATCAATATCCTTCACAATATTATTTGAAACTACTAGTAGAAACTAATTAAATTATGCAAGCTAATTTGTCTCACAAAGGATATCACTACATTCAGGGGATATATAATTTAGGTTCACACCCATCATTGTAGATCAAAATAATTCCATAAATATCAAATAATATATTTAATTTATGAATAATATTTCTTATAAAAAATCTATTTATTTGGTAAATAAGAATAATATAATAATATTTCCCTTGTTGATCAAATAAATTCCAAAGAAAACACCATTGTAATAATAATATATGGTTTAATAAATATTCATATTCACGATATAAATAATATAGATAATGTACTATATAAACAGTACCCATATTGAATAAGAATGTATTAATGTCAAATACTTCAATGGGTTAGTATATATTCAACATAAAATTGAACTGGTGCAGATAAATAAATATGATTCCTTGAAATGGAAATTGGGAAAAACTACCTTTAAATGATCATAATGTTGAAGTGGGGATAAATTAATGAATATATTATGTATATCAAATTTAAATACAAAGAGAAAAATTATAAATAAAAAAACAATCAAATTTACATATATAGAAGGTCATATAATAAAAAAGGATAATTAAGATGTAATATAACCAAATGAAAAAAATTAAGTTATGAAATTATTTACCAATTAGTAACTTTAATGTCAAATTCCCTTATATTAAATAATTAAATTATAACATAAAATAATAAATCATATAAAAGGATTCACGATATTTTCAATACTATGAAACCCACCTATACCTATGGTTTCAAAACATGGGTATAGCCCCTAAACCCAAGGGTATAGGATATATCCATGGTTTTCAAAACATTGTCCTCTTGAGGTGACAATATAGACCGATACACATGGTTTTATAAAAAACATGGGTATAAGTCCCATAATTATTATATACCCATAGTTTTAACAAATCTATTATTATAGAAATATACCAACAGTGTCAAAAACTGTGCGTATATCTTTCCCCATTAGAGAATATATACCCATAGTTTGAAAAACCATGGGTAGAATAAGATTCCTATATTTTGAAACTCCACCACCACTTCTTCCTCCAACTCATGAACCTTTAAATCAAATAATTTTTTTTTATTCATTCAATTCAATACTAATTTTAAACATTTACCATCCATCCAAAAACTTTTAATACATTTAAAAACATATATAATACTAAAACATAAAATTAAATCCATAAAAAATTCAATTCAAGAAATTATAGGACTACACTAGTCTCATTCCTAATAAATCAAAAATAGAGGAATCTAATATCTCCCCATATCCAACATCCTCATCCTCGAAATCATCATAAACAACCTCATCATCATCATCAAAAACTTCCTCAACAACATCATCATTTTCTGTAGAAACAACATCAATAAAGTCATCGCCACAACCTTTATCTTGATCGCAACTAAGACCCTCAAAACCATCACTCGTGGAATTATTTAATGAAAATAATTATACAACATATGAATCGATTGTTTATACATCCTATGATTGAAGTTATTGACTTATAACTGATATATATTTAAGTAATTGATCAGTGATCATTTTACTTCTTTCACCCTCAATCTTACTCATTCACCCCCCTCTAAAGCTATTTTTTCCTCATCTACTTCTGTATGATAATTTTACGTCGCATGTTGTATTAGTGGCTTGAGAAAATACGTATGAGGAATAATCCCTAGTGGGGACGATGTTTTTCTCTTTTTTCAATTAATCTCTTCCATGGTGTTAATCACCTAATACCTAACTGAAATGATCATTCAGATAGAATTTTCCATCTTCTTTATCATCAAGGTCCTACAGTGCGGTCTTTTGATATTGTAAACAAGATATTAAATTATTTATTTCATATATATATATATATATATATTTGAAATATAAATAAAAAGTGATAACTATATATATTGATTGTGCATTTACTACTCTTCTATCATTTTTCATCCTACTTGAGAAAAATATTTTAGCTCGAGGTACATGACCTTAGATGCGCAATATAGCTTTCTACAAATGATATTAGTTAGTATACACATATTCATAATATATAAATATAATAATAGCTAATAATAATACAACTGAATAACCATTAAATGAATTAAAAAATATAAAATTTTAAAATTTGATAAACATTGATGACAAATATTCATATATAAAATCTAATAATAAACTCTTGATAATATTTTTTACTCATTATAAACATTCAATAATCTTGAATATAAAGGCTTTATATTAATTTATTAATAGTTAACTTGTATATATGACTAACATTCCAATTGGTCTCATGACCTAATGTCTAAGAGGACAATTATCCATTATACCTATATAAAAATTGGCCATTATGCCTATAGGACAATAGGCTAATATGCCATTAGTCCTACAGCTCAATTTTCCAATAGGCCTTATGGACAATTAGACTCTATGTATAATGGAAAATGCACCTCTAGGCCTAATGGGAAATTTTTTTATATGCCTAATGGATAATTTTAATAATTCATAATGGATAATTGATATCTAGACATAATGTATAATTCTCTCTATGTCTAATGTCCAGTGGTCTTCTATTTCAATTCTTATATAATTCTAATGGCCATTTAATATATATGCGTAATCACCAATTCTCCTCTAGAACTACTGTCCTATTGGTCTCTATTATGAAAATTCATTATTCAAAGCTCACAATGTGATAAAATAAATAATCAAATTATGTACATTCGAATTAATGTTCCTCATGATTCTTGTGCTTAGGCATTGTAGTTCTCCCCAATGTGTGTACATATTTAGTGGAATATTTTTTCTATTTCTTCCCCAAACACATAAAAAAATTTAAATACATGTAATAAGAATTAAATTTTATATGAAACCTATTATGGATTGGGAATACCTTAAACTCATATAGCATCCAATATGAAGTGATTTTTTTGATATTGAGTTTTTAGAAAGATGGGGAATATGAGTACACCTTCTAAATTAAATCTAACTATACTCTACTAACCAATATACAACTCATTTTTATTTGATCACCATGAATCCCCAAGATCCATCATCCTTACAGTCTTATTAGCTTCACCATACCAATATAAAATTATATTATTTTCTTACCCATATACGTTCCCATGATTTGTATTTGATGTAATTACTAAGATTCCCCCATGATACTAGTACCAAGATAATGATTTCATGGTACATGGATAAAGATACCATGAACATTTTACAATGCCTGGAATTTTTACATACCATCTATTAATCATTATTAGAATCTATTGTTATCTATGACTATAAATTCAAGTATTCCTACATATTAGTGTATACATATCACCTATAAGAATATCCCACTAAATAAAATAAGTGGGGAAAAAGACGAATTAAGGCACGGTACAGTAGGAAAAATAAGGTTATATAATTACAAACAGTTATAATACAAAACATGATTTATGCTTCTTAATTGGTTGTGATGGACATGTGGGTTTTCCATGATCAGCAAACTTTAAAGTTAGTGTCAGTTCTGATGCATGATTTGTGTGATCTTCATGCACTAGAGAGGAATATGAAGGAATAGACTGATTAGTTGTTGGATGGATGGATGGAAATGGACACGACAAAGTCCTGGTAAAATATGAGTATTGTGTTGAGGGATACACCAATGGATATGGATACGGTAAAGGTGGGAACATGCGTTGAGTAATTCTAGATGTGTTATGGGAACAAGATACTAAATGAGATGATTGAGGAATGATTGGGATCATCCCTAGTTGATCAAGAAAAAGATGAAAATGTGTGGTATACAGGGTTTCTGCTAGTGGTTCTGGGTAAGAATGTGTATGATAGGTGCTCCATATAGGTCCATGAGTATCCCCACTCAGACCCAAGCTACTAGGATGAGGAGGAAACTCTGAGGGAATTGAATTTTCCGAAAACAGAAAATAAATAATATTATCATGACATTATATGTAATTTAGAAGAAAAATATTAACATTATTATTCTCACAGAGGGATGTGTAGGATTAAATGAACGATTGAACACCTATTCATAAGGATTAAATAGTTTCTTCCATATTGGTTTTGATGTATTTTTTCATAATGGGATTAATAATTAAAAATACAATTTTTTAGAAATAGTTTTTAAAAAACATTCAAAAAAATTATTTCTCAAAGAAGGCATAAAAATATTATAAAATCTTTTAGAAAAACCAAGTTATAGAATTTTTCAAAACATGTTTTAAACCCAATTTCCAGGATAGAAATAAACCTTATTTAATAAGATGAAACTATGTAGTACTAAAACAAAAATATCATTCCAAACTGAAACTAATTAAATTAATAATATCCTAAGAAACTCATGTCAACATAAACTGAATAAACATTAAACATATATGGTTGCTTCAATATATTACCCACCACCACACTAGGTTCAACATCAACTCTCATAATGGTACAATTTGAGTATTCAAATTCAATATTTTGGCCAACACAAATGGGGAATCAAGGGTGGAAATTTTATCCTCAAGAACATTAAAAATAGGTTTTGGGATTTGTTCATTAACAAGACTGTAATCAGGTCTCAGATGATGTTTCACATAAAACCCTTGTTTTCCATTGATGCCAAAATGCATGGTTCATCAGTATGTAGGAATCGACTCATATGAAAAGTTATGATTCAATGGTAATCAGTAAATGTACCCAATCATTCCATTTAAACAACCCATTTACATTTCATCATAGTGACTATACCATGTGTTTAGTGATCCAATAACAATATTTTCTAAACACTTCTATAATAATTCACATCATCTTATCATGGTCATCTATCTAATGCCTTGGAATAACAATCAATTGTATAAGTTAACATAACCCCATTATGTTGTGTTATCATTTTCACTACCCGATCATTTTAAAAAAAAATTAACCATTGATTATTAAAAATTTACCATCATAAAGCATTGAATAAGGAACGAAATCCAATGCTTTTAATTCTTAAGATAATGAGTCAACATGAAAACATAATACCTAAAATATATATGAATAATGAAATTAAATGGATTTATATATTATAAGATAATTAAATTTATGGTCATACCATTGATTTCAAACAAATAGGAAACTATATGCTATGAAAATCCTCTCTCCTTCTGAAGGTAAAAGATAGATGAACTCTACAAATATTTTGTTTATGTTCCATACAAAACATGATATTAAAATTTTATGTTATATGTTAAATTCTGTAATAATATATAACAAATATATCTACTAATTACATAGTTGATATAGTCATCAAACAAACAATAGTTAAAAAAGAATGTGTGATGAGTTGTATCTCGCTCTTCATGGCTTAATGCAGAGAATGTATATGACCGTAAATTTACACTTCATTATGGAATAGATCAAAATAAGGTCTCAATTCCCCCATATTTGTCATATCCATTTATCATTTTCTGGTTATGTATTACCATCACATTAAAAAATATATCTAAAAACATCCATACATTCTTGATAAACATAAAATTTCACAATTAAACCTTAGACATAATTCTTGTTTTGGATATATGATTTCATTATACACATATTTGTTTCACTATGACATATCCATATAAAATAAACTAGTCCCCAAAAGAATGTTTTAGTTTGAATATGGATAGTTAAATGTAGCATGTTGGTGAAAAAGGATGGATGAATTTTTTTCCATCTGACAAAAAACTAATGGAACCTCCAGATACTTTTTTTTCAAGAGTTACATAGATTAAATTTCTACACAAATGTCTGTAAACAATAGTACTAGTGAATTATTTTCAACCATAATTTATTGGATATAAATTTTTTAATTACTATTGTAATGAATTCATGATGAAAAATGTGATAATCATGTGTTTTTAAGGATTTTAGTCTCAAATCCCTTTTATTTACACATTTAGATGGGATGTTAGAATTTCTATGAGGAAACCTGATGCTCTATAATACTAATTGTAATTGATCTTTTTATGATGGTTTCATTACATATGAAACACAAGGATCATTCAATTTATTTTTATCGATATAAAAAGGATAATGTTCTTGTCGAATCCCACAATTCAACAATTATCGAGGAGATTAAAAGTTTTATTTGGTATTACCCTTGATATTTAGGATAATTTCACGAAAAAAATTTCATATATTTTTCTCAATTTTTGTTACATCTAAACAATTATGTAAACAAAATTACGAATATGAAAACCCAATAAAGATACTTCTCTTTTTCCAATTGTAATTGGATTTAATGTCTACATTATGCAACATTATAGATATTAGATAACTATTTCCTAATGGAAAAATAAATTATTCAATTCATTAATAACATTATTATGTGACATATGATGTGGCAGTTGTTCAGTTTCAATAGTATTATCAAACCTCTATCAATTTATCATATATTGGTGATTTATTGGAATGAATACACGATTCCCCATGAAACTAAAACTATAATGATATATACACCTTATCGATCATGTATTTTTCATACATATAGGACATGATATTTTTCCCTTCATGATCCATCCATACAGCATTGCATTAGAAGGGAAGTAATTTATATTCTATTAAAGAACATAACAAATCCGAAGTATATTTTTTGAAGAAGCATCTACTTTTCGTAACACATATCCCATATCTACTTCAACACTCTTATTAAAGGATGCAAGTAGTCAAATATATCATTTTCAGGACAATAAGGTCTAAGTTTTTGTATACTCAAGAAATTAAATGGGTTTTTCATACACATCCAAATAGGAAGATTATAAACATGAATAAAAACGGATACTGTGTTGTGATAAGTAAGAATATGACAAAATATAGTAAAAGCATCAAAGGACAGGAAAGCTCTCCCATTATGCACCTTAGCTTCAAAATCAAGATGTTATGAATCAAATGTTCACCATGCTAATCCAATTGTTGGATGAACCAACTCATAATTACCTTTAATTATCTCTAGATCATCCCATCATATATTGGTTGAGATTACTAGATACTTGAATGTATTTTCATGTCTCAAAATCAATTTAATGTGAAACATGACTTTTTGTGGAATATGAGATGGTTTTCTATCTACATTTTCAATCCATTGAGATTTACCATTTTCATTACTGTCTTCACAGTCATCTGTTTCCTCCTAAAATAAACTGCAATAATTTTCACAAGAATGAACATTATTAGTAGAATTCCCATGATGTGTAGAGACCCAAATCCTGACGTACATAGACATTAAATTACTTTTTGCAGAAAACATAATACATAACAAAAACAAACACTCAAGGACCGTAATAGTTTAATGTCATTGGAAATTCGGAACATAATCTTCTAATCGTGGTGAATGATCTTCAACATTTCCCATAAAAATCATCCCCTTTTGTTTTCTTACCTAAAACCTTTCGTTATATCCTGGGGAAAAGAAAACATATAAAGGGTGAGCTCAAATGCACAGTAAGGGTATGCATGGAAAAAATAAAACAAACCATATACATTTGAACTTAAAAACACGATCAAAACGTTTAAACATCAAAATCTTGAGAAATGACATAAAACATGGCAGTACATAATGCACAGATCATAATGGAACATCAATCATGATAAATAGCATGGGAATAAAACATGTAATCGTAAAATCCATTAAGAACATGTTATGATTTCCATAGTAGACATGGCATTGCTGCGAAGACCATCTTAGTGGAGAAAGTCCCTTTCAGAATCGAGTTCACTCCACATTCCAGTCTTATAACACTGAACCAGATTTACTTACCATTCCATCCATGTCTATCTCATGAGATAAAAATCTTTACACAATTCATTGGAGGGATATATAGTTCCCACCTATCTCATAATGAAATAATTCTTACTTTGTGCCACAACAGGAACATAAATCATTAATAATTACCCAAAGTATAAAATGAGTTTCATAAACATCATCCCACCATAACATAATTTATACAAAAAAATGGATATAATTTCATCATAGGAAAAGTGAAACCATGTAAATAAAAGATACATTATACTTGAAACATACACATATGAAATAATTCCATCTTATATAGAAAATGGTTTTGATAAAACACTTGAAATGAATTCTTGAGGAAAATATCATTACTTCTTCAAAATCATTTTATTTTCACAAAATGCCATGAAATTTTAGAAGAAAAGTATTTTATTCAAAATATTCATGAAATCATGTAGTGTAAGCTACATGAAAAAAAGCAGTTTGAAACCGTAAAAATCCATTCATGCTGTATAAGTTAAAAAAACATTCTTCTCGTACTTTTTTCAAAAAATTCAAGAAGTACCACATATGGTAAACAAAATAAAGGTTCCTTACATACCAAGTAGTAAGTGTCAGAAATAGGTAAAAAGGACTTTAAACATACATTAAAACCATGTTTTAGAAAAATAGGGACACGAATGATAAATATATCCCCAGTAAATACTTACGAATAAACAATCTCGGATAAAAACGAGATTGGAAAAGATATCCCTTACCTTAGGTATGATATGCTTCGTACGTATCTGAACCTCCTGTATAATGATTTAAATAATTTCATTTACTTATTACATAATCATATTCATTTTTATGATATCATATCTATTTCACTTATGACTTTATATTACCCGTTCTTTTGTAAATTTAATGTTCATGCAACGTTTTGGGTAAAATCAATTTATTTATCGTACATGTTTGGACCTGTTGTTCTTGATATTATTATTACTTATATCATGATTTACATATTTCCAGAATGTAAATAATGATTTATATATCATATATATTCAGTGTACATATATATATAATAGATAGATGAGTCAAATGAAATACACCGTTCATGGAGACTGTAGGCCCTACGTACGCATGAACGCTGTTTTCGTTTCCTTATTAACTTGAATGGAAGTAAGTAGATGAAATATATATATAAATAAATCCAGTAGCTTCATTATGTCATATAGTTCATTATTATTCATTATATATACTTTATAATCATTCTTGAATGGTTAACATGGAAAATTAATCTCATCGCGTCGTAGAGACGGTAATCCGTACGTACGCACGAGTGATGATATCATTCCCATAATTATTGAATTGAATTGGAGTGGATGATATAATATCTCTGAATCAGTATGATGTTATATTAACCATATATAGTTATTCTTTACACCATTATACCCATCCAAGTATGGTGGTGTTGTAAAAACAGATCACACCACGACGTGGAGACGATATTCCGTTCGTACACACGCGCGGTGATTTCGTTTTCCGTAGGATGTATAGAAGGTGAAATAGTGTTGTTTCAAATTTATAATAACATATCAGTATATAAGTAATAACGACGTTAGTACTTTAGAATGAAATAGTAAAATAAGAGGAAGTAGAAGAAGAAAGAAACTTGAAAGAGTTGGTAGAAGAGATTACCTCTTCCTCGACGCACCTCCAATAAAAATCTTCTTCGGTAACTATAGTTTTTATTTTGAGAAGACCATAACCTCTATGATATAACTAGAAAGGTTTAGAAGAGGAATTTTCCGGGTTTGGCTGAACTTCATGGCTAAAAAGGGTGTGAAGTGAAGAGGGAAGGGGTGCCCTTTTATAAGGGAGGAGAGGGGCACCTTTGGTAACATAAGAAATATAAATTTATAAAAAATTAAATGTCACTTAAAAACCTCCGAAAATTACTCAAATCTGAAGATTAGATAACATAGGATTGTAATCGCATCACAAAATAAAATTTAAAAATGTTGAAAAAATTATTTTTAACATTATCAACTTGATTTATCCTTATTTAATCTATTTTATTTTATTTGGCGTATTAAGATTCTAATTTTCAAATTGTTATAAATAATTACTTATGTGTTTTGAATTGTACATAATTGGATAATTTATGACATTGTAGAAAATTTAAATTTAGATTTATAATTTTTAAATATTTTTTTGAATTTTAAACAATTTTATAATATGTTATTTTTATAAAATATCAATAGTGTCAATGTTGACATTATTTATTTATTTTAATTTAAATAAAATCCACACAGATGATATATTCTAAAAAATATATTTATAGATTTCTAACATGTCGAATTGTTCTAGAAAATAATTGGAGCACATTAAATAGTTTATATAATATTTATTTCAAAATTTATAAAACCATTTATTTGGTATATATCTTAATAAAATAATTAGTACAAAATTTTTGTATAATTATTTAGTATATATATTTTTTCATAAGAAATAAAAATAATATGATGAAGATAAATCTCATAGATTTTATAATAATATTTTTACTCGAATTTAACATCTTAAAATAACAACTTTTAAATTGTTATATTGATTCAATTATGAAGCTGACATCTTTGACATCAATTAAAATAAAATAATATAAATGTCCTAATCAATTTTATAAGGAACCAAATGGTCCAAAAATAGAAAATTCGATTATTAGGGTATAGATATACTCGAAAAATAATGGTTTGTAAAGTTTCTGGTTCTATTGCTAGGTATTTTTATTTAAATAAAAACATATTATTGATTTTTCAGTAAATAAATAATTTCTTCATCATTAATGTATACGATATTAAAGTAATTAAATATTTCATAAAAATCACAAATAAATTACCATGATATAGATAAACTTTTTAGATTTAAAATGATTATTTATAATCGAATTTATATTCTGTATAACCTTATATTAAAAATAGTCTAATTATTAAATTTTTTGTGGGACATTTCACTTTCCTTTAAATAAAATAAATAAAAGGTCTTAATCCAATACAAGTGGGTTCCATAAGATTCCATTTCCACCCAATTATGATATAGGGTAAAATATAATCATACAATTATATTAGGACAACTGTTAGGGTAATTTTATAATATTATATTTACCATTAATTACCCGATTTACCTTTAACTATGGTAAATACAATTTACCATAGTTACTATTCATAATGGCTACAAATAAAAAGTAGCTTATAAATATAATTTGGACACACTAATTCCAAATAAGGATTCCATTTTTCCAAATTGAAATTACAGAAGTTGCAGAAATTAGTATAAAATTAATCCCATTGTAAAGAAAATGAGTTTTATAAGTTAAAAGATTGCAAAATATTGATATGATTTTTCCTATGAATTCAATGTAAAATCAATGAAAATGAAATACATTATATTAAATGGTAAAAATATATTATATTTATACTTTAAAACAATTAAATATTATAATATAACCATAAAAATTATTATAATGGAAAAAGTTGTTTTTAATTAAAATATAGCGTGTTTTTACTATTCATTAAAATATGAATGTTATGAGAATAATATGAAAATATTATCCAAAGTATATTTTTATATCCTGATTCCAAACAAAAATTATTTTGTCAAATTGAACTTTTACACATGTCAAAAACTATATTTAGAGTTGGTGTTCCATCAAAAGGTGGCAAAACGACATTTTTTTAAAAATACTTATTTTACCCAAAAAAATTATTTTCTTCTCATACCATGTTCTGGAAAATGTGTAAGAAGAATAATAATGTTATAAAATTCAAAATTTAGTTAATAATATTCATAACGTCTAGTTCATAATAATAATATAACCGCATATCGTTCTTTAGTGAAACCTGGTATTGCGTACTAGACACATTATCGAGGATGGTCGTGATTGCGTGTAATAAAAGACAAGAATAGTTTTGTCTATACATCAAGATAATATAGTGTTGTGAATAGTACAAGATAATCATTGGGTAGCGTACAACACAAGACATCAAGGAAATTAAATAATAATAATTTTTCTCATAAAATCTCAGGTGTTACATGATGCCTAATTAACTTCTATAACATGTAATTATTAGAAGTAATATATACACAATACGGGATCCATTACATTAAAAAGGTAAAAATATAATCATTTTCAATATTATAAATTATATATATGGGTTTTCTATAATATAATATCACATTAAAAATTCAATCATGGTCATTTTAGTACATTCCTAATATAATAGAGTTTTTCTATCATCTATTAAATTTTCACACTCTCAACATCATTATCTTAATTCTTTTCCCGTATGTATTGAAATGTTTTCCTTCTTTCACTAGTATATTATCCATATAGTGATAAAAAAAATAGAAACCAATTAAATATCTAATTTTCCATACCAATTCTTTCTTTTCTATCTTGAATTGTAGAATATTGACATGTATCTCCACGGTGATACAAAACAAAATATTTTGTTTAAAATTTTTCTTTTTATTTTTGTTAGCTAATTTTTTTAACATAACCATAGTTTTCCAAAAAAATTATAGAATGGAAACTATGTACACCCTCCATATGAAGCATTGTTAAATATTATATCTAGGAAAACATCCAAATAGTTTTGAAACATGGTTGAAATTTTATCAGTATAATATATCCTACTTCTATCCATTCTCTTCTAAGGGAAAAAGTTAGGTTCCAATCAACAATGTAAATAATAATTAAAAAACTCCTTACAAAAAATTTAGATATTAAAGTCCTCAAAATCACACTATAAACATGGAAAATAAATAATAAGTAAACAAAAATATGTTATAAGTGAAGACTACAAAAAATGAATCAAGGTTGGTATCCCTATCAATTTATAATTTACTAACATGGTGGATAAATTGAATATCATTAACACTAAAATACATCTTATTCCATTCTACTCACTTATTTTTTTAACAAACCAACCATATCTATCTATCCTTATCCATTAGAAGTATTAAATTTAATTAATTATCAAATAGGGAAAGATATAATATCAAAATACATTAACCAACATAATGTAAATGATTTAAACTTAAAAAAATAAAACTAAAAAAATCTATTTTGGAACCAAGGATGAAAACGTCATTTATTTTTAATTCAAAAATATTAAATTAAGGTTTTTTAAATAATGAATATTAAATCATATAATAATAACATAAAGAAATGTTAAATTTATTAAAAAACATATAGACATCAATTATAAACATAATCAATATCATTTAAATATATCCAACTATCATATAAAACATCCAAAATATCCTTTGGGAAACAAAAATGACACTCTATTTTGAAAAAACATATAAGAAGAAAAACCGTTTAATTATATGAAATCAATGTAACAAAATAAAATAACATATAAATCTAGTTTAATCAATGAAAATATATCTATAACCATTCTTATATTAGTCCCCATTCTGAAAAACCATATTCTTAATTTTAAAATTATTAATGTTAATGAAAAATAATGTTTAAATTTTTTATTCAGTCTGCTACACTTTTTATTTATGGTTTGATTATTGTTAATGGGATTGTAAATTAAAAATAATAATTTAAGGTAGGAGAAAATCAAGTGTTCAGATATAATTCTCAAATGGGTGGAAGAACTGAAGGGCTCAATGGAAATTGGGAGTGCGGGAAGAAATCATTGATGCAATGGAAATCATGGGTAGGATGAAGGATATAAATATTCATTTCAATCATGTAAATCAATGTATAATATTAATTAGGGAATATTTTCTCAAAAATGAGATGGTATAGTAGTAAATATTACATAACATTTCATATATTAATTAAACCAGAAATAAATCAAAATCTAAAAAATAGTTCCATCTATCAATAATAATATTATGTAGTATTTGACTGGATGGAGCAACAAATAATAACAAACACATTTAATATGACATGGTTTTTTGAATTTTTATGTTCTCAAACTCTTTTTACATAGAAGGTAATAATATAAACACATTTAACAATGCACTAGTTCAATAACATTACATGATTATATCAATGTTTGGGTTCTTAAGGATTGATGATTTGATTATGATTTGAATAAAATTTATCATCATGAATTTTAATTAGTATAATTTTTTAAATTTAAATTTAAAATATTATTGAAAATTTTATATATTTAATTTTATGTGCCTACACCTTAGTGTGTCTTGCAAATCCCCTTGCAATGCATCCCCAAATGGGTTTTACGCCTTACTACGCCACACATATTTGACCACACAACCTATTAGATACATGCCTTGTCAATGTCTATATATTGAATGACCTTACTTCCAATGACCATATTTATAATCCCATATATCAAGTAACCAAATATAAAATAGTCTTCTTTAATTTTTATATACATAATTACATATATTTATAAAATAATTAATCATTAAAAATTGTCATTTAATTCTCTCTCAACATGTCAATGATATTTATAATATATAGATGTTGAAAACTAGGAATGAGTGATCTAGTATACAATCATGAAACATTTATCCCACAAAAATAAATTAACTAAAACTAAAAATACTGCATCTATATCCTAAATTGTTAAAAAATATTAAAACACTATAACTTAACAAAAATTATTTTTATAAAAGTGACCCATGCCCATGAAAATGGAGAAAAATAAGAGATTAAATAAGTGTATGAAATAAAATATTACCTCTTAAATATCCCAAAAAATGAGAGAAATTGTGCTATAAGACCATTGGATGGGTGAAATGTCACATGGGGGTGACAATTTCACATGGAAGTCCATTATCTTTTCTTATATAGATATTTAAATTCCTGGTGTCGATGGTAATGTCAATACCCTTTCATTATTCCAAATCTGATAGCTTTGCTCTTGTACATTTTTATACTCTAAATCCTCCCCTATAGCAAGTTTCATTCAGAATATCTCTTGTTTGCATCTACAAATCATGTGGACCAAATGTAACACCTCGAGATTTTATGAAAAATATTCTGTTTAATTTCATTAATGTCTTGTGTTATATGCTACACCAAAAGGATCTTGCACAACACGCATCCTTGACTTTCCTTACATTACACGTAATCGCGACCTTCCTCGATAACGTGTGTAGTACGCAATACCGAGTTTCAATAAAAGAGATATTATTATAATATTATTATAAACTAGCCATTATGAATAGTAATACCCACTTTTTGAAATTTTATAAATTTTATCTTTAAAAATGGACTTCATTTTTGGATTCAGAATATCTTAATTAGCTTAGGGTGATATTTTGGTACTTTTCGGATAACTTTCATTTTCCGATAAATAGTAAAAATTATTAAATTTTAATTAAAAACAACCTTTTTAATCGAAATAATTAATAGTGATAAATTATTAATTTGAGTGGTTTTAAAGTATATTTAGAATATATTTTTACAATTTAATACAATGTTGGTCGTTGGATGTAATTTCACATTTAAACCAGACATAAACAAGTGTCAATCTTTTGAAAGTTATTATCTCTTAAAAACACGCAATTTGTTTTGACGATAGGAATTAATTTTTAAATTAGTTAATGTAACTGATATGTTTTGAATTTGGTAAAATAGAAATAATTTTTGAATTCAAAATATCAAATATAGCTTAGTCCTAATATTTGGTATTTTCTGGAATCTTTCATTTTTTGATGAATAGTGATACCACTAAGTGGTAGTTAAAAAACTGAATTTTTCATAAAACCTAATTTTACCGCTTCAATGAGTGGAATTTCAAAAATTCAAGAGACACGGTTAATATGAACGACTAAAATGTGGTTCAATGAGATGAAAATAATTTTTTGTGATTAGTAACTTTTTACATTTTTTTACCACGGTTAAAAGTAAATAGGGTAATTAAGGGTAAAAATGATATTATTATTATCCTAAAACATGTCCTAATTATATTGGATAAGTTCAATTCGACCAAAAACGACCTTAGGAATAAAATATGACCATTTATTCCCACTTGGATTAGATTAGGACATTTAATATTAATTTATTTAAAGAAGGGTTAAAATAGTTAAAATCAATGTTTAATAAGTAAATCATTTTTAATATAGGTTTATACATAAGATAAATTAGACATTAAATATTCATTTTAAAGATAAAAAAATTTCCTACATAATTATATTTTATTTGTAATTTTTAGACATTAAATAATTTAATTTATTTATAATACAATGATGATGCAGTAATTATCTTATTAATGAAATATTGACAAAATTGATGTTATAAATACCCAAATAAATGTAATTTGAGAGTTTTTATTAATTAAAATAATTATCTATGTTAATATGACATGTTATTATTTATTTAATTAATTTATTTCGAACTAATCATTCCGTTATGATTTACACAAAAATCGATGACCAAATAGTGTCAAAATTGACATAAAATAGTTTTTAAAACAAATATTATATTATTAATTGTTATTACAATCAAAAAAATATAAGGTTCGGCCAAATGACTTATATAAGGTTATAAATATTAATAATAAACAACTTGAGGTTCGTTTGGCTTTTATTAGTAAGTTTATTAACCTTATAGTGTAAGAACACAAAAAGACACGGTAAAAGTAAAATTTTCTAACTTAAAGTTAAATCTAAATGATAATGTTAAAATAGTAAACTAAACTTGTCCAAATTCTATTGGATGAAAGTATTTCGAACCATCCCCACCTTAGCTTCTAAATCAATCAATTTGGAGCTATTTAAAACCGAATATGGCTTTATAATAAAATAAAATTTTTAGTTTTTCCAAAGGTGCCCCACTACTCCCTTATAAAAGGGCACCTGCTCCCTCTATTCCTCACACCACTTTGAGCCTTAAAGTTCGGCCAAACCATTAACAATTCTCTTTTCCACTTCCCTAGAAATATCTTAGAGGTCCTGGTCTTCTTCAATGACCAATTTTAGTACCCTAAGAGGAGGTATCAAAGAGGCGCTTCAAAGAAGAGGTAATGTCTGTTACCGATTCTTTCACCTTTATTTCTTCTTCCACTTCTTCTTTTTTAGTTTTTTAATTATGAGGTAATAACATAAGTATCACTAATATACTGATATGTTATTATAAGTATGAAACAACCATATTTCACCATCTATCCATCCTACGGAAAATGAAATCACCGCGCGTGCGTACGTACGGAATACCTTCTCCACGCCGTGGTGTAATCTAATTTCCACCAACACCTTACATGGATGTGTATAATGGTGAATGTAATGAATATATATGATTATTTTAAAGTTATATTGGATCTGTAATATTATAAATACACTTTAATATAATTCCACGATCATGGTAATGATATCATCGCTCGTGCTTACGTACGGAATACCGTCTCCACGACGCGATGAGATTCACTCTCCATGATAACCATTCAAGAATGATTATAAAGTATATATAATAAGTAATCATGAAATATATCACATAATAATTCTAATGGATTTATGTATATATATATTTATTACATCTACTTAATTCCATTCAATTTAATAAGGAAACGAAAACAGCGTTCATGCGTACGTACGACCTACCGTCTCCATGAACGGTGTATTTCATTCCATTTATCGATCCATTATATATATATATTATGAATATATATTATATATAAATCATGTTTTAAATTCTGGATGTAGGTAATCATGATCTACGTATTCATATGAATAATTACAAGTTAAAACACGAACGACGAATGAAACGATTTTATCCAAAACGCTACTTTAACATGAATTTACAAAAGAATGGGTAATATAAAGTAATAAGTGAACCATATATGATATAATAACAATGTATATGATTCTATAATAAGTCAATGACATTATTTAAATCATTATACAGGAGGTTTGGATACGTACGAAGCATATCGGACCTAAGGCACGGGATAATTTTTCAAATCTCATTTTTATCCGAGACTGCTTTTTCGTAAGTATTTACTGGGGTTATTTCTATCATCCATGTCCATGTTTTATAAAAGCGTATTCATGTATGTTTAAATTCCTTTTTACCCATTTTGACTTTTACCCCTTGGTATGGAAGGAATCTTCTTTTATTTACCCTACAAGGTACTTTTTTGACTTTTCCAACAAAAGTACGAGAAGAATGTGTTTTTAACGTATACGGCACGAACGGATTTCTATGGTTTTATAAAGCCTTATTTTCATGAAGCTTACTCCTAAAGATTTCATGACTTTTTTCAACAAAATAATTTTCTTTTAAAAATGCAGGATATTTTGTGAAAAGAAAATGATTTTAAAGACGAAATGTTATTCTCCACAAGAATTCATTTCAAGTGTTTTATTAAAACCATTTTCCATATAAAATGACATTATTTCATATGTGTATGTTTCAAGTATCATGTCTCTATGATTTACATGGTTTCACTTTTTGTATTATGAAATGATATCCATTTCTTTTATATGGATTATGTGACGATGGGATGATGTTTATGAAACCCATTTTATTTGTTGGGTTATTATGAATGATGTATGTTTATTTTGTGGAAAAAGTAAGAATGATTTCATTATGAGATGGGTGAGACCTATATCTCCCTCCAATGAATTGGGTAAATATTTTATATCTCATGAGATAGACATCGCTGGAACGGCAGGTTAAATCGGATCAGTGAAACAGGACTGAAACGAGGAGTGAACTCGGTTCAGAAATGGACTTTTTCCACTAAGATAGTCTTGGAAATGAGTCTTGACTAATAAGATATTATTCCCCATGATTATGTGTGTATGCCACAAAGTTTCATGTTTTAAGTTATGATTATTGGGATTACATTTCACTACTATGATTTATCCCATGTTGTGTTATTATGATCTCTTTTGTAGGTTAAGGTTTCCAAATTTTTTTGTTCTTATGAATATTATGTGATTGATATTTATTTTGTTTACCCTTACTGAGCATTTGAGCTCAACCTTTTATGTTTTCTTTTCCCCAGGATATAAAGAAAGGTTTTAGGTAAAAAAAGGAAGATCTTTATGGGAGATGTTGAAGATCATTCACCATGATTACAATATTATATTACGAGTTTCCAAAGACACTAAACTATTACGGTCCTTGTGTGTGTGTTTTTGTTATGTACTAAGTATTCCGCAAAAGTAATGTAATGTCCATGTACGTTATGCTTCGGGTCTATACAGTTGGTATCAGAGGAAAGGTTTAGTCAACCTTTGGAAACTAGGATGCGAGAAATTTAGTGAGATCCCTAGAGATATTTCTATGTTATGTCTAGGGATGTCCCTAAGGTTAAGTATAAGTAAAGGTTATAGTACTTGAATTACGGTAACCGAAGATGTTAGATATTGAAGGTACTCCCCCTTTATTATATTGTTTTCCCTAGCATGATTTTTTCCTCTCACACTATTACTTTTGGGTTTTAGATGATGGCTGGAACCTGAAGGAACAGTGTTGATCAATGCAATAGAAAATGAAATGATTGTCCTCATGAACAAACAAATGTTATCGGAGATGGAGTGAAAAATCTTATTTCTATACTTACACAAGCTATGAATCATTCTGGACTTCCAAATGAGCAGAGAAGGGAACAATATTCTATTGAGTCCTTCATGAGGCAACGTCCACCTTATTTCAGTGGGTCTTCTGATCCACTTGTTGCAAAACAATGGATCAGTAGCACTGAAAAGATATTTTCAGTTCTTCAATGTTCTAAACATGATAAATTCATCTTAGCAGTATATCAATTGGATGGTGAAGTTGATCAATGGTGGAATCTTATCAAGAATATGAGGCTAAGAGATGAAATTGAGTCCATGGAATGGGACGAGTTCAAGAACTTATTTTTCAATAAGTACATCCCTCCTATTATTTGAACAAAGATGGAGAAGGAGTTTCTTGAACTAATGAAAAAGG
The DNA here is from genome assembly GCA_963277665.1 of Viscum album. Taxonomy (NCBI): domain Eukaryota; kingdom Viridiplantae; phylum Streptophyta; class Magnoliopsida; order Santalales; family Viscaceae; genus Viscum; species Viscum album. The sequence continues at coordinate 1,412,192,300 of OY728138.1, forward strand.
ATGATGAATCTGTTGGTATATACGAAGTGAATTTTACAAGGCTTGCTAGGTATGCATCTGGCTATATCATCCAACCTGAAAGTAAAGTTGATCGATTCTTTAGTGGCTTAAAACCAAATCTTGGAAGGGCATTAGCTATAAGAGACTTCAGTAGCTATGAAGAAATTGTGTGTTGTGCTATTAAGGTAGAAATGGAATTTGGTGTTACATATCCATCTCATGGTTTGGACAAGAAACGAAATATGGAGTTCAAGGAGAAATCTCAGAATAATGGTGAAAATAAGATGAATGTTTCCTTATGCTCAAAGTGTGGAAAGAAGCATGGTGGAGATTGTCTTAAAGGGACTAGAAAATGTTTTTTAAGTGTGGAAAAGAAGGTCATCGAGCAGCTGAGTGTCAAAGTAATGGAAAAAGGGTTTTTAATGATGTGAATAATGAAAAGACCACAGAGAACGCACCACCAACACTTCAATTATTCAAGTGCAAGGAAATGGGGCATTCTGCTAATAAATGCCCTAATCCAAGGGGTAGTGATGATCGACATGAGAAACCACTTAAGGAAAAGGACAAAGGGAAGTCACATGCGATCACTATTGGTGATGTTGAATATGAAAACAATGTGGTGGAATGATTAAGTGTTTATGCAATGGGATTCCAAAATAATGTTGTATATAGTATTGTCGAATATTGGAATATTTATATATTGGTCTATTGTGGTTTTCAATAATATTATAGTACCATTAACCATGGAAAGTGATTGATATATTTTTGGAAAAAAGATGATATGCGCATAATGAAGGGAAAACGAGAAAATGAAATGTTTGACAGTATTCATGAGCTCCTGACTGATATAATGATATAGTTATATCATGGTTCGAGGTTTTGGTATGTGAAAAGAGTTAACTTTTGACAACACTCATGTTTTCACTATGATTCAATGGGTATTCATTTTTTTCAAGAGAATACATGATTAAGGCCTTCGAATGTCTGGAATGTGACCAACAAGGCATATCTCATGATATATGGGGATCAATGATGGTATTAACATGCTAGGTGTATGAACTATTTTTTAATCATTTTCACTATAATATGAGAATGGATAGCAGTATTTTGGATAAGCCTAAAGATTTGAATGGATTATGTTGGACATAAGTTAGTATTGTTTAAGGATAGAAGTTTTTTCAATATTATTTATGGGATGTTCTAGTAATGTAGTTTTAGAAAAAGGACAACCTGCAGGATGGGCGACAACCCATCGCATCGAACAAGGCTGTGGGAATCGAACCCACAACTGAAGTGTGACTGGCCTTTATCGCCTACCACTGGCCTACAGAAAGCCCCTGTTTAGTAAAAACTAGTTTTATTATATTAATATGTATGATATATGAAGTATAAGTCCATTTTAGGAACCATATATGATTAATCTCACTATAGATGGACTTATGTATTTTTTGATAACTTTTCTAACCTTTTGTTTGAGAAAGATGGAATGACCCATCATTCTATCACATGATCTGTTAACACATCACAAATGAAAAATTCAACTTCATTTCTTTATGATATGAAGTGAAAATTGTCTAAATAATGACCAACGGTTAGACTGTACCAAAATCACGAAAGTATTTCTTCTAATTCCAATTTCATCAACTTTAGGGAAATGATCTTGAAAGCAAAAAATGTTGTCCTAGTGCTCTTATATCCGATGAATTAGTTGGTACCTTAGATCATCACAAATTTATTGCTTTGTGATTGATGGCTTTTTCGTAGCCATGTTCTCTACCACTCTCCATCAGAACATGATGGTTCGATTTTTCTTCCATATCAATATTTTCACCTATGTTCTCCTACGTGGAAACCCTTTGATGAGTTAATTTGGGTAACTGTTACATTTCAGAATTTAGTTTCTAAATCCAAGAATTGTTATTCCTTTTTACGATGTGGGTTTCTATTAAAGAAACTTTCGAGTAGTAAACCATTTATAACCCTGACGAATTTCGAGGGCGAAATTCATTTTAAGGGGGGTAGAATGTAACACCCTGAGATTAAATGAAAAATATTCTTTTTAATTTCAGTAATGTCTTGTGTTATACGCTACAACAAAAGGAGCTTGCACAACACACATCCTTAACTTTCCTTTCATTACACACAATCACGACCTTTCTCGATAGCGTGTGTAGTAAGCAATACTGAGTTTCACTAAAAGAGATATTATTATAATATTATTATGAAGTAGCCGTTATGAATAGTAATACCAACTTTTTGAAATTTTATAAATATTATCTTTTGAAATGGACTTCATTTTTGGATTCGGAATATCGAAATTAGCTTAGGGTGAAATTTTGGTACTTTTCAGATAACGTTCATTTTCTGATGAATAGTGAAAATTACTAAATTTTAATTAAAAACAACCTTTTTAATCAAAACTATTAATAATGATAAATTAATAATTTGAGTGGTTTTAAAGTATATTTAGAATATATTTTTACAATTTAATACAATTTTGTTAATTGGATGTAATTTCACATTTAAACCAGACATAAACAATTGACAATCTTTTGATAGTTATTATCTCTTAAAAACACGCTATTTGTTTGGACGATAGGAACTAATTTTTAAATTAGTTAATTTAACTGATATGTAATGAATTTGGTAAAATAGACATCATTTTTGAATTCATAATATCAAATATATCTTAGGTCTAATTTTTGGAATTTTTCTGGAAACTTTCATTTTTAGATGAATAGTGAAACCACTAAGTGGTAGTTAAAAAACTGAATTTTTCATAAAACATAATTTTACCGCTTCTGTGAGTGGAATTTTAAAAATCTGAGACACACGGTTTATTTCAAGGACTAAAATGTGGTTCAATGAGATGAAAATAATTTTTGGTGAATAGTAACTTTTTACTTTTTTTTTACCACGGTTAAAAGTAAATAGGGTAATTAAGGGTAAAAATGATATTATTATTACACTAAAACATGTCCTAATTCTATTGGATAGGTGTAATTCAACCGAAAACAACCTTAGGAATAAAATATGACCATTAAGGCCCACTTGGATTAGATTAGGACATTTAATATTAATTTATTTAAAGAAGGGTTAAAATAGTTAAAATCAATGTTTAATAAGTAAATCATTTTTCATATAGGGTTATATATAAGATAAATTAGACTATAAAAATTCATTAGAAAGATAAAAGTCTTTCCTAGATAATTATATTTTATTTTTAATTTTTAGACTCTAAATAATTTAATTTATTTATGATACAATGATGATGCAGTAATTATCTTATTAATGAAATATTGAAATAATTGATGTTATAAATATCCAAATAAATGTAATTTGAGACTTTTATGATTAAAAAAATTTATATTTTAATATGACATGTTAGTATAGATTTAATTAATTTAGTTAGAACTAATCATTCTGTTATGATTTACACAAAAATCAATTACCAAATAGTGTCAAAATTGACAAAAAATAGTTTTTAAAACAAATATTATATTATTAATTGTTATTATATTCATAAAAATCTAAGGTTCGGCCAAATTACTTAGATAAGGTTATATATATTAATAATATTCAACTTGGGGTTCTTTTGGCTTGTTATAGTATGTTTATTTACCTTATAGTGTAAGAACACAAAACGACACAGTAGAAGTAAAATTATCTTACTTAAGTTAAATATAAATGATAAGGTTAAAATAGTAAACTAAACTTGTCCAAATTCTATTGGATGAGAGGATTTCGACCCATCCCCACCTTAGCTTCGAAATAAATTAATTTGGTGCTATTTAAAACCTGATATGGCTTTATAATAAAATAATATTTTTAATTTTTCCAAAGGTGCCCCTCTCCTCCCTTATAAAAGGGTACCTCATCCCTCTCTTCCTCACATCACTTTGAGTCTTCATGCTCGGCCAAACCCTGCCAAATTACCTTTTCCACTTCCCTAGAAACATTCTAGAGGTCCTGGTCTTCTTGAAAGACCAATTTTAGTACCCTAAGTTGAGGTCTCAAAGAGGCGCTTCAAAGAAGAGGTAATGTCTGTTACCGATTCTTTCAACATTATTTCTTCTTCCACTTCTTATTTTTTAGTTGTTTCATTATGAGGTAATAACATAAGTATCCCTCATATACTGATATGTTATTATATGTATGAAACAACCATATTTCACCATCTATCATTCCTCCGGAAAACGAAATCACCGCGCGTGCGTACGTACAGAATACCGTCTCCACGCCGTGGTGTAATCTAATTTCCACCACCACCTTACATGGATGGGTATAATAGTGAAAGTAATGAATATATATGATTATTTTAAAGTGATATTTATTCTGTAATATTATACATACACTTTAATACAATTCCACGATCATGGGAATGATATCATCGCTCGTGCGTACGTACGGAATACCATCTCCATGACGCGATGAGATTCACTCTCCATGATAACCATTCAAGAATGATTATAAAGTATATATAATAAGTAATCAGGAAATATATGACATAATAATTCTACTGGATTTATTTATATATATATTTTTTACATCTACTTAATTTCATTCAATTAAATAAGGAAACGAAAACAGCGTTCATGCGTACGTACGGCCTACCGTCTCCATGAACGGTGTATTTCTTTCCATTTATCGATCCATTATATATATATTATGAATATATATTATATATAAATCATGTTTTACATTATTTATGTATGTAATCATGATCTAAGTAATCATATGAATAATTACAAGTTAAAACACGAATGACAAATGAAACGATTTTACGCAAAACGCTACTTTAACATGAATTTACAAAAGAACGGGTAATATAAAGTCATAAGTGAACCATATATGTCATAATAACAATGAATATGATTCTGTAATAAGTCAATGAAGTTATTTAAATCATTATACAGGAGGTTTGGATACGTACGAAGCATATCGGACCTAAGGTAAGGGATAGTTTTTCAAATCTTATTTTTATCCGAGATTGCTTATTCGTAAGTATTTACTGGGGTTATTGCTATCATCCATGTCCATGTTTTATAAAAGTTTATTCATGTATGTTGAAGTCCTTTTTACCCATTTTGACTTTTACCCCTTGGTATGGAAGGAATCTTCTTTTATTTAACCTACACGGTACTTTTTTGACTTTTCCGACAAAAGTATGAGAAGAATGTATTTTTAACTTATATGGCACGAACGGATTTCTACGGTTTTATAAAGCTTTATTTTCATGAAGCTTACTCCAAAATATTTCATGAATATTTTCAACAAAATACTTTTCTTTTGAAAATGCATGACACTTTGTGAAAAGAAAATTATTTTAAAGAAGAAAGGTTATTCTCCTCAAGAATTCATTTCAAGTGTTTTATTAAAACCATTTTCCATCTAAAATGACATTATTGCATATGTGTATGTTTCAAGTATCATGTCTCTATGATTTACATGGTTTCACTTTTCTTATTATGAAATGATATCCATTTCTTTTATATGGATTATGTGATGATGGGATGATGTTTATGAAACCCATTTTATTTGATGGGTTATTATGAATGATGTATGTTTATTTTGTGGCACAGGTAAAAATGATTTCATTATGAGATGGGTGGGACCTATATCTCCCCCTAATGCAATGGGTAAAGATTTTATATCTCATGAGATAGACATGGCTGGAACGGCAGGTTAAACTGGTTCAGTGAAACAGGACTGAAATGAGGAGTGAAATCGGTTCAGAAATAGACTTTGTCCACGAAGATAGTCTTGGTAATGAGTCTTGACTAATAAGAAATGATTCTCTCTGATTATGTGTGAATGACACAATGTTTCATGTTTTAAGTTACGATTATTAGGATTATATTTCTCTACTATGATTTATCCAATGTTATGATATTATGATCTCTTTTGCAGGTTAAGATTTCCAAAATGTTCTGTTCTTATGAATATGATGTGATTGATATTTCTTTTGTTTACCCTTATTGAGAATTTGAGCTCACCCTTTTATGTTTCCTTTTCCCCAAGATATAAAGAAGGGTTTTAGGTAAAAAAATAGAAGATCTTTATGGGAGATGTTTAAGATCTTTCACCACTATTTGAAGATTATATTCCGAGTTTCCAATGATACTAAACTATTACGGCCCTTGTTTGTGTGTTTTTTTATGTACTAAGTATTCCGAAAATGTCATGTAATGTCCTTGTATGTTAAGCTTCGGGTATCTACACCAAAGGCATTGAGGTGGCTCGTAGGGCTTGGGGTGGCCCGATTTATTTATAGTGGCTCAAAAGCCTTGCTTACCTGAACACATTGGTAGCCCGAAGGATTGAAAAACTCTAGGACCAAACTGGTGGCCCGATGGTGAATTGTTTTGGCTATTCTATTATCGAACGTTACATGTTATAGTTACTATTACAGTACTTTTATAGTTACCAAAAATATTCCTCCACCTGGATATGATCCTGGATCTCATGGATTCCCTTTAAGAGTCCCCACCAACAATACTAAAGCTCATATTATATATATCTCATATAATCAATAATTTTATCCTTATTACATTCATTGTAAATTATAATTGTAAAAAGGAATCACATCTCTTTGTGAGGAGGTATTCCTCCATTCACACAAGCATCATTATCATATTGTAAATAGAATTAAATTTAAAAACTTAAATATGATACTAATATTTTATAATTATAATAATATAAAAAATATCATATTAATTTTTTTAATCCAAAATTATATACATCTTTCAGTGGGGAGATGAAAATGAATTAAATCGGATCACGGGGAGATAGTCCTCCATACAACGCACTACAAAAAAAACATTGTATTGTAGTAGTTTAATAATGGAAAACATGTTAAAGACCTTGAAATAAATCAGGTTGAAAATATATAATAGAGCAGCGATTTTATAAAACTTCTTCAAAATTTAATTCTATGTTTTTAATTAGTGATAGTTTTAAATAAATTTCTAGATGATAATAAAAAAATACCCTAATCCCACCCCCTCCCATGCCCCATCTATAAAACCCTAACCCCCACCTCCTAGGCGGAGACACAGATCCCTCAACCTCTTTTACCCCAACCACTCATACTCTCCCCTCCCTAGTGGCAACCTCGAACTCCATGACCTCCAACACCCTGAGCCAAAAACACCTAAAACTGATAACCCGATATCCCCCCTTTGACCTATTATTTCTCCATTTTCCTGAAAATTCACCCCCCTAATCTCCCCCACCCGGGCTTGGTTTCCCTATTTTGTAGCGACATGGACCCCCATATGAGTTCCCTATACCTGGCTCTGATCCCCTCCTTAGTGGAAATGCGTACCCCCAATAGTTTTCATCATTATTACACTAATATTATTGTCTAGTTGAATTATATGCACAATAATGGGTGATGAAAATGATAAATAATTAGTTTTTTCATTAGAAATTAATTATATATGTAATTTTTTCTTATAATGAGTTATTAGGATTTTTAGTTAGTTGTTTGGAGTTATAATAAGCATTAATTTTTGTTCTTCCATATTAAAATTAAAAAATATATTTGTTTAAGATATATGTCAGTTATGGAATATATATCATTCATAATTTCATACTTTGTATTTAATATTTATGAATTACACATTGTTCTATATATTTCAACGCCTCCATGTTTTGACATATACAAAATTATTGATATTTTCCAACTCCTGATCAAATTCAATGTAGAGTTTGGGGTCAAACATGGTTTCATCACCAACCCCTACATGGTTTCTATAGAAAAAGACCTTGAAATGATATATTATAACCTTTTTTAATTTATGAGAATGCATCATGTTTTATGCAGGTATGAGGAATCATTTTGTTTAATAAAATATGTTAAATAATGATAGAATTGATATGGTTATTTTTTACAGGAATTATAAAAAATTATTGTTATTGGTTATTGGAATAGCCAATATAGATTCATTAATTTTATTTTAATTACCATGTTTTTTAATAAAACTATTTATAATGTATTTTTTATTTTATTTTTTAGTAAAATGAATATTTTTTTTCATTTGATTTGAAAATCATAAAATACATAATTAAAATTTCTGTTAATATCATTTTTTATGTTTAACTCAAATTGATGTAACTTCTGATTTGATGTGATATGAACATAATTTGTTTATATAATTCATGAAACAAAATAAAGACACACTAAACCAGATAAATGGAATATATATATATATAGTTGACTATTTTTCATTTTCCTAGAATTTCATGGTATCCAAATAAAGTATACTTTTCAACCATATTTTTAAAGGCATGCTCTTTATCTTACTTAGATCATGGGAAATAGAATTGATATTTATCAGTGTTACTAATTTTTGAATTGAATGAACCCTCCTCAGTTATAAAAATAGTGTAGAATAAAATAATATATTATATTTAATTCATCTCATTCATAAATTTTTCTTATACATTATAATTTATTTGATTCATGTTATAATATTAGAATAATAGTAAAAAAAATTGATTATTTAATTTATAAAATTTTTAATTGATAGTTGTTATGAAAAAGTAAATGGTGATGTTGGGTGATATTTAATATTTATTTAACTTATTTGAATACAAATATATATATTCATTTCTAAATTTATATTGAGAATACAATATAATACCTGAGGATAAAATTTCGATTAATTTACCTTGAAACAACCCTCGATATTCCATGGTTTGGGAAGAATTTTTTGACTATGCAATTCTAAACCTATTAGTTTATGGTAGAATAATATGTATGAGTATTGATTGTGAATTCAAGTAAGGTTTGAATAAAAAAACTTATATGAGAATACGATAATGAAACACATCATTCGTTGATTTGTATTTTGGATTTGGAATACTAAATATTGTGTTGTGTAAAGTCAATACAATATAAATACTATAAATGAAATACAAATTCACCCAGAAGAGGATAATTTAGTTTGAATTATATTAAATAACATATTTGGTTTTGTAGAATAAAATGTCAAAGATATAAATTGATCAACAAACCTTCATTTTTTACTGATAACGTTAATCTTTCATAGAACCTCAATGACCAAAAAATGGATTTTATGAATTAGTTGATGATAGACATCAAAAACTATATGAAGGATGTTCCATGTATTCAATTTTGTATTTTATAAAAATGCTTAATCATATAATGTGTCTCTATGGAATTATTGAAAAAATATTTCCATGAATTTAGAGTTTATTCATGATGCACTTAGTGATGCTAATATCCCTTTATAATTCTATGAGATGAATAATGTCATCAAACACATGGGGTTGATAATATAAAGATGAATTCATGCCATAATGATTGTAATATTTGTTCGGTTGAAGAGTCTGATTGGGAATAATTTTCAATATTCTATACAATAAGGTGGAAATCAACAAAGAACATTTGGAATATAATTCCACAACACACCACGAGAAAAATAGAAGAAGAAAAATTTCATAGAAGAATTGTGTTGCATTCCTTTGAAACCAAGCCTAAATAGATTATTCATGGCATATAAGACTACAAAGGACATTATGTGACACTATCTAGATAGTAATGATGGCTTGATGAGACATATAAAATATTCAACTTCCTCGAAGATATTTGATTCAGTATATCCATATTTTTCATCTAATCCTAGGAATGTACATTTGGGATTGACATCTGATGGTTTTACCCCTTTTCGTAATTTAAGTACTAATTAAAACATTTGCTGAGTTCTTTGGATCATATATAATTTAAATCCATATATGACTATGAGTAATTCATATTTCAATATTTTGATGATTATTACTCGAAATAATATTCCTCGAAATGAAATTAATGTATACCTTTAATCTTTAATCAATGAATTTCTAGATATATTGGATGATGGTGTGGAAACATATGAAACATCAATGAGGTACCTATTCAAAATTCTTGATTCCTTAATTTTAATAGTTAGTGGCATTCATGGAATAGGACATTTACTAGGTTGTCAAACTCATACCGGTTTTTCTTTAATTGATTATCATTTTTATTTTTAACAACCATCATTAACTAATTATTGAAAATGATGGTTTATCTGTCATTGGTGTTTTCCTGATTCTTCTCACACATCCAGGTTTAACAATACATGATTAAGTGGAGATATTGAAATGATAATGTGACTAATGGTGTTATCTAGTTCAAAAATCATAGGACAATTAACGAATATCACTGAAGAATTTGGAAAATGTCATTAGTTTAATGAAGGGGGGAAATGGTTTGAAGTATATATCTAAATAATAGGGAATACAAAAATGTAAGAAATTAGTATATTTTACAAAATAATTTATATATATTTTAATTTTATACATCATAATCTTTACATAAATTATATTAATAAGATCATATGTGAAAATGTAATTTTTTTGGTGCATAATGAGAAGGGTAAATTGAAGGATCACCATAATGTTTATATGGATTTGGAGTCAATGAATATAAATCATGATTTTTTTTAAAAAAATTAATAGAAAGTATCTTTCAGTTATTTTTACAATGAAAAATCATGAGAAAAACATCATCTTTTAAAAATTATAAAATATAAAAGTTCCAGATCGATTTTAAAGTAACATAATAAAGTGTGTTGATTGGAAACAAAGAAATTTACATGTATTGAACATTCCTGACTCTTATTTTGATGTAGTTGTTCATATCATTATCTTCATGTAACACTTTAACAAAAAAATTAAATTTCATTCTAGTTTAGTTTTTTACCTTTTTCAGAAATATTTTTAGAAAATCACTATATATAACCAATCTTTATAAACATCAAGAAAGAATTGTTTAGTCACTATGCCATTTGGAAGGGTTATTTCCCCCTTAATTATTCATATTTATGAACAATTTAACAACTCATTTGGTCGAAGAATCTAATACAGGTGGAATGGTGAAATATCGAAGGATGTATCGAATTGAGTGGTACGGTGATAATTTTTAATTTTCATTGGTGAATTTTATTTTATCAAATCATTGTGTAATTTTTTTTTAAATTCTTCATGTCTTTTCATCATATAAATATTTCATTCCAATTCATATGTGAGGAGTAAATCTCAACCAGATGGCTCTATTGCTGAAGGCTACATAGTTGAAGATTTATTAACATTCTATTAGATGTTTTTGGATGAGATTGTTACTAGATTCAATCGTTGTAGATGTTCTGACGACATCACCACAAATTCTAGTTTAGAAAACCATTTATTAGTATTTTTAATTATTAGATTACGAATTAGAATGTTGTTTAATATTACAATGGCTGAATTGAATTTTCCACACGAACATTGATATGAGCTACTGAATAATGTTATTGAAGATCAATTAATTGAAGAATTGGGACTGAAATCAAAGAGTAAACTAAATGTTCGAGTTCAAAATGATCAATAATTAATAATAGATTGTAATAAGGATATTTTTGAACTGTTCTCCCATCATGTATATATATATATATATATATTCTCATTCATATTATTGACGTTTATTTATTTTTTCTTTGTGAAATGTAATAGCTTCTCTATTTTTTATCTGGATAATGAATTTTGAAAATAGAGTTGAAATATCAAATGATTTGATTTTTTTGGATTGAGGTATTCTATGGAAGGATAAGAGATTTGATTCGTATGATATTCATGGCTTCAGGTTTCAAACAATTTATCAGTAAGAAGACATGAAAAATAAATATAGTAGTGTATTTACATTTGGATATGTGGGATTCTATGGGATATTAATTTGTATAAATGAGGTAAACTATCATGGAAAATTTCAGTTGTCTTATTCAAATTCAAATGTGTCCACATTGATAGGGGTATAATAAAATATTCATTAAATTTTACTTCCATCAATTTCTCTCACATGATTGATACTGGTAAGTGTGCATATAATTATCTATTTATCTTGGATTCACAATAGATGCCGATATATTATGAGGATTATGAAATACATTTGGGTTGGAGTGTTTTTGTACACATATTGGGGAGGGACTTTTATGATATGAGCGATGAAGATCAATTGGTGCTTTGTGACTGTGAACGTCATCAACCACACAATTTTGAAAATTAGTTTAATGAAAATATAAAAATAGTAGAACAATCAATAGTGGGTGAAAATGAAGGATATATTGTAATAGAGGTTGATAACAATTAAGATAAGGAATATAAAGGTAATTGAATGTATAAATTTTTAATGAAATTATATTTCAATTTCTCATTGATAATGGTTTCGTATATATATATATATATATATATATTGTAAATGTTTTTCATTTTTTTTCTAAAACCATTTTGTTTTTCATTTTCAATATATTTAATATATATTTTCTGTATGCCAATGAGCTTGTACATAAGTGGTAAAAGCTCTTGCTTGGTATCCAAAAGATCGAAGATCAAATCCATAAAGGGAGAAATTTCTGGGGTACAGTAGCATGGCACTGTAACAGTACTGTTGTAGCGGCAGGACAGTAAAATCAGCCAAAAATTAGAATCAGAGACACTATAGTGGAAGAGTTACTGTAGAAGGAACTATTGTGGTGGCATTACTGTAGCAACCCAAGTACTGTTGCAGTACTATTCATTAAAGGGTCCTTTGGGCCAAAAATTGGCTTTCAAGCCTTGTATTCAAGCCACTTGTCCTTGGGCCTTCGAGCTCTGTATTAGGACTCCCCCTACACAGTAAAAGGGGTTCTTTTATTTAATAATAAAATAAGGCTTCATCCCTAACCATTTAAAAAATATCCCTTAACTATTTGGAATGGTTGAATGATGAGAAATAAATTTGGTAGTCCATCCTATCAACATCTTAGACAACGCTATAACTATTATCATCTTCAATAAATCCTAGTGATTCTGTTGTTCCCAATTCAAATAGTGAGCTTTACATTACTAAAAATTACATGGTTAGACTATTGCCTAATTCACCTTTAGTGATGGAACACTTGTTCACCCCTCCATTTAGGGGATATTTGATGGAAACCATTACTAGTGTGTATTTCATTTTACAAAATCATTATTCTTTATTAATTGTGTAATTCATTTTTTTTAAATAACGACAATCAATGAAAGAATACAAATATAAGCACAGCAGATATATGGGAATAGAAGTAATTATAGATAATTATTTCATTTGATGAGTTTGGGGTTCATACCAATCCCACTCCTAGAATATATATGTTGATTTGTAACGTCTCGGTTCCGGAAGCCACCCAAAGGCGCCCCATAACCGGTTTCTCACATGGACTCAACAAAATTTCCCCCAATACCAGAGGCTACCGACTAGCAGCAAGGGCCTTGGGTGTGATAGTGTAGAAACTATTCCTTCATTGTAAGATTACACAAAGTAAGTAATAAAAATCCACCAACAGTAAATAATAGAAGACTGAGATAATAAAAAAATGGAGCAATGCTTAATAAATGATGCATGATACACATGTCATGGAAAACATCCAACCAAGTCACAATGATGAATACAAATAGTACTAAACTAGGTAAAAAAGAAAAAGGTAATAGCTCCTCATCATCACAAGCCTAGGCTTGGTCCCATGCTCTCCAGCTCCATAGAAAGTCAAGTACCAGAAGTGGAAGGGCACTTTCCCTTATCTACACCTGAATCAATATAATCTTTTTGGGATAGAAATCATATCCCAAATAGGGTGTGAGACTAAGTACTAGTACAAAACCACCATAAAATCTATGCCAATTTGTCAGTGAATATATGGTAGGTAAAAGTATAGAAAGCAGTAAAGATGAAGAAGTTGAACAATCAACAATCCACTATTCCAATATCAAGAAACAACTAACAAGAAGCTAAGAACAAACAGGTAACCCTATGGGATGTACTCACAACCAAACCCTATGGTCTTACCTAACAAGTAAGAACAACCTTTTGGGCTGTACACTCAGCCTAACCTCTCTGGTTTTGTCATTAGAAAATTATAAGACTCTCTGAGAAATCTCACTAGGTCAATTCCGCTAATAGTCTATGGTAGTCATGGACTCTCTTAGAAAGCTCACTCGGTCAATTCCCCTTATAGTACCAAGGTCAAGGACTCTCTGAGAAAGCTCACTCAGTCAATTCCCCTTATATCCCATGTCATTCAAAGACTCTATGAGGAATCTCACACATTCAATTTCTCTTATAGTCTAAAGGAAGCATGGTAATCCAAATTAAAACATAGACTCTCTGAGGAAGCTCACACAATCTAACCCCTTATAGTCTGAAGAGGTCAAGCACTCTCTGATGAAACTCACACAGTCAATCCACTTATATACCAATGAAATCCTAGGCTCTCTGAGGAAGCTCAAATAGTCTATCCCTAATACCTTAATGCTCAAATACTCTCTTTGGAAGCTCACTCGGCCAATTCCTATTATAGTCTACTACACCCGGTTCTCATGGAACTATGTATAATAATAGCATAGCAATGCAGTATGGCCATAGTAAACCTACAGATCTACATTCCTAAATAGTCTACAACATATCAATCATGTCAGGATTCATACTCTCCACCTATAGCAACAGGTACGGAAAACAGGCAAAGTAGCCAAACTAGCTAACGTGACCAAATGGTCGTAAATAACACATACATGGTAAAAACATCCAAGGAATAGAAAAACAACCCTATTATTATCCATTAAACATCTGCACTAGAATACAAGCCTTGAAGGAAGATAACATGTGTAAAACAGTAAACATGTAATACCCTGTTCAAGGGTATTGGTGGAAGTTGCACATAATACTGAAAGACATTGAACAGAAAACAACAAACCACCTACCATGGCATTAGGTGATTGATATACTTGAACCTAAACTCTTTAATTGGCATAGAATGTTGTAGATCTAAGAAAACCTATAAAATGTTCAACCCATGATAACTTGGAAAAGAGGAATCATGAAATGAGGTTCCAGTATAAGAGGGAACTCACCGATGTGATTCCAACACAATCAACAGTGTCTGAATTAGAGGACATACAAAGGCTCACGGGCTCGTCAATGATCTTCGACCATATGGGTTCTCTTGGACGAATATGACCTAGAATAAGGTTATTATGTCCATCAGATGTGACCCCAGTGCGTTTAATGAAAAAAATACACTGCATGTACTTTTCGAGTACACGGTGTGTACATGTTGTTTCTGTACTCTACATTAGGCGGCCACCAAGTCACTCCCACATGGCCATGTGTGTGGATACTATGCGGCCACCACACAGCCTTCTATGATAAGGAAGTACACGGCGTGTACTCATAAAGTGCCCAACATGTACTTCAAAAATTTTCAAAAAGTACACTTTTTCCCAAAAATTACCTGAAAATTAAAAAACATACCTAAAAGGAAGGTATGGGTTCTTAAAAAATTCCCCCTTAATGAAACTCGACCACAAATTGCCATAGCACTGCATAGAAGAATAAACCCCAAATTTTTCTGGACACTTTGTTCGTATATCGGACTCCCTCACCCAAGTCTCATCATGTACTCGCCCGTGCTGTCATAGCACTCATACCAGAGGAATAGACTGGCCACGTTGAACCTTTGTACTATGATCAACAAACCAGATAGGATGTTCCTCAAATGACGCATCCACCTCAAGCTCAAAATCCTCAGGTTGAAAGACATGAGATGGGTCTGAAAGGTAACATCGGAGCTGAGCAACGTGAAAAATGTCATGCATAGCTTGGTACCTATGAGGTAGCTGTTGTTGATAGGCAATCGGCCCAACTCTCTCTAACACCTCAAACGGCCCAACGTACCTCCAATAAATCTTACCCTATCTCTGAATCCTTTTGTGTCCCAACCTCAGTGTGACATGTAGGAAAACCTGATCCCTGACCTTGAACTCCCGAGGTCATATTCTCTGATCACCATTAGACTTCTTTCGTGACTGTGCATTATCCGTCCTCTTCAAAATCAGCTCAATCTTCTCATTGGTCTCTTGGACAAGAGAGGTCCCAGCAAAGCTACCTCTCCTACCTCCAGCCATCATAATGGTGATCAACAAGGCCTACTGTACAAAGCTTCATAAGGTGCCATATGAATAGTCACTTGAAAACTATTCTTGTATGAAAACTCTAAAAAAGGTATATGCTTTTCCCAAGAACCTCCAAAATTCAGAATGCATGCTTGGAGAATGTCCTCAAGCACCTGAATTGTATGCTTAGACTAGCCATCTGTGTAGGTTTGGTATGCTCTACTCAAAAGTACATGCATATCGAACTCTTTCTAAAGACCATTCCAGACCCGAGATGTAAAACATGCATCCCTGTCTGAAACAATGGAGTGTGGAACTCTATGTAGATGTACAATCTCTCAGATATACAACCGTCCCAGCTCATCAACACTGATGGTATCCTTGATCCGGAAGAAGTGAGCGACCTTCGTAATCTTTTCAATGACAACCCACACTATGTCATTCCCTCGAGGCGACCTCAGCTACCCGATCACGAAATCCATCACAACGACATTCCACTTAAAATCGGGAATGGGTAACTATTTTAAAGGTCATGCTGGTCGCTGATGGTCCGCCTTTACCTACTGACAAGTGGATCACCTCATGATGAAACTAGCAACGTCTCTCTTCATACCTGGCCACCAATACTGACGGTGTAGATCACGATACATCTTGGTGATTCCAGGATGAACTACCCAAACTGAGGAATGAAAGTCTCACATCACCTCCTAGCATATGTATGCTAGCACCCATACGCACCCCTGGAAATAGAAGATCACATCCTCTCCTATGGTCGATCCAGTAAAAGATTCTTCTCCTGAAAAACTCTCCAATAGGACTAGGCCATCTCAGTCTGATAGATGCTGCATTCGCACCGAATCATGAAGTGAGAGGTAACAACAATAGAACAAAGAATATTCTATCCCTATCTATCATGCACCTCTAACTGCATCTCAGAGAATAGAGCCACAAGCTGCCACTCACTACAAAATTCCTGAACTGCCTGTATCTGGGTCCTCCTACTCAATGAATCTTCCACGGTGTTTTATTTCCCAGGCATATATGAAAGCTCGAAATCAAAGGATTGTCAGTACTTGACCCACCTTCACTGTCTCAAATTTAGATCATGCCGAGTGAAGATGCACTTGAGTGTCTTATGGTCAGTGAAAACCACAAAATGCTCTCCTAGAAGATAATGTCTCCAACAGTGTAAGGCATGAACAATAGCTTCCAACTCCAAATCGTGCGTAGGGTAATTCCCCTTTTGTGGCCTCAACTGCCGAGACCCGTACACAACAATTCTATCTCCCTGTATAAGCACATCTCCCATCTCGATACCTACTGCATCAAAGTAAACAGTATAGATCTTTCCCAAATCTGGAAAGACTAGTATCGGTGTTGAAGTCAACCTACCTTCCATCTCCTGAGAGGATGACTCACAAGAATTTGACCATAAGATCTTCGCACCCTTCTTCGTCAGACCAGTCAGCAGTGCTACTAAGCGTTAAAAGTACTGTATGAAGAATCTGTAGTATCCATCCAGCCCTAGAAAACTCCGCACCTTGAAGATGTTCTTCGGTTGCTCCCAAAAACTACCGCTATAAATTTCTCATGATCTACTGATACTCATATCTATGAGATATCATTAACTAAGAAGTGAATAAGATCCATCCAAAATGGGCACATTGAGATATTAGAATATAACAGATGATCGCTCAGTGTACTCATAATGATCTCATGATGTGTGGCATGGTCGTGTTGTGTGTGTGAGTACACCAAGATATATTCCATGAAGACTACCACGAAGGAATCCAAATAAGTATGGAAGACTCGGTTCATCATTTCCATGAAAACTAAAGGCACGTTTGTGAGACCAAACGACATAACCATATACTTGTATAGACCACACCTATTCTGGAAGGCTCTATGAGGTATATCAGATGGTCTAACATGCAACTGATGATAACCAGAACACAATTCAATCTTCGAGAACACTCGGGCTCCTCAAAGCGGATCAAAGTGATCATCAATCCTAAAAATGGGATATCGATTCTAGACCATCAACTGGTTCAACATTCGATAATCCACAAAAAACCTAAGTTTATTTTCTAAATTCATCGCAAAAAGGACAGGCGAACCCCAAGTAGAAGTACTAGGTAAGATGAAACCCTTTTAATGCAACTCCTTCAACAATTTCTTTAGCTCTTACAACTCAGGTGTAGAAATCCTATAAGGAGTAATGGACACCTGTGCGACCCCTAGCACAAGCTCAATCGAAAATTATACCTCATGCTCTGGAGGAAGACCTAAAAAGTCCTATGGAAATATATATCTGAATCGATCTACCACTGGAGGAAAGTGTAACTATGAATTCCCCTTGTCATCCATATAAAGACTGGCATTCGGGGCTGTAACTACTCGCAACCCATGATGCTCTAGACCCGATCTGCATTCTTAGACATCCCACTCAGCCTTATCACGAAAAGATACACCCTCTTGTGATATGAAACTCACCCTACGACGATAATAGTCAATGATTTCCTGGAAAGAAACTAGCTAGTCTATTTCGAGAATGAAATCACTATCTGTCATCTCTAGGACATAGAGGCCCCATAGGAAGTGACATCCACCAACCTCTAGAGGGAACTCCTTTAACTGATATATTCTATATTTTCTCATCCCCAATGGTGTGTCAATGATCAAAATATCTGAAAAATAAAATATGTATACCCCAAGGCTCTCCAAAATAGCAACAGATATAATGATATGGGAATCCCTTATGTCGAAATGAGAAAAAAATATAACTGAGGCTACTAAGATCTTACCTCGAACTGTAGTGGTTCCAGGATCCTACCCCTTCTTGGTCTGCTCCACTAAAAAAGTCTTGCTGGCTCCACATCCCTATGACCTTGCCTACCTCTTTGAGGTGATCCACCTTGCTTTCGCTGAAAATCAGGTGACTGGCTACCACAGCCACAACCTCCACCTCAGCATGAATGGTCAAAAAAACTACAGTTCCCAGATTGGTGAGAAATTGGTGGTGATGCTCCTGGATGTAGGGCCCTAAAAGAACCCCTTTCTCCAGCTGGTGGTGAGAAAAATTGATAGAAACACTGGAGATAGCACATCGTACCGCAATATTGGGAATCTATCAGGTCTCTTGGGAAATGTTGCCTCATATTCCCTGTCCTCCTGCATTGGTTGCACACCCCATGGACACCAGAAGGTGCATTCGGCCTACTCTGTTCTCCCCGTGTAGTCTCCCTACGTCGATTCTGACTATCATCTTTAGGAAGAATTACACTGGATGTCGAACCACCCTGGATCACACCTCATAAATCCCTCATATTTCACTCAGTAATCAGCACCTGGTTGATGATAGAGGATATCAAAGTTAACATAAATATGTTCAAAAGGGAACAGATCTCCTGCCTGAGACCGTCCTCAAACTTCCTAGCCAGAAACAACTCATCACATGCTAGAATAGGCATGAAACATTGCAGCTCCGTGAAGTTAGAGGAATACTCCATCATAGAAAGGGTATCATACTCCCAGCTCCTGAACACTCGGGTTGGATTGACCCTCAAGGTCTCCGGGTAGAAGTAATCATAAAAGATATGATGTAACTCCTCCCAATCCATATTCTGGTGGCGTCCCAACTGAGAGATGACATCCCACTACCACTTTTCAGAGTCTCGAAGAATGTAGGTTGTGAGATTCACTATCCTCTCTGGTGATACCTCAAGATGCTCTAAGACCGTCAGTGTGGATTTGAGCCACATCATTGTAGCCTATGATCATCCGTCCCCTGAGAAGGTGGGAGGATGATACTACTCGAAAACCCGCGTCAAATCTTCCATCGAAGGGGCATGAGGTGACGCTCCCTAGAAGGTCTGCATCATCCTAAAAAAACCTTCCCTAAACTACACATCGACACCTACAACTGGTATAACTGTTGTTTCCATGGTTGGAACAACAGTAGGATCTATAGTAAGTCCTTGATCGGTTTTGGCTGGTGTGTGATCACCGCCTTTCAACTAGCATACAATTGGAGGATGTCTCAGTGGCATGACACTGGAAGGTCAAGGACAAACCATAGATCAATATATAAAGGACTATAAACAAGGATTCTATGAAAAGAAAATGAGGAATAAAGCACTGATGTTTTACAAAACATGACTACACTGCATGTATAATTCTTACATAGCGTGTTCCCTGATGACATTTACATGGGTGTGTACTTCTGCCCAAACTGGTTGTGTAACACCCCACACACACAACGTGTTGTCTTAAAACATGGCATGAACTTGAATCATCTTCCCCTTCATGAGTCATTATACATGGTTAAGCCACATAGTTCCCTTGAGACAATACTACATGACCTGTTCAATTTAGACACGGCGTGTACTAGACAATCTTTACTTGGACCGTGTTTTTAGTGACACACCCTAACACCTGGCTCACACTACACGGTGTGTTCCAGATGGACATGGCATGTATGAGAAAGGATTACTCTGAACTGTGTTGCTCGTGACATGGACAGGTACCTAGGTCAGACTACACGACATTTTCTAAATGGCACACGACAACTATTAGACATGACTCGGCCAACCTCTATTGTTTGTGAAACAGGTTGGCACGGAGTCGACACAACACAGCGTGTATGGAAAATACATGGCATGTTCACAACATAATTTTTCACATCCCATGTCTCTGTCCACACGGACTATGACACGATAAGAAACTAGATGGCGTGAACATAAAGTACTCGACATGTACTTAAGAAAAATAGTTTCTTCCCGAACAGAATAACACATGGTGTGTACTTAACACTACACGACATGTATTCTTAAATTTTCTGATTATTAAGCCTCAAAAACTACTCTAGAACCCATAAAACAATGTAAAAACCATATAAAGTGCCAAATTCTGATTTTTGGGGGCCTATACTCTCTTCAAATCAAAGTTTGGAATCTTGTTAACATTATAACATCAAAAAAATGGAAATGGTCCACCAAATTCTGGTACAGTAGGGCCTATAAAACCTCCGAAACCAAAGTTTGGGGTTCATTCTGGAATATTTATACACAAACAATACCCTATCATACAATAGGTATTTCTATCAAGGCAACTATCACAACAACATGCATATTTTACACATCATCTTTCAAAACAATATGCAGTCGCTAATGCATCCTAGATGGCATGGAAAGAATTCACGGAATGTGATTTCTAACAAGTGCCTATATGATGCATGAGATGGCATACCCTCATCTCATATGGTTACGATAGAAATAAAACCTAAATAACATCAATAGTAACCACACAAAACATGTGAGTCACCTAACGGTGAAATTCAGATCAACTGTAAACTTGAAAAACTAGAAGAAATTTCAATAAACTAGGTAGATTGGTTTTTCCTGTATAGAGCTTAGCTACTCCCGGGAACAACCTATTACCAAGTACTTATTGTTTCCTATCCCTGGAACATGTCTCCAAACAGTAAATCAAGAGAAAATAATCCCTCTGATACAACTTATTAACATCCTGGTTTCAGAAGCCACCCAGAGGCGCCCCATACCCGATTGGTCACATGACCACAAGCAAATTTCCTCGAATTCCAGAGGCTGCTGACTAGCAGTGAGGACCTTCAGTGTGATAGTGGGGAAACTATGCCCTCATTGGCAGAGTACACATTGGAAGTAATAAATATCCAACAACAGTAAAAAAGCAGAATACTAAGATAATAAATAACTGGAGCAATTCATAATAAATGATGCATGAAACAAATGTCTAAGAAAATAACCAAATAAGTCACAATGCTGAATACAAATAGTAATAAACCAAGTAGAAAAGAAAAAGATAACAGCTCCTCAGCATCGCAAGCCTAGGCTTGGTCTCATGCTCTCCAGCTCCATAGCATATAATGTGCCTGAAGTGGATGGGCACTTTCCCATATCAATACCTGCAACAATATAATCTATTTTCTCCCAAAATCATGTCCCAAATAGGTTGTGAGACTAAATCCCAGAAGGCAACCACCTGAAGATCTGTGCCTAACAGTCATTGAATATAATCTAGGTAATAGTATAGAATGTAGAAAATAGGAACATGTTGAACAATCAATAATACACTGTTCCAATATAATGCAACAACTAACAAGATGATAAGCACAAATATTTAACCCTATGGTAAGTACTCACAGCCATACCCTCTGGTCCTACCTAACAATTACCAACAAGCCTCTAGGTAGTACACTCAGCCTAACCTCTCTGGTTTGGTTAGATGAAAATTATAAGACTCTCTAAGAAAGCTCACTCGGTCAATTCCCCTAATAGTCTAAGGTAGTCAGTGGTTCTTTGAGAAAGCTCACTCGGTATTTTCCACTTATTGCCTAGGTCATTATATGAATCTCTAAGGAAGCTTACACAGTCAATTACTCTTATATTCTAAGGTAATCATGATAATTCAGAGTAAAATAATGACTCTCTAACGAAGCTCACATGGTCTATCCCATTATAGTCTAAAAAATTCAATGACTCTCTGAGGAAGCTCACGCAGTAAGTCCCCTTTGAGCCCAATATAATCCTAGGCTCTCTGAGGAAGCTCACATAGTCTATCCCCCTATATCCTAATGCTCAAAGACTCTCTGAGGAAGCTCACTCGATCAATTCCACTTATAGTCTACTAAAAACCGTTGTCACGATTTTGTGTAGAATAAAGGAATAGCAATGAAATATGGCCAAAGTAAACCTATAAAACTACTTGGATATACAGTCTAAAGCATATCAATATTTTCAGGATTCAGACTCTCCATCCTATAGCAATAGGTATGGAAAACAGGCAAAGAAGCCATACTAGATAACATGAACAAATGGTCGTAAACCGAACATGCATGGGATAAACAGACAAGCCATAGAAAAACAACCCTATTCTTATCCATTCAACCACTACACAGGCATACAAGCATGGTTGAATGATAAAGGGGTAAAACGGTAAATAGGCTATACCCCATTAAAGGGTATTGGTGGAAAGTGCACATAATACTCAAAGACATTAAATGAAAAGGCACAAACAACCTACATTGGAGTTAAGTGATCGATATACATGAACCTAAACTCTTTAATCTATTTAGAATGGTGTATATCTATAAAAATGTATAAAATGTTCAACTTAAATAACTTGGAATAGTAGTGGAATGATGAAACGAGGTTCTAGCAGATGAGATAAATCACTGATGCGATTCCAACCCAATCAACAGAGTCCTAATCAGAGGATAGATGGAGGCTTGGAGGCTCGTTAAAGATCAGTGGCCATACGGGTTCTATTAGAAGAAGATAACCTAGAAGAAGGTTTTTTTGTCTTTCCGCCGTGACCCTGGTGTGTTTAATGAAAAAAACAAAATACACAGCGTGTACTTTTAGAGGACACGACATTTACTTTTTGTTTCCATATTCCGCATTATTTAGCCTCTAAGATACTCCCACACGACCATCTGTGTGGATACTACAAGGCTAGCACACGGCCTGCTACGGTAAGGAATTACATGGCATGTACTTAAAAAAATTTCAGAATGTCATCTTTTTTCCCAAAATAGCCAGAAAAGGAAAAACATTCCTGAAAAGAGGGTCTGGGTTCTTACAAATTCTTGGGAAGCTTTCTTATGAGATAGTAAGCTTATGCATTAATTATAAATTTTGGAGGCATATTCCTACAACATAGAAAAATGTGTTCTTTGATACCTGAGTAAAGGTAATATTAATTTTTTATTCTATGATATATAAATTAATATACATTAATAAATTTCGTAATATAATTATAAAGTTTAATTTTTATTCTGTTTCATGATTTTTTTCATTTTGATGTCCTTGACTTAATTTCATGCCCATGGACATGGAAAGGAAAATATCAACACCTATAAAAAATTAAATTACACTTATTTATATAAAACATTCTTTTCATGCCATATAGAACATATATTGTGTCATATTTAGGTGTGGTTCATTACTACACTTCAAAAGTAAATTATAGATCATTATCCATATGTATGAAAACAATCCAATCGTGTTTTCTAAATTATGTATTTGTAAATACATTTTAAACATACCAAAAACATTAAAAACACGTTTCATGGGGTCAAAACCAAGAAACATAAATCATATTACACAAAAATAAGGGTAAAATGACTGTATATTTAATTTTTAAATATAGGAACTGACGAAAAATCAATTTGAATGTTGGTTTTCCATTTAAAGCTGTAAACACTTTTTTAGTTTTTTATAACACTATAACATGTGTGGAAAGGTAAAAAAATGTTTATTTTTTTTCAAAATATGGGTAAAATTACCATAGATATAATTTTGAAATATAGGAACAAATGACACACCATTTCTAATGAATTTTATCCTGTTATGGACGTAAATACATTTTTAGTGATTTAAAACATTAAAACCTTTATGGAATGGTAAAAATATGAATAAAAACATAATATTTTCCAAAAATAAAAGGAAATCCACATTCAGATTATTTTGAAATATAGAACTGAACGCACATCATTCCATATAATGGTTTTTCTTGTTATAGCGGTAAATGTGTTTTTACAATTTTAAAACACTAAAACATGTATGGAATAGTCAAAACCAGGAAAATGACATCAAATATTTTTGAAATCATAGAAAGCCATCAATATAATTAATAGTTAACTGGAAGAATTTATGGAACATCATTCTGAATGATGGGTTTCTTGTTATCGTTCTAAAGATGTTATGGTGTTTTAAAACAAAAAAGTTTGTGGAATTTTCAAAAGTAAGAAAACGATGTAGTATTATAATTATGTTATGGGAAAATTACAATAGATATACTTTTGAAATATTTCAACATAAGGAATTTCATTACAAATTATGGTTTTCCTATTATGGATGTAAACACATTTTTAATAATTTAAAACACGAAATCAGGCATGTAATTGTAAAAAATAAAAATATTCTCTCATATTGATTTGAAATAATGGTAAACCACCATATATTTAATTTTCATATGTAGTACCCAATGACACATAATTTTGAATGATGGTTTTCCATTATATTCTTAAACATGATTTAAGTGTTTTAAAACACTAAAAAAAGTGTGGAATAGGAAAACTAAGGAATAAAACATCAAATTCTCCTAAAATTAGAGAAACCCTCAATAGGTTTAATTTTGATATTTCAGAACTATCTACACATCATTCTCTGTGATGTTTTTTCAATTGTGGATGTATATGTGTTTTTAGTGTTTTAAAACATTAAAACATGTTCATGATAGTTCAAAAAAGACAGTATGTTGTCATGAAATTGTAGGAAAACCACAATATATTTACATTTGAAATTTATGAACCAATGGCAGATTATTCTGAATGATCGTTTTCCAATTATGGCTGTTAAAACGTTTTTATTTTTTATATAAACATAAAACTTGCGTAGAATGGTCAAAACATGATAATGATGTTTGATTTTCCTAAAATCATGGTACAACCACTGTATATTAAATTTTTAAATGTTCGAAGCAATGTAATATCATTCCAAATGATGATTTTCTTGTTATGGTGTAAAATTAAATTTTAGTATTTTAAAACACTAAAACATCTATGGAAGGGTCAAAACCAAGAAAATGATGTCGGATTGTCCAAAAATTATGGGAACATGAGTGTATATTTAATTTTTAAATGTATTAACTGATAGAACATCATTCAGAATGATTTTCTCCCATTATATCCATAATCATGTTTTTTTGTTTTCAAACATTAATATTTGAATGGAATGGTCAAAACAAGGAAAATAACCTCATATTTATCTTAAATAATTAGCCAAACATCATTGTTTTAATCATGAAATTTATGTATTGATGGAACGTAATTCAGAATAAGGGTATGACCGTTATATATGTCAAAGTATTTTTGTGTTTTAAAACACTAAAACATGCATGGAATTTTAAATCCATAGAAACAGTCTCATATTGATGGGTAATAATGGGACCACCACTATAGATTTATTTATGTAATGCAGTAGATAATGGCATGTCATTCCGAATGAAGGATATCTTATTATGGTCATAAAAGAATATTTATTATTTCAAAACAGTAAAACGCTTAGTGAATGGTCGAAACCATGAAAATAATGTCAAATTGAATGGAAATTAGAGAAAAACTCAATATTTTTTATCATGAAATGTAGGAAATGACCTCTTTTCGTTCTAAGGTGTTGTTTTCCAATTATGTTTGTAAATATTTATTTATTGTTTCAAACAATAAAATTATCGTGGATTTATCAAAACCATACAAATGAAATAATATTGTCTTTAAAGTACGGGATATTGATCATAAATTTAATTTTTATATTTATGAACTAACAGTATATCATTTTAATTAACTATTTTCTCGTTAAGGCTGTAAATGTGTTTTCATATTTTAAAAACACTAATATTTTCATGGATGCATCACAACCATTCCAAATGAACTCTTATTGATATGAAAGTGTGGGATAACCACTTCTTAGTTTTTTAATTATAAAAAATTATATGATTTATTATGTTTAGTTTAATTTTTTTGTTTCATTTTTGGTTACAGATGATGAGACGGGGTGGTCATGTTTAGTTGATGAGATGATGTGTTGGAAGACATATGAAGAGGAGGTCGTGGCATAAATATATATTGGTAATGGGGTTTTTTAGACATATTTTATATGTATATAATGATGATCAGGTTATTGGTTGATGTAATGGGTGATTGAGAATTTAGTTATAGTGATCATGGTTGTTTTTTTTTGACATTGGATGAGTGATGTATGAATGATTGGATTAATATATATGTATGTTTTATTTTATAGAATGTCAATTGTTTTATATTTATGTTTTTATTAAAAAAAATTTAAATAAAAAACATTTTTTCAATATTTTTTCAAACATTAGCTATACATATATAATTGAATATATTTAAAGAGTGTTCAGATTAACCACCTCTAACAATAATTTCCTCTAAACTATCTATGATAATTTATTTAATTTTATTTATATTCCATGTGAATATTGTTTATTAAATAATGGTAACTAAATAAACATTAAACCACTGATAAATTATTCAAAAATTACACCTAAACAAATATGCATGAAATAAAATAAATTTCTTCTAATTAACTAGAGGTCATGTAATATGTGATGGTTTTAAGAACCACCACTAAACAATACGGTGGTAGTTTAAACCACAACTAACCATCACTTTTTTAAAAGTTCATGATCGAGAGTTTTGTTTACAATTTGATTGAAGGGGATATGAATATAGTTAGTTCAAATAAAATAATTACATATAAATATAATGGATATGATGGTTTTTCTAAACAATCACGAATGAATAATATTTTATGGGGGTGGAAGAAGAAATAAGATAAAAATTATTGTTTAGGAACATTACATCTTTTTTAAACAACCTCCTTATATTTACACAAAATCTTCCATTGGATGGATATATAATCAATACAGGGCTTCTATTATGATTTTATGGAAGTAGGTGAGTGTTTTGGGATGGAATTTTCTGAACTAAAAGGATTTTTTTATTTCTGAATAAGAGAGGGGATATGGTTTCCTTTTATAAGTGTTGGATAGGATACAAATATAATTTCTAAAAATTAATAATTAGACTCACATTTTTATCATTATAAAAACCTAATATTAGTTATTCTAAACCCTTATAGTTGAAGAGGTGGAAATATTAATAGAAAATTCATTCTAGACAAGTTTTAAGGTCATTTTAACCCATATCTTTCTATATTCACCCTTCGATAAATTGGTTTTTACCCTTACCATAGTTATTAAATGTTACTTATTTTATTAAGCATAATGATAAAAAATTCGGTTTATATTAATAGATATTATAAATTATGTTAATTCCAAATATGTAATCCATTTTTACAATTTCTATTTATATATGTAGAATAATGTGATTCAAAATTATACTCGTAGATGCGTTGGAAAAATATGTTCTCAAAGAAAAAATTATTATAATTATAAAATGTTCTAATTACTAAAATTATACATAAAATTGATCCCAATTAAATGAATTAGTAAAATTTTAATATTCATTGTCTATTGTTACTTTAAAACCAATTAAAATTAAATTTAAATTAGTAAATAATTTTATCAAAATGGTAGTTTTTTATTAAAAAATCTGTATTTTTACTATTCATCAGAAAATAAATCATTTCAGAAAACAAATTACCCCAATATAATTTTAATATGATTATTTAAGAAAATTAGTTAATTTTACCAAATAGATATTCTAAAAGCATCAAAAATTTATTTAATCGTACATTCATAAGAATCAATATAACTATCTTCCATGGAAAAATATAGTTTTTTTGAAAAAATTTATTTTAATTCAAATGAATATGATATTTATTTATAATAAATTGTTAACCAATTAATGTGTGTAATATATATATATATATATATATATATATATATATATATTACAATTCAGATAATCTAATTTAATTTCCATGTTATAATGGTTATGTCTAATTAATATTTTTTTACAGAGTATAATGTTTCTTTTACACTTGGTTTACTACATCGCAAGATATAAAATCGATTTATTTTTTTTAAAAGGAAATAAATCATAAATTTTCCGAGTGTTATATTATTCCCACATACATAAATTTCATTCTTTAAGTTTCATGTATATTCCATTATAAATAGATGACGATTGTACTTCTTGATAATATCCTTTGGTTCCATATTTATTCCATTATTTTGTTATTTCTACAAAGTACATTTACCAATCAAGCCATCTAATTCCACAATACCTTATATTTGTTATCATGAATATGTATGGTCTATTCATAGTATGATATATCAGGTTCTAATTATAATTCATAATAGGTGATCACAAGTGTTGGCTATTCTGTATACATCCTTAACATTTTTATATAGCAAACAACTTTTTCATTTAAGATACTTGGTGGAATTAAAAAAGGATAAAACAAATATCCATTTATTTGAAGAATTTTAACTGTTCTAATATTGATAGGTCTCAACATTTCCATTATGATAATCCATATGAAACCCTTTGATGAATACACTTTTAAGAAAACATTACCCCCCACTTCTAATTCTTAATACTTACTTGGATTTTTGGAATAACTCTTTTCTTTACATAGAGCCTCATTAATGTGAGCTTGAATAGTATTAACATTTTTTGTCTCTTCAACTTCTTCTCATTTTAAAATTTTTCAATCACCAACTTCATCACAAAAATTCCAAGGATGGCATATCTTTCAATATAATGATTCATATAGAACCATTTAAATACATGAATGGAAAATATTGTTCTATGAAAATTCTACCATTGGTAAATTAAAAACCAAAATATCTTGAAAATCAAGTTATCATGACCTAAAAAATATTTCCATTTTCTGAATAGTCCTTTCAGAATGACCACCAGTTTTAGGATAGTATGTGGTTCTCAAATGTTGATTAGAATCAAGATCCTTCATAAGACTCTTCCAAAAATTTATTATAAAATGAGTATCATGATTAGACAAAATTGAATGATTTGTGGTATAACGTATTACAATATCATCAATATAAATATTATAAAGGAAATAAAGTGGTAAATATTCTCTTATAGGGTGATGATGTGCATATTTGGTCATGCAGTTTATAATAACCCATATTAAATCTTCCATTCTAGGAATCTATGATTGTCCAATATGAAATTTCCAAAGTAATGTCATTCTATTTCCACATAGTAATAGGAATTGGTTGCATGAATCTTCTAGTATAATATCTATCATTCATAACCTATTGAAAAAATATACCATATTATTACATAGTCCATAATTTCCCACTTCATGTTATCCCACAAAAAATGGCCCCACAAATCAATTTACATATTATTTGTAATAGGGTGTGTCGAGAAATTAATTCTATGATTTACATTAAAATTTTATTTTTCTATCTCAGGTAAAAATATAAACACATATTTTATTTCAAAATTTTAGTATTCCATTATCACAACCAAATTCAAAAATCTTCCTATCATTCTCAATGCTAATTTTCTTGTGAAAATTTTCTTCTTTATATTGTGAACATTTGCTCACATAAAATAAATATCGGTTTTCAATAATTTCAAAAAATATTAATGCCTCTCCTTATTAAATATTTCACATATATATATATATTTACTATATAAATGAACATAGGATCCCTATCAGTATTCATTTCTTTTAGAAATCCATGATCATTCCAATAAAAGGCATTCACTGCATTGTTTTCTTTCCGAAGGTTATAGTGTATTCAGAAATCAAAATCCTTGTGTTTTTAAACCCATAGAGTTTACCTCATGTTTATTTAATTCTATGAAAAGGTGTATTTTAATATTTTGTGGTAAATATTTATCTCATATCATCCACCATATAGATAATGTCGCAATGTCATTAAAGAAAAAATTACAACTTTAAACTCAATATTGTGGGTTGAATAGTTTTGTTCTTGAGCCCTCAATTTCCTTGATTCATATTCAATAACATTATCATATTTTATAATTTCATGTCCCAGTATGTTCTTTGATGCAACACTATATATGAAAAACACATCCTTTCCTACAGAAAATTCCAAATTAGATCATTGTACAATCTCATTTTCAATACATTAGACAATAATTCGCATTCCATTGTCTAAACAAAATTAGCCCATGTACATGTAAAAATGTTTAATTGTTTTGAAAAGTGTGAATCATTCTAAATATATCACCTATAATGAACCTCTATACAAATGAAACTACATACCACAATTATGTTTGTGGGTTTAGGTAATTTTGTAACTACATTTTTATTCATGGTATAAATATATAGTACATCATTAAGGAAAATATTTCCATAAAAGGAATCATGATTTTCCACAAATCGCACATAAATTGTATAGATAATTTTTTCCCTCTAATATTCTAAAGAATAATCCCCAAGTGATTTTAAAATTCCCTATTAATTTTAGAAAACAAAATGATATCATCAATGAATACCACATAAAAATCATTATAATTTTCCTTTATTACATTCTAATTAGATCCATAAAATCAAATAGTGAATTAGTAAATATAAATGGAATACTATAAACATTTAAAGTCCATACCTCATTAAAATATCTATCATCAGAATGTTATATTTATTTACATGGAATTTATTATAACTAGATCAATGGTGAATCATTAGAAATTATTCATCTCCATGAAGTTGATCGAATAATCCATGCATGTGTGTTAGATGAAACCAATTAATTATCATAGTGTAATTTATTTCCCTATAACCAATGCACAACCTCATGGATCCATTTTACTTTGTAATGAATTGAATAGGGGATTCAAAAGTTGAAACACTAGGGAATATAAATCCCTTATCACATTACACCCCTAGTTGTTTCATAAACTCCACTAACTCCAATGTGACAATTCAATTTGGGTATTTGATATTCGCCTTGAATCAGATACTAAATATGTGGAAAACCCAACATCAAGTTATGGTGGATTTCTGGTTAATTATATAGTAAATAAATAAATATATTTCTATCAAATAGGTAAATCCCTGAGTATTTGATTACCTTCTCTATCCATATATTCGTTTTTCTATTCACCCCCCATGAATGTCATTCATAATATCTACTGGGGTGTATAATACATTACTTATATGAATAATTATCCACTCTAAATATAAGTAATTTCATATCTTCACCATGAATCATAATTTCATTCTCCATGAAAATAAATTCTTCCATTATGTTTTGAAATATAATCAATACAATGGATAATATAAAAGTCAACCATTAGTAAAATGACAAAGTCTACAAATAGAGAACATATTTTTTATTATAATAGGGACTCCCTGACATGTCATTGTTGTAGTGAGACTTCCTATAAGAGTTATTATATACAACTCTTTTCTTAAATTAAAATGTAAATACTAACTTTTCACGGAAATATATGTAGATATTATTAGGAAATATACTTAAACAAATCATATTCTAGTGTTATTAAATTAGAATTTACATTAGGTGAACCTTTGAGTTTTTATTTTTAGAGAATTAGGAAAAAACATTCATAGAAAACCCATACATTACATGTGGACACGTATACTAAGTATCTATTTATTCCCCAAATTAAATCCTTTTAAAATTAAACATGATCACTTTTCATGAAACATCTTCAATACTTTCATCAAGAATTCTTGGTTGTCCATACCAATCTTATGACATATGAATAAAATTATTAAAACATGGGATGAGTATAAATGCATAGTTAGGGACATAAATAAATTAAATCATAAGCCTAGTGAAAACATGAAAAACCATTATAAAAATATTCTTTAAAACTCATTAGAAAACATAAGAAAATCACATAGGTTCCTTGGGACATCATTACCATATCATTATTACATTCAACTTCACAAATGGAATAACTATAAGGTCTATTTCATATTTGTAATACCAAAATGCATTGGATATCTTTAATGGCGTTCACCCTTCGTATAAGTTATATCGGGCTCACCCATTTTTAATGAGCTATAATTGGTCTCAAACCTTCATATAATCTATATCGGGATTAATAATGAACTATAATGGGGGCCAAACTATTTTATATCCAATACCAGGATCACTCATTTAATGTTCATACCAATTCATAAAATCATGCAATTTTCAACAGGGAACTCAAAAAATTACATTTCCATTCAAAAGTTAACAAATCCATTTTCAAAAACCAATTTAAATCATATATAAAAGAGGTTTTTGAATAAAAGCGTCTCATACCAATTTAAAACATTTTAATGAAATTAGACATTTAACATTTTAAAAAATATATTTCTATAAAACCATTTTTAAAACATGGATATAAATTATAAATAATTCTAATAATAAATCATTAAAACTCATAAAATGATGATTTAGTTATAGAGATCCTTACCTATTTGAAAATATTCAATATAAGCCACGTAAAAGTAAATTTTTTTACAAGACATTAAATAACATGATTATTGATAATATATTGATATTTAAATTTATAGGGGATTCATACATACTTTATAAATGTAAAAAAGGTTAATATCATTAAGAAATGTCTCAATGAAAGTAGATTGAGATGAAATTAGTTACCTTATGTCTGACTCGTCACATAAAATATTTACCTTCCTGAATAATAAACTAAGGTTTATTATTTAATTTAGTTATAATATTTATTATTTTTATTATTACATTTATATTGCTATTATCATGTCATAATAATTACTTAATTACTTATGTTCGCATCGTGAGTTTTGTCAATATTCGGTACTCGGGTTAAAAATGAATGTGGTAGGATATCAAAATTCTATGAATTCATAAGTCCATAATCCCTAGAATAATATTATAGAAATAATAATACAATATTTATATCATTTATACCATTAAAACCATTCATAAAATATGGATATGAAAAATGAACAACATTGGAATCCTAGAGATGATAGGTGTTTTGTACGCATGAGTAATGCCTTTATTTTTCGTTGATAATTATGGAATGAATGTAAGTAATTTCTTATCAATAAAATATTATAATAAAATCATTAATATAATATTTATAATTTCAATAAACCTATATATATCATACAGGTGATATAGTGAATAAAAACAAATCGCATCGCTTCGTGGTGGTGATAGAACAGATGTACGCCAGACTGACGTTATCTTTTTTATGTGCATGGAAAGTAATCATTTAATTGATATATTATTATATTATAAATATTAATATTTCAAGAATATCATATATGAAAATTTATTTTATTAGTTTAACCAATCTTTAAATATGGTGATGAAAAATGAACTATATTAGTTCATGAAGCGATAGTCCACCTTACACATGAATTAAAAGATCAGTTCCCACTCGATGAAGTTGGAGATGGATTAATGTGATAGTATTAACATAGTAACATATTTTTATATTGAGGATATTTTAGTTATTATTTTATCATCGGTGGAGGATATTTGATGGAATTAGAAGAATAAATAAAATAGAAATACTTAAAGAAAATGTTACCTTATCTTCAGTTGATAACCTTTGAAAAACTCTATAACTATTCTAAGGAGGTTGTTCTACATAAAATTACTCCCCAAGAATGTGTGTACAAAAAATAGTAAGGTTTTCTGTAGGACTTTACTATACCAAAATGTTTTGGATGTGTGTGTAATAGAGAGTAATTGAAGGCTCTTTTTAGAATATGGGAGAGGATCTGATGGAATTATTAAATGTATTAAATTAATATAAATTCAATTTTGATTCCAAATGGATTAAAATATATTAATTGTTAATGAAAGGTTATATTTGGTTTAGTAGTCATTATAAAATTAAAATTTTAAATGTTTTTAAAATTTTTTAGACCTTATCGTTTTTTATCCCATTTTAACTCTTATAGTTTATCAAGTAATTTGAATGTGGAGAGTTAGAATAATTATATAATCATTATAACGTCTAAATTAATGGGTTATTACTGAAATTTTAGTATTTATATAATCATTTTGGAAAAATATTTTTTTATAAATTTTATTTCATTTAATAAAGTAATTTATGATTTATGTTATGAATTTTTTCAATTTTGACACTATTCATCAAATGACTTTTTGAAGAACACATAACATTATTCCATCACTAAAAATGCACTAAATAAAAACTAACATGTCAAAAGAATCACTTAATTTTTTTTGTATGTAATAAAATATTTCAATATATATTTATTTTAATATTATTAATATCATTTATTTTATTCAATCACTAATAAATCTATTATTGCATCATCTTTCGGACATAATTAATTTTAATTATTTAAAATAACTAAATAAATTACCATGATGTTGGTAATATTATTATTTCTACATGGACTATTCATAGGCAAATATATCTATTATATAACTCTTTATTAATGTAATTTTATTTTTAAAAACAAATGTATAAAAAAATTACTATTTATTGAACATAACATTATAAAATAAATAATGTCATCCAAGTGGCCCTAAGTGGTCTAAAATATAAGAAATTATTCTCATGGTTGGAATAAATTCCTAAAATAAATTTATGTCAAGAGATTGGGTTGTTTTATAGTATTATATTATTATTTAAAACTTTAATTTCTGGATAAACCCTTATGTGTGATAATTAAAATAATTACTAAAGTTGTTATTCATAATGTCCAAAATTAAAAGGGTCCTACATGAGTAATTTGGATCTTATTATTCCAAATATAGAATCCAAATTTCAAAATTCAAAACACATAATTGGAAAAAAATAATTAAAAATTAATCCTATTGATGGAATGAGATATTGTGTTTTCAATGTAAAATGTTCAAAACTTCCGATAGTTTTTCTATTAAATTTTTTTTGAAAAATAATCCAATGAAATAAATTGAATTAGATGATATAAAATTCATCTATTTATACCTTAAATCTATTTAAAACTATAATCTATCAATATAAATAAGTTAGATTGAAGGGAAGTTTTGAATTAAAATGCACAATTTTTCAATATTCGTTAAAATACGAATTTAATCATAAAAATACAAAAAAATTTATCCAAACATAATTTTTATTGAATGATATCAAATTCTATGTATATTTTGTCAAATAAATTATATGATTTTTTCATAAACATGATTTAAAATAGGATCTCTATCAAAAGGTAGTAAAAATATATTTTTAGAAAACAGTCATTTTAACGGTAATATTGTTTCCATTCTTTTATAATTTCTAGAAAACAAATATAAATAATTTTAAAATTTATAATTAATTAATATTTCAATAATATAATCTAATGAGAGTGATTTTATTTTTATATAATCACATATATTTACATTTATTATGTTTTTTCCTAAAAAATACATCTATTGTATCCAATTTGTTTTAAGATTCATTTTAAGTTACTTTTGTAATCAATTAATAATTATATAAAAAATTTCTAAACAATATTTTCAAAATTTATCTAAAAACATTAATTCTTTCTATTTTAGTTTCTAGTCGATAACTACCATAATAAATAATAATATTTTACTTTTGTTTAAGTTCGCTTTGGCATATCATGTATGCAATCGAACATTATGTATCATTTTGGAAACATAGGATGTTACATCCCCCATTTTAAAATTTTATCCTTAAATTTTAAATTTGGGGTTGTTAAATACGGTATGACATTTTTAAATACCATTATTATAATCCCACATCTCAAAAGGATAATCAAAATATCAAATTGAAATGAAATAATTGAATGTATGTGGGTCAGCTAATATTACACATACTAGGGATCTGTATAGGAAAAGATGAATATGTAACAAAAAATTAAAGAGAATTTTATGAAGGAGAGTAATATAAAAATTTTTTAGGAAAAGGTTAACAATCACAAACCGATAAATTTCTGATGGGTTTATTGTTATTTGATTTAATAGTACGAAAAAAATAGAAAACATTTTTTAAGATACTTTTAATAGATTTATGGAATTATTTTACTACCAACATTAGGATCATAAGTAAATACATATAATTGATGAGTAGAGTTTAATAATTTAATAATATTACACCACAAACTCATCTTTTTCTCCAAATGATGAGTATTTGAGAGAATTTTTTTAAAACATGAAACACTAAATCAACATCTGGAAAATCATATAATCTAAAAATAATTAACTATATATTATTATTGTCTTAAAAAATTAACTAAACCAAAAAAATATTTGGATTAGATCGGATAATTAACCCAAAAAATAAACCACTTAATGGTGAAAAACTGCTTTTAATCTTCAAAATTCAAAAGTTGTAACCAAATTCCAACATAGAACATTTGATAAATTATTGTCCATAAAATTCCTCAAAATAATCCAAACTATGATTGAAACCAAAAAATTAGAAGGAATTGACAACATAGTCTTCTAAGAAAAATTTTAAAATTTACCTTTATCTAAAATAATCCACTCTTAATGTCTCATACCAAAAATGTAATTTTCAAAATATCATATTCCCCATGATAGGTTAATTATTTTCATAAATAACCTAAATCTCCATAAGTCCATTTTAAAAATATAGATTCATAAAAAATCAACCATTAAACCTCAAATAAAATTCCATTCTATTATATTTTTCTTAGTCATATAGGGTTAACAAAATAGTGAATTTCATCCAAAATAACATTTATCCCTGAATTCCCAAATCATTTCCCAATACCTCTGATTTCCATGTGATAAAATATAGGTTCCCAAAATAAAAATATAAAATTATTTAACTAAAAAAACTAAATATTAACTAGATACTTCTCGTTGGCCATTTGTAGGTGATGCACCATTATCATCATTCGTTTATGGGTTCGATCCCCATGGCCTTGCCGAAAGTGATAGGTCGTCACTCGTCCTTGGGGATTTCTTTTTTCTAAAACAACATCCTTTATAATATGTTCTACAAATCTGAGATAATAAACTCATAAATAACCATAACATTTCTTATCCTCAATGTTTACCTCATACCTTTAACTTTGAAACCAAAATTTAATAACCCATAATTTCCTCAAAGGTGAATGTCCCAAAAAACACTATTAGTCACCTTTAAAGTTTTTAACATATAACCTCAAAAAGAATTATATGAAATTAATCATAATATATAGTTTTAATTTATATAGTCATGATGATATTGCAAACTCTTTATAAAACATCATGGTCTCCAATGTTGTCTAAACCATTCATATGATTCCAATTATAATGAACCATCCTTAAAAATATTTTATTCTCGTGTTTTTGAGCTGGAATTCACATTATATGATCTTTTCAGTTAATATATTTAGGAAATTTGGACAAAAAAAGTATAAATTGTAATCTCCTACATTACAATTGGACACTTATATTAAATATCCATTTTTTCACCAAAGGATACCTTTAAAAATATAACTTTATTTATTTTCATGAAAAATCTTCAATAATTTAATCAAGGAATCTTTTTTGGCCTTTAAAATATTTAAACTAGTGAAAAAACTTTTTAAAACATTGGATGACCACAAAATCTCACTAAGTGACATAGACAAAGTAAATTGTTAGTCTTGTGAAGACATGAAAATCCATTAAATTTTTTTCATAAAAACTAATTATCGAGCATTAAAAATTCTCATAGGGGACGTGGGACATCATTACCATTTGACTATTACATTCACCCTTAAAAATTTAATAACCATATGGTCTACTTCTTTCTATGAAATACCCAATGTATTGGATAGCTGTAATGGTTATCACCCTTCACATAATCTATATCCGTCTCACCTATTTTTGTTGAACTATAATGGGGATCAACCCCTTTTATAAGGTATATTAGGCTCACTTGTGAGATATAAATGGGCTCAAACATTCGTATAAGCTATTTTACTCCCAAAAAATTAATATCCAACTATGATTTCATATAATATTTATGTTCTCAACATTTTACTCAAAAAATAACATTTTCATTCCTCAGATAACCAATAAATTTTTTAAAACCAATTTAATTTGTTTATTAATTTTTTTTAATCAATTAATCCCCTAATAATTTTAAACTTTTGAACAAAATTTGAAAATTGACTTTTTAAAACATTAATTTCCATAAAACCATATTCAAAATATGGACATTATTAATAAATAATTTTATTAATAAATCTTCAAAACACATCAAATGATGATTTATTTAAAGTGTCCCTTACCACTTTGAACAAATAAAATATTAGACACATGAATGTATAACATTTAAAAAAATTAAATAACATGAATATAGATAAAATATATATATAGAAATTCTAAAGAGCATTATATACACATTATAAAACAATAAATGTGCATATCATCATGAAATATCTCAATAAAAGGAGACTGAAATGAAATCCAATACCATATGTCTAAATCATCACGTACAATAATTATCTTCCTGAATAAAAACCTTAGGATAATTTTTTACATTGTTAATATTCTTTATAATGTTTTTTATTCCTTTTATATGACTTTTATCATGTACTAGAAATTATTGAATTATTTAATTTCACATCAGGAATTTTGTCAGTATCCAGTACTCTTGTCAAAAATGAATTTGGATGGATTTCAATAGTATATTATTTCATAAGTTCATTATATCCATTATAATATTAATTACATAATAATTTTTTTTATCATTTATACCTATAAATCCTTTCATTAAATTTGGATATGTAAAAGGAAAAATGTTACAATCATGGAGATGGTAAGGTGTATGTATGCCTGAGAAACATCTTAATTATTCATTGATTATTATGGAAATAAGATATGTCACCCCACAAACTTTTAAATTATTTTATTTTATTATTTCATGGATTCAGTTAGCATCGTCATGGTGGAGGTTGAGTGCATGTTTAATATTTTGTATATTTGATTTATTTTGTGGGTTTCAGACCATTTCATGGGAACGTACAGTTTTCTGGTAACCGTACAGTCAGCCCAGATACCCCTGTAGTTTCCCATTACATAAAATAATGAAAATTTGATGAAATTAAATAATTTATATATTTTAGATATTATAATAATTATATTTTAGTGTAGATAATAATGTTTTTTAATTAAAATTGATATTGATGTTATTATCATTAAAATGGTTAAATATATAATTAATATTTGGTTGTTATTAGTTTTATTATTATTTTTATTAGTGTTATTATTATCCATAAGATAATTAATAACATTGTTATTATTATATGATTAAGAATATTACTATAAATTATTTCATTAAAATTATGTTATTATTATTATCATCATCATATTATTTTATTAATTATTATTATGGTTATTAATTTATTAGGGGGTTTTTCATTCCTCCATCACATTTTTTATTCTTCACACACGCATATATCCCATTTATTTTTCCCCTTTTCCCCTTCTCTAATCACCCTTCTCTCCCATTTATCAGTCACGCACCCCCCTCTCTCCCCATTTATTTTCCCTTTTTTATCCCTCTCTCCAGTCTCCCCTCTCTCAATTCACACCCCTTATAATCTTTTTTTCTTCAATCACACACACCCCTCTAATTTTTTATCCCTCACGCACACTCCCCTTTCTCCCTTATTATCCTTTACACACTCTCCCCCCATTACCCCATTTTCACACATGAAAATCCCCTATCCCTATTATCCTTTACGGAAACCCTTTACCCAATGTTACTCCCTCTCATAACCCTCTTCTCCTTACCCCCACATGCATGCCTCATCCCCTCTGGCACTCCTTCCGGTGACTGCTCCTCTCTCCGGTGGATCCTTTGGGTAAGTTCTCTTCACCATATTATTCTCTCCTAACTCAATTTATAGGGTTTTATTTTAGGTATTCTTGTTGGACAAACCCTTGCTATTAGGGTAAATTTTTATCATGTGTTTCCATTGGATTTAGGGGGTGCGATTAGTCAGCGGGTCTTTGTTCTTCCACTCATTAAAGATTCATTCCAATCACATGAGGATTCAGTAGGTGTTTCCATGTTTTTTATTTCATAATACATACCTTTGATGATTGAATTTTTAAATAAGTGTATAAACTAGTTTTCAACCTCTATGGAACCATTATTTAAATTATTATAGAAATTCTCAATTTATTGGGATCGTTAAAAAATGATTTTAAATGAGTTTTTTTGTAAATTACCAAGGTTTGGAGGTACCTAGGAAGCTTTTTCAAATTGCCTTTGATCTTTTAATGAGTAATTGGGTTTTTATGAAATGTATAGTGATTATTAGGTTACATTGGAATTTTCTGTTATTGGACACGGTTTGGGGAATATGATTTGGTTATTGTCTGTCTAGGTTATTGTGTTGAAACACTTTGGTAAGGATATAATGGCTTCAATGTTCTGGTATCTGGTCTTTTAAATTAAAGTGGGAGAGTGGTGATTAATTTAATTAAAATGGTGTTTTATGGAAATGGGTTTTGGGTGACCCTTTGTATATAATATTCACCATTAGAAATTAGCACATCCTTGGGTGCACTAGGTGCACACATGGATGTTCTTAAAAATGAATATGGTGAAATAAAAATGCATTTTCCAAAAAAACCTTGGTTAAAAAATATAGCTCATTATATTTTTAAGGAGGGGGTTATTATGTGATTTTTTAAAGGATGAGTTTAAATTTATTCCTAATAGTTTTGGTCTATTTGGACTTCAAAAATTATTTTGTATGTGCGTTTGAAACTATGTTCTAGTGGGGCCCTTAGTTTGCGTTTTAGTGAATGTTTTCTAAAATATTCATTAGGATTTGTAAATTTAAACGTTGTGCTGGTAAGATATTTTGGGTAAATTTATTTATTCATGCTGAGTTAAATGTATGTTGGGCTCTTTTAGAATAAGGGTACTGTTTATACTAACATTTAAAGGGGATTGATTTTTGGAGAATATGTATGCCCAGTTGGAAACATTGGGTGTATTATGAAGCAGATTAAATGTTAAATGGAATGGTGGCCCCGTTCGCACCATTGTGTGATATATATATGTATGTATATATATATGGGGAACCATCCATTACATGAGGGAGATCCATTGGGGGTTATCATATATTGGTGTTTGTGTTTAGGGATGGCAAGTGTGGTGAGATGAGTCATGCGTGTGAGGGCCTCTTACTTACACGGTACTACTATAACCATTGTGGGTTCCATGGAGTCCTATATATTATCATGTGATAGTTAGTCACCATCCCTGAGTGGACAGGTTAGGGCCTCCTGTTACATAGAGTGTCCAGGTGGGATGTGCCGCTGGTTTTTTCTTAAGGGAAATCAGTTTGATATACACTATTGGGCTTCACCCGGAAGGTGGCTCCGAACAATGTGTTTCCAGGGAATTTATAGGGATGTTTAGGAGCAACCATGGTTATTTCTTGTATTTCTTATTTATTTAATAATGCATTGGCTTATTTTCATCTTGTATTGATTACATTTAACCCTTTTTGTACAACCCTGATATAATTTGATTGGTTTTGTTTATAAAATGGTAATATATTTTTTAAATAGTATATTTCATGATTAGTTCAGATAGTGGGAAAGAGGTGTTATTTGGTTTTAATAGGAAAACTATATTTTTATAATTGTATTTTCAAAACAAGTGACATTAGACAAATTTGGGTAATGAAACAATTGGATTCAATGGTTTACATTTGGAATCCTAACTTGGGAATTTTTTGCTCACACCTATAATTTACCATTTCAGTTGGATGTTCAATTATTGTTTATGATTTTCCATAGTGGCCTCTCATATGGGATTATTTTTGGTATCTTGGATGGTGGTGACCAAGGAGTCACCTAAAGATCATTTTAGTGGGGTCTTGTTTGCATTTTTTATCTTTTTAATCATACATTGTATCTGGATTAGTTTTTTTCTATATATGATTCAGTTGTCATTTTATTATTTTTTCTATTTATTCTATTTATTTTTCCTTTCTATGTTTTATCTATTAGGCTTAAATTATTTCCTCATGTATTAATTGATGTTTGGTGATAGTTTTCAGCCCACGGGTATTGGGAATTAACTTTAGGCACTGATGTGAACTGGATCTAGTGACCGGTTGAGGGTTGACCGGGGTAGGTTTGTGAGAAAATGGTATCAAAAGTGGGCCATTGTTATTTTGGGTTTTTAGTAGATAGATATTAGGACTGTCGGGACTTGGGAGGTAGTTATGGGAAGGATGTCATGAACACCTGCTAGTTATAATACTTGAGTTTCTAGATGTAGTCCAGGTTTTGAATCTTTTGTCTTTTTTGGATTGAGTGATAAAAATAGGGGTGACTTGGTGACACATTATGACCTCACAAGGAGTATTACCCCATGTGAAGCCCAGGTTCTCCATTCAATGTCCTCTTAATGCTATGCTTTCTTGGGTCCTAGATCACTACCATGTCACAAGGATTAGCATAACTACAAGTCCCTCTCTCCAGTTGATTTTTGTAAGTGGTGTTTTATCATGGATCTTATTGGTGGAAGTCTGTTTTTAAAAAATTAAAAGTGATTTTGGAAATGATGATTCTTCCTTTTAAATGGTTCTAGGATTGGTAAAATTGGTTTTAACAGAAATTGTTTTTCTTCATTTTATATTGATTCATTGTGTCTTGATTTAATTGCACATTTTTATTCTACTTTGGCATAATATTAGTTTTGGCTTCATGTTTTATATGTTGTTCAAAAAATTCGACCCTAAATTGTCATAATGGATTTTGATAAGCTGTACTTTGTTTTTGGTATTTATCAGTAATTCCATATCCTTCATGGTGATTGAGGTTCGTCAAAGGCAATGGAGCAGCTTGAAGAGGTCGAGTTCATCTTTAGGATATTGGGAACTCCCGAAGTTGTCACAGTGTGTTCCGTTTTGGGTCTTTTTGAAGGTCAAACTCTAAATGAATGGGAGTTGTTTTCCCCACTGTCAATGCTTGTTGGTATGATTTGGGATATCATTAAACTCATCTTCGGCCGATGGTTTATACCTAAATAGGTTAAGAAGATGAAAAGAGACGAACTCATGGGTATTCAATAAATAAAATAGAAGATGGTATTATATGTTGACCATTTCAAGGAGATTTTGTCTTTTTCATTAGAGGTAGCACCAAAAGATTTAAGGAAGTCACATCTATTTATTTTTGGTCTTTTTCTAGAGATCATGGAGCAGGTCCTCCCTTCTAAGGACCATCATTTTGAGAAAATGATTGATGAGGCGTTCAAAGATGTGTTTGTCTCCGGAGCATAGATGGTTGGAAATCCAACATATACAGTTTCTCATGAGGGTTCTACATTCATTGTGTGGGATGTACCAGAGTGTAATTTTCATTAATAATCTTCTATAGTGGTTTTGGATTCCTGTTTATTGGAACATTCAGTTTTCTACCACCAGTGGGGCCGGTTCAGGCACGTGAAGCCCTAATGTCGCATTCCTATGAAGATGTGTCACCGTTGTGGTTGTACGGGTCATCAGGAGATGTTTTCCAGAATCATTCCACTAAGAAGAAATTGTGAGAAGAGGATTCTAATGCATGACTATGTGGTGGGAGATTATTCAACCCCTGGTTCCCCAGCTACAATCATTGGGGGATGCTCGTGCACATCCAAGAGTTTTCGGGAATGTGAATCTTCAGTTTGGGTTTTTGTGTTCCGTATTGTCAATAAAACATTTATAGTATTTTCGTTCTGGTTTTTAGGTTGTTAATGTATTGATATTTTTATATGTTCATTATTCTATTGTGATGTAATGATAGACTCATTCTATTATAATCCAAGAATCCCTAGTTGTGTGGATGTTGTTTTCAGAATCTTTTTTTTCCATAAATGTTTGTTTTGAACTTGTATGGGGTGATTCATGGTTTAGATGTGTTTGTAAAGAGATTTATATTCCCATTGAAGAATTGATGTTGTTGTTATGCTCGGGTTTACTACATGGGTTATGTTCTGATTGGATGTTTTTCTCTAGTGTTGGGGTTTTAGTCTGGGTTGAGTGTTCCATGTTTTAGAGGTGGTGTTGTTTCACTCGTCCTA
Source organism: Viscum album (assembly GCA_963277665.1). Taxonomy (NCBI): domain Eukaryota; kingdom Viridiplantae; phylum Streptophyta; class Magnoliopsida; order Santalales; family Viscaceae; genus Viscum; species Viscum album. The sequence continues at coordinate 1,412,236,824 of OY728138.1, forward strand.
TAGAAGTTAGTCTAGATACTTTGGGAGTTACTGCATCGCCCACCCATCTTAGGATGGTATTTGTTAGTGTTAAATTTCCTCGCACGTTGTGTTTTTTTGTGGGGAGAAACCTCCTGTGTTCTCTTATTCTCTTATGTTGTGATTTCTTTCAGTTTCAATTAGTCATGGATTCTTATTCATTCTATCACTTAGCTTGGTGACCTTATGGGGGAAGAAAGTATCTGTGGTGGGGAGAATTCTGAAAACCCAACCTTTTAAATTATTTTATTTTATTATTTCATGGATTTGGTTAGCATCATCAATGCTCAGGTTGATTTCATATTTTATATTTATAATATTTGATGTCTTTGGTGGGTTTCTGACTGGCGTATGGGCACCACCAGGTTGGTGGTAACCATGCGGTCGTCCTGGATACACATGTAGTTACACATTACTTATAATAATAAAAATGTATGAGAATGAAATAAAGAAAATATTTAAGACATAATAATAATAACATTGTGGTGTAGAAAAATTTTTAATTAAAATTGGTTATGATCTTATTAACATTAAAATGATTATAAATATTATTGTTTATTTGTTATTATTAATTTTTTTATTATTTAAAGTAATATTAATAAAATAATAACAATTATTATTATCATTAATATCATTACGAAAATTAATGGGGTTTTTATGACTATATAATTAATAATGTTATTATAAATGTGGCCACTAAAATTTTGTTGTTATATTATTATTTAACTTTTTATAATTATTATCTTCATTATTATTATTATTATTATTATTATCATCATATTTGTTTTTATCAATTTGTATTGTTATTATTTTTTGTGTGTGTTTTTCATTCCTCCCTCTCTTTCATTATCCCCCATGAACCCCCTCTCTCCAATTTATTTCCCCCATTTTTTCAGCACTCCCCAATCGCCCCTCTCTCCGATTTATCTATCACGCAGCCCACCCTCTCCCTATTTATTTTTCCTTTTTTTATCCCACACTCCATTCACCCGTCTATGCATTCATGCCCCCTCTTATATTTTTATTTCTAATTAGGTACTCCCCCCTATTTTATCTATCATTCACTCTAACATTTCTCCTATATTATACCTCACCCACTCCCCCTTACCCATTTTTTCTTCAAACAAACCACCATATCCCTATTATCTCTCATACACACCATTCTACCCTTGTTACTCCCTCATGAAATTAGCATCCCCTTACACCCCATACATGACTCCTCCCCTCTGATTCTCCTTCTAGAAGCTGCACCTCTCTCTGGAGGTTCTTTCCAGTGAGTTATATTCCCCATATTCTCCACTCCTCACTCAATTTATATTCTCTTAATGTGGGGTTTCTTGTTGAAAAAACCATAAATGTTTTGGTTAATGTGTAACTCAGGATTAATTTTGATTTTTTGGGTGTGATTTTTCTATAGAGCATTGTTATTCCTCTTAATGAATTTTTATTCCAATAGCACAAGGTTTTGGTATGTGATTACATGTTTTTCTTTTCTGAAGCCTTTTATTTGATGGTTTTCAATTTAAATAAATTTATAACCTAGTTTATCACCTATATGGGACCCTTTTTTAATTTATTTTTGAAAATTTGAATTTTTTTTGGTAAAAATAGATTTTTAATAAGTTTTTTTGTAAATTACTGAGGTTAGGGGGTACCTAGGAAACATTTTTGAATGACCTTTGATCTTTTAATGAGGAATTGAGTTTTAATTAAATGTATGGTGTTTATTATGTTGTAATGGAATTTTTTGTTATTGAACATGGATTGGTAAATATGAATTGGTTATGTTTAATTTGGTTATTGTGTTGAAACACTTTGGTAAGGATTTAATGACTTCAAATTTTTGGTTTGTTTTCTTTTAAAATAAGGTGGGTGAGTGGCGATTGTTTTATAGAAAATAGTGTTTTATGGAAATGTTTTTTCTGATACCCTTAGGATGTGTGATACACAATTAGATGTTGACAAATACATGGGTGAACTAGGTTCACACATGGTTGTGCCTCCAAATGAAGAATGTGACATAAAATTGTGGGTTTCATAAAATCTGTGGTTTCAGAAAATTGTTCTTTAGATTTTGAAGGATGGGGGTTCTATTGTGAATTTTCAAGGGATTGGTGTAAATGTATTCCTCAAGGTTTTCTTCCATTTTTGACTTAAAAATTTATTTGGTGTGTGCATTTGAAATTGTATACTGGTTTGCCTCTTGGTCGGGGTTTTGGTGAATTGTTTCTTAAATGTTCATTTTTCTTTGTAAATTTAAAAGTTGTATTGGTAAGATGTTTTGGATAAATTTATTTAGACATGTTGATTTGAATGCATGTTTGGAGCTTTTAACCTAATGGTATTGTTTTTACTAACATTTAATGGGGATTTTGTTTTTGAGATAGTATATGCCTTCTTGGAATCTTTGGAAATTTTATTAAATGGTTTAAATGTTTAATAGTATGGCAGCCTAGTTATGCCCTTTGAGTGTATGAAATGTATGTATATAAATATGGGGAACCTTTGTAATTGGGATATCCCTTATGGGTTATCATATATTTGTGTCCATGTTTAGGGTAGATAAGTGGGGGGAGATTAGTCATAGGTGCGGGGGCCTCCTAATTACAGAATATTACTATAACCACCACAAGTTCTTTGGAATCTTATAGATTATCGAGTTAAGGTTACTCACCAGCCCTGATTAGATAGGTTGGTTTCCCCTAATAAATAGAGAGGATACGTTTGATGTGCTGGTGTATTTTTCATGAGAGTGATTAGTTGGTTATAGACTATAGGGTTTTACTATACCCCCAAAGGTGGTACTAAAAAGAGTGTGTTCATGGGTTGTGTAGAGACGTTCAGCATCAATCATGGTTACATCTTGTATATATTGTTTATTTATTTCTACACTGGTTTATTTTCACCTTGTTTTATTTAACTGTCTCCATTTTTTCGCATGCTTGATATCACTTGTTTTGTTTTGTTTATAAAATGGAAAATTATTTTTAAAATAATTTTTATGTGATTTGGTTATCCAAGTTATAAAGCGGTGTATTTTTGTTTAAATGGGAAAACATTATTTTTATAATTTTATTTTCTAAACATTTGTCATCAGACAACTTAAGGAAAAGAAATATGTGGATTCAGTGCTATACTTTTGGCATACCTACAGAGAAATTTAATGCTCACGCCAATCCTTTATCATTTTAGTTGCAAGATTAGCAAATGTTTAGGATTTTCCATATTGGCTTCTTCTGTGTGGTAAATTTTGGGCTTCTGGTTGTAGGTGACGAAGGGTTCACACAACGATCAATGTAGTATGGCCTTGTTTCTAGTTTTATTCCTTTTATTGGTTCTTTGTATCTAGATAGTTTCATTGGCTATTTAAGATTCCGTTGTGATTTTGTTGTGTACTCTATTTGGTCAATTTAATTATATAGTCTTAGTATTATATATCGGGATTAAATTTTTCCCTCATGTATACATTGATTCCCGAAACTAGTTACTATCTTGTGGGGATCGGAATGACTTTTCAGCCTTGCCACGGACAGGCTCAGGTGACTGGTTCAGGGTCGACCCGAGATGGTTCGTGACAAGGTATGTATTGTTTTATCTTTTCAAAATGATCCTAACATAACTAATATCATATTAATAATTTAAATATACTTATATATATCATACAAGTTGTGTAGTGAATAAAAAAATCACATCGCTTTGTAAAGGTGATCGTTCACATATACGCACAAACGAATTTATCATTTTTTTGTTCAGGAAATGTAAGAATGGAATTGATATATTATTATCTTATAATCATTAATATTGTACTAGTATAAAATATTAACATTAAATCAATCATAATATATAGTCATTAAATATTATGATGAAAAATGAACTATATCGGTTCGTGAGGCGGTAGTCTGTCGTACACACGAAAGAAAAGTTCATTTCCCATTTGATGAAATTGAAGATGTTTTAAGGTGATGATATTATAATAATAATTTATATGTATATTTTGTAAACATGAGTTATTATTTCATCATTTTTGGATGATATTTGAAGGAATTAGAAGAAGAAAAAAATAAAAATACTTAATGAAAACAATACCTCCTCTTCAGTTGATCACCTTTGAAGAACACATTAACACCTATAAAAATGGTGTTATGCCTATAATAAGAACCAAAGAATGTGGGGAGTGATTCTATGACTATTTTTGGGTAGGTATTTTCTTGAATCTATTTCCTTTTAAACTCTGAGTAATATAAATGAATGGGTTCCTCTTTATAGGAGATGAAAGGGATTCCAATTGAATTATTAAAAGTATTACATTAATATAAAACCAATTTAGATTTAATATTTTCTCAAACAGATTTATCTAGAATATGTGATATTGTGTTGTTGAATCCTTATCTTCCAATTAAAATTATAGTGTTTTTGAATATTTTTGTAATTCGTTATTTTTTTTGTTTTAACACCATTTGACTCTTACTATTTTATCATGTATTTTACACATTGAGAGTTACATTAATAACAACATAATTCCAAAAGAAAAATTAATGATTCATTAATTTCAGTTTTAGAGTTATATTACCATTTTAGATAAATCTTATATTAAAAAAATATCATTTAATTAAATATTTTATAATTTATGTTGTGAATTATGTCAATTTCGACACTATTCATTACCTGACTTTTTAAAAAATTCAAAACAAAATGATTCCTTAAAAAAAACTAAATTAACTCAATACTAACATTACATAGCTATCCATAAACTTCTATTATGGTGTGAAATATTTAAATTATATTAATTTTAATATTATTAATATCATTTGTTTGAATTTTATTCTCTAATAAATCTATTACTATATCATTTTTCTATTGCAATAAAATTTAGGTATTTAATTACTAAAATATATAAATAAATAACCATGATATATCAAATATTTTTATAATTCCAATTACTATTATTATTATAAGTGATCCCCTTTATAAATCCATATTAAAATACACTACTGTATAAATACAAAAGTTTCACAAAAATAACAATTTATTTAATATAATATTACAAATGCATTAATGTATTCTATGTGACTCCACATGTTTCAATAATAAACTAAGGATTCTCATGGTCCTATTTCAATCATTAAATTAAATTAGGAAATGTGTTATGGTAGTTTTATATTATTATAATATAATTTTTACCATTATTTAGTATATTACGCCTTAACTATAATAATTAAAATTTTTACAAAATTTATAATTCCTAACGTCCAAAAATAATAGGGTATTACTTAAAAAAACTGGAACAATATAATTAAAAATATGGAATCTATTCATCCAAATTCAAAATGCATATTTGTATGATATTAATAAAAAAATCAATCCCATTGATAGAAAGAGAAAGATGGTTTTGAAAGTAAAATGTTCAAAAGATCACATAGTTTTTCTATTTAAATTGAATTTAAAAAATCCTAGAATAAACTAAATTGGATTACCAGATAAAAAATTCATCTAATTATACCTCAAAACAATATAAAAGGATAATAATATAATAATGATATTTTAAAATAAAATTATGTTTTAATTAAGATATAGTATTTTTCACATTTAATTAAAATATAAATTTAATAAGAAAAATACACAAAATTTATCCAAACAAAATTTCGATGTCCCAATTTCAATGTACAAGTATATTTTTTAAAATATAATATATTAATTTGTCATAAAAGAAATTTAAGACAGGTTCTCCATCAAAATGTGGAAAAAAAGTATTTTTAGAAAAACAATAATTTTATCTTCAAAATTGTGTTTTTTCTTATATAATTTCAAGAGAAAACATAGGATAAATTTTAAACATTATATTTAATTTATATTTAATTTATATAATCCAAAAGAAGTTGTTTTATTATTTCATAAACATATTTATTCACATTAAAATAATTTATCATAAAAACAAAACACATCCATTATATTTGATTGGTTTTTAGTTTCATTTTAAGTTAATTTGGTAACCAATGAATCATTATGTAAACATTTTCAAACCATATTTTGAATATTTAGTAAACACCTTCCATTCCTTCCACTATAATGGATAGGTGTTAACTATCATACTAAATAATAAAATTCACTTTTTCATTTAATCTCTATGTGACGTATCATGTATGCTATGAAACATTGTGTTTCCATTTAAAAACACATGATGTTACATATATAAAAGAGTGTGAGGGTCCATAATCAAATAAATCATAAGATAAATTTTAAGACATGATTAAATTACCTACCACAACTTCATTATTAACTTCCACCTCATCTATTGTGATCACATAAGAATGGCCTTCTCCGCTTGGCCTCTTCTTTGGTGTATTCCCATGGTTCTTAGGGAAATTGTTAACATAGTGCCCCATGTCCCTATAGTTGAAACACTAAATATAAGTTTTATATTTCATCCCATTGTATTATTTATATGGTTGATCATTATATCTTCACTTATAACAAACTCCCACATCCATCATGAATTTCCAAGATGATTCCTTTAATAGTTTACATACTGTTGAAATTGCTTCATTATCATCTTCTTCTCTAGGACAATCCATTTTTAACAGTGTTAAGATGATCTATTATTCTCTTTATTTTTCTTGAATATGTAAGATATAGAAAATTATTTCTCTATTTATATGGTGTATAAAAATATTTCATCATATGAAGAAAATATTTGAGAGACAAGAAACCTTCAGATACTTGTCTTAAGCCCATTAATGAAATGGTTGATAGTTTACATCCCGGTGTCTATATATTTTTAGTAGACCGAGATAACCATGTTATGTTATCCCCATACAAAAAAATAAGTTCTTAATCAATTTTCATTAAAATTTGGAACATTCTCTTCATTTAAATTTATTTATCATGAGGGAAATGTTTTAATGAGTGTATCCATAAAATAGGTCCAATCCGGGATTTCTATTTCATTTTCCTCCATAGTATTCTAAATAAATGGCCACCATTTATTAGCATATCATTTAAAAATATACACTAAAAATGTATGATTTTATTTGTCATTGCATCCCAATGCCAAAAATTTCTTCTTCATAGTCTTAATCCATTTATTGGCTACAACTTATCAATAGTCCCACTAAATGATGGGGAATGTTTTCATATGATGTGATCCAACATATGAGAATCAAATTATGGTATACGTTCCTCCATATAATAAGGGTTATTTTTCAAAACCTAATTTAGAAAACCAAATTTAGCAATAATTTTCTCTATTTCAATACATGCTATAGTGGATTCCTCAATAAGAAAATTTCTATATTTTCCTTTAGTATTGATATCCATATTCCCTCTAGGTACTATTTTTAAAATATTCAATATAATGTATTAGCTCGTAAAATTATGAATTTTTAATCATAATGAGTAATTACAAATACAGTTTAATAGAAAAGATAAATTAAATATTTATTCTTTCATTATATCAGAATCATAGACATGGATTCTTTGGGGGTAAATTTATTTTCATATCCTTAATAATTCTTTGCAATGAAAATGTAAATTATCATAAGAATGTCCCTCAAGACTGTCAAAATAGGTGCACATTAAGGCTCATTGTCCTGAATCTTGTTATAATCTTATCAATCCCAATGTGCCCTTTTTGAATTTAATACCCCTATGTACATTTGTTCTATAACCACATATATATGTAGTATCTAGAAAGTGATTTATTTCTAAAAAATACAAATAATATATTTCATACTAGATCATGATGAAGTTGTTATATAATTTTCCTAAAATTATATAATAGGATTATATTCCCAAGTCCATGTATTCTTTAATATTGTTCCCAATGTCTTTACTAAACTTCATCTAAAAAGAACTATAATTGTCTAGTTTCATATAAAAATGATTTATTCAATACTTTACTATAATGGAATTGTTATAGAGTGGTCACATCCCGATGGATGAACATGTTTAGTAGTTTTGGAGGAAAAGACACATAATTGATACTCACTTTACATTGGGAATATAAAAAAACATAATACGTAAAAAAATAAACTGAACTGCATCCTTTTTAACTAATTCAAATATTTCTGCTTTATATTATATAGAATAAAAAAATAAGGTTTGGTACAAATGCTCATTAAGGGTTATGTTCGGTGGATGAAATCATGTATCAATAAATAATAATTAATATATCGTACTAAATAACTGAACACACATTAAATTTAATCAATATCATGGATATCATAAATCAATAAAGCAGAATAAATTTTGATGGGTAAAAAACAGAACACACATTTTATTTCAATAAAAATCAATGAATGAAATTAATCCATAGATAAAATCATTGTTAAAATATTATGGATAATAAAAATAACTAAATTATTAGTGAATTAAGTGATTAATCATTATACATCATGATCACATGCATCATAATACCAATATTGTCAATAACATTCCTAATATGGTTTGAAACTACATGTAGATATCCATTAAATTTTCCCAACTGATTTTCCCCATGAGACATGTCGATGCGTCGAGAAGCTATATAATTCTGGGGCCAAACCACCACTATATATCCAAGGGAAAAATTATATTTCAAATAACCAATTTAATTCATGAATACTATGTATTTAAAAAAAATTAATTGTGTTAATAACAAATATTTATATATACTTACCTAGTTAATCAAATAACATCCAAGGTAAATACCATTTGTATGAATGGAATATAGTTAGTCAATATTTATATACATGATAAAAATAATATGGATAAAATAATATTTAAACAATAAAAATAATTAAAAAATATTTATTCATATTAACTACATTAATGGGGTAGTATATAGAACACCTAAAAGTGAATATGTTCATATTACCAAATGTGTTTCAATGAAATGGAAATTGATTCAAAATCTCTTACAATAATCATAAAATTGAAGTGATAATTAATCAATGATTACATTATGTGTATCAAATGTAATTTCAAATAAAAAAGTGTAAATAAAATATATGATAATAAAGATTCATTACATACATAATCAAATAATATCAATGGATAACTAATAATAAATATATCCCAATAAAATTAAATTCAGTTTTGAAAAATTTTACCACATTTTAAAAATCATATAAAATCCCATTGGATGAAATAATTCAAATTTGAACATAAAATAACATAAATTATGATTCATTAATGATATCACATTTAAATTACAATTATTTTCACCATATAATAGTAATTAGTTGTGCAATAATTGAATACAACTCAATGAAGGGAAATTGAGATAAAGTCCTCTACCTAATGCTTTCTTTAATTTTATAAAGATTTGAATGAATTTAAAATGATTTTAGGATTTTTATTATTTGTTTAATTAACAATATTCATACTTATAAAATCATATATGATACTCCTATTACATTTTACCACACTTTTGAAATTAATATTTATTTATTTTCATTATTTCATGTGTTAGTTTTATTGTCTTCTCATACGTGTTTTATAATGAAATTTATTGTTCATTTTCCTAGAATCTATATCTATATTATATATAAATAAATTAATGTTTTAAATTTCATATTTACTTGGTATATATATTTTTAGAACCATTTATGAATTTTGTACATGGAAAATGGATTCCATCTTTTCATGGAGACGGTTGGTCTTACGCATGCACAACTGATGACACCATTCCCTTATATAGTGTAAATGTAAGAAAATGGTAGATATATATTAATTTTACAAAAATAATATCATATCATATATATCAAAAATATTCATTAGTTTTATCCTTATTAAATTCTATGTATTGCATAACTGAAATTTGAATCATATCACTTCATGAGGTTGTAATATGGTGTACAAACGAGTGACATTTTCATATTTTAAACTGATTGGAATTTAAAATTGTTATATGTGATTTTAAAATTATATAATTATAATAACATCATAAATATAATATTATGTTTTATATCCACCATTATATCAATTTTTGAAAGGTGGAGATGGAAAACAAATTACATAGGTTCGCAAGGTGGTAGTTTTCCATAAAGATGATTAACACATTTATTTTCAATTTTTTTGAAGAGAAGATGGATATAGGTCATGAAATTAAAATAATAACATGTATTTATATTTTATATACATATTTTATTATATAATCATAATTGAACAATATTTTTTGGAGTTTGTGGATTAAATTATATAAAAACGTTCATTTAGAAAGGTAACCTTTTATTCAGATGATGTGCTTTGGTTTTAAAACAAGTCCTTCCTATAATAGACTTATATTAAAAAAATGTTTCATGTATGAGTTTATAAAAATATGTATGTGATTTGAGTAGTTATTGGCTGAGAAAAAATGGATTTGGATGTGTCAATAGGGGAGGAGAGCCGTGGAATTTTATAAGTGGGGAGAGTACACATATATAATTTAAAAAAACCCTTTACATAAGCGTTGTAATTATAACCAAACCTATAAAATGAGTCATTATAGATTCTTACAGGTGATACAGTTGACATATGGACATTAAATGGGTGTTGGACATTTTTTTATCTCAATTTAACACTTCTTATTTTTCTAACCCTTTTGAAAATCAATATTTATCCTAATCGTGGTAATTAAAATTTACATCATTTACTACTACTAATGTTAAAAAATGAAGATTAAAAAATTAGATTTTATAAATTATTCTTATTCTAAATATTTAATCAATATTTCAAGATTCATTTAATATAAGAGGAGGAATATAATATAAAATTAAACCCATTGATGTGATAAAAAATCTTTTTTAAAAAGAGAAAAGTATCCTAAGAATTAAATGTTTTTATATTGAAATGGATTATAAAATTGATACCAATAGATTACATTAGTTAAATTGTAATATAATTTTTATATTTATACATTAAGACCAATTTTATTTTTAATTTAACTGTTTAAATAATTTATAATTGGGGTAGTATTCAATAAAAAATAATAACTTTCAAACTTCATCAAAAAAAGAAACTTTTCATAAAAATCCAAAAAAATTTACCCAATTGTAATTTTTATATTATAGTTTAAATATTTAATTTAATTTTATCAAAAAAAATTATAAAGTTTGATAAATTAATTTTATCATAAGTGATGAAGACATGATGAATCTGTTTTCATTGAAATAATAGAATTTTTGGGAAAAAAATCTACTACATTCAAATGATTCTTATTTTTTTCTAAAAAAATATATAAACAATTAATTTGTGTAATATAGATATATTTTATTTATTTATTTATATTCATTTCCTCTAATTTATCGTATATGTTATAATTTTAATGTTTAAATTATATTTTAATAATGTAGAGTGTTTTGGTTAATCATGGTGCTGTGTGCATTGAAAACTATCAAAGATATTGAATTTATTTGAATTAATATTAATCAAAGTCTTAGTTTGTTATAGTTTAGGTTTTATCTCATTATTTTTAACCACAACTACCTAGTTAACTCTTAACAACGTGATAAACATTTATAATGGTTACTAATCACAATTAACAAAAATAAAAGTATCATATTTTTCAAATTTGGACTTCTTAATAAAAAATGTGGTAACAATTGTTTATGATACAATTTATAAAATTACAGTAAATTCAAATAAAATTAAAACTCAAAACTCAATGAAAAATAGTTTTAAAAAAAAATCATTGAAAGACAAAAAATGAACATAAACTGAATTGAGGTATAATAATTATCAAAATAGATTCAATTATTTTATAAACTATGTTTCCCAAATAAAAATTAATATCATATTGATAATTTTAATAAAAACATATTAAAATTTAAATAAAATCAGTATTTTTCATTATTCAATGAAAAAAAATATTTCAAAAAAAACAATAAAATTCATCCTAAACTAATTATGATATTATGATTGCAAAAAAAAATTTAATTACAATTACAACATTTAGAAATTAATATTTCAATAATAAACTTGTATTATAAGAAAATTATTATAATATGAATATAAGTACTTCATTTTTTTATTGAAAAAATTAATTAATATAATTATAAGGAATATAATTATATAAAATTTAATTCAGGAATACTAATAAAGAAAATTTATTATTTATTTTAATTCTGTTGTCAAATACTTCCCACATATTGGATATTTAATCTTTGTAATTTTATCCAGCAGTTAAACATGTGGGATATGTTTTTTTATAGAATCTTTTGACTTCCATTTTTTCTCTTCAACCATATGATTTTTTGACACAATTATTACATTATAAATCCCCATATTATTGAATAATTGATAACCGTGGTGAAACATATTACTATGTTATTCATTATATTAATGTTTTACTTCCAAATGAACCACATTAGGGACAAAACATGAGATGTGTCTAAAATATATTATATTTAGAATTAAATATAAAATAAATCATGTGCCAGAGAAAAATGTGTAAGAAAGGCCACTCAAAATGCTATTGATCCAAATATCTCTATAATTTCATATAGTCCAATGAACCACTTAATTAATATTCCCTTTTACCTAATCACATAACACAATTCTATTAAGACACTTTCAAAAAACATGATCTCTATCCCTGAATGAAAAATAATTCCTCCAATTATCTATTTAAAATTTTTGTATTCTTTGATCCATCCTTATATATTGTTGAATCATGTTCACATTATAAACAATTTATTATACCAAATATATTGTAAAAACATTCTTTCACCCACTAAAATCCAAAATTATGGATTTTGAAACTGATTTGAATTTATTTCATTAAAATTAACCATTTCTATTCAGGAATAAAAACATTTATTATATAAGAACTCAACTTATAAATGATATTGATCTCAAATTTTCACTTATCCCATTGAACAAGAAATAATCATATATTCCATGTTTTTAATAATTTCCTCGAACTATCATTTGGATTGAGGATGAAAAGTTATAGTGAAATATAATTCACTACTTAATGAGTTATAAAGGCCTTTATAAACAAAATTTATGAAAATATAATATCTTATTCTGACACACTATATAGAGAAACTCCATGTAACTTGACTATATCCTTGATGTATAGTTGATAAATATTATTCAAATACATGGTTTATCGAAAGGGAAATGGATATTTATATTTATTTTTTCAATCAAATAAATATCAAATCACATTATTACCACAAGTTGTATTTGTAAATCCCACCGCAAAATCAATTTTCAGGTTAAATCATTTCTATTATAGCACATGAAAAGGTGAAAGCATCACCTATAGTAATTTTCATTCTTTTTCACGTTGTTGAGAAGTCAAACACTTCATGGTAATTTCAAAAAATATCATTTCATTCCATCCCATCAGTAACATTCTAGAAGGTATTTGTGAATCATAGTGATTCTCGGTTGAATGAAAAATTGGAATCTATGTGCTCTACTTAATAATTCCATCTCCCATTGGGGAACACAATGCGTACATAATCTCTCTCCAAATATGATAACAACTTCTTCAAAAACATTAAACTCTCCAACATAACATTCTTAACATATTCTATATTTTATTGTAATTCGTGGTCATCCTTTTTTGATTTTGTAATTAGTTTTAATAGATATGATTATGCTAACACATAAAACACATTGGATGTTCCTAAAAGTTATATTTCTAGGGAAAATGAATTAAATCATTACGAAAATTGTTATATTCTTGAACATAACAAGGTTAGTGTGGCATACCTTTTTCAACCCAAATCAATGACTATAAACATTTATTTTATATGATGGGAATGAATCATGTAGTAATAACATTTGATCATCTCCCTCAATCTTCAATGACTCTTGGTTAACCCTTTTTGAGTGAATATAAACTTTTGTATTTTTTATCATTATATATTTCCACTTTATACCATATATTTTATGCCACTAATTTTGTAAAACAAAAAACCATGGAAGATGACTCTATGTCATTTATAAATAATTTGTCCCGTGGGGATTTAGTTGAGCTAAAGCATTAACAATTACCTAGTAATTCTGTATCATAACAAAACTAAGACCATTAAATGAAGAGTCATTATAAGGGAACCATTCACTAATTCTATAACTAAGGTCTAATACAATATCATTTTTGAATATTATTTTATTTCCCTAGATACAATAATCACACTTTTTTATCAATATGAGTTGAACTCCTTTTGATGTTAACTTAGTGAGTGGGATGGAAAACTGAGAACAACTGTCAACAAAACAATAGTAGAAACTATCTAATCCAAGAAACCTATAAATTTAAATTAAATTTCCAGGTATTGTATATTCTTAAACAACATTATTTTCATTAATTATAATAGGTATAATATGTTTAGATACAATGTTCAAAAGGAATGAAATTTTTAACAACCAAAATTGGTACTTCATAAATTTTCAATAGAGTTTATTTTCAGTTTTGATAGGATGAATAGTCATAGGTTTATTTCAAAATCATTATGTCTTTTATAATATACCAATATATCATCAAGAAAAAAATCATAATATTATCAAAATATTCATGGAAAACACTATTAATAAAATCCATGAATAAAAATGGATCATCAGACAGGTAAAAGGGTATAAATATAAATTCATAATTTATATATCTTATTTGAATAACCATCTTCAAAATATCACTTTAATTCCCCTTAACATAATGGTAACTTAACCTATGATAAATATTTGATAAATTCAATGCTCTGAGGAGTTTATCAATTTAATGAATTAAATGAGGAAGAAAACATGTTCATAATGGTGATGTTATTCATGAATATATAATCAATGAAATGAATCATTTAACCATATTATTATTTAACAAATTATACAAAATCACCATATATCGATGTGATAGGTTTAATAAAGAATTTATCTCATAACACTTGGGAAATAATTTTCAATTGAAAAATTACAACTTGATCCCTTAGATATGAATGGGTTTTGAAGTGCTCTTTTTATCCAGAACTAAGTCAATTTTAAACATAACTTCTTATTAAGGAATTATTCCACTAAATTCATAAGGAAATATGTCTATATATTCACTCCCATGTTTTACATCACTAATAAAAATTGTTTCATTCTTTTTAGAAACATGAGTTGGGAAGATTTAATTTCCATATCTAACCAATTGTTTAGTTTCTTGATATATTATCAAAGGTATGAAATCATCTAATATAACTTGTTTTCCATAAAATCATTATTTTCAAGTTAAACTGAAAGTAAATCCACTCCCAAAATAATATCAAACTCATATATGGTTAGTTGAAAAATATTTGTTGCAATGAATTTCTCATTTATAACAAAAGGAATATTTTTATAAATATTGGTTAATTTAATATTTCTATAATGAGTTTTCAGTAAATATTTTATATTCTTTTAATAAGTTTATATTTATATTTTTCATGGAAATTTATTATAACACCCCATGTTTTTTGAAATATAATTTTGAACTAATTTAATAATTCCAATAATTTTTATTTCCTGCCACACTAAAAAAGGTTTCTTCGATATTAACTAACTATGTCTAGATTTAATCAAACATAAAACCAATTTAATAATTCAATATATGTAACACTTACTTGGAATATGTTAC
Organism: Viscum album; assembly: GCA_963277665.1. Lineage (NCBI taxonomy): Eukaryota > Viridiplantae > Streptophyta > Magnoliopsida > Santalales > Viscaceae > Viscum > Viscum album. The sequence continues at coordinate 1,412,252,401 of OY728138.1, forward strand.
ACACAACACTAACTATCCATATATTACACACAATGCCATGAAACATGATTTTATTATTATAATTATTAAAATGAGATAATTATTACGAATAATTTAATAATATTTATATTAATATTAACATATAGTTTTTAAATAATTTTTATAATTATTTTACAAAAATAAAAAATTTGAAAAAAATATATATTTTTGAGAAGATTATTTATATGTTTAAAGATACTATTTTCAAAAATAAAATTCTTTTAAGGTCATTCTGTAAAAATTAATAAAATTAATTTATACACATTTATAAATACAATTAAATAAAATAAACATAATTTTTAATTTTATAATTTTTAAATTATCTTATAGATTATTTTTTGTATATTTTGAGAAACATCCTTTTTAGATGAATAGTGAAACATAATTTATTTTAATTTAAAACTACATTTTTATTAAATTTATTTATAAAGTTAAATTATATTTTATGTCAGTTTTAAAGTTAACTTATATCAAATTTTTATAAATTAATCCAATTTTGAACACTGCAATCAATTTCACAATCAAATTGGGTACAAGACATACCAATCTATTGAACGTATTTACTTTAAAACCCTGTAGTGTCATCCCATCAACAAGATTATTTCTAAATTAATTTCTACCACTTATGTGATTAGAATATGAAAACTTTTATTATATATTTGGAATCAGAATAATTTATAATTTATCATATGTCCAAGAGTGTTTTTTTACCAAAAATATTATGTAATGTGACTAAAATTAATTGCAACGATTATGAGAAAAGTTATGTTAACAAAGTACAAAACATTAAATTTATGACCCAAAAACAAATATAAACATGTACAACATCCATTGGAAGGAAATTATTTTCCATTAACCTTCCATTTATGTGTTTGGTTGGTTTGGTTTGACATTTTTTAGGTAAAAACCTTGTCACACATAACTTGTTTTCAAAAAGGTCAATTGTTTCATTTCCCTTCCATATAAAAGGTCACCATATCTCCCTCTTTATCACACCTAAAAAAAGATTTAGGTTTCTAAAATATATGAAAAATAAACTTTAAAAAATTCCTTTATTATTCCTATAATCCCCCCTTCTGCATAAATCAAACCATGGATCCGTTTGGAAAAAGCGAAGGGTGGTACCTGATTAAGTGGTAATGTCTTCTCTCAGACTCTTATTATTTATTTTCTTTCTCCACCAAATATACTCTATTTATTACATTATTGTATAAAAACCATGTTATTATCAATATTCATGTATATTTTTATGCTAGGTTTTATAACTAAACATACGTACACCTCCATGTAATGGGTAACGAAAATACTGTTTATGTGTACTTCGAACTATGGCCTCACAAAATGATGGTTGATACTTATTCCTTCACCACCTATAATTGAGGTCATTGCGATGGACACTATGCTTATATATAATATTCATGATATATATTACTATTTTAATCTTCTTTAATCATCTTAAAGTACATATCATTATACTTTCCATTTGGTGTGAATATGATAATTTCATTTCTCGAAATGTGGACTAAGGCCCCCTCAATGCAATGTGATTCATTCACACACTACATGGGATGTATTGAGGATATGTTTGGTGATCTTGTATAATTTATGTGAAATAATAATTTTAATTTAGTTAAATTATACACACACACATATATATATATATATTTGTGTCATTTACTTACTTTCTTTCAGCACATCAGTAAAATGAAGGCAGTATTCACACGTATGTATGAACTATTGTCTCCATTAACAGTGTATTCCATTTCATAATTCCATAAATTATTATAATAAATATATACTATATATTAATGATAATTATATCCTGATTTAGATTCAATAATTCAAGATACAATTATATGGAACAATGAAATAATAAATTATGTCATATGCGAAAAATAAAATGAATATTAACAGATGCACAACCATGACAAAGAATTATTAACAAGAGGGAAATATAAATTCATAATAAAATGAAATATAGAATTACATATAAGAAAATTTTTATATAAAATATTTATACTAATCTTATATTTATTATACATGAGGTTCTTGCGAGTATAAGGAAATTCAATAAACCATGTAAGTGAATATCGTCACACTTTTTTTTAATGGGATACATGCTTTATTCATCATCGATCTATTTTTTGTGGTGTTATTAATTCCCATGGATCAATTATATGATTATTATACATAAATTTAGTGGTATTTAATAATCTATTTTATTATAATTCAATCATGTAGATTATATATGATATGTTACAAAATTGGTAAAGTAATTGTGTCTCAATTTTCTTTCTTTAGGGAACATGCCATGCTATATTCTCATATTTTCCATAAGGTTTATATACTACCTTCAAAATTTAATATCATGAATATGATACTTTTTATGATATTTTATAATCCATGAAATTTCATGTGGTGAATGGTTTATATATACCATGTGGAAAGTGTTTATTGAAATAATATCATCACTTTTCAATATTTTTTATGATTTGGATTCTTTCGATAAAACCTTATGATCGATCTCTCTTGAAAACATGAGAAATTTCTTATGATATAGTTATTCATGATATATTCATATACTATTTCCATTTTCCCCAATCATGGGTACCTAATATAGTTAATAACTAATTTTTAGGAAAGCCTGACATTACCCTCTCTTCAACGGTAAATTTTTTATCCCTCAAGCAATGTTTTCCAAAAAATAAGAAATTCTTCCAAAAAATATTACAATATTATACTATTATCATTAAATGAAAATTATACCTATTATATTATTTTAACAAAAAAAGGTTTCATTTTATATAATTGGATATTCTTTTCATTTTCCATTCAAGTCACTTTTCTAACCTTTTAACGGTGCAATTGGAATGTTTGGCATGTATGGATATACCCCCAATTATGACTGATATTCCCTTGAAGAATATTTTACAAGATTAAACTTTTATAAATTTTAAAAGAAACTTTTTCACTAATATTCTGTATAATTATTATTTTTAATTTTTTTTAGATGAAAAAATGTTTTGTAAAACTATTTTTGTAAAGTATTTTAATAGTTTTAATGCTTACTTTATAAGTTTTCAAATTATTTTCAATGAAAATTATTTTCAAAAAGATTTATTTTTTGAGGAGAATTTTTCAAATAATAATATATAATTTCCTCATGAAATGTTTTAAAAGACATTTCAAAATTATTTATTATATAAGACAATATATGTTAAAGATACTCATGTCGTTCTGCAAAATTATACAAAGGTTCAATACATATACTTTTTCATAATGGTTTAGGTTTTGATGGCATAATGTTTATGAAAACCTATTTCTCATTGATGGGTTACATATTTATCAAAATAGTTCCTGTTCCATGGGGTTTATGATTATGAAACTTGTTTCCCTTTCACATGTTATATTATTATGAAACATGTTTCTCTTCAAAAAGTTATAGCATGCTAAATTTTTATGAAACCAACTTCCTTTTCACAAGTTATTCTCAAATGAAATGAATATTAAACCAATATATTTTCCATATTTTATGATGTGATCACTTTTTATTAGTCATGATATAATGAATGTTTTATTTATTGTTTAAAATATAAGTATGAGTTTAATTATGTGATGGGTGGGACCTATATCTCCCTCCAATCAATTGGGTAAATATGGATGACTCTTGAGAATAAATGAAAGGTATAGACCTGATTATATGTTTAAAATATCATGAAAGGACCTGGTTTCTTTTCCATAAGTTTAGGTTTAAAGTTTCATAATGGTATGACTGATCCATTTTATGTGTTCATAATGTAATGTGTGAACCTGATTACATGTTCACACTATTATGCATGAACCAGATTATTTGTTAACAACATTATGTGTGGACATGGTTTCACATCCATATGTCTATGTGAGGGCCTAATTTCAACTCCATAATGTAATGTGTGAACATGTTTATAGTTATACATGATCATGATGTTATACATTGTTATGTATTCTATAATACCATGTCTTGTTCATATATTATTCTCTAATGCATTATGTTCTCATTTATCTTATGAATTTTATCTCTTGAGAATATAATAATTATGACCTGATTCACGTTTATGATATTTGATATGAACGATATAAAATTTTAAGGATACAATCTTATTCTCTTACACTTATGTTCATGTTATTCATACTGGTTTATTTTTTTTAACCTTAATAAACATTCAAGCTCACACATTTCTTATACATCATTTCTATAGGTTATGGATAATGGTTTTTAAATATAATTACTATGGAGGTATATTTGTTGGAACAAGGATTAGATAGAAGATTTTTGTACCTCTATTGAATGGAACTAAACTGATATAGTATTTGGGTGTCTATTTTTATAATGTATTAATTATTCTAAAAAATTTATGTAATTTATATATACATAAAGGTTGGTCATTACTGCTTGTTTCATATAAATGGTTTAGTCATCCTTTGGAATCTAGGATGATAAAACCACAGTTATAACTCCAATGAAATAAATAAGTAAATGAATAAAGATAATGAATATTTTTAGATAATGTCATAGAATTTTAGTGAAGGATTGAGTTAATGGATTTCTAGAAATACATCCTTTTCTGTATACTAAAAGTGGATATGGATTTGGAACAAATATACCTAAGGGTAATAACTCTAACAAGATGTCTCGGGCTGGACTCATGGAATCTGGAAAAAGACAATGGGCCTTACAAAACATCTAGTCTGGAACACCCCAGTGATATTCTTTGAGAATTCGTAAAATCTTCATGAAACATCCTGAACGATTTATATATAAGATGTATATGAATAACCTAGGATAAAACTAATGTGTCATGGATTAAGAAAAGGTTTCATATTTTATACAGCATTTATAAGTTACTTCTCAAGATTATGTGATTTCTCAATATGATAAATGTTTCTTTATCTATGATATTTGTTTTGGTCAATTATTGGAACCTAAAGGAACTGTGTTAATGGTGATGGTTATGAAAAAAAAATTGTTCTCCAGGGAATCTGAATGATATATGATATGGAATACAAAACCTCAGAGCAATTTTAACACAAATTTCTCAAGATGTGAATCATGATGAGCATCCAAATTAGAAAATGAGGGAACAACATTCTATTAAGTCATTCATGAGTCAATGTACACCTTCTTTAATTTGGTCTTTTGAACCAAATGTTGGGGATCACTATACCAGTACTAGTAGAAATATATTCTCTATTATACATTGTTCATATCAAGAGAAATTAATTTTGGTTGTTTATTTGGTAGATTATTAATTGGAACCGTGGTGAAATATAATAAAGAATATGATGAAGAAATATTTAATTGAATCCATGGATTGGGTTGAGTTAAATAATGTATTAATAAATAAATAACTTCATAATGTTCATCATATAAGAAGGACAATGAGTTTATTAAGTTGAAACCAAAGGATTTTGTATCTGTCAATACCTATCTGTCTAATTTCACAAGACTTGTGAGGTCGGCTTCTCGTATTATCATTCAATCTGAAATTAATGTTAATATGATATTTAGTGGATAAAATACAAGTCTTAAAAGATAAATTTCTATAAGATACATTGGTATCTATGAAGATATTTTCTATTGATAAATCATAGTTAAAATAGAGGATGTAGATATGTATCAATGTCATGGTTTTATCATGAAAATGAAGATAAAGTACAAAGGAAATTATAAAAGTATTGAGAGAAGAAAACATGCCATACTCTTATGTTCCAAAAATATGGGAATGAGCAATTTTGAGTGATTCTAAAAAGAAATAAGATGGTGTTTCAAGTGTTAGAAGCCTGGTCATTGAGAAAAATAATGGAGAAGTGATTTTAAGAGGAAGTTCAATTTAATAAATTGAGAAAAAAAAGATAACAGAATGAACCACCCACACTTATGTGTTTCATATGCAGAGTGTTTTTTTCATTATGTAAATAAATTCCCCAATCGAAGGTATAATATGAAATATAATTCACAAAAAACTCTATAAAATAATAAAGGTTGGTATTATTCAATAATAATAGTTTAATTTAATGATTGTAATTAAGGAACACATATCATTTCCCAAATTAGATGGGAAGTTCATTTTTTATTTTCTATAAATAAGAAGTTTAATAATATTATTGTTTATCCTTTAGTAGAGTTTCATTTGATTATATCCTATAAATTGATTTTGGGATATCAATATCACATTTAATGTTATATCCATGAAAGGATGAACCCAAAAATCCAATATTTTTTGGTATAAGATGAGAAAATACATAAGAAAGAAAGGGTCAATTGTATATTGAAATGGTTGTAAGGTTAATCATTTATGGATTTTTTAAGTAAACATTATAATGGATTTTGTGATATTAAATTATTATCTCACAATAGGTGGATTTATGCATATTATTCTAGCAACTTTGTGTTGATGGTAACTAAAGACATATGGGATGACTTATCAAGGATCTCTTGATCTGTTAGTACATCAGGAATGAAAAAGTCCACTTAATTTCATAGGGTAAGAGATGAAGTGGAAGTATATCAAGGAATATCTCAATGTTGCGATTGTGCATAAGAAAAAGAATAATATTAGGTATTTATATTTTCTTGAGATTGTTCTTAAACATTAGTAAAATTGATCTTGAAACCAAAAAATTATCTCATTACCTTTATTTCTGATGAATCAGATGGTCTTTTTGGTCATTGTGGATTTATTTCTTTTTTATTGTTAACTATATCCTAAAAATGTTTTCTACCACTCTCTTCTATAACTTTCTAATTATATTTCACTTCCATGTTTATGTTTTTACATTCCACATATGTTTTTAACATGTAAAAATAGCTATGTGTTACTCTAGGTAACCATTAATGTTGTAACATTATTCTTTTAGGGATTTAGAGTTAATATTTATAATTTGGGTTTCTATGAGTGTATCATTAATTTATTACAAATTTTATTACCTAGATGAATTTTGAGAGAAAAAATCATTTTAATTAGGGAAGATGTAACACCCTGAGATTTTATGAAGTATTCATTTCTAATTAATTTAATCATTGGGATATTTTTCATTCAATGAAACACTAAAAATAGTTTATTTTATATTAAACCTCTATTTTGGATTTAATAAAATGAAAAATTAATTTATTAATTCACTATAGGAAACATTGATTTGGAAAAGGTTACATATAACACCGACTTGGCATACATTAAACACAACACTGATGATACTAGGAAATATCATTTTATTGTTATAATTATTTAAATGAAATAGTTATAACCAATATATTAAACATAGTAATATGAATAGTAATGACTAATTTTCCAATATTTTTTTATTTTTTTTACAAAAATTTAACATATTGATAATGAACGATATAATTTTAATAAAGATATAATATGTTTAAAAATACAAATGTCTAAAATGAACTTCTTTTAATGTTAATATATAAAAAGTAAAAAAATTAATTTTAGACATAATTATAAATTTAATTTGATAAAATAATCTTCAATTTTTATTTTAAAATTTTCAAATTATCTTATAGTGATTTTTTTTGATTTCTCAAAGAAACATCATTTTTTGATGAATAGAGACAAATATTGGATGTTAATTGAAATTTTTATTTTCATCTAATTTATTATTAAGATAAATTATATTGAATTAATATTTGAATTGTATAATATTTTTTAAAATTTATCCAACTTTTTTAATTGCATTCAATTTCACTTTGAAATTGTGTATAAAAACATATCAAACTTTTGGATGTTTTTACATTAAAAACCTAGAGTGTCATCCCATCAATGATATAATTTTTAAATTAATTTCTACCTCCTAAGTGATTATAATATGGAAAAAAGGATTAAATATTTTAATCACTATAATTTTTAATTTCAACATTGTTTCAACATAGTTTTGTACAAAAATATTATTTGAAATGATTAATATTAATTACAAAAATTTAGAGAAAAAATATGTTATTAATGTAAAAACCATAAACTAATGACCTAAAACTAACTTTAAATTTTTCCAACACCCACTGTAATGAAATTATTAGTATATTATCTTTCCATTATTTAGTTTTTTTTTGGTTTTTTAGCATTTTTTTAGGTAAAAACAAGGGTACACCAGACATGTTTTTGGAAATTCGAAGTGTGTCCATTCTAACCCTATAAAAGGAAACCACCTATCCCTCCACTTCACACATCTAAAACCATTTTTTTGTAAAATATCTACCAAATAAAATCCAAAAAATTTGTTCATTTTCTCTAGATTCCTCCCCTTGAGAATAAATCAATCCATGGATGCCTTTTGGAAAAAATCAAAAGGGATTACCTGATTAAGAGGTAACATCTTCTCTAAAACACAATTTTTTTTTATTCTCCACCTCCTACACTATATTTAATCCATGATTTTATAAAAACACCAGTATATTAAATATTGTCACGAACCAACCCGGGTCGACCCCGAACCGGTCACCCGAGTCGGTCCGCGACATGGCCCGAGAGGCGTTCCCGATCCCCACGGGCTGGAAACTAGTGTCGGGCATCAAAAGTAAACAGGTGGGAACGATTTGGCCCAAAATATAATAAACTAAGCAGCAGAAATAAATAGAACAAATGTAAATAAGGGAAAAGGAACCAATAACGCAACTAACCTGACCACGACCAAAGCTCCACGTGACCTCGTGGGTCACTCTCCAATAACACCAACGACGTCGCTCAAGGCGAACAACTGAAGATGGAACCTGCAACAGAACTAAAAACAAGAAAACACTATAGGCGTGAGTATTAAAACTCAGTAGTTAGGCCCGACTAATTCTATCCCAAAGCACATACCAATAAATAAAGAGTTTATCAATTCCAGGTTTGAACTAAATTATACAAAATAGGTTTTCCACACACTTATATTTCTAAAACAAGTAACAGTCTATTGCCCTTTTTAATTTAGAACATGTTTAATGTTGAAAGAACAGGTGCATTGCATTTTCAAAACATTTTGTGAGCAATTTAGAAATCCAAACTTTAGTTGTTAGTCAAAATAAGAATCACACACAACACACACTAAGGGCAATGGTAAAGTGGCACACAAGGGTCAGCAACCGAACTCGACCTCTCAATCGTCCGCCACACACAACTAGACACTAAAAGAAACATGGGTCGAACCTAGGAGATCGTGAACAATCCAGAACGTACTATACATGTGACTCATCCTGAGGCATGCCATAACTCGATGACGTCATAACGCCCATAATACTACCCGGAATAGCCCTCCATGGCCTAACCGAGGGGCCCAATCCCCATAGCAGCAATAACTCAGTATTCCCCTGCTATGGGGCCACTAGCCAGTGCGTGGTCTAAACTAGTGCAGCAATCGTTCTCAGAAAATTCACTCAATATGCCAGGTTCCCATGTCATCACAAGCAATAAAAAGGGGGTGCGTCTACAATGTAAATAAATCAGTCACGATGCACAAACATCACGTACAGATCACGCAAACAACGCATACCAAAGATCACCCCCGAGTGGGATTTCCAAGATAATCCATTTCATTAAAGTTCCAAACGGGCCTTCACCAATTTTAAAGTAAAACCTCTTTTCTCAAAAAAACTCAAAACAATTGTTCAGAAGAAATTATTTATCTTTAAAACTAGAAGCACATTTGAAGTTCCGTGAATTATGTTTAAAGGCCAAACTGGCATTCTTTCAAAACTGGGTGTCCGCCCGTCAAGAAAATGTCACAAGTGTTCGGTATAAAATAAACAGCTCCTTTCGCACTAAATAATAATTTAAAGTTTTATTATCTAATATTATTTCTAATTCATTAAAAATTTATAAAACAACAAGCAATTAATAAATACTAAATCTAAAGGTAAGTGCAATGGGGAACCTACCTCGGCTTGCAGTCTAAACGCAAAGGCGCGACATGCCTCGCACAGGCGTACAAGCAAGCGCAAGCTGATGACAGCAATATCACGGGGCTACCTTGCGAACGCGCTGCAATAAACGCATAAAACTAAAATCACACAAAGACAGACTTAAAAAAATACAAACAAACGAACAACGTGAAAAAAACCACCTCGACGCATTTTTGAAACAAAACCCACACCATCAACATTATTTATTAGGTCACTTTAAAAGTCCGCAAGGTGTTAACAAAACCACATGACGCCAAGCCAATGACCCATTTCAAGAAAACACCTTGTGTGAAAACCCATACAAAAGCGCACGACACGATGAAATATACATTTAATGTGCGTGCACCTAAACACGTTTCCAAAACCAAACTCGAAGCCTCAACGTTATTTAATAAATCATTTAAAACTTTACAAAACAATTTTTGGAATTCATACCGTGACTTTAAACACACGAAACAAACTTAAACCCCTTAAAACACTTTTATGATCAAATTCACATAAACGCATAACAAACACAAATATATATGTGTATATATATATATATATATATTTGCACCACAAAATTCATTCAATAAATCAGTTAAACAATTAATAGAACATTCTCATGGTGCGCAACAAACGATTACCACAAAACTACACTCAACTAAGCAAAGCAACTCAACAAATGCTGAAAACAAACTTTGCACCAAACAAGTAACGAAAAAAAAACATGCTAATTTAATTAACGCGCAAAACAATTATCAAACAGAACTAATAGGCGGAATCACCTACCTCAAACGTGGCGGACCACCCGAAATTGGGGCGAAACCACATTCGCCCCGCGACCGCACCTACGGGAAGGCAAAACCACCATACGTAAACAAAATCGTACCACCAAAAACCAAATTAACCCCTAAACAACAAACCCTAACAAAAATTAACATCAAAACAATGAGAAACTACCATGGGGGGTGCCGGAGGGCTGCTGGCCGGAGGCGGGGCTCGCCGGAACTCGGTCGGAGGTCGCCCGAACAAGGCAGGGGGCGCCGGCAGTGGCCGGAGGTCGTTAGCCTACGACGGGGGTTCGCCGGAGTACCAGCCGATGAGGCGGGAAACAGAAGGGAGGCTGGAAATCGGAGGGAAGCGGTGGAGGCCGGGGGTCGCGCGGACGCCTGGGGTGCGGAAGCAGGTGGCGCCGGAGGTCGCACGGGTAGGTGGGGAGCGGCGGAGGTGTTGTGATCGTGTCGGAGGCTGCTGGTCAGCAGCGGCCTCGCCAGTAGGGTCGGCAGGGGCGCGAGAAGGGCCGGAGGCCGCTGTCCTGCGACGGGGGTTCGCCGGAAACGCCGGTCGGGGTGCTGCTGAGGGAGCCGAGACAGCAGGGGGGGTCGGCGCGGAGGCCGGGGTGCGCCATCGGGACGGCGCAGGGGTGACGGGGAGGCCGGACGGGGCGTCGCCGGTAGGATGAGGCAGCCGGATGGGGGGGCGGCATGGAGTGCAGGGGCGACGGCCTGGGGTGCAGGGGGCAACAGCGGTGGGAAAAAGAGGGGGAGGGGGTCGCGCAGGAGAAGATAGGGAGAGGAGGGGGGTGAAGGCCGCAGGCGGCGCAAGAATGGAGGAGGGGGAAAAAAAAGGGGAGGCGCCGGGGGCTAGGGTTCTAGCCCTTTTTTTTAAAGGGAACTAATTATAACAATAAGACTAAAAATAATAATAACAATGAAACCAGAAAAAGAATACCAATAAAATTGCAATAATTAAGATAATAATAATAATAATAAAACTAGATTGACAAACAACACAAATAATAAATTTAATAATAACAATAACAATAATAACATAATATTTTTGTTATCAACAACATTATTTTTAAAACACTACATTTAATTACCAAACTATAAGAACCAGGTACTCGCACGCTCAACGCACAGCCTAAAGAAAAAGCGCACGCAGAAAGCGCGCCTCAACACGGTCCGCTTGGGCACCTGCACAAGCACTTGGGGCGACCCCACTGTCATTACATACCACATAGTGCCCGTGCACGGGTCTGAAACTTACCAAGAACATTAAACGATGAAAAATTTTAAGTCGGGACCTAGCCCGAACATTGGCGCGAGAACCCGAATCCAAGAATTAAATAAATAAAAACGAATTAAAGGTGAGGGTGTGACAAATATACATTACTTTTTTTAATTATTATGGTTATACTTATACTTACACATGCCTACATCTAGTAGGTAATTAACATACTGTTTATATGTACGGTGGATTACCAACCCTCAAAATTATGATTATTTTTTCTTCCTTTTCCACCTATCCTGGTGGTATTTATAATGGAAACTCTATTTATATATAATATTTAAGATATTTATTTATTATTTAATCTTATTTAATCCTGTTTAAACCCATATATTTATACTTTCCATTTGGTGTAAATATGATAATTTCATTTTAGGGAGTGTTGACGATCCCCCCCTCAATGAGGTGTGATTCATTCAAACCTTACATGGAATGTATTAATGATATTTTTATAAAAACTATATTATATATATTACATAATATTTATACATTAATTATATTATATAAATATATACATATACATATATTTCATTCACGTACTTTCATTCAATGCGTCAATAAAACCGAAGCATCGTTAATGCGTAAGTACATATTACCATCTCCATGAATGGTGTATTCCATTTAATACATATATAGATTATTATAATAAATATATACTTAATTTTAATTATATTTATATAATTTTTTATATTTTATGAATCATGATATATGTTTAAAGACCAATGATATAAAAAATTAAGGCACATGCTAAAAACTAAGTGAGTTTTACCTAAAGCATAACATTAACATAGAATTGTTAACAAAAGGATAATATAATTTCAAAATAAAACCAAATAATATATTAGATAAAATAATAGTGTTCAGTAAAATATATATAATAAGTTTATATTTTATATACACAAGGTTATTATGAGTATGAAGAAATTCAACACACAAGGTAAGGGAATTTCATCTCACATTTTATTTCTGTGAGATATATGCATTATTTATGTTAAATTACTTTTGTGTGACGTCTATACATCCCATGGATGAATGAAATTATTCTTATAATTAAATTTATTTTAATTTAAATATCTATATTATGATCACTATTTCAACATTTTTGTGTTATAATTGTTAGCAAATCAGTAATGTAATTTTGTCTCAATTTTCTTTCATTGAGGAACACGCCATGTTATACACCTATATTTTACATGAGCTTTATATACTTACATTGAAATTTTATATCATGAATCTAATAATCTTCATGATATTTTAATATAAATGTAATTTCATGTGGAATGTGGTTAAATGATACCATTTGGTAAGAGTTTATTGAAATAATCACATCACTTTTGGAGATTATTTATAATTACGATTCTTTTAATAAAACCTTATGATCGAAATCTAAAAAACCCTCATGAATTTTATTCGCATCTATTTATTCGTGATATATTCATGTATTTGTACCATGTTTTCCACTCTATGGTAACTAATATAGTTAAAAATTATTTTAATGAAAGACTGACTTTTCCTTCTCTTCGGTCGGAAATTTGGGTCCTTTAATCCATTTTTCCATAATAAAACCATTTTCCAAAAAATTTATAATATATTACTATGAACATTTAAATAATTTTAAACCCATGTTTTAATTTTTAACAAAATTATTATTTTTAATGAATTTAATCTTCTTTTCATGTTTCGGTGAAGGCAGTTTTATATCCTTTTATAGTATTAAATGAATGTTCATCGTGTTCAAATTTTCCCACTATCATGAAAAACATTCCATTGAAGATTAATTTACAAGATTAAATATTTATAATTTGTTTTTGAAAATGGTTTCCTTATAATATTAATATTATTTTATTTTAAAATTACTATTCATAGAAAAATGGTTTTCAAAAAAATGGTATAAAATGTATTTAATTTTTTTTAAATCCTTCTTTATATGTTTTCATATAATTTTAAATAAAAATGGTTTTCCAAATGGTTTTATTTTTAGGTGATTTTTTTCAGATAAGAAATGATTTTTTCTTAAGTAAATTTTTAAAAGGAATTTCAAAATTATTTCAATTCTAAGATAATATTCACTGATGTTACTAATGCATTTCAAAAAGATTATTAAATGTTTCTATTAATATTTTTTATCTTAATTATTTAGGATTTGATGACCTAAAAATTATGAAAACGTTTTTATATTTCGCATGTTACATGTCTATAAAACCCATTCCTCTTCAATGGGTTTTATGTATATAAAACAAGTTCCTCTTCAACAGGTTATACGATTGTGAAACATGTTTCTCGTTAATGAGTTATACTGTGGTAAAAGGTTATGAGACCCACTTATATTAATGGGTTATTACAGGGTGACATGTTCATGAATACTATATATTTTATCTAATGGGTGGGACCTATATATCCATATAACGCCTTGTAAAATGATGGTTGAATTATAAGTATAAATTTTATCTGTGAACCAGATTACATGATCAAAATGTTATCCATTGAACCATGCTTCATGTCTATAAGTTTATCTTTTAACCTAATTTCATGTTCATAATGTTATGAGTGAACCTTATTAAGTTTTCATAGTGTAATGTGGTATCTTGATTACATGTTCACAATGTTATGTGTGAACTTGATTATATTTTCACAACATTATGTGTGGAGCTGGTTTTAGATCCACAAGTCTATGAAAGGTCCTAATTTCATATCCTTACATAATGTGTTAAATGTTTTATACTTATACAAGTTAATGATGTTATATATTGATGTGTATGCCACAATTCACTGTCTTATTCATATGTTATGATTTAATTGATTATATTCCAATTTTTAATACGATCCTGATCATAAGAAAATCTAAAAGCTATGGAATGATTGATGTTTATGGTCTTTAATATGAAATGTATGATCTTCAAATGATTCGATCATGTTCTAATATACTTAATTTCATGTTATGATAATGATTTTCCCTTATTTACCCATTCTAAGCATTTGACATACCCCTCTCTTATGTTTTCTTTTCCCCAAGTTTTGAAGAATGGGTTTTAAATATAATTTTTTAGGTGAGTTTTTTTTTGAAACAATTTAAGATATTTCACTCAGAATATTTTTTTCCATGTTTCAAAAGTAAATAAACTAAAATGGTCTTTGGGTGTCTATTTCGGTAATATAGTCAGTATACTGAAAACGGTATGGAATTTATATATACATCAAAACGTGGTCATCATATTTCTCATAAATTAATAAATTTGAATATCCATATTAAACTAGGGAATTATTATAATTAATATTAATCATGTAACATACTTTTTACCACCTCATTAAGGGAACCACTATCAGCTGTAGTAGCAGTAAATTATATTACCACAACTTTTTTTTTTTTTTATATTTTTGGTTTCCATCCCAACTAACTAACATCAAACATACATTGAAATAATAATCCAATTCAATACAACTAAAACATCACATAATTTGTTGTCTATCTGTTACTCTAGTAATGGACTGTTCTACACACTTTTCGTTCTAGTCAAGATCCCTTTGACCAAACATACAATAACACTAACTTTCTCTAAATCCTATCTATAATTATTTGAAATGTTTTTTACCACAACTTGGACATGTTTAGGACTCAACTCTATTTTATAGTTAACCAATTCTCCATTTATCACCACCTAGACGCTTTATTAAAGTTTCTATCTCGATAAACATAAGTTTTAGCAAACTATATTTCAATATTGTCAACACAATGAATAAATTTCTCATATATTTTAAATATTATGATCCCAAATATCTTCGTAACATTAAATTCAATCATTTGTAAAATATTTTCATTTTAATACAAATTTTACAAATATAATTTAGTGTATACCTTGAAGATCTTCTAAAATTGTCTTCATAGGAAACTACTAAATATATATATTTCCCCAAGTAAAGCAATTGTTTCTCAAATATTATTCAATATATATTATAAAATAATGTCTTAAATTTATCACATTACATGGAATTAGTATCTTATCTCTCTTAGGTATTCCTGATGAATTAATACCATTTATAAGCATCACATTCTAAACGATAAATGGAAAGAGTTTCCTTTTAATGTTTTGAACATCCAACGACTTTGAATTTTTTTATGAGTGCATTGATGAATTAGTTTTCTACGATTAGATATGTGTATCCATATAATTATGAGGGTGATTGTTTCATAAAATTATCAATTATTATCTTGTTCCACAAAGGAAAGTATATTTTCGTTCTAACATGGATTCCACAAAAATTATAACATGCATCAATTGTTCAATTACTAATAAAATTAGCATGGTTCCTATTTCATTCATTCGAGGATACTGATTTAGAAGTATATTTTCCCCTTCATACCATCCAACATTATCTTATCTATTTCTTATGTGGAAACCCATTTTAAATAGTAATAGATTAGATTAGGATACCTGGTAATCTTCAAGTTATATATCATATTAATATAACAATAAGTTATGATATTTTGAGGATATTATATTAATAATATACATATATTTAATGTTATCCAAATATTTTCACTAAATCCAACTACAAAGGCCCAACATTAAAAATTTCTCAATTTAGTTCCTTTAGACTATAATAAATTTTATTTCATTCATTTTCAATTTTTAAAAATATATTCAAAACATTTCATATAAAATATGTAAAATGTTCCTTTTTAAAAAAATTATAATAAATTAATGTCACCTAAAATATAGTTTATAATTTATTTATTTCTATACAAATATATCAAAAAAATAATTTTTATGAATAAGAAAAGGGAAGAATATTATTTTGAATCTAATTCTTGAAGATATATAAAATATGGTTTTTAATGTAAAATACCTCTTACCTCGATTCTAAATTGTCATGTAAAGACTCTATCCCCAGTAGCCCAGAGTCAGTGGTTACATTATTACATTGGAACAATATATAAGGAATCAAGTCCTTAAGGACATGATAGTTTAGTTGTATTAGAAAACAATATATATACTAGGATCTTACTATACAATATAAAAAGTAAAATATTGAATTGTATTTTCTTTTATTATACAATTATTCTGTCTATAATATATCTACATATCAATCTTAATAAACTTTTTTGGAACCCATGGGAATGTAATAATAACAAATGGGAGATATATATTGCTCAATAATTTTATGTTTATAGTTGAATATGTCCTAAAAAAATAAGTCATGATCAATATGTAATGATAAAAAACTAAAAGACATTACATTTAATTAACAACATGAATATGAATAATAATATGGTAAGAATAATTGATGACAAAATAATTATTTATAAGTAATCAAATGATCATGAAACATATCAACGTTTATTCTAACTTATTTAATAATAAAATGGATATCATAAAATAATATCATAATTAGGGAATTAATATTTTTGGATATCATAACCACACCATCAATGTTCTGTGTCAATAAAACATTCTTAAATGTGTACGTCCTCATTCAAACCCCATGTTAGTTTGTATCAAGAGACCTACTGATGCTTCAAGGTTCAATATTTTATCCTTCACATGACTTACTTAGTTAAAATAATTACTAATTTTGAAGGGGGAATCATAAAACAAATATTACTATTCAAAATCTATAATATGAAATGTTAATAATTTTCCCCATTAATAAACCTAATCAAAAACCATCCTGAGCAATATGGTGAATGGAATCAAATAGTACATTCTCAATCAAACTGATCATATTATATCTAGGTAAATAATATGTATTGTATCATTAGAACAAAATTATTAATGGATTACATGGTATAATAAGGGGTTTTCTCATTGATAAATAGAAATTAAATAAAAAAATACATTAAATCATTCTTGTGGAAAATATTGGTTTTACTTTGAAAATCACTTTCTAAAACTAAAAATCTCTAGAATATTAAGAAAAATAATTTATTTGAAAATAAAAATGTAAGAATAAAATATAATCATTAAAATAATTAGTGTTCATGATGATGGGAAATTCAATTCATGATAATTATGTTAAAAAATATTT
Organism: Viscum album; assembly: GCA_963277665.1. Lineage (NCBI taxonomy): Eukaryota > Viridiplantae > Streptophyta > Magnoliopsida > Santalales > Viscaceae > Viscum > Viscum album. The sequence goes on from OY728138.1 coordinate 1,412,270,414, forward strand.
CATTCAAATTTTTAGTAAAAAGAAAAAAACTACCAAATTTTGGAAATGATAGGAAGATTCATTTTTTTTTCTGAAAAAAATTATAATAATTATAGATATAACTTTAAAAATATTAATATAATGGTAAAAACATTTTTGATGTTTTTTAGAAGTCATTGATTTAGAAAAGAAATGAATTTAAAACGAAGAGATTAATAATGTCCGATTTTCTTGAAAAAATATCTCTATAATTTTATGTACTAAATGGAGGATAATTATATAGTTACATGAAAAAATCATAAATAAAAATATTATAATAAAAATTATTTTTTTTAATTTGAGATATTGAAATATTTCCCCACGAGAGATTATATATAAATAAGCCCGAATAATGGTGTGATTGTGAAATAAACACTTACCACTTTGGTAACATTTGAATCATATTCCCTATAAAATAATAATATTAAATAAAACGTTAAATATCATTAATAATAAAAAATTCATCATATAACATGTTAAAAGGATAGTATAAACAACCAAAAAATAAATAAGTTATGAATATGACACATGTCTTAGGGAAATAATAGTGAGATGAGAAACCCTTAACTTATGTCATATTATTATTGTGGATGATGGGACATCCTGTATAATAAATATATAAATTATAAATATATTACATAAAAATATAAATATATATCAAATTATATATTATTCACTTAGAAACTTTTGTCTGTAATTTATAAATACAACTTTGTTTAAATTACAGTTTCGGGAAATAACTGCGTCATTTTTGAAGTATGCTTTGTTTTGGTAGTTTTGGTCCTTGTACATTGAACACGGTCCATAATATACCATATTTTTGACATAAAAATATTATAATATGTATTACTTATATAATTATTCATTATATTCCACAAACGTTAGAGGTATATAAATTAGTTACAAAATTCACAGAGACAGTTAGTCGTATATACGCAGGAATGCTGATTTTATTTTTTTGATGGATGGAACAAAATAAAGGTAAATAATATTTTACCATAAAAAATTAATTACTATATCATATATGTCATATATCTTCATTAAATATATCATTATTATTTTCCATGTCCAAATAAATTTAATAATGTTACACATCACTTCGTAGAGGTAGTAGTCCACAAGTATAACTGAGCGATGTTGTCGTTTCCAGCAAACAGAAAGTTATGAATGTAGAAGTTATATAATAATAACTGAAGTTTAATTATTTAATAAATATAATATATATATATACATTATATTCATTAGTATATCCATCCATTACATGTGGTTATATAAATCAAAATACACCGGTTCACAAGGCGCTAGTATGTCGTACAAATAATCAGTGGTTTTCTATCCATTTTGATGGAAGATGATATATAAATAGGTCATGCACTTAATATAATAACATCTCAGTATATAGGATATACTATTTTTACTATTTTATCAAATTTTATTCATAATTTTACGATGTTAATAAATGAAAATAAATGAATACACATAGTTAAGAATTATATCTCTTCGTCAGACAACCTCTCTAGGTTTATACCTAAATCTATCCATGATTTGTTTTCTGAAAAAACATGGACTATACATCATGGTGCTGGATTTATGGAATATATTTGTTCATTTTATTTTATTAATCAATTTTCAGTAGAAGTGTGGAGATGAGATGATAGGAGGAGTCCTTTTATAAGTGTTGGAGGGGACCTTCTTCAAAATTATGTTGACATTTAAAAAATGATTACAAAATGTTAAATTCACTTCCAATAAAAATGAATCTAAATTAATATATCATATAATTTGGGATAGTATAATTTCTAAATATTTCCATATAGAAGGATTTTGAGATGTATAATTGGAAACCATACCCTTTCCTTTAACTTTAACCATACCCCCCTTCTGGTAATCTACTTTTATCTGAACCACAATAATTAATTATTTATGTATTTTATAGTAGTTAAGAAAAAAATATATGTTTAAATTATATCATGTGATTATTTATTCTGATTCCAAATATGAAATCTATTTTCCGAAATTCTATTCCATTAATTGGTACGATTTAATTAAAAATTAAACCAGCATATGAGATAAAAACAATTGTTTCCCATTGTAAAGTTTTCATATGTACAGAAAGGTTTTATAAAAAATGAAATAATATTCGATTAAAAAGACCTAAATTATATAAATTATAATATATTTAAAATAACTGTTATTTTAAAACATTTTTAAACTATATTTAAATATATAAATGATTTAATCCAAAATTTTATTTTCAATAAAATTTCATATTTTTTACTATTCATAAAAAATCATGTCAATAAATTCTCGAAGAACCACTATGGAATATATTTTACATTATTATTTCAAAATTAATGTTAATTTTTTCATATATATTTTTTAATATGGGAAAAAATTAATTACATTGTATGTGGAAAAAATATGATAACGCCAATTTTTTTAAAAAATACAATTTTTCATGAATAAATTTATTTTTCATTAAAATGTTTATTATTTTTATTTATAATAAATTTATAATGAATAAATATATTTATACAAATATAAACCATATAATTTTTTGTAATTTAATTTGCCTTTTTCATACCACCCAATTTAACAACAAGGTTATAGTGGTATACAATTTTACAATTATTTTTTGCTCGTGGTAGCATTTATCACAAACTATTGAACATAATATTTTAATTTAAAAATAATGAGGTGTTGTTACATTCTCCCGACCATTAATACGTTTTATACACAGAATTATTATTTGATATCATTAATCAATGGTTCACTGTTTTAAATTAACATACTCAAAACCCCACATCATAATAAGGGTTAATAAAACATCCCCTTTAAAAGAGTTTAAAGGGAATTATTAAGGACATCAATAATAACACATAACTATGATTCAACATATGACAACATTAGTGTGATATTAACATATGAATACAGATGAGATGTGTAAATAATTATGGAGAGTGATATATATCACTAATCACAATAAAATCAATGCTCAATAGAATATCAATGACCACAAATCAAGAAATTAATTATTATTGAAAAGACAATATTTTCATAACAAATGAAGTTATTATGATGAAATTGTTATTTTTATATTATTTTCCTTTATTTAATAAATTCTTTAACCATCTAGAAAAATTAAATAATAAAATATACTTGAAAATTATAATTTTAGTATTTAATCATTTTCTATCACAATGTTATCTTTTTCTCCAAATTATGAGTATTCCAGAAGACTTTTCCATTAATAGAGCTCTAAAATTAAAATTTAATAGATCATAGATTCATGAATGAATTGTAATTCATTTCTACTATCTCTATATATTATGAAAAAAATGGTTATAACAATTAATGAAATAATACATTAATTTCTAAATCCTCAGAAATAAACCAAATATTTAAATTAATCCATTTTATAAATATTTAACCTCAATATTCCTCTACAATATTTTTAAAGAAATTCAATTTTTGAAAATTTAGTAGGCCACAAAAATTTAAAAAATCATCATAACATTACATTCCCCACCAAAAAAGAATTATGACTTAAAGTAACATACCCATTATATGAATACATTGATCATCATAAAAGAATTATTAAAACAAGCATTCTTCTAAAAATTATTTATATTCTTATTCCATAAATAAAATCTCATATTATCAAATATATTCCCCAATTTTTTAAATGATGTAAAATAAGGCTTAAACCATAAAACTAGTAACAGATTTCAAAGTCACTAATACTATCCCATTAAAATCTCTTTATCATTATTATCTAATCATTTGTAACATAATAAGTTTTCGTTTACATTAATCATGTGATCTCAAATAATATCAACCTACCACTAAATCACTTTTATTGGTCATCAGTACAATTCAACATATGTTTTCAAATCCATATTCAAAATACACTATAATGAAATCTTTGTACATTTCAGGATTCATATAATGATAAAATCATTAATAAAACAATTGTACAACATATTTCATTAATCCAAATATTGATTCATTTTAATCATTCCACATCAGATATATTAATATCATAAACATAACTATTATCCCTTAGCTTCTTATATGCTATATTCCCTTGAAACATGGGGAATTCGTTTGCATAGTTCCCCATATCTGAACAATTGAAAAAATGAAAATTACAGGATCCTCTCTTGGTAATCAATTAATGTACCTAATTTACATTCTCTCTACATTTAATAAATAGAATCCCCTTCAAGAAATTTCTAGGTTTCTTCTATCCATAATTATTATATGTGGGAAAATCAATATTTCCATTCTTCCCATTATATATTATTTTCATTGAATTCATATTGATCTCTTTAATTCAATTTATTCGAAAAAATAATAGTAATTACTTTTCTATTATAATATCACGTGATATTATACACTAATGTGTTTAGAATATTAGGGAGATTAGTTTCATTTGAAGTATATTATTAATAAAATAAAATAATTGGATGAGATTCTTCTTTTTGTTATTTATATATTCTATATCACATCATTCTAACCATGAAAATATTTCTTCATTCATAGAATCAGTTTTATATTCCTTTTGTCTCAAACACAAGAATTATCTCTCCCTATCTGAACATTTATGACACGGAATATACTTTTCTAGGAAGAGTATATTAGAATCCTTCAACAACATGTTTTCATTTTCTTATTATCCTTTTTTTAATGACTATCACTGATATGTATCCCAGGAGAGACAATAAAAGTACAAGATATCCATCTATATTTTATTACTTCCCAATGAAGTAAATATCTTTTATAAAGAACTTATCCATTTCTCAGATATAAATGGATTTTTAGTACCATTTAGCGATGGACATTATTGATGAGTGATGTGGACTATCATTTTTACACTTCATTATGGATCAGTAGGAAACACCTTAAGGTAATGTTTATTAGAAATAACATGTGTCACTTAACCCAATATATTAATAATTTAATCATCTCTAACCTTGGATTTTTTTTCTTTCCACGGATAGGAATCCTGACATAAATTACTTACATTAATACAATTTCCATTTCTTCATCCAGGAACCATTTATATAAAATTTATTACAATAGGCTAGATCATAACAGTAATAATCAAAAATTATAATTTAAAAACTAGTTACACAATTCAAATAATTTTAAATTCATTTGCATATCTAATCTCACACTCATAAAAACAATCTTTCTGAAAATTTTCATATAATAAAAAAATTCAAATTTATTATAATAGTTTGTAGTCAGAACTTGAATTCACCTATGAATATTCTCGGGGATAGTAAACTAGGTGTTATTTATGGCCCATTATTGTGCACTAGGTGATGATTGAGTAAAATCAGAAAGCTCCATTTTCAAAGTTATTGACTTTAAATACAATTATTTGAGTGGCCATCCACCTATTGTATGGAGACATTGATGTATTTCTAGGGAAAACACATAATATATAATTTATTAAAAAAAATTGATGATTTACTAATCCTATAATTTTCATCATCGTTATTTATTGGGATACATTTTTGAATTTAAATTTTACTATATCATGTTCCCAATATTTTTACTAAAATTCCCATGATACGAAATGTGAAAACCATGACCCTAGTAGACCATAGTTAGTGATTAATTTATTACATTAGAACTATATACATTTAATTCTATCCTAATGGATATAATATTTTAGTATCATTCAATAATTTTATATATACATGAATCTCAAATTACAATTGAAAACATAAAATAAGACATTGTATATTTTTTAGTACACAATTATTCAGTATAGTAAATCCCGAAATATCTATAATAATTCACATCTTAGATTAATATATCGGGGTAACCACCTAATGCGTTCCTATGTGTATGTCAAAGGATTCTGACTATATGTGATGTCCTAGGGAGTCACTATGGGGATACTATGCCTTCATATCAGAGTGGAGCATATTTGTATGATATAATAAATAGATAACCAGAGAACGAATTATAAAATATTTTCAAATATAATAAATGATTAAATATCCAACAACTAGATCATAATCAAACGTTGGAAACTAAATTGAATATATAATATGATGATATATGTCGTGTCTCTACCAATTTTTTAAACATTTATGTATGAAAGTAGGCAATATATTATATATAAAATAACAAAAAAGAATCCAAAAAATAACCAAGCATCTTGAGAACTCACCCAGTCAACTGCTACCAATAACCATCAAAATTCAATAAATCCAATCATGTTTCCAAAGTTTTTAACTTCCCCTTATCAACATTTGTATTCACATAATCTACATGGTTACCAATGGAAGCCATGATGTGGTGTGACATGAATCTTAGTAATCCAACACCAACTACATCTACAGAAATTAATTCTATGAAGTATAAACTAATAGTGTGCATGAATATATATATATATATATAATGAAATTATTAATTATAATTGATTCCCACTTCAGCATCAGCTGGTAATGTCTATGAACATGAGATCATTTAATTGCTTCATTTAATCTCAATTTATATTGATAAAACATGTGTGGGGCTACCAGCACTGACAACATATCATTAACATAATAAAAGGAACATTCAAGGAGTGAATTGGGCATCCAATATAGATGATAATAATAATGTAATTGGGTCTGAGGTGTTACCGAGGAATCCTTGACCCCAGGGGTTGAACACAATCATAGTAATAACATGAATCCAAACTAAAAAGTGGTTTGAGTGTAATCCAATGGAATCTCTAAATGCATTCTAGAGTAAATGATTCTAATATTGTCCATTGAAATTTTACATGGTAAAAATATGATATGCATGATTGGGAATAATGGGGTGAATAAATAGTATCACATGTCTGCAAACATCAAGATAGATCCAAGGAATGTATCTGAGGTATCATAATATATGAAATATGATGATGGGATTCTACAGTATCTTGTCATGAATATTATAGAATACAAAGACCACATTACAAGGAGGGGATATCCCATGGATACAAAAAACCTTGAATCATAATGGAATCCACTGAGTGCTCAAGGAATTCCCAGAGGAATCCAAGGATGGGTCAAGTCTAACAAATCATATAAATAAAAAAGGCCCATATGCAATATTCACAATATACAGAATCTATTATTTAATTACTTCCATGTAATACTCTTTCTATATAATAATTTAATAGACATATTTTAGTTTCTTGCCCTAATTTTTGATAAAGTTGAATTGGATGGGATAATATTTATTACTTTCATTGCATATTCAATTATTAGGTTCATTTATTTACTATTCATAAGCATGAAAATGTGGGATATGGATTTGAAACCACATTCAATTCATTTATAATTTACTAGTCCAAGTGATATTTATAAATATTCATTTCATTTTTAATTTTGAATGTTAATTAATTAATAGGACCACTTTACATTGAAGGAAGAAGCAATACAGTACATGTTGAATCAATTGGAAATTAATTTATTTCATTAGAAAACTCAACATTAATGATTTTATGTCTATCTCACTTAAAATGTGGTTAAAGAAGTAATAACAGTGGCCAGAAATAATAAACAGGGAAACAACCTACTTATGGTGGTTCGTATTGAAGATATCACCTCTAATTAAGTGTATAAAATTTTTGTAAGTGTCATGAGAATACATGTTTGATGATTATAAACATGGAATGTCAATTTAGCTTGAAACTCACAATGAAATAGACATGTTCCCAATTAATGTAGTTTATAAAATAGTGATACTTGAAGGATAAATCATAGGCCACCAATCTCAAACCTATAGCACTTCCTTTATCTAGATTCGGCCATTAGTTTTTCCTCTATTAAAAGGAAATTTAAGAATGGATCAATTCTGAAAAAATATCCCATATGATCCTTCATCAAAATAGCATCATTGAGAGAAAAAATTGACAAACTGATCCTTAAGACTGAATAGATTACCTTGGGGAATCCAACAAGACCAAGAGAACCTCAACCAAACATCAGATTAAACAGATATCATGTAAACTGGGCTTCAAACATGTTGGGAGCTCTATATTCATGAGATGATTAAATTCTATCTGTTGTTGGATAAATGAGAAGATATGTGAGGTTTAAAGGGATTATAATGAAAAAATGGTCATTTTACTAAAAAATTAATTTATTTCATGGTATGGTCACATAGGTTTCCAAAGATTGTGCCAAATATGTGCCTCCCACTACATAAGGGGGGGGGGACCCTACTTGGTTTCATGGGAAATATTTAACTAAACATTCACATGTTGTGTTTACACTCTAATAAAAACTATAGGTTCTTGTGTGAGGATGCACGCCCCAAGGTGTATGGTTTCCTAAAAGTCTATATATATTTATAAAAAATAAATGTACTATGATGGAATTTTAATTTCTAAATAATTTCACTTTATTTAATAAATTCATTTACCATCTAGAAAAATTAAATAATAAAATATACCTGAAACGTATAATTTCATTATTTAATAATTTTCCATCACAATGTTATCTTTTTCTCCAAATTATGAGTATTAGAAATGACTTTTTCATTCATCGAGAACTAAAATTAAAATTTAATAGATCATTGATACATGAATGAATTATAATTCATTCCTACTATCTCTGTATATTATGAAAAAATGGTTATAACAATTAATCAAATGATACATTAATTTCTAAATCCTCAGAAATAAACCAAATTTTCAAATTAATCCATTTTATAAATATTTATGCTTAATATTCCTCTACTATATTTTAAAAAAATCAATTTTCGAAAATTTAGTAGGACACTATATTTAAAAAATCATCATAACATTACATTCCAGAAGAAAACATAATATATGACTTAATGTAACATTACTATTATGTGAAAACATTAATCATCCTAAAAATATTATTAAAACAAGCATTCTTTTAAAAATTATTTCTATAATTATTCCATAAATAAAATCCCATACTATCAAATATATTCCATTATTTTTTAAATGGTGTAAATTAGGGCTTAAACCATCAAACCAATAACTGATTTCAAGGTAACTAATACTATCCCATAAAAATATCTTCATCATTTTTTTCTAAACATTGGTAAGATTTTTTAGTTTTCCTTTCATTTAATCATGTGATCTCAAGTAATATCAACCTACCACTAAATAAATTTTCTTGGTCATTGGTACCATTCAACATATGTTTTAAAATACTTATATCAAATACACTATAATGAAATCCTTATACATTTCTGGATTCATATAATTATAAAATCATTAAAAAAAATTTTACAACATATTTCTTAAATTTAAATATTTATTCATTTTAATCATTCGACATCAGACATAACAATAGAATAAACATACCTATTATCCCTTAGCTTCTTATATGATATATTCCCTTGACACATGCAGTATTCATTTTCATAGTGCCCCATATCCATACAATTGAAAAATTGTCATTATAGGGTTCTCTCTTAATAATCCATTCATGTACCTAATGTCAATTCTCTCCAAAATTAAAAAATATCACCCCCTTCAAGAAATTTTTAGTTTGCTTCTATCCATAATTATCATATGTGGGAAATTCAATATTTCCATTCTTCCCATTATATATTATTTTCATTGAATTCCTCTTAATCACTTAATTCAATTTATTCCAAAATATATTGGTAAATATTTATCTATCTTAATATAACATGATATTATACCCTCATGTGATGAAAATTTTAGGGAGATTAATTCCATTTGAAGTATTTTATTAATATAATCCAAGAAATGGTTGAAATTCTTCTTTGGATTATGTGTATATTCTATATCACTTCATTCTATCCATGAATATATTTCCTTATACATAGAATCAGTTTTATATTCCTTTTGTCTCAAACACAAGAATTGTATCTCCCTATCTAATCATTTTTGACAAGGAATATATTTTTCTAGGAAGAGAATATTAGAATCCTTCAGATCCATGTTTTCATTTTCTTATTATCCGCATTTTTTTTATAAATGACTATCACTGATATGTATCCCCGGAGAGACAATAAAATTACATGACATCATTCTACATTTCATTACTTCCCAATGAAGTAGATATCTTTTATTAGGAACTTACCCATTTCTCAGCTATAAATAGATTTTTAGTACCATTTAATGATGAGCGTTGTTTATGAGTGATGTGGGATATCATTTTTACACTACATTATGGATCAGTTGGAAACTGCACAAGGTAATGTTTATTAGACATAACATATGTTAGTTACCCCAATATATTAATAATTTAATCATATCTAACATTGGATTTTTTTCTTTCCAAGGAGGGGAATCTCGACATCATTTACATACATTAATACAAATTCCATTTCATTATCCAGACACCATTTATATATAATGTATTATAATATACTAGATAATAACAGTATGAATCAAAAATTATAATTTAAAAACTATCTACGCAATTCAAATAAATTTAAAATTTTATTCATATCTATTCTCATACTGATAAAAAGAATTCGTTGTGAAAGTTTTCAAATAATAAAAATATTCAAATTCCTTATAATAGTTTGTAGGATAAATATGAATTTACCTATGAATATTCGCTGGGATAGTAAAAAAAGGTTTGTCTGAAGGCCCATTATTTTGTACTAGGTGATGATCGAGTAAAATCGTACTGATCCCTTTTCGGAGTTATTGACTTTAAATTCAATTTTTTGAGAGCCCATCCAACTATTTTATGTATACATGGATGTATTTCTTGGATAATATATAACTTATTAAAAATTTAGGATGTTTTACTATACCTAGAATTTTCATCAACGTTATTTATTGTGTTACTTTTTTTAATTTAAATATTCTTATATCAAGTTCCGAATATTTTTACTAAAATTACCATGATACCAAATGTAAAAACCATCACCCTAGTAGACCATAGTTGGTGGTTAATTTATTACATTATAACTATGTACATTGAATTGTTTCCCGAAGGATATAATATTTTAGTATCCTTAATAATTTTATATATACAATAATCTCACATTAAAATTTAAAACACAAAGTAAGACATCGTATATTTTTTAGTACACTATTATTCTGTATAGTATATCCCAAAATATCTATAATAATACACATATCAGATTAATATATCGGGGTAACAGCCTCATGCGTTCCTATGTGTATGTCAAAGGATTCTGACTAGAAGTGTGTTCTTAGGGAGTCTCTGTGGGGAGAAGATGCCTTCATATCAAGTGGAGCATAGTTATATGATATAATAAATAGATAATCGTAGATAGCATTATAAAATATTGAGAAATAGAATAAATGATTAAATATACAATAAATAAATAATAATTAAAAGTTGGAAACTAAATCATATATATAATATGACGATACATGTCGTGTCTCTACAAAAGTTTTAAAAATGTATGCAAGAAAGTATGCAATATATCATATAAAAAATAATAAAATGGAATCCAAAAAATATCGAAGCATCCCAATAACTCACCCAGTCAACTTCTACCAATTACCATCTAAATTCAATAAATCCAATCATGTGTCCAAAGTGGTTAACTTCCTTTTATCAACATTTGTATTCATATAATCTGCATGGTTACCAATAGAATCTTGGATATGGTTTGACATGAATCATAGTAATCCAACACAAACTACATCTTTAAAAATAAATTCTATGAAATATAAATTGAAATTGTGCACGAATATATATATATATATATAGAAATTCTTAATGATAATTGATACCCACATTAGCCTCAGGTGGTAATTTCTATGAACATGAGATCATTTAATTACTTCATTTAATTTCAATTTATATTGATAAGACATGTGTGGGGTTACCAGCACTGACATGATATCATCAACATATGAAAAGGAACATTCATGGTTTGACTTTGGCGTCCAATATAGATGATACTAATAATGCAATTGGGACTAAGGTGTTACCAAGGAATCCTTGACCCTAGGGGTCAAACACACTCGTAGTAATAACATGAATACAAAAAAAAGTGGTTTGAGTGTAATCTAATGGAAACTTCAAATTCATTCTACTATTAATGATTCTAATATTTTATTTTGATATTTTAGATGGTAAACATAGGATATGCCTGATTGGGAATAATGTTGTGAATAAATAGTATCACATGTCTGCAAACATCAAGATAGATCCAAGGAATGTATCTGAGGTATCACAATATATGAAATATGATGATGGGATCCTACAGTATCATGTTGGGCATATTATATAATAAAAGGACCACATTAAAAGGAGGGTATATTCCATGGATACCAGGTCCTTGAATCATAATGGAATCCTCTGAGTGCTCAATGAATTTCCATAGGAATCCAAGGAGGGGTCAGGTTGGACATATCATATAAATAAAAAAGGTCCATATAAAATATTCAAAATATACATAATATATTATTTAATTACTTCTATGTAATACTCTTTCCTTATAATAATTTTATAGATTTATTCTATTTTCTTTCCTAAATGTGTGATAATGTTAAATTGAATGGGTTAATATTTATTACATTCATTCAATATTCAATTATTAGTATTATTTCAATACTATTCATAATCATGAAAAGGTGGGATAACGATTTTAAACAACATTTAAATCATTTATAATTAACTAGTCCAAGGAATATTTATAAATATTCATTCTATTTATCATTTTGAATGTTTATTAATTAATAGTAACACTTTCCATTAAAGGATCAAGTGATACAGTACATGTTCAATCCATTAGAAATTAACTTATTTCATTAAAAAACATATCTTTAATGATTTTATGTCTAGATCACATGAAAAGTGGTTACAGTAGTAATAAAATTCCCCTAAAGTCATAAACATGGATACAACCTACTTAGGGTGGTCCGTATTAAGGATATCACCTCCAATTAAGTGGATAAAATTTCTATATGTGTCATGAGAATACATGTATGATGATTATAAGCATGCAATGTGAATTTATTTGGAAACTAACAATGAAATAGACATGTTCCCAATTATGGTAGTTTATAAAATAGTGAAACATGAGGGATAAGTCATATACCACCTTTCTCATACCTATAGCACTTCCTTTATATAGTTTTTTCCATTAGTTTGGTATATATCAGAATAAAATTAAATAATGGATCAATTCCCTAACAATATCTCATTTGATCCTTCATCAAAATAGTATCATTGAAAGAGAGAAAATGAAAAAGTGATCCTTAAGACTGAAGAGGTCACCTGGGGGAATCCATTAAGACCAACAGAACCTTGACCATACTTCAGACGGAGCTGATATCAAGTAAACTAAGTTAGAACCACGTTGGGATATCTCTATGCTAGAGATGATCTATTTCTATCTGTTGCCGGATAAATGAGAGTATATGTTAGAGTTAAAGGGATTATAATAAAAAAATGGTCATTTTACTAAAAAATTAATGGGTTTCCTGGTTCATTCACATGGGATTTGAAATAGTGCGCCAAATGTGTGCCTCCCACTGATTAAGGGGGGGACCCCACTTGGTTTCATGATAAATATTTAACTAAAAATTCACATGTTGTGTTTATACTTTAATTAAAAATATAGGTTCTCCAGTGCTGATGCACACCCATAGGTGTATAATTTCCTACAATAATGCATCATCTTAAGGAACACTATCTATCCCTCACATGATTATAGAGACAATGTGGACTAGCTCACATGGTTTGTACTATCCATTTCAACTTGTCCTTTTCTCCACTAACCGGGGTTCCAAGATCCTAACAATCATCAGACACCCCTAAAACTAACATGTGATCATTAGGCATCCATAAAAGTTTCAATCAAACATTTATAAAAAAATTTAAAATATTGTCAAGTTATAGATAAAGTTGGTTCTTATAGTCTTCCCCCTCAAAGGAACTCATCCTTGATATCACCTTCCAATGGAAGGAAAAACACTTTCTAATAAAAAATTCTCCCACTAAAATGTATGTAAGCATCCCACTCCTAAGTCTCATCATATACATAACCATATATCCAAAGTACCTATAATAAAGGGGCTGACATTATATGGAGATCCTTCTTGATCTGGTCAATGATGTGTATAGGATACTCCTCAAATGAAGCATCAACATCTTACTCAAACTCATTGGGATCAAAAATATGAGATGGGTTAGAATGATAACAGTTAAGTTGTGATACATAGAATAAGTCTTTCATGGAAAAATACCTATGAGGTTATAAAAATTGATATTCTACAGAAATTACTCTATCTTGGATGTCAAAAGTCTTGAAAAAGTGTGGTGATAGCTTCCATTTTCAATGTATCCATTTAATACCATGCATGGCTGATACCTGTAGGAAGACATAATCCCCAAAACATAACTCCAAAGGTCATTTATGTTGATAAGAATAAGAATTATATCTAAACTGACTAGTAGGAATACTCTTCCAGATCAGATGAACTTGTATTGAAGTCTCCATCATGGAATAAGGACCTAACATTGTTGTTTCTCGAATCTCTAACTAGCATAGGGGTGAATAGAATAACCTACTATACAAGGCCTTATAAAGATCCATCTAAATATTCACTTGAAATATTTTTATTGCAGGTGGAATATTTTATAGGGTTATGATTTACTATAGTACCTTTGAAATAAAAGAATCAATCCTAGAGTATTTTCTGTAACACTTGTATCGTCGGTTCTGATAGGACATCTATCCGAAGGTGAAAAGTTGTGCTTAGACTCACATACGTACCCATATATTTCTGCAAAACCTTATATAACCATCATGTAAAACTAGCATCCCTATCATAAATGATATTATAATAGACCCTATGTAGATTTGTGATCTCATGGACATTAAATCTTCCCAATTCTTCAATTGAGAAATACTCGTAGATAGGATTTAAGTGGAAAAATTTATCCAGTTGATCCACGATTACCAAAAATTTGTCTCTACCTTGGGGATAACTCACTAATATAACTAAAAAATATCTTATAATTTCCATTACATGAACAGAAACAACTGTAATAATCCATAAGGTCATTGGTTTTTTTACGTCACCTTTTAACAAGTGTAACACGTTATGATAAAATATTATATATGATAGTTCATGTCAGGCCATCAAGACTAATTTGACATGTCTCGATACGTCTTGGAGATTCCTGGTTGAAATGACCAATAATAAGAATGGGACTCCCTTATGTGATCTCTATTATATCAATAGGACTCTATATACAAACTTGTAAACATATGATGTAATCTCCAACAATTGAAAAATTATGAGGCCATTCCTCCGCTAAAATACTCTCCCAGAGATCCAGGCCATCTAGATCTGATAACATCCTTCTCTTCAACCTCTCATGGAGTGGGAAGGAAATTATCAAGGAAATAATGAAATACATATTATGAGTCTCATGAAACTTTAGATGAATCTCAAAAAATGTGGCCATAAATTCCATTATTCAATAGCTTCTTGTACACCCTTTGCCTATGTTTTCTGACACCGTGCATCCACTACCGTATTACCTTTTCGGTTATATAGAAATTTGTAATGGAAAATTACTAATGGTATTTGAACCATATTTTCTATGAGAGGTCCATTTAACCTTAGGTGGAGGCTTATTTGAGTCTCTTGTTGCTCATTTAAACCTCACAGAGGTCACCCATCAAATAACTTCTCGAACATCGTATGACATGGAAAATTATTGCAAACTCAATGTTGTGTATCAGTTAATATCTCTCCTAAGGCCGCAACAACTGAGACCCATACATAATTAATATCTCTGCCTTCATAAAAACATCACCCAATATGATGCCTAATTCATCGTATAACACATTATTCCCTCATTCAAGCTCAAGTGGAATCAAAATAGTTGTATAGGTACGCCTACCGTTCCGCTCTAGAAAGGCCTCATCGCATGCTACTCACCAAAAAAACATAACATCCTGATTTTTAAAACTCGAAAGTGATTAATAAAGTCATGATAATCCATATAGGAAATGTCTATAATATCCAGATATCTCCAAGAAATATCTTATATCAAATATTTTCTTGCTGTGATTGAAAAATACAATAATAATCACATTCATTGGGTCATCTAATATCCCCGATTCTATTATAATATGTCCAATGAAGTGAAATTTTACGATCTATAAGTGGAACATATAAATCATGGAATATATATTATTATCCCTCAATGTGTTTAAAATGTCTTCAGTATATTTTTCATGTTCACTGTGAGTATGATAATACACCAAGATTTCATCCACAAATAATATGATAACGGAATACAGATAGGGATGGGAAACCCTGTTCGTCCAAGTAATAAAAAGAGAAGATGATTTCATAAGATCGAAAGTCATAATGACAAACTCATAAAGACCGTAACTAATATGGAATGTATTATGAGTTATGTATGATGGCTTTATCCCAACTACGTTAAATACCTTGAGAGGGGGGTAAATCAGGGTGTGACTTATTAAAACTACCACCCCTTCAGATCCTTATGTTTATTTAATCAAAACACACTTCTCTATATTTTTCTTTGAAATTTATGTGCATAAATTAAATCATGCATGAGACAACACAATTTTTACTTGTTTCATCTTCATTGGGATACATTCAAGGAGAATACAATAACAATGTTCCTATTGTACAAAATCCACTTAGGATCACTTCCAAAAATGGTGGTTCGAGAATGTTCACATCTATAACCAAGATCTATACCTTTACAAGGTTTAGGGTTGTCTCACTAATTTCCCAATGCTCCATCCCTATGCCTCTTTCTCGAGGTCATAACCATTTTAAAGGATAATTGTCTTCCTCTTATTTTCCCCACTACTCTTAGAAGGGACTCAAACGTAGTTTATAGACTTGTAGGTACCTGAATATTTCTTAATTCATGAATCCTCAATTTATAGAAGTAGGTTTATTGAATTTCTAATTTTATCCAACTGATGAATAACACTTTACCACATATTTTCTTGCAAATTCCTTCTAAAAACATTCATGATACTCAGTTCCATCATGAAGATCCTCTTTCACGAAGCTCAAATAGCCCCTTTTATTATCCTACCATTCACAAAGATCACAAATCCTTCTCAATGAACACCCTTTCATACATCCCAAATAACCTTCTTAATGATCCATTATTTTTTGTTGATATAGTATCCATTTTAAATTCCTTTAATTTCATGATGAACAAAATATTCAATTTTCATTTTTTGTTTTATCCAACTACTTCACATGAAATAACTTGAAGAAATATTTTTTAAGACCACATTCTTGATTATAGAGCCGTAATATTTTCTTTATGTATTGATACTTTTTTGAAGGAGTATAATCCTATTTATAGTTCTTTCCAGGGATTCTAAAACCATAGATTCATGTCACCACCATTTCATGATGCTCCCTCTTTTTTGTTGCGATGATCTCTTTTTTATGATGCTATATAAATATTCTATATTCATGGTTACCATAATTGTCATGGAGATCACCTTCAAACACTTCACACTACCATGATGATCCACACATGATGACCCTCACCTTCATTATTCACAATGCTCATCTATGTCACCTAAATCACTGTCTACATTCTTTGATCCTTCATGAACCACCCTTCTCAAATTCCATCTTTATGAAACACAAGTCTTTGAAATATTTTCATATTTAATTCATGGAATTCTAATTTAAATGAATCTATCCAATCATTAATCTTTGGACACAAAAAAATAGGCAATCACTTGGAAAAGGCATCACCTTGTCTACCTAATGTTTTTTACTACTTCATGGGAATCCATTCCATTATCTTGGAACTTTGTCAGCATTCTTAGTAATTAAACTCTCTAAACTCTAATTATTTCCTTGGAAACATATTTATTGAAGAAAAAAAAGTCAACCCAAAAATACTACAATGTTACCTTGAAGGATGTTTACCCATAAGAAGGCTTTACTCAAACCAAAATATAACTCGATCAAAGGTTAATATTTGAGAATACCATTTCTCTTCGAAGCTATTCGAATAGATCAATTATTTGATGGAATTGAATCTGATTATTAAATTTAATATGGATAAACCATTAGTAGTATATAGTTAAATGAAGGGTATCATTAGAATTATTTTAAAAGCATGGGAGAAACCTGATATGATGTATTGGGTCAGATAAAACCCGTAGGATCTAGATTCATCAACTAATTATTCATGACATTGAGATCAGTAGGTTCCATTATGTATAGTGGAATAGACAATTGAGATTCTCGTAGAATAAGCTCAATCATAAACATTTCCTCACTCACTGGGGAGTACCTTTAAAAATTTGGTAAAACAACATTGAAACAATTTACTACTTGAAGAATTCTTTTAGTTAAAATCCTTGATCTACTAAGAAAATAGTAGAAATATAGGTGTTATGTACACATAGACTATGTTTCTCTGCTCTATCAATTCTTTAATGTAAATCCCACTCATCATTTTGAATATAACAAGAACTTATATTGTTATAAATTATACCCTGCAGTGATATTAGTCTATATCACCTTGATGTTAGAAAAACCAATCCATCACGAGAATGAAATAGATTCTCATCATCTCGGGGTTGATATGGTTCCATAAGAAGGGATAACTTCCTTCTTCAAGGGGTTGTCCCTGCATTAGAATATTCCCTCAGACCACACACCTAATGGTGTGTCCTGGGTCATTGCCCAATAGAAGCCTTGAATTTCTATCATGAGACTTTCCATAGTCAATAAAGATATAATGGAGTTTGAATAACCTATATCAAAAATATCAAATAAAATATTGGGGGATAATAAAATAGTACCCCATACTATAGACATCCAAGAAAGATGATCCCAAAGTATCGATAGTAATGTATGCTAATGGAACGAACTATGTATGAGTGTGATTGTTAGAATACCCTAAATTGGTTTACTCTATTTTCACTGATGATCATAATTTTGGCGACCATGTCGTCGACTTCCCCCCTGACATATTCTGTCACTACTAGTCCCACTCCCTACCTGACACGATATAAAATACCCTATCTCTAATGGTGGAGTTGGTGCAAATCATTTTCCACTAAAAGCATATTTAAAGGTCCAAAAATATCACTAAATATTCCGCATACAGCCCAATAACAACAATCCAAAGGGTATATATCACATTAAGGCTTCATATTCACCTTATGTCTACACTGATGGAATATTAAGGGTGTTACATGGAAGATACTTTGGTCTCCACTAATTTGATAATAAAACTCAAGGATATGATTCCTTCAATTGGAAAAAATGCTAACCCATCCCAACACTTAACATATATTCCCAGAATTGTCACATTAGCTCATTTTTCATTAAATGTTAAGGTTCTACATCATAGTCCCATAAAAAATTAGGTGAAGTACTTTCACATAAATATAGATTAAATAGTTAATCCCAACCTGAAAACATCATGTTGTGATATCTCAACACATTCTAGAAGCAGTGAAAAGAATTGCATATCAATAAAATGTGTTAACCATTCCATGATGGACATAGAAACATACTCTAAGTGGATGAACTATCTGTCTCATGCATATATTTTTAGTTATGGAAAAAATTACCCATAGAATAAAATCTAGAAGTCATCTTCTACTATTCCTTGATGAAGACCAGTATGGGTAATCACATCCCCCCAACACTGGCTGAATCACATAGCATGTAGGTAAAAATATTAACCCCCCTCTCATGATTTGTCTCCAAATACTCAAAGATAGATAGAAAGTCCTCCATCCAAGATTGAATAGCACATAGAACACAATCCACCAAAATTATATTAGGATACTTATGATGTAACTCACATGTCATATCATCCAATGTAGGTGCAGGTCATGTAGCAGCCTGAATAGACTACATAAGACATAGGAATCCCAGAAAAATCATAGTGTCAGTTCATAGCTCAGGTAATGGAGGTGGTGCCTCAATTGGAACTACTAGAAGTGAGACTATAATCATTGAGAAATTAATCTTGAGGGAGTATTCTTCACACCACTTATCACGTACAAACCAAGGATTTCCTGTTTTTATAGCTTTAATAATTCCGTGAACATGGATCCGAACCATATTTTTTAAAAAATGATGCATTGGTCGAAGGACCAAAACACTAAGATATAAAAAGATAAAATGTTTATAGTAGTCTAAATGAGGGAAATTTTTTACAATCATATTATATAGGGGTTGATCTCATCTAAAAGATTCTCCATGGAAGTTCTATTACTGTAAAAACCATTATTAGTAAGACCATCTACCACCTCGTTCACCTCTCTTTATACATGAGTGATAATATGATTGAGAACTGATCGGTGTCAGAGGAAGTATATCCATCTAGCAGTTAGGGTCTACAAAAGGTGAATAAAACCATGCCTAATATCGTATAAAATTGTTGTTGAATCAAATTCAATATAGACATTTTTCCATCCTCTTTGTCTAATAAAATCAATTGTATTGATGAAACTTTACATCTACACATCAAGAGAGGTGTCATGACCACAAGAACCAAAGTATAATACATGTATATCAACTTTTTGATTTCTATAAATGACACCATATCTTGTAGGCCATATATTTCTTTATTGAGGCACCATCCACATTGATTTTGATCCAGCCTGGGATAAGAGGTTTCCAAATAACATTTCGCAAACCTCTCAGCAGGCTATATCTTCCTTTGATCCTTATTTGTCATAGAAAAGTGAAATCATTACATCAGTTGAAAGAGGTCTGTGACTGTATGATTATGGCATCCTTGAATACACTATATATAATCATTTTAGTTGTAAAGAAATTGAATATGTTATTTTTATGCATAATAGAATTTCATTCGTACCAAATAAGGTTCGTTAGTTCTGCCACAATGGTAATGAATTATTGAGTAATTTGAGGAGATGAATCTATAGTAGTACATCTCCAATGATTTAGCCCAATAGAGCTCAAACCTATCCATCCATGATAAAAAATATTAAAAATATATTTCCATAAAGTAGAAGAAGTATCACAAGATATAAATTAGTCATTAGAATCCTCAATGTCTTGGTTGCACATGCGGCATTTAGAACAATGTTGAATACCACACATCTAAGGATTGAAATCTGTGGGAATTCAATTATATTAAATTCTCCACACTAGTGTTAGTAGTGATGGTCTAACCTATGTTTTTTAAATTTCATCACCCTATTGAAATCATTGTAGTACGTATTGACATTATAAATATAATAGTGTTTATAGGTTATAATACCATTATATACAGCTTTCAAAACAAAAAAAATCATCGGTGCATATAAAGTTATAGTTGGTAATAATAGAATTTATTTCATCAGGTAAATTAACATTTGGAGAGTACAAACAATAATTAATGGAGATTTTTATATTTGTGGGTAATTTCATCGTCTCAATCATGTTACAATGTTGGGTGCCATTCCAGTTGTCCAACCAGAACTGCAGTGAGGAGTATCTGTTAACTATCTATCTGAAACATGACATGATTTTTGAAAAGTATTGATTGATGGATGTCCATATGGAGGATTCCATATACAATTGTTTTCTTTTTCTATGTTTATTTTATAATCATCCACGTATGAAATAATAATCTTGTGAGTTGTTGTTCAAAATATTACAAGTATGTTTGTCTTGAAGGGCCTCATTAAAGTGTTTGAGATTAATTATACCAAGGCCCCCATTCTCAATGGGAGTGCAGCATGTTTTCCAAGGAACAATGACAAGTTTCCGCTAAATAGTTATTTTTCTTCAATTTTTATAATTATTCTTTTTCACTTTTTGAAAAGACCAGTGGTCCATTTATAAACCATCTTAGAGTAAACAATTTTAGAAACAATGATGTATTAGACAATACATATATGCACTAACATTGATAATGTTTTTCCATTCCAGGGGGATAGTTTTCTATTTATCTATTAATAAATACTTGAAAAATATGTTTTTTTGTGAATTCCTAGAAATATGGAGACCCCAAGATACATAAAAGAGACTAATCCTTCATTTATTCACAAATAATTCATAATATATACTTTTTTATTGACCCGAAAGAATTTAACCAAATAAATGAAAGATTAATCAAGTTTCTGGTTTGACCAAATACTTCTTTATAGTGGGAGTGGACATCATTATCATTTTTATAATCTTATTATCTCATTGGAGGAAAAGAATTATATCATCCACATATAAAATATGTGAATGAACATTCATATTTTTATAAGAAAATATGGGCTTCAGTTCACCACTATTGATTGAATCATTAATAAGTCTGTTGTAATAGTCATTAAAAATAACAAAAAGGATGGAATAAAGGGGGTCTCCTTGTATTACACCTTTTGTACATGTAAAATATCATTTTGGGTAGCCATTTATCAGAACATAGATGCAGGAAGAGTTAAAAAGTGTATTTATTTTATTTACCATGTTGTCATCAAATACAAAGCTATAAAGGATTTTGAAATTGAAACTCCAATAAATGGAATCAAAATATTTTCTAATTTAAAGATTTCTAGAAATTCACCACCTCATTGGTTCTTTTAACGCATGTTTTCAATTTTAGAGGAAGGAAAATTCAGTCCTGGATATTACTCCATTTTAGAAATCCAAATTTGATTCAAGAGACAATTTTTTTGGCAATAGGTGCCAATAACATAGATAAAAGCATGGAGATAATTTTATACATATTTTTTATAAGCACATTAGTCCTAAAAAGGTGAATTTACACAGAATTATCCACTATAGGAATGATGGTATGAAATTTGGCATTAATACCATAAGGGAAGTTTCCATTATTGAAGAAGGATTTGGAAAGGAATTGACATCATTGCAAACAATGTCCTAATGATGCTGGAAAAATCATTGGGAAAGCCAGCAGGACCAGGAGCACTATCCAACATTATGGAATATAATTCAAGAGGTTATGATCTTTTTCTACAACTAGTAAAAATAATTATATGAGCTTTGATATCGTTGTATAGAGTAGGTCTATTAAAGATATAGCTAATGTAGGAGGTGACATGATTAGATTTCTTCTCCTCATTATCAATGACATCATCGCCATATTTATGTAATTAAAGAGGTATATATGCCTTTCTAAAACTTTTTAGATCATTAAAGAATTCAAAGTTTTAGTCTCCATCCGTGAGACAGTTGATTCGAAGATCTTGTTTGCTATGATTGTATCTAAAGGTGATAAGAGAGTTGATTTTATTTCATATGAGAACTTCTTATTTTGGGTTAGTAGTAATGCAACTATGGGTTGAGTCGGTTATAATTTTATTGAGATAATTCTCAAGGGTGTAAATTTTATTATCATTTTGTTGAGTTCTGTCTTTGAAACATTGTTTTGGCTTTTGTTTTAAATTTTTTAGTTTTATGATGCAGACAAATGATTCATTTGAAATGATTGAATTCCAAGTATCTTTAACTATTTTGGTATTGTAGTTAGTAGTGTTCCATGAATTATTGAAGATAACAGGAATAATAGGATTGATTTCTCTAGTACTGAGGCTCACCAAAATTGGATGATGGTCAGAATTAATCTTATGTAAAGTAATACCTGAGATGGTATTCTAGTTATCCAGTGATTGAAAGTTTTTAAAATCTTTGTCTTATTTAATTGCTAAAATTGTATTGTGTTTCCTTATATAAAAGGTATACTTATCACCAACCACGTAATGCCATGACCCTAGTTTCCTAAAGTCGATACATTATTACATAACATTGGCCTGATCACAAGAAACCATGTCTCGAAAGACCACTTAATTTAGTATCATTGGAAGTAAAAGATACATACATAAGTATTACATTACATTATGAAATTAAATAAATACCATTGTGTACTCTTTGAACACTCTCAAATCCCATAGAATATTCCAGTAGTTCAATCATAATATACTTCTACACATCTTGGGAAAAGGAAAACATAAAAAAGGTGTCCGCTTAGATGCTCCGAAAGGATAACAATATATCTGAAACAATCATAAATAACCATAAACATTGAAGGCAATATATAAGACTAAAATACAGGTATTTTAAACGTAAACGTCAACATAATATGGATAAGATAAATCAAATAACTGCATTTACTTATTCACATAGATATCTTACTTGTCGAATAATCACATGTAATATCAATTGCTAAATTCATAAAGACGGAATGCATAATGTCGGACAGCATACCCACATAGTCAAGGCCTTATGCGAAGACTAAAAATATGATTTGGTCAAGGAAATTTTCCAATAAACATTTTTTACCTAGTGAGACTTACCGATGCATTGAGGACCTATAGAAGGATTCATCCATCACTTACCAAGTTCAATGGATTCCTTAGATATAATGCTTGAAACATAACAGATACATTCGTATTAAAACTACTATACGAAATGTTAATGCTTTAACCATAAACCATTACTTGTATAAAAATAACACATCCACGTTCAAACATATCCCAAAACCATCAATACAATATCGAATATTGTATTATAATAAATCAACCTCAAACATGTGTAAAATCCATTAAAAGATTTTTACATAGTTGAAATCATAACAATTTGAAGGAAATATCACTTTCTATTATGAATCATTAAAAAGACACATAATTTTAAATTAAAACATTTGTTTTCAAAATATTCTTATAAGCTTGTAAGGGAAGATTTTAAGGGGTTATAATGGCGGAAAATAGCCACACCCTCCGTATAAGATAAAAATAACATTCTTTCTATAAATTCTTAAAAAGCTCATAAAGTACCTTGTTTGAAAAGCGATGGGAAGATTCCTTTAAAAACATTTAATAAAAATTAAAATTAGAATACAAATGAAATTAACCCATTGTCTAGTAGATAGAAATAAAATTTGAAATACATTTTTAAGAAACACAGATGAGGATGATAAAGAGGTCCATGTAGATACTTACATATAAACAACCTCAGATTATATTGATATTATAAAATTAACCCTTAACTAGTAATTTTCCATGGTCAAGGGTAAGTTAACATCTTGTATAATAATTAAATCATTTTTTTCATTATAAAATAACCACATACATAAATATGATATCATATATGATCTTTTAATGTTGCTTTGTTTATAATATTTCAGTAGTATCATTGTTTCAGGTGTCAACGGATTCATTTTCCATTATATATTTTGTTACGTATGTCTTGTTTTTTATGGATAAGATGTATATGATTGATATTTAGAATGATATTATGTTTCTAAAATTTATTTTTAAGCATAAAATGAAATTTATTTTTGAATGGTTACGATGGGAATGAAAATCTCATCTCATCGTGGAGATGGTTAGTCGTACGTACGCACGAGTGAAAATATCATTCTATTAGTAGTGAACATGCTTGTAATTTGATGATATATAAAATATACATAATAATTATTATTTATTATTTATTATTTACATAAATCATAATCATTATTATATACATTAAAATAAATAATGGTTGAATAACAAACTACACCATGACGTGGAGACGGTAAGTCGTATGCATGCATGTATGGTGACATTGTCATTAACAGGATAAATAGAATAATGAATATGGTTGTACCAACTTTATAATAACATATATTTATGTAAAATGTAATGGATTTATTATTTTATTATGGGAAAAATAATAAAATTGGAATTGAAAGAAAAAAATAACGTTGAAAGAGGTGAAAATATTATTACTTTTTTTTGGGTGATTCCTTTTGATTTGATAAAA
This sequence comes from Viscum album, assembly GCA_963277665.1. Lineage (NCBI taxonomy): Eukaryota > Viridiplantae > Streptophyta > Magnoliopsida > Santalales > Viscaceae > Viscum > Viscum album. The sequence continues at coordinate 1,412,296,140 of OY728138.1, forward strand.
ATATCTCCATGGGATGGATTTGTGATCTTTTTATGGCTATAGGCTGTATTGAGGGTAGTTGGGAAGATCATTAATAAGGTTTTGGATGATGTAAATTGCTCTGGAGGTGTAAAATTAAGAGAAGGGTAAGTACTATTTTATAAGAGAGGTGAGGGTCACATTAAGAAAAGCTTGGAATATTATTTTATTATCAAATAATTTTCTATTAATATTGGCTCAAAATAGGTTTATATAGATGATAAGGTGGGTATGGGTCTGAAATATTTAAACCAATAGGTTTTAGACATGTTTAGGTCACCATATTATGATTATCTTTTTAATTTAACTCTTAATAAAAGATTTTATCTTTTTTTTATGTCCTCTTATATCTTTATATTAAAAAGTTAATAAACATACTATAAAATGTCAAGAGAACATAAAGAGGTTAATTAAAGACATATATATCATTATATAGGTCCTTTTGCTGATTCTACGATTTTAATAAATATTATATCCTTTAATAATTTAGTATTTGTTTTAAAATATCATTTATGTCAATTTGGACACTATTTAGTATTTTGTTTTTCTGAAAGTCAAAAAAAATATGATTACATAAAAAAATTATTTAACCCTAAGATGTAATATTAACATATAAAATTTTTGTAATGCATCATAAGTCTCAATTTACATTTATTTTGATATTTAAAATATAAATTATATTAATCATTCATTAATAGGGTAATTACTAATAATCATTGTGTCATTAATAAATTTAATTATATATTGTATAAAAATAATAAATAAAACACCATGATGTATGAAATTTTTTTAACTTTAAAATGAATATTTATAGTCGAATTTATCTTATGTTTAACCTTAAATTAAAAATGGTTTAATTATTAAACATTGAATTTAACACTTTTAACCCATTAAATAAAATAATAATAAATGTCCTAATCTAATTAAAGTTTAGGAAAAAAATCATATTTCATTACTATGGTTTATTATGTTTTAAATACACTTATACAATAGAATAAGGACATGTTTTAGAGTAATTACAATATCATTTTACCTTTAATTACCCAATTTTTTAACCATGGTAAATAAAAATCAAAAGAAACTATTAAGAAACAATTATTTTCATCCTATTAAACAAAATTTAACATTTTAATTTCAACTGTGTCTCTAAAATTTTTGAAATTAAATTCACAAAAGTTGTAAAAGTATGTTTTATGCAAATTTTCAAATTTCCATAGAAGGTGGGTAAAAGACGTTAAAAAATTCAATAAAATTCAATATATCAAATCTTATTATAAAATTAATCCAATGAATTACATTGGACTAATATAGGTTTTATGTATATATTTTCACATTAAATAATATAAATAAAAATAAAAATTGTTTAAAAAATGGTTTTTATGTATTATATAGTATTTTCACTACTCATCAAAAATTGAATGTTTTCAGAAAAATTATCAAATTTCAGCCTAAACTAATTTAGATATTCCAAATCCAAAAATGAGGTCTAGTTTACAAAATTAAATTCTTAGGAGTTTCTAATATTAATTTTAATTTAATTCACAAAAAAAATTAGTTCTTTTTTATAAAACAGTTCTTTTAAATATATAACTGTTTTAAAAAAACATATACATTTCATTATAAATTTTTTTTATTGACTTTAAAAAATTAAAAATAACATTAAATTTTATTATTATTCATACCACAATATTTAATTGATTAATAAATATATCATTTAAATAATTATAATGCTAATGTGTTGTTTTGTAGAAACACAATATTGCATATGATGCAAGCTAAGACAATGTTATGTGCAGTATAAGCTAATAAATTACTTTAAATATATAACATGCAATGAAATATTCAGGTGTTACATTATTCTCCCCTTTAATAAATTGTTTCCTTGCAATTTGAATTTTTTTTCAAAATTAAAAGCTTAAAAATAGAAAATAACTTTGGGGAAAACCCACATCGAAAATAGGGTTAATAATATATTTCTTAATAAGATGGAAAGGGAAATGAAAAATTCACCATCAAATCTGGATTCCGAATAGGAGAACATTAATTGCAATTTGAGACACATAATTAGAGAAAAAAAGTAAATATTTATAGGGCGTGATTGAGGTCATCAATCACATACAAGTGAATAATAAATAAAAAATTGACTACCTCAAAGCCATGAATAAATGATGAATTAAATTTTCATTGGTTCATCAAAACATAAGGTATTAGGATAAATTTTTTTTTTAATATCCTCTCCCGAATGTTTTAGTATTAATTTCTCAATATGATGATAATGCATGGGAAAATATTTCTCTTTTTAATGATGGCTTAAGACCATGAAATATATGATCCTTCTTACTCATTGGATCATGTGTATTGTTGGAGTTATCATTCCTTCTACTGGGAACTATTTAAAAACAAAGGAATACACTAGGTTAGTTTATGAATAGGAACACATAATTCCAAACATGTAAAATACTTAACATAAATTGAACAGTTTATGCATATAATCCATATTAATAAAAGAATGTTTTCTATGAGGAGGTATTTAATCATAAATCCTTCATAATGGTATTTATTTAAAATTTGAATTATCCAAATAATATTCCCCAATAATGTCATAACCAATAGTGCAGCAAGGTCCATTGTCGTGTACCAGGGATCCCCAAGTCAAGCACGATACTACTTTTTGGAATTTTTACTCTTATGTACATCTGTTCTAGAGCCGCCTCTAACATCGCGTATCTAGACATGGATGTACTGGTTGGAATAAAAATCCCTACAATACCAAAATTCCATAAATTTATCTTTTACTAATCCTCAAAGTCTATTTTTGGGAAATTTTCACTAATCATAGTTTTTCTAAATCTAGTTTACAATGTTTTTAATAAAATTCCACTTATACCAAATACAAACCCAGGAACCTATTTACCCAGATTCGGTGGATTTTTACCTAATATTGGATGAGAATAAGACTAAAACACATCCGGGGAAAAAGCAAACAAAAGAAAGGGGTGAGCTCAGATTCTCAGAAAGGATATAAATATAGCAGAAACTATAATAAATAAGCATAAACATTTAAGAAAATGTATAAGACTAAAACACATGTTTTTTAATCATAAACATCAGCATAATACGGAAATGAAAAATCAAAAAAAATCATTTATTTATTCACATGTATATTCTACTAGTCGAATAATCACATGTAATATCAATAGCTAATTTTATTATGATGGGATGCATAATGCCAGACATTATAACCACGTTGTAAATGCCTTCTTCCAAGACTAACAATATGATTTTTTTTAAATCCTTATGCCCAGACACTACATTGTCTCATGAGACCTACTGATGCATCAAGGAGCTATAGCAGTCTCCACTTGGCACTTACTATGTCCATTTCATTACTCATATGAAAATAATGATACATAATATAAACATTTGTATTATAAGTACCATAAATAATGTTAACACATTAACCATAATCCATGAATGGTATAAAAATAAAACATCCAAAAGAAAACATATAACCAAACCATTAATAAAATATGGATGATTATATCATAATAAATCAACTTCAAACAAGTGTAAAATCCATAGAAGGATGTTGACATAGATGAAATCAAAACAATTTGATAGAAATAAATCATTATATATTGAAATAATTTTAATGTAACGTAATTATAAATGAAAACATTTCCTTTCAAAATATTCTTATAATATTGAATGTGATGATTCGAAGGTGTTATAATGGTGGAAAATATCTTCACTCGATGTATATGTTAGAAAACATCCATTCCTTAATTTTTCAAAAGGGTCATAAAGTACCTTGTCTGGAAAGTGATGGAAATATTCCATCAAAAAAAATTAATAAAAATTAAACTGAAAATATAAATGACTTTAACACATAGTATAGTGAATAGTCAAAATGTTTTGAAATGTATTTTGAAGAAACACAGATGTGGATGATAAAGAGGTCCCAATAGATACTTACATTTAAATAACCTCTGATAATTAAGAGATTGTAAAATTAACCCTTACCTTGTAATTTTCCTTGTTTGAGGGTACGTTAACATACCCTATAATAGATAAATCATGGTTATTAAATAATAAAAAACTATATACATAAAAATGATATCATATATTATCTTCTAATATTTCATTGTATATAATATTTTTGTAGTATCGTTGTTTCAGGAGTAAACCATTTCATTTTTGATTATATGTTTTATTATGTTAGTCATGTTTTTAATAGATATGATATATTTTATTCATATAAAAAATGATATTATGTTCTTAATCATTATTTTTAATCACCAAATGAAATTTATTCTTGAATGGAAACAATGGTAAATGAAATCTCATCACGTTGTGGAGACAGTAAGCCGTACGTATGAACGAGCAAAAATATCATTCTATTATAGGTTAAAGAGTTTGTAATTTAATGGTATATCATATATAAAGAATAATTAACATGTTATATATAATATTTACATCAATTATACTCATTATTATACATTTCCAAATAATGAATTGTATAATAACAAACTACACCACAATGGGGAGATGGTAAGTCGTACTTAAGCATGTATGGTGACTTTTTCATTCATAGGAAGGATAAAATAAGAAATATGGTTGTACCATATAAATAATAAAATAGCAGTATGTATATTATTCTAGTGTTTTCATTTTTTTATGGAAACAACAAATAAAGAGTAAGTGGAAGAAGAAATGAACTTTGAAAGTGGTGATGAAATTATTAACTCTTCTTTGGATTCTTCCTTTTGATGTGAGCAAAAGGGATCCCTAGGCTGGATTTCTAATCAAATTAAAGCATATAGGTTGAAGTGGGGGTATTTGGGAGGATATTTTTTTTGGGATTGGAAGATACAAATGGCTTTGGATGTGTGAAATTAAGAGAAGGGGATGTACCCTTTTATAAGAGAGGTGAGGGTCACTTTATGACAAACTTGAAAAATTATTTTATTATAAAATCATTTTCTATTTATAATGGCTCAAAATAAATTTATTTTTAGGATACGAGGGGTATGGGTCACAATCCTCTAAACTAATAAATTTTAGACAAGTTTAGGTTACCATATTAACCTTTTTATTTATATTTAACTCTTAGTTAAATAGTTTAACTTTTACAATGTCTTCATGTGTATTTATATTACAAGGATTCTAAACATACTATAAAATGCCAATAGAACCTCATGTGGTTCATTAATTACATATATATCATTATATAAGTTCTTCGGCTGAACCATAGATTTTTAGGAATATTATAACATTTATGAATAAACTATTTTTTAAAAAAAACTCATTGATGTACATTTTGACAACATTTAGTATTTGGTTTTTGGGAAAGTAAAAAAACTATATTAATTAAAAAAATACATTAAATCAACCCTAACATGTAATATTATTCTAGAAATTTTTCTAATGAATCAGAAGACTCAATTTAATTTTTTTTCATATTTATAATATCAACTATTTTAATCTTCCATTGATAATGTAATTGCAGCAACATTATTGTGTCATATATAAATTTAATTATTTAACATTTAAAAATTATAAATAATATACAAATATGTAGCAATTTTTTTATATTAATAATGAATATTTATATTCATATTTACCTAATGTATAACCTTATATTAAAAATGGTTTAGTTATTAAAATTTCTATTTAACACTTTTAACTCATCTTTAAATAAAATAATAATAAATGTTCTAATATAATCCATGTGAACCCAAAGGATCCTAATCTATTCATAACTTTTATTTTGTTCTACATACTATTATACAACAGAATTAGGAAATGTGTTAGGATAATTGTATTATCATTTTTACCTATAATTAACCAATTTACTTTTAACCGTGGTAAATAAAATTCAAAAGTTATTATTCACCAAAACATATTTTCATCCTATTGAACAAGATTTCGTTTAATTATTTCAAATGTGTCTCTTTGATTCTTGAAAACAATTCACTGAATCAGAAAAATTATGTTTTCTGCAAATTTGCAATTGTGCCTAGGAGGTGGGTAAAAGGCATTAAAAATTAAATAATATTTTATATATATAATCTCATTAAAAATTTACTACAATGAATTAAATTTTACTAATATAGGTATCATGTATATATTTTTAATATAAAATAAATATAAATAAGTATTATTATTATTTAAATAAAAATTTAGTTTTTATGTACAATGTAGTATTTTTCACTATTCATCAAAAATTGAAATTTTCTTGAAAAATACCAAAAGTATTGTAGTAAGATAATTTGGATATTCTGAATCCAAAAATGAATTCTATTTTACAAAATTATATTTTTAGGAGTGTCTAATATTAAAATTATTATTGTTCACAAAAGGACATAAAAATTAGTTCTTTTAAAAATATATTTTTTCTAAATATATAACTATTTTAACAAAACATATACATTTCATTATAAATATGATTTATTTATTTGAAAAATTTATAAATCACAATAATAAATTGTTTTTTAATATTTATATTACAATATTCAATTGATAAGTAAATATATCATTTAAATAATTATAATACTAATGTGTTGTTTCACAGAAACTCGATATTGCGTATAACACATGCCAAGTCAGTGTTGTGTGTAGTATAAGCTATTGAATTACATTAAAGATATAACATAATATGAAATTTTTGGGAATTACGAACCATATTAATCTTTAAAGGGTTATTGTAATCAATACAGCATTTAAAATCATTAATGGATGTGCTTGATTGGAAAGGTCCTTTCTTTTCGCTGGGTCCAAGGATAGCATTGAAGTCACAAAAATGACCCAACGATATTGAATAGTTTGGCTAAGGGATGATATATTATGCCAGAACATTCTTCTATCATGATAAATATTGAAGTTATACACAAAAGTACTAGAGAATATATTGTCTTGAAAATTTATTTCACATGTCAAGGACTGAGATACAACAATAAAAATATGTACATTACTTAAAGATACATGTACAATGACACAAAAATAATAAATTTTGTTATTTTTTGAAGATTCGAATATATAATTATAACTATATTTTTCAATTCTATTAAATCCATAAAACAATTCATTTTAGGCTCATAGATTGCAAAATTCAACAGTTTATGATTTAAAAGAAATATTTTTAATGTTTTGATGGTGTTTGGGATAGCAATACCATAATAGTTCCAATAAAAAATATTCATCTATACATAATTTTGGGTCTAGGCCACTTTATTTAGTTACCTTTGGAGTTCATTCATCATTAGCACTTCCATAACTACTTGATAGAATGCTTCTTAGGTGTCGTTTCATTTTTTTCCCTACAATGTCCATGAAGGATTAAGAGAGCTCTGGTTAATTTTCATACCCATTGAGTCCACTTCTTGAATCAGGGGGAGGGGTCTTCGTCTCCAACTCATGCCTCAGGAGTTGCGTGACCGCGAGGTAGGGATTGCTTTGGATCCTCGCCAGATGCGGGTTTCTTCCTCCCTTCAATCGACGTTGCTCCGAATGTACCTGGGTGCGTTTCAGGTCAACCTATTGTTCCAGTCTTAGTGAAGTAATTCAATGAAGCTTCAGCTTTACTTTCCTCGGCGCTAATCGTGAGGTTTATGAAGCAGCGACCTCTGGTGGATCACTTCGACAAAGAAATCAATACGGAGTGGGGATTGAAATACCGTGCGCTTGTAAGTATACTGGGACCGCGTCAATTCCGTATTTTATTTGCGGATGAGGAAGATTTGGGAATGGCTTGGTCGCGAAAGAGGATTCCTTTCTGTGGCCTCCAGTTCCACTTAATGCTCTGGTCCTTTGAGGCGCACATGAACCGTGACTCGTCATTCACGGCAATTTGGAATCAATTCCCTGGACTTCCTCTGCCATTTCAGAATATTGGGTTATTGAGATCAATAGGCAACTCGATAGGGAGTTTTTTATGCAGTGATCAAAGAACAGATTCCATGTCTCATCCCATTTCGGCTAGAATTTGCGTGGAAATGGACCTCGCAAGAGTGCCTCCGGAGCTTGTCTAGATTTTAGTTCAAGAAGGGTACAGGTACGCTCAATCAATAGACTATGAATCCTGGATCCCATTCTGCTCCTTTTGTCACAAGCAGGGCCATGATGAACATGGTTGTCGAAGGAGGTTCAGGGGTGGTGGATGTTCTGATGTTCCAGTTGTACCAGCGGGTGTTCCCTCGGAAGGAGAAGTGGTCACCATTGGTGCCGAGAAAGGCAGCGATCAGTCTTCACCTACAGGCAGGCCTCAAGTTTGTCACGCTCCCTCCAAATCAGTTGGGGACATTGAGCCGATGGTTCAGGGGGTGCTGTCAGGGGAGGTAGATGTTCCATTGGTAGGAGTACAGGTGGAAGTGAATGAATCTAGGAGAAAGGAGACCATATCATGGGATGTGGTGCCTACCCCTCCAGAGGTTTGTGGATTGGCCAATCGGGAGAATGGTAATCATAATGAATAGAGCCATGATGTTGCAATCAATATACAGGGCCGGGACATGGATGGGGTATGAAATCTCCAGTATATGGGCAGGGGACTTGAGCTTGAGTAGGGCTTGGGTGAGCCTGAGATGCCAGACTAGAACACCTCAACAAGTCTGGTAAAGGTTGGGGTGGATGAGGCTATACCTTGTTCCCCAAACCGTTTTGCTTTACTGGAAAATCCAGATCATGTAGTGGACAATGCTAGGGAAGATGAACTAATACCTTTCCATCAACAGAATGAAGGTGATATAACTAATTGTGGTATTTCCCATGGAATGATGGTTAGACAGTCTGGTGGTGGTGTGGCTGATTCGGAGGGAGTCAACATGGCTGCATCGGATCAGGTGATTGAGGGGGTTCCAACTCAGAAGCATAGTATGAGTTGTAGAAAGAGGAAGGGGGAAAAAGATTACTCCTTCCTTCCCCCTCCATTGGAGACCCGCTCTACGAAGAAACTACTGGTGACAATGTCCAATGTGGTGAACCAGGCTTTAAGCAAGGGGAACATAGATGAAATGGAAATTTCTACTGGGAATATAGGGACTAGAAAGGAACCCATTATTATTTCCGAGGAGGATATGGTCGAGGAGTTCCTGTATGTTGACATTCCACATGAAGAGGCTGACATGATGGGAAGGGAGGTAAGAGAGGAAGTCGATCACGAACAGGCAAAGTGGATTGACAAGCAAGACTTGATCTGAATGATAGGCTTCAATGACAAGAAAATCAGCAAAGATGAATATATCCACACTTGGGACAAAATGGCGAACTATTTGAAAGATGTTATTGGAGAAGATCCTGGGGCTAAGGTATGGATAATACATATGAATCTCTACAGGGAAGAAATCAACAATAGGCTAAGGTTGTGTTTTGGTAACATTTCCTTTTCTTATGAGACTTCGCCCCCGGTTTGACTTGGGAAGTGCAGTCGTGGCTTCCTCATCGGGCTAGAGCACACTACCATTTCCTTGGAAGGTCATTTGGGACATGGCTGATTCGGAGGGATGGCAACATCGGGAGGGACCATTCTTGCATGGGATCACAGAGTGCCCAGGTTAGGGATGGTGGTGTTGTTGTTGCGTGTATGTGGTAGTTCTGGCTCTTTCTGGTGTTTTTTGGGTTTGTTTGGCTATTTTGTTGGACTTTAGGTTTCTCACTTTTTCCACAAAATTGTTTTCTTAATAAAACATTTTTCAGGCCATCCTCTTGCATGCGTTGTTCATTGCCTATATCAACCATCTATATGATGAAAACAAGATTCTGAAGTGCAGCTTTATCCAAAAACCCTTCACTATGCGATGGTGAAGATTATTGATGTTTCATTGTAGTTCCAGCTAGTGCAGAAGAGGTGTCCTGGATAGCAATGGGTGTCCATGTTCTTGGGAACCTCAATTCCACTCTCAGTTGTCAACTATAGGTTGGGAGTCTAGTGTCATCACATTTAATAGAATCTGATTATTTTTTTCTATTGCTTTAGTGGTAGTAGAAGAATAAATGCCAGTGAGATCACCAATTGAAGCAGTATTATGATTTCTTTGAGAATTATATTTATCTTTATGAGGATGTGAAGACTCACCCTCTTCCTGATCCTTTTTTAGGACTATAATCAAGACCATATTAGAAATCTCTTCATAATAGTCCTTTTCTTTAGTGTCATTTTTCTCTTTTTCTACCATTTTAGTCCATGATTTCTTGGAAGGTTCATTTGATGAGGTTTCATCAATAGTTTTCCTCATCAAAATATCATGTTTTTTCATGTTTTCTTCAAATTTATACAAGATTGGGTTTTTAACCGTTTTTTTCCTCTAACATCAATCCAATCCATCAAAGAATGAGGCTAGTAAGTGATAATGATTGATTTACAGAGGTTCTAGTATGTTTAGGGTCAAATGAAATTTTCCTCTCCATTAATTGGAAACCATATCATTAATTCATGTTTTTAATTTTATGTTTTTATTTTCTTATATACAAATATCACGGTTTGATTAAATGGATCATTATTTCCCGTTAATATGGTCCCATAAAACATATATCTTAAATCGAAACCCATTAAATTTATATTTTTCCCTATATATATTTGATCGTATAATATAGTGCATAAAATATTATGGCCCAACATGGTACATTTTCCATTCCAATCCATGTGGTCCCATACACCTTGTGAATTTAAAATAGAAATCACTCAATAGAATCCAATGAGTAGTAATGTAACCAGATATACATAGCTAACATGGGTAGAAACTAGCTATTTAAGATTCCACAATCATCATATATAGGATAAATATATTTATATCAATGATGACACTTTAAATAAAAAATCATGTACCCTATAGAATTTTTTAGTATTATATTATTATATATATAACAACCCTGTGTCACTCAATAGTCACATGGAACATAAGGAATGAATGAAATGGAATACACCTATATGGCATGGATTATGCATGACATATGAATTCTTGGGGCCTATAATGCTACATGTAACAATTCCTTACCTAATAAGGATAAGGTATATATCAATATAGAATATCAAAATACCCAAACTCATGTGTGTCACACAATAGTGAAAATATATCAACTCTAATAAACCGAAACAGTACAAGAATATCACATTACTATGAAAGTTGGTATTTACCCTTAATGTGGGTTAGCTACTCCCATGCATGGATCATGACCATGTTCGAAAGTGATTCTCATAGATTTTTAATATTCGAAATCAATATGTTAAAATAAAATGAAAATTTAATTATTACAACTTCATGATGTGCCGACATAGGTTCTACTCAATGTTACCCTGATTTTGTGGTCCACATGGCCCCAAATGTGCCTCCATGTACAACAGAGGTTACTGAAAAGCAGTTAGGTCCAAGGTTGTGTCCGTGGGGAGATTATGTCCTCATGTGAGAGTGATGCTTATTGTAATGTTATAATATAAATATAAATAGTGGAATAATGAGAAATGAATAAGAACCAGAATACAAGAATACTCTTCAAAGCATTAAATAATAATCAAAAACTGAAAGCTAAATCATATATATAATATTATGATATATCTCAAGTCTCCAAAATACTGTAATATAGTAATTAAAACTATAACACAATATATTATATAAAAATGTTGAAAAAATTTAGCAAAATACATTCCCAGAAATGTGAGAACTGGCCTGATCATATTCTACAAATATCCAACCTAATGCATGTAATCATATCAAGTGTTAAAAGAGGGATACTTATCCTTATCAATAAATATATACATATAATCTTCATGGGTACCAATGGTGTCCTAAATAGGGTGAGATATAAATCATATTAGGCCACCAAAAAAAGTTTCTATTCAAATCAAGACTCTCAAACATAAACTCATAGTGTGTATGTATATATTAATGTAATGAAATTGTGTAAGGATAACATATAACTTCTCTATCCTCATATGGTAATTTCCCTATACATTAGATAATTTAATTACATCGTTAGAGTTAATTTTATATATGTGTGTTATGTGATGTTTAACTATCACTAACATTATATCACCATAGTTATAAAAGAGGATCCAAGGTTAGGCCATGTAATCTTATACAAATGATAATATTAATAGAATAGAAGCCAAGGAGAAACTAAAAAATAATTGGCCTCAGGGGTCGAGAAAACTCATTGTATTAACATGTGTCCAATACAAAAAGTGATGTATGTATAATCTAAGTGCATCTTTCATGGAATTCCATTATTAATGATTCTAGGGTTTTTAAGGATATCATCCAAGGTAAACAAAGGATTAACAAGACCATGACCAATTGGGTGAATCCATGGTGCCATGTGTGTGAATACATCAATTTTGATCAGAGGAGTGTATTGTTATAATCCTTATATCTATATGATAGTTAAGTAATCATACTCTATAATTTTTTTCATTCAATAATAGATAATTACCAAGCTCTAAGGTGGGTTTCTCCCTTAGAAATACTCTCCTTGAATCAGAATTGAGTCCTCTGAGTGCTCAGGGCGTTCCCTCAAGAGTACAAGGCTGGCACAAGTCTGACTACTCATATAAATATAATAGGTCAATATTCAATAGGAACACTATACATAATCCATTGTGTAATTTATTCTGTGTAATTCTCATTCATTTAAATAATTCAATAGGTTCATCCAATTACATTTTAAAATGGGTGATAGTGCTTAAAAGAACATACAACAATTTATAAATTTCATTACATATTCATTTATTAGGTTCATTGATTTATCGTTCATAGGAATGACGATGAGATCTAAATACATGAAACCATATGAAACTCATTTCAATCTAACTAGTTTAAGTGATCTCTATAAATAATCTTTCCATTTATCATTTTAAAAGGTTCGTGAATTAATTCGAACACTTACCTCAGAATGGTCCTGTTATACTATACATATAAAATCCATTGTAAATTTATTTATTTGATTAATATTTTTACCTTTAAGGAAGACAAGTATATCTCATATAAGGGGTGGTTAAAATAGTCATAACGAGCCACTAAAAAAATAAATGAGGAAACACCCTATTTGGGGTGGTCCATTTTCAAGTTATAACCTTCTATAAAGTGAATAACAAATATAGAAAAAGATATATAATTTGTACATGATGATTATAAGTATGAAATATGAATTTAATACGAAAATATGGATGGAACCAGCATGTTCACAATGTTGACTGTTTATAAAATGGTGATACTTGAGTGATGAGTCATATATTACCTACCACAAACCTATATCACTCTCTTATTCTTGGAAAGGCCTTTAGATTGGTCTGTATTTGATGAAAATAGATTAATTTATCAATGATGTTAGATCCTTATGATTTCAAGTGATTTATTGACTTTTTTATTGGAACTATTTTTCATTTTTTGAGTATACTTTTTCAGGATTTACATTGGGGTGTTTAATGTTGAAATTGAAGATCATGTTGGTGGACCTTCACTTGTATTATTATGTCATTTCTTCCTTTTGAGATTCCCCTCTCTTTTTTGTAACTTTTTGGATGAAGATAAATATTTTTTTATCATTTTCAAGTGTTTATATATAGGTTTTTGTTGATCTGAATCCATTTTTAATTTGATCTAGGTTTTGGATCTATATATTGATTTTATTCATGATCTGGGTTGTTCTGCATCAATTAGGGATTTCCATTGGTGAGAATTCTTCATCAATATTGATGTAGGTGATCAATTATTTCATTCAAAAATTAATGAATTTAGTTACATGAATGTAATTAAAAAATAACTAGTTCACATTTAGTATCTTAATATGGAATTGAATTAATAGAATTGATTAATTAATAGATTTATTGTGGAATTGATTCATTAATGGGGTATTGATATCATCCAATTATTGGGACAATGTAATTAGCAATTGATGGGATTACAAAATTCATTTATTGAAATAATGATGAATTGATTGATTAGTAGGAATGAATGTTATTTTTGGTTAACCTAGAAGTTTCACTGAATTATTTGTTTAAATTTATACAAAGGGTTTAATAATGAATTGTTCATACTATTCCTTGATATTGAAATGAAGATTTATGATTGTTGTGGTAAATGGAGAAGGTAAACCATAATTTTATTGTCTGGTAAGAAGGAAAATGATTCACAAATATGATGTATATGAAATTTTAATTTGTGTCATATTAGGATATTTTTGATATATGTGAAGTTGAGGTGTGGGGCATGGGCTGAGGATCCAAAAACCTATATGTGTTTGTCAGTGTGGACATGGACCAAGGATCCGAATACCCATATGTGACATTGAGGTGTGGGATAGAGACTGAGGCTCCCAAATAACCAACTGTGATATCGAGTATGAGACAAGGACTAAGGCTCCAAATAGATATGTGATGTTGAGGTGAGGGAAAGGGAAATGGATACAAACACTCTTGGGGTGTTTGACATGACATTCTATACCCACGAGATTGGCATTGGACTACGGTTCCATTCGGTTGTTATATGAATTGAAATGAAATTATAAATGGTAACCTTGGTTTTACGATATGGGATAACCTATGGGGATAGTTCAGACTCAAGTATGGTCCAAAATAGGTATTGTTAGTATGGGTGTCAACATAAACTCTATGAAATTATGTGATTAGTTAATGAATAATGGAATGTTATAATTGTTTAATTTTTTCATTATACTTTATAATTTAGACAATTACGTAAACTGTTATTGGTTATATATTGTCTTAGACTCCTTTGGTAGTGTACTACTGATTCATAATCACACTACACCTAGGATTCATGATCGGTACATGAATATACATAATGTTTATAGGATAGGATAAGGCCTAGATTACTATTTTAGATGGCTGGGATGGGACATATCATGGATCAAGGACTTGGGCATGTTGTTGAGACCTTCTAGAGGGAGTTTTTGGTGATTTTTTTGGATTTTTATTTTTATAATTAAACTTTATTTGGCATGAAATATCCATTGTTTATTTATTAATAGTGTTTTATGTTTTAGTTCATCTTGTAGTATAGTCTTGTTCTGATTATTGTATTATTCCACTTCTGGTTATTGTATTTTGGTTATTGAATAGTTATTTCTATTGTTCTGATACATTGATAAAGATGACATAGTATCCCCATGATATATATATATATATATATTTGACCCTTGCTGCTATTTGACAACCTCTTTCATATAGGGAGGAACACTTGAGGTTATGTAACAGACAAGCTCAAGGAACCAGTAAGTGGTACCCAGGTTGGGACATTAGAAAGTGGTTTAGAATGGGATTTTTCTCTTTTATATTCTGTTATATTCCTATATGGGATAGGAATATATGTGACTTGTAATATTAAGGCCTTGTTAATGATCTTGTTCATGGGATTCACTAACCCATGTATAGGAGAAACCCCAAGAATGTTGGGTGGGATTATTGTTATCAATGATTGTTGTTACAAATGGAGGTTATTTAACAACGAGAGAAGAACCTATTGTGTGACGTAATT
Organism: Viscum album; assembly: GCA_963277665.1. Taxonomy (NCBI): domain Eukaryota; kingdom Viridiplantae; phylum Streptophyta; class Magnoliopsida; order Santalales; family Viscaceae; genus Viscum; species Viscum album. The sequence continues at coordinate 1,412,311,640 of OY728138.1, forward strand.
ATTTTTTCTTATATTTTCTTTTATTTTACTATTGTACAAACATCAAATGGGAGTTGTGTATGCATCATAATTCTAGGCACTCTAGAATTATTGTGAGATGCATCAATTTTAGGAATGCATGGAAAAGAAGGATTTGGGTATGTTGTTGAAATTGATTAGTGTAACTTCTTTGTGTAATTTAACTAAAATTGTTTCCTCATATAAAATTGAATGTGGTAAAATGATGAAAAACGTAAATAACTCGGTTTATAATTAAAAATGGGAAAATGAATATGTTTTTAACCTTATTAACCATGACTTATAGGTAAGATGGTAAAATGTAGTTGTTGTTCCTTGTTTTTAACCAAGTGGTGGGAAAGGGGGATGAATTATTATGGATTTAGGTGAATCCCTCTTGGTAAATGTGTTAATTTCTTAAGATGTGTCATATGGTGTGTTTTTGAAATTATAAACATATTTTTTCTTGACATTGTTTCCTGATAGGTTTATATAATGATATGGATGGAAATGATCCTCTAGTAGTGGAACCTAAGGCTCTGATAGTTCCAGGTGAAGGATTTAGAGAGAAGCTCCATGAGAACTTCTCTCAAATCATGTAATTTATAGGAAGATACACAGATCAGGTTGTGGAGATTATGTCAGACTTGAATTGGGGTTTTCCATTACAACACCCTCCAACATTCACGGGAGAGGGTAGACCTGAGGTAGCTACATTCTATATTGGGTCCATATAGATCATACATGAACATTTCGAGACTCTTTTTGAGAAGAGGGTCAAGTTCGATGGTTATATGTGATGAGGATAAATGAATAATTGTTTGGATTTTCATGCTCGGATTAGGTAGGCAGATGGTATGGTATGGTATGAAATACATTTTTAGAGAAGTTCATAGATCGCTTTTATACAGAGAAATTGTATAAGGATAGGGAAACTGAATTCATGTCATTTACCTAGGATAGTACGTTCACGAGGCACTGTGATGATCGCTTTAGTGAATTCAAATAGCTTACTCTAGTGATGGTAGGGGTTGAGGAAACTACAAAAATTAATTTCCATGATAGACGTTAATGTGTAATTAAGGACCATGTCATAATTTTTAGGTAAAATATTCTTTCTAATGTGATAGATAAAGATATCATATATGAGGGGAATGTGAAAAAAGAATCTGGTGGAGGAGAGGTGGTTTATCCAAGATGATCAAGAAGTATGTATTCTGAAGGTAGGATGATTCGGTATAAGAAATTTGAATAGATAATTGGGCAGAAGAGTGGATAGGTGGGGAAGATTAGCTACTAAAGATTTCATAGGAGTGTTTTTCAATAGTGTGGTAGGCTTTTAAAATTTAATATATATTTTTATAGACCATTATAAGAGTGTAGATCTTCTATCGGGATGTTAAATCTAATAAGGTTCTTGAAAAAAATCACCACATATGGGTAATTATGGGGTAGCTAGGCAGAATATTACTGCCTGAATGTGGTCTTCTACATAGTATCATTATAGAAGTTGGATTTTAACTATAAATTTAGGTAGAGGATGTGAAAATGGTGCTTCTATAAAATATATTAGGTATTAGAAGAGTCGAAAACCAAAGTGGGATTAGTCTACCTCATAGGGAAGAGGGTAAGGATAGATTCATGTTGTCCAACCTACACTTTTGGAAAGCGATTCTAGACCATCACAGTTAGAGGTACAATTCTTGTAGTATCAAAACATTCTACAATATTGTTGTATGATTGAGGTGTTAAAATTTTTGTCTCTCCACCTATATTTCATATTTATAAAGGATTTTTTTCAAGAGTAAATATCAATGGTCCCACTTGAGAGAAATATGGAATTGGTGGTTGATTCTCATGTTGGGGAATAAAAATGTTTATATTCCACCATATTGAATGAAACCAATAGAGATTATTGAACTTAATAATCAACTTGAATAGTTGATGGATAATGTTTTTATCCTTATAATTACATTGCAATTGGGTTCTCTAATCTTTTTTTCAAATAGTGTTGATGAGACATTGCACTTCTGTGATGATTACCATAACCTAAATCAGATGATAGTAAATGAATAGAATCCTTTTCCCTATATCGATGATATATTTGACCAGTTTACAAGTGATTTTATTTTCTATAGTATTGACTTGAGATCAGGGTATCATCAATTGATATTTATACCTTCTTATGTACCTCACACAACTATTAGAATCAGTTATAGCCTTCATGAGTACATCGTGATGCCATTTGGGTTGACAAATTCTCATATAGTGTTTATGAACATGATGAAAATAATCTTCCACTTATATATATATATATTAATTCTTTTTACTATTTATGGATTAACTCATGGTGTACTCCAAGACTCATGAAAATCATACACATCATTTTGATATTGTCCTTACTATGATGAGAGAGCATCATCTCTGCACCAAGCTATCTATGTTTTAATTCTCTATTGATCTGGTACATTTCATGGGTCACGTAATATTAGAAGAAGTTGTGTGAATGGACCCAAATAAGGTATAAGTAGTTTTTTCTTAGGACCATCCAAAGAATTTCTTTGATATCAATATTTTATAGGGTTTAGGTGGTTATTATTATTTGTTCATCCATGACATTTCCTACATGGAATCACTTCTTTTGGGAATAACTAATAATAGAGTTACATTTGAACAGTACAGATCATGTATGAATTATTTCCATGATTTGAAGAAGTATTTGACTACAGCACTGATCTTAACATTACCTGAGCTATAAGAGGAGTATACATTATTTTTATATGCATCTGGGATTAATCGTGGATAACGGTTAATGTAGGGGGATGAGTTATGTAATATGGTAAACATCAGTTTATACCATAAGAATGGAATTACCCTACACATGATCGCATGTTGGTTGTGATTATTTATTCCTTGAAGTGGTGGTGGAATTGTCTATTAGGTGAAACGTTTTCTATGTATAAAGACAACAAGAGATTAAAGTATATCTTTTCACAACAAGATTTGAATCATCAGTAGTAGAGATTGGTGGAGTATATGAATTCATTTGTCATTGATCAATAATATACACCTGGTAATGGAAAGAGTGTTTTTAGCACTTCATGTAAGAAAACACATATGCTTGCAGTTTGGGAGTCTGGATATGATTGAAATATAATGAACTTGCTGGCTAAGATTCATGTTGTGGTTATAGAGGACTAAGACCAAATAAAATCATAATGGTAGTAGTGGAGCCCACAATTTTGAGCTAGATCAATGGGATGTAGTATGAGGATCCAAAGTGTTTTTCATTGTGGGAACGCATTGAAGGAGGGGATACAAATTCGGATAGAACTATAAATGATTTTGAGATCATCTATGTCTGGGTAATCATATTCATGCCTACATGTATTCAAGTGGATATTCTATATGAATTTTATTCCTTGATGTTGGCGGTTAATCTGGGTTTGACCAAAATGTATCATTAACTATGTTGTTTTTATTAGAGGCTAGGAATGAGAAACAATTGCAGGGGTCATGACAGATGTTACTCATGTCATTTGGTAAATTCTAAGTATCAATGACCTAGTGGTTGACTATAGCCATTGCCTATTCAGTAATGGATATTGGGGTGAAGATACCATGTGTTTTCCGGTCGTTCTTGTAACGCCCTAAACCCATATTGTAATTGTGATATTAGTATAATTTTTATTACTTATTATTTTTATTTTATGAAAAAAAATTAATTTATATGGATTTAATAAATAAGAACATATAATGAAACTATTAATAAAATTTTAATTTATTAAACCATTGCAAGGATCAAGAACTCGACTACACCAGAAAACACATTGCAAGCCTTAAAAGTAAAACCAAAATAACTTCCATTAGCATAATAAAATCAATTTTGTTGCATTCATCCCATGGATCTAATATAATAATTAACGAAATTTCACTAAGAATAATAGTAATTATAAATAAAATAGTAATGTACCAAACAATTTTTGAAACAAGAAACGATCTATGATGATTTTTGTTATGTTCTGAAACGCCTTAGGTAGGTATTAATAATGTTTATTGGAAAATTGTAAAAATATTCTGTGGGAATTTATAGTGAATATTGATGTATTTATAACCATAGTGTTTTCTTTCAAATTCACCGTTAGATGTTGTAAAAATTTAAATTTAATTTAAAATAATATGTACAAATAATTAAATTAATAACATGTAATGTTTTAATTAATAATTTGATATTTTAAATTAATGATCCATAATGGATAATTTAATCATTGGAAATAGTAATAAGTTTTTGAATTTGGTAATTAATCTGCTTATGGTCATAAAAAATAAATGAATTCCTTTGGATATGTTTAAAACAAATTTCAAAACTTTTGCTAAGTGCCAACAAAAACTAGAAGTAGCTTGTAAGGCCAAACCCTCCTAGTAAATGTGCACAATAAAAGACCACTCAAGTATCATGAATGGTTAGCCCATGTAGAAAGGGGGTCTGTGTTTTGAATAGATCTTAAGTGGAATGATTCCCAGTTTTGGTATAGGTTGTTCCAAGGCCCTTGCGAGATCCCATGTGTAAGGGTCCCACTGTGTGTGCTGTGTCATATAAGATGAGAAATCAATTTATATCCTTATAATTAGGTCCTAGAAGTCGAATGGATTCAATGTGGGATGTGTATTTTTAATGTTGGATCTAATCTATGAAAGCTATCTCGGACTGAGCTAATCTTAACTGCATGATTTATCCACATTTGATCTCCACAGTACCCTTCTTTTCCCTAATCAAGCCTCTTCTTTAATATTTTATGGTTTTATCACATCCATCTGATCTCCATGGGATCATTTTATCCATTCTTCCTAAACAAAATCAAATTCCATATAGAGCTAGGTATTTTTTCCTTATTGAGACCATACCATACTTGTGCGTCTACGTCATGGGCCCTTTCATCCACTTATATCCAGTATCTAAATCTCTTACACCACCATCCATGGCCCCATATGACACATTTTTCTATAATAGAGATGATATTGGGTTATTTTAAAACCAAAAAAGTGATCGAAATCTTGTTTCATCCATATGCTTCAATTTTAATATATATATATATATATATATATATATCTTTTTGATTTTGTAATGTTTTACCATAATTAAAATACTTTTGATCATACCTCATATAAATTTTTATTCTCTTCAGTATCATTGATTTTTGAAACATGGATTATAAAACAAATATAGATACCTACTATATGAACCCTCAAAACCTAATCCTCATCCACCCACGTGCCCCTTTTTTGTGCTTGAATTCCAGAAGAATCAATCTGTTATTTGATACAAAAAATACATAGGGTTAATAAAAATTGTATTTGATTTCCCCAAGACATGTATATATTTATATAAGTATATATATATACAAATATATACATACTGATATTTTTTATAATTTTTTATTAAAAATGATTGTTTTAAATTTATGACTTAATGGATTCTTTATAAATCCAATATTTATATGGTTTTATGTAAGGGTTTATGTGTTTAGTAAAATTATATTCACCTTAACAATATTTACATATATGTGTGTATATATATTTATATAAATAAAAATATATGACTATCTTTTTTCAGAATATATAAGTTAAGTGTTTCAGTTTTAAATTATATTTATAAGATGATGGTTGGTGAGGTTTTTATTTTATTTTTTATCAATTTATGTTGGTTAAAATAATATATATATATTTAACAATATGTTTTTTAGAATTTATATGATGCAGGTTCCGTGTTAAATTTTATCTCAAAACCAACATTTTGTAAAAAGGTTGTTTATTTGTATCAAAGAGATTGATTGTGTTTTTTAATTTTAATTATATGTTAAATGTATAATGATTTATAATATATATATATATATATATATATATATATATATTTCAATTTATTTATGAAGAAGGATTAAACATTTATTTCTAAATCTAGATACAAAGGTGGGAATTATTTCTTAATCAATCATGGTTTATATTTATTTGTACACTTATTTTTAAAATGATGGTCATAATCATTTCATGTGCATACCCCCAACAATATATTATTTCTAGTTTGAAATTTTATATTCATATGAGGGTATGTCATGGATGATTTTTTTATGACCATTATCTAACATATAAGTGGAATTCCATGCATTTTTTATCAAGTGTGAACATATTTTATTATTAATTTTAGTTTTAATGTCTTAATATGTGTAGAGATGTTTGAGCATGGGAATCTTTTAAAATGGATTTAGAAATTCCCAAGAATATGTTCATGACATGTTATAATAAAGGATATTTTCTTTTTATGAAAAAAAATTTATTTATGTATTTTTGAAATATTTTGCGTTATCATTGAGAAAGTCAGGTCAATTAAAAGAGTTTTCAAAAATTCCCACTAGTATAATGAATATTATTTTATGGTTATTTAACCCATAAATATTAAGGAGACATTGTTCCAAAATAGTTATGAATAGAATCAATAAGGTTTTATTATGGTCTACCATGTATCATAAATAACCCATCAATAATTATTATTTTCAATGGATAAATCCCAATGGTATTTTTAATTATTATTATTTTGACAAATGAATGGTTTTCTAAAATATTCATATTTAATTTCAAATGTTTTGGATAACCTAATTTCATGTATATACACTTATTCAATAAAATATTTTTGCCATATTTGTTTATGGTTTTAAAACCCCTTTGATTGAATTTTCAATGATCACCATATGTTTTAAAATATTTTTTTACAGGTTTAGTAGAATTAATAGTGATGCAATTTTCTTTAGGAGGCAGCACACTAAAGAAACTTTTTTCATTTAATTCAATTTTTTATAGTTTCGATAAAATGTAATGTTTTTATCTAATTCTCCAAAACCTATACATGCTAAATTGCCTTCATTGATTAATGTGTTGTGTAATTATTCAGTTTCTTTATGTAGTGGGAATAAAAAAATTACACAACGTGTTTTTATCAATAAATCTAGAAGTGAGGGTTCAAGGCGTTATAGTTCCCCCGATGATGTGTTATAAGAATGGTGATATTTTGGTGATGGGGGATCGATTGTATAAAGTATCACATTTTATTCAAATATGTGAGACTTTCTCAATACACCAGTTGGAATATATTCACATTTAAAAGTTAGTCCTTCTACATAGGGTTCCATATGGTAGGGTTTGAGACAATGAATTTTGGTTTACTTTAAGCTTCTAGAAGGTCTTATAGTAGGATCTTGGTATCTAGTTTTTATCTGAATACAATGTTCCACCCTAAAAAATATGGGAAATCAAAACATATAGTATAGGTACTTATAGGTATGCTACGAGCATGTGTTCTTAACTTTCGTGGGTCTTGGGAGAATCACCTATCACTTTTGGAGTTATCAAATAACTATTTTTATCAATAAATGATTAATATAGCACCATATTAGGCACTTTGGGGTAGGCCATGAATATCACCTCTATGTTGGATGGATTTAGTAGTGTCAGAGCTTTTGGGACCAAGTCTCATTTTGGAGATTTTGGAATAGGATCAGCGAATTTATTATTGGTTGGACATGGATCAATGTTGACAAAATTTGTTTGTTGATAGAAATTGATGAACCCTTGAGTTTAATATGGGTGATCATGTGTTCCTTTAAGTGTTTCCCAGATTGAGTCATCATATTATTTGAAGATAGAGAAATATGGAACTTAGGTTTGTTGCACCTTTTGAGGATGTGGAGATAATCGGACTGGTAGTGTACTAATTGGATCTTCCATCGGGGTATAGTTTAGTGCAAGAATTCTTTCATGCGTCATAGCTTCAGCAGTATCACCCTAACCCTTATCATGTGATCAATGTGGTGGATGGGGATATTGAGTCTGATGCATCCTTTGATGATCATTTGAAATGTGTTGAGGATCATTGGGAGAATGTGTTTTGGGGAAATCACATGCTGATATTTTGGGTATTGTGGAATCATGGATGTGTTCATGAGGAAACATGAGAGAGAGAAGCAGAGATTTGGGCTCAGCGGCCTAAACTTTTCACCTCTGAATCACAGAGATTCTTTGGAGTCCAACTTGTGAAAATGCTATTATAAGATGGGGATATTAAATGATCTCTACCATTTCTAGTGATATCTTAATCTCATATATAGGTACTCTTTTTACTTGTTTTTATTATATATTATTTGGATTTTACATTGAGGAGTTTTGGAGATAATTTGTAGAATTTCTTAAGGAAGTGGGGTGGTGCACCGTTGGCACATGTTTTTTACATATGCACCCAGGCCAGCAAACAATGAGACCCAAAATAGAGGGGATTCACATGGTTGGTGAATCGTATGTTTAAAAAATGCTCCCTCCTAGTACTAAATGTTCAACCCCTAGGAAAAGTCCTAAGGTTTGGTGCATGTTTTGGAAAAACTCTGCGAACCATGAAGGAAATCATGCATACAGAAAAATAAACTCATAGATATTAATTAAATAATTCTTAAATCCTCATATTATATCCCAAAACACCCCATTTCTACCTGAAAATATTTCTCTTGTTTTTGGAGGCACCTAGATGTATTCCAGGGACTTATGAACTCAATTCTTGGTTGATCAATGATCTGTTTGATAAATCGACACCTATTCTGAAATGTGATTTTATCACATTGATATTCCTCTCTCTTATTTCTTTTCAGATGAAGATGAATGTTTTGTTTTTTCTATTGGATTGGGTTTATATCTTGGTTTTTATAGATCTAAATCGTTTTGATCATAGATCTACGTTTTAGATCTAGATTTCATTCTTCATCATGATGTCAATTGTTCCACATAAATTTGGTATTTTTGTTGGAATGTGTTCATCATATATCTTGATGTAGGTGTTTTATTATTCTATTCCCAAAGTCATTATTTAAATTATATGTCTGTAATCATGATATTTCTATTTAACTTTTTGAAATTTCATATTTAATTTAATTAATTAAATTGGATTTTTAATTGACTGATTTTTGAATTGATTAATTAATTTGGTGATGAAATAGGCCAATTAAAGGGATGGTGTAAATTTTCAATTGATGGGAGTGTGTAATTGATTAATTAATATAATATACAATTTGATTGAGTAATGGGAACTAAGGTATGGGGGTCTTAAACTATAATGGGACCTTTAATTATTTGATTAAATTTTGTTAAAGGGTTTAATAATTAATTTTTCAAATTAATCGATGTGATTAAAATTAATAATTTTGATGGATGTTTTAAATATTAATGGTTCACTCTAATTAGAATGTTTGATAAGAGGTTTAATGAAGCACCACCATGATGTATATTTAATTTATCATTTTATGAAATTGTGATATGTGTGATATATGTGAAGTTAAGGTTTGGGATTGGGACTGAGGCTCGAAATACCAATATGTGTTGGTGAGTGTAGGATAAGGACTAAGGTTCCAAATACCCATATTTGACATTGAGGTGTGGGAAAAGTACTGAGGGTGAAAATACTCATTTTTGATAGCATTAATGGGATAGGGAATATGGTTCCAAATAAACATGTGATATTGGGGTGTGGGATGAGGATTAGGGCTCCAAATACCCATGGATTTTCAGACAATACGTTCTACTCCAATGAGATTGGCATTAGAAATTGGATCGAATTGTTCATGATATGGGTTAAAATTAAATGATAAATGTTAACCAATGTAACGTAATATTAGATATCCCCTGAAGATAGTTTAGACTCTTGGATGGGCCGAAGCAGATATTGATTGTATGGGTGTCATCTTGTAAGTATGGAAATTATGTAGTAAATAAAGAATAATGAAATATGATAAAATATTACATTATTAGTTATAAGATTCATACATATATATTGAATGTACTTTTTTAGATGTATTTGGTGGTGGACTACGGAGTTTTACTCACACCCTACTCGAGCTGTCTGATCGGTACCTAGATACAATTCAGGTTTCATGACATGATATGGGAAAGAGCCCTATGTAATATGTCTAAGATAAGATGAATCATGGATGAGGGAACGATACATAGTTTCAAGAAACTATATGGGGAGTTATAAATTTCATTATTTTCTATTCTCAATTTGAAAATTAACACTTATGTTTCATGAAATATCCAATTTTTTGTTATTGATTTTTTTTGTTAGTTTTATATCATAATGTGAAACTGGTTTTTTCTGGTTATTTTATTATTTTGGTTTTGTTTTTTTTATTTTTTTATTAGTTATTTATTCTATTTTTCTCCTATCCTAAATATGGTATAGTATCCCCATGTTATATATGTTATACCATCTCAACTAGTAGGAAGCCTCTGGTATATGGGTAGGTGCACATATGGACACATAATTGACTAGTTTAAGGCACCATTATTTGGAAAAAGGGTCGGGATATTATAATCACCCTTAAAATAGGGCATATATGAATTCATCAAAATAACCTCATCATGTGGAAGAAAAATAATGAACTTATCCTAAGTAATTAATTACTTACTTGGATGAATCCATCCAAACCAATGGAAGACCAATAAGACTTTGGAGGAATGCTATATAAATTTACCTAGGTAAGAACTAATGTGGGATATCTTTATGAAATGGATAATACCTTCTTGTTTATTAGTGGGGAATTGAGTTTATATGTGATGTTAAAATATTTTTAAGATTAAAACACTAATATAACTAATGATTACAAGGTCACACAGTTTGGTATCATAGTTTTCCAAAACTATGTGTCAACCATACACCTCCTCCTCTTTAAGGGGGGGTCCACATGGTTTAATTCACATGATTTTACTAAGCATGAAAAAACGGTGATGTATGAATTTCTAAAATATAATTGTGCTCATATATGGGAATATTACCATACCTACATAGTTTCTTAAAATTTTGTGGTCTCTTAAGGCACCAAATACATCACTCACATGGTTCGGGAATCCATGCAAACTAGCTCATATGGTTTCTACTAACGGTTCATCCCAGCCTTCTTCTCTACTGGTTGGAGTTCCAAGCTCCGAACAAGCCTCAGACCCCCCCCCAAACAACAATGTGAGCATTTGAGATCCATGAAAGTTCAAAAAGAAATAATTAGAAACAAATTAAAAGGATATATACTTCATAAAAAAACTCGGTTTTTTCATTCATGATTGGATGAAATGTTTTTCATACCATATGTGTTATAAAATGCTTCATTTCATGTTTTTAGTGACACGTCCAAAAGTACTCATTCTGAAAATGATTTTTTTAATTTAAAACCATTAGAAAAAGAAAATCATGGGTAACAATAACATTAAAAAATCATATGAGAAAATAATAATAATTTTTGAAAACATTTTTAAAAAACATGAGCATTGAATAGAAAGGATTTTTATCTAAAGATACAAATAAGGTCACATTTTATTTATAAATATCAATATTATTAACAACAAAAGAGAGGAAAATGGTACTATTACAAGACATGTTATTGAATAACATTAAGGGAATAAAATATATTGTATTTAAGATAGAAATATGAAAATATTTTCCAAATATATACTTAAAAATTTAATCCTTACTAATGATGAGATTGTGAAATAAACCCCTATGACATTATTAACATTTTTATCATATTACCCATTAAATAATTACATTAAATTAAAATATAAATACCAATATTAAAAATTAACACATTATATGACATGTAAAAGAGGAATTGAACACACCACAAAAAGTAAATAAGTGGTGTACATAGAATATGTCTCATGGAAGTAAAAGTGATATGAAAATCCCTTACATCAGGTCTGATTTCCATTTTACATGATAAAAAATATTGTATAAAAAATATAAATTTTATTAAAGATAAATAATATATACATAATCATATGCATCATATGATTTATGAATTACATATAAACTTTTATCTCCCATTTATTAATAACTCTTTGTTTAAATCATAGTTTTGAGTAATAACAACATCATTTTTCCAAAATGATTTTTCTTTGTTGTTCGTGTCCTGGAACCATGATCAGTGTTCCACCTTATACATAATATTCCTCATGATATAAATATAATATATATTCAATATATAAAAGTTCAAAATATTCCCAATAAAATTTAAGATGAAAAAAATGAGTTGCATCATTCATTGAGACGGTAGGTCGTACGTATGCATGAACAATGTTTTTATTTTTTTTTACCGATGGAATGAAATAAATGTATTTAATATTTTACTATTAATGAATAATTAATATATAAAATATATCATATAGATTCATTATATCTATATTTATTACCACACATGTATAAATAAAATCGAAAATGATTCACATTGCTTCGTGGAGGCGGTAGTCCACACGTACGATTAAGGGACATTGCCATTTTTTCATGGATTGAAAGATAAAAGGTAGATGTGATATTATAATTCAAAATGATTAATTATCTCATAAATATATTATGTGTATAAATATTAAATACATAATTATATCCATCCATGAGAGGAGGTGATTGATAATGAATTCCATCAGTTTGTGAGATGGTAGTTCATCGTACACACAATTGACGGTTTTATTTACTTTTTTTATAGAAGAGGAGACAAACATAGGCCATGAAACTGAAATAATTACATATCTATGTATGGGAGATTATTTGTATATTATATTATCAAAATTTACGGTTATTTTAATCATTTAATTAAATAAATATTATGAAAACACATTTTTTTAGAACAACACCTCTTTTTTGGACAACCTCATTAGGTTTATACCTAAAGCAATCCGAAATTGATATTATGATGAAAATAAAGACACAAAATAATGGAGATATATTTGATGAATATATATGGGGATGATATATAAAAAATATATATATCTTTAAGTGTGTATAATATATGGAATAAGTGGTTCTTTTATATGTGGCGGAGGGGACCCCCTCAAAATTACATGAAAATTTTACAGAAGAATACAAAATGATAGTCATCCCGAGGAAAAATACATCCAAATGAAATTATATTATGTTTTGTGAAAGGATAAAGATAAAATTTGGATACAAAATATGATTTTTATATGTTCAATTAGAAAACATAACATTATCTTTTTAGTCAACCCCTGGTAAGCCCATTTTAACATTAACTGCAACAATTAATTTCTATTATATTACCTATTCATTATGATCAAACATTAATTTTAACATATTTAATATTATATATTATTAATATTACAATTTTTTAATCCATTTTCTCAAAAAAACTGATAATTTACATAACATCAGTTATAATTAAACCTGGAGATGCTCTAAAAAATGGGTTTCCAAAGAAAAGATTCATAATTCAAAAACTATTTATATAAGAATTAAAAATATAACTTCTTTAAATGAAAAAATTTGATTAATTATAATATAATACAATTAATTTTACCTTTATAATAATTTTTAAAAAAAAGAAAAACTTTAAATTCATTAAATTAAAAGATAATTATTAATAAAAAATGCAATTTTTTATGCATCAAAAAATATTTTTTAAAAACAACTCTCCAAAAATAATTATAAGATAGTTTATATCTGATTATTTAAAATATTATATAAATTTACTGCTATGAATTTCATAAAATTGGAAATAAACTAATTTAAACATTTGTTTTCACAACATGAGAAAACAATTTTGAAGGAAAAAATCGAATTTAAGAATGACTTTGATTTTGAGTTAAAATGACTCTTGTATTTATTTTTAATAAAATAATAACAGATAAGTTTATTATTACATGTGTGAAAAAAATAGTTTTCAAAGTTTATATATTATTATCTATACCCCCCCAATTAAATATATATAATGTAATGGTATATTATTTTACAGTTCTTTTAGACATGGAGTTTCATGTATCGTTCGTTATCAAATGTCGTGTTTATATTTTAATATATTATAGTATTATACAAAAACTATATTATTTATATTTAAAAATAATAAAATTATGACAAATATTTAGTATCCTAAGAAACATTTCATGTTTATTATTCCTTTTATTTTTTAATTATCATGTTAAAAATGATTACATATTAAATTAATATCGAGTTTTTTGTTTTGATAATTTTCATGTAATATATCCAAAATGGCATTAGTATGTTGAAAATAGTCATATAGATCTATATTCCATCACCAGATGAATAATAATACTAATGAAATAAATTTCATTTAATACATCATGTTTAATATAAAAACTGACCATGATTGAAGGTTATGAAAAATTAACTTTATTATTATTATAGAGTTATTATGCCATACTTGTGAATTTATAATATTTCCATTTTTCATATATAATGATGGAATAAATGTAAGTATTATCTTACAATTGAAAAATATGATTATTTCAAAAATATAATATGATCAATTTAAATAATTTTTTATATATCATTCATGTTACGTGGTCATTAATGATGAATCACATCACTTTCTGGATATGCAAATCCAAACATATGTAGGAATGAAATTATAATTTTTAAATTGATCGAAATTTAAGAAATTAGATGACATAATATCTATAATTAATAATAAATATATCATGAAAACCAACTATATATATATGCATATTAAATCCATCATTATAACTAGTTGTGATTATCAGTGATATAAAACGAATTACATTAGTTAGTTGTACAACCAATTGAGGGTTTTATTTACCATTTTATAAAAAGGATATGGATATATATAATTCCATTAATATAGTAAAATATTAGTATATTTATGATACATAATATATAATTTTATTATGTATTCATAAAAATTGAAGGAGGTAGAGGATGAAATAAAATAAACATGTTTGGTTGAGAAATATACCTCTTCTTAGGATAACCACAATATGTTTACACCGAAATCCATCATAATATTTTTTTGTAATCTAGTTATATAATATAGTACATGTGGATTGAATTCATTGAGATAATTGGGTAGGTATTAGTATAAATTTACAGCATCAGAGTGGTGAGGAAGAGAGGAGAGGAGGTGTCATTATATAAGTAAGGGGAGATGCACCCTTGGAATTAATTAGTGTATTAAATTAATATAATTTATATTTCAATAAAAATGACTATAAATATATATATTTTCAAAAGAGTTAATGTTTTTTATGAATATTATCATCAAATAATATTTGGACATGTATAGATTCTACTATAATGCCCTGATCCCAAAAGCATGGAGCTGGTGCATTATTTTAATATATTGGCATGATTACAAGGGATCAAGTCCCAAAGGACTGATCAGTTTTGTAGTCTTGGAAAATAGATTACATACATGAACATTACATTACACTTTCCAAAATACAACAAATAATTAAAAATATTTTTGAGAATGCAATTGTTCTCTTAGCTATACCCTATATATAAATCATAAACAATTTCTTAGCATCCAGGAAAAATAAAACATAAGGCAAGGGTTATATCAGATGCTATGTAAGGGTAAAAATTTTAGAAGATTCTATAAACAGTTAAAGAAATATTTGTAATAAAAAATAGAATTTTAAAAAAACATGAATATAATATGGAAAAAATAAATCAAAAATTATGATGTAAACATGCACACGAATATTCAACTTGTCAAATAGTCACATGTAATAATTAATTTCACAATTAGGGA
Source organism: Viscum album (assembly GCA_963277665.1). Taxonomy (NCBI): domain Eukaryota; kingdom Viridiplantae; phylum Streptophyta; class Magnoliopsida; order Santalales; family Viscaceae; genus Viscum; species Viscum album. The sequence goes on from OY728138.1 coordinate 1,412,327,236, forward strand.
AAGCCTAACACCAGAAATCATTACCACATAGTGAAGGTGAAGTGCGAAGGATACAAAAAATATTTTTTACAAGGCATTGTGCCAATACAGTAGTTTGTATCATGATACATACCGATGAATCAAGGCGCTATAGCGGGCCCCACCTGTCACTTACTAAGTCCATTTCATTCCTCATATGAAAATGTTGAAACATAACATAATCATTTCTATTAAAAATAGCATGTGAAATGTCAATAATTTATCCATAAACCATGAATGGTATAAAAATATCACATCTACAAGAAAATATATCATAACTCATTCAATACAATATGGATGATTATATTATAATAAATCAACCATAATCAAGAATAATATCCTATAAAGGATGTTTACATAGTTGAAAATTATTAGTAAAACATTTTTATAGAAATATCCCTTTTGTGAAATAATTTACAAGTAACACATTATAAAAGAATTCATTTAAGAGAAATTCATGAATCAAAATTTCTCATATCAGTTTAATATTTTTGAATGGAATTAACATTTTAAAACAATCATGTCTATATAAATATATCCTAAAAACCATTTTGAAAACATGGTCATTAATGAGGATGACCTAGAAGAATAAATATTTAAAAAATTTAAAAAGATATATTAGTTAAAGAGTGCATTAAAATTATAATTTAGAAATTTATTTTATGAAACCTGGAAAAGGATGATAATCAAGTCTCGGAAAATACATACACATAAACAATCCCGGATAATGATGAGATTGGGGAATTAACCCTTACCTTGCACTTTCCTTTCATTGAGGGTACATTTAACCTCTTGTATAACGACCATAGTAGTTTATTAAATTATACCAGAACCATATTCATATTTATTATATCATTCATGATTCATTTATGACTTTATACTACCATTTTATAATGATTTCCATGTTAAATTATCATTTCGGGTAATAATCGCCTTCTTTATTGTACAAGTTTTAACGTGTTATTCATGATCATATCATTATGATCATGATATAAATAAATACAAAATATAAAACATGATTTATATATAATATATATTTAGAGAAGTTATATGTTTAATATATAGATATATTAATTGGAAAACAACATTTATGGAGGAGGTAGGTCGTACATATGCATAAACGTTGTTTCTGTTTCCATATCGCATTGAACAAAAGTAAGTGAATAAGATATATGTATGTACATATATATATATATCACTAGTGGAGTTTTTATGTCATATTTTACATAAATATTGAAAATATGTATTTTTATTATCATCGTTGAATGGTGATCCTGGAAATGAATCTCATCACGTCCTGGAGACGGTAAGTCGTACGTACACACGAGCGACGATGTCATTTAATTAATGATTAAAAGGTGTGGAATTGAATGGTGTATTAATTATAAAGTGAAATTATCAAGTTACTTTTATTATTTATATACATATTATTCATCATTATATCCATCCAAATGACGTAGTTTTGAATTACAATTTACACCACAGCGTGGTAACGGTAAGCCATATGGACGCACGTATGGTGACATTATCATTCATAGGATGGAAAGAATTATCAATATTGTTGTAACATATTTATAATAACATCAATGTATGTATAAGGTAGTTGATTTATTATTTTTTTATGTAAAAAACAATGAAATCGAAAGTGGATGAAGAAAAGAACATTCAAATAGGTGATAAAATAGTTATCTCTTCTTTGGGTGTTTCCTATTGAGTTGACCAAAAGGTCTCCTTAGGATGGATTTATGCTCAAGATACAGTATCTAGGTAGAAGTAATGAAGTTTGGGAGGAGATTTTGGTAGGGTTTGGCTGAGCCAAATGTCTTTGGAAATGTGAATTTGAGAGAAGGTTAAGTACCATTTTATCATAGAGGTGAGGGGCACTTTAGGAAAAGCCTGATATATTATTTTATTATGTACACCTTTTCAGCTAGGAATGTAGAAAATGAATTTATTTAGAGTATATGGTGGTTTTGGGTCGAAATATTCTCAAACAATAGGTTGTAGACAAGTTTAGGTCACCATATTAACCTTGTCTTTTAGATTTACCTCTTAGTTAAATAGTTTGACATTTACCTTGTCTCCTTGTATTATTATAATAAATGGTTAACAAATATACAATTAAATGAAAAGTTAACCCAACATGCTTCATTAATGGCATATCTATTATTATATAAGACTTTTTTCCAAACCATTTATTTTAGGACTATTTTATCATTTAATAATGTAGTATTTGTTTTAAAAACTCATTTTTGTGAATTTGGACATTTTTTAGTGTTTGGTGTTTGTGGATGTCATAAAAACATGATTACATCGAAAAAAATACATTGAATAAATTATAACATGTCATAATAACCTATAAAATTTGTGTATGGCATCAAAACATTGAATATATATTTATTTTAATATTTATAATATCATTTATTTGAATCTTTGGTTGTTAAGGAAAATATTTCATCATTATTGTGTTATATATAAATATATTTATTTTATTTATAAAAATTATAAATAAAATATAATGATATAGGGACTTTTTTATCTTTATAATTACTATTTATAGTATAATTGATCAATTATATAACCATATATAAAAATAGTTTTCCTAAAAGAAAAATGGTTTTGTTATTTCGGTTTATACTTTAGATTATATAATATAAAATGACATTATTACTCTCATCTGGCTACATGGGGTCCCTAAATCGACCCAAGGATTAACATGGTTAGACAAGTATTAGAAAATAGGGTTATAACACATGTTAGGGTAATTTAATATTATTATAATATTATTTTTTACCCTTATTTATCAAAATTTCCCTTTAAACGTGGTAAATAAAATATTTTCTGAAGTTATTAATCATATTGTCTAAAAATATAAGTTAACTATTTAAACAACATGGATCTCTTGATTCCAAATATGAAATTAATTTTTCAAAATTCTAGACGCAGAGGTTTCCGAAATTATTTAAAAATTAATTCTCGTTGTCAAAACCAAAAGAGGGTTTTTAAAAAGTAAAAACTATCAGAAGATTGACATGTGTTTATGTTAAATTTTAATATAAAATAACATATAATTACCTAAATTATATTTAATGATGAAAATATATTCTAATATTATTTACAAAACCTTAAAATTAATAATTTGACACTATAAATTATATCAATAAAAAAATAAGTTTTCAATTAAAATTTAGTATTTTCCACTATTCGTCAAAATATAAATGTTTTTAGAAAAGTAAAAAAAATTTATCCCAACTAATTTTTTATATCATGATTTTAAATAAGAATATAATTTCATTAAATTGAATATATAAACATGTAAAATATTATTTTAAAAAATGGGTTCCATATTTAAAGGTAGTAAAATTGTATTTTATGAAAAATACATCTTTTATCTGAAAAAACTAAATTCATTCTTATATTATTTCTAAGACGCACATAACATGGATTCTAAAATTATATGGATTAATAAAACTCAAAATATAGTTATTACTATTCATACCATCTTTTTTTAACATCTAGTTTGATAAGTCGTTGTGAGCATGAACTCGGTGTTTTGTGTAGTGAAAGTTATTGAATTTCTTTGAAGAGATAACATACTATAAATATATTGGGGTCTTACATTTTACCCTCCTAAAATAAATTGAATTATTTAAATTTTAAATTGTTATTAAATTATAAAAGGTTAAAAATAGAAACATATTTCTGTGGAAAACACACATCAAAAAGTGGGTTCATAAAATTTAATCTTAAAAGGGGGTAAAGGGAAATGGAAAAGTCACCAAAAAATTATGATTTATATAAGGAGAAAATTAAAGAAAATTAGAAACAAATATTTGGAGGAAAAACATATATATTTATTGGTTGTGATTGATGTCATCAGTCATAAACAAGTGTAAAATTGAGGGCCTCATTGCCATCAAACTATGATGATTTAAAATATCATTGGTTCCCTAAAACAAAAGGTATTAGGATAACACATTTTTGGTTTTAAGATCTCTTCTAGAATTTTTACGAATTACATTATTCATATTATAAGAGGGAAAAAATATACTTGACCTGTAATGTTTCATCCTTCAATTAATTCCTACCAAAAACTCATCTTTCATCCAAAAGATAATATAATTCAAAAATATTCTATTCATCCTAATTGTATAGGGTTCCAAAAATAATTAATTTTTAATTCATTTTTTAGACTATTAAAAAAACTATATTATACAAACCAATACATCACGTAGTCCAATGGTAGGTGATGCACCCTTGTCTTTCTTCAGTTGCAGGTTCATGTCTCGAAGCCTTTCCAGACATGAAAAGTTTTCACCCGACCTCCGAGTTGTCCTTTTTATAACAATTCAAAAATAATCATAAGAAATTATTTAACCTTTACAATATTATCCAATGAAAAAATTAATATATTCCAACCTTTTGAAATATCCAAAATACTTCTATCTAAACCCACAGTCCAAAATTTATAAGTAAGGTAAACACAATAGAGATCTTTTTTTCAATGTGATAACATGTGAATACCTTCATCATTTATTCTTTTAAAACACGGTAACACCCATAATTACCCTAAAAACTTATTGATTATATTCTTTCTCCCTTAATACTTATAGAATACTATATATGATCCTTATATCCAAAAATGTTGTAAACACTGACAATAATGGAATAAAAAAACAATTAATTAGTTTTAAAGTATTCAAGAATATCAAATTTAATTTATCGGAATCAATCATATCTTATTCCAAAATCACTACATCAGTATCAGAAACAAATTAAGGTTTATATATACTTCAACCAAGTATTTTACAAATAGGCATAACCTTATATTAAGTAAACTTTTGTAGAACCATATAATCTCAAATCCTCAATGATATAGTACTGCATTAAAATCCTAGTTTATTTCCATAATTTTTATAACCATTACATCAATGATAAAACACTCAAATGAAATAATTCATTAATAACAACATAAGAACACCAGTCATTCCTCCTCATTATTGGTAGTATAATAACATGATTATTATCCAATAGCATCATTTAGGGAATACTTTGATGATTTGGGCATTGATTCGCGTAGTTTCTCACCTCCATGTAGATGTAGAATTGCACATTTGAAACCTTTTCTTACCCTTTCAATCACGTACTTCGTGTAATTTTTCTCCACACTTATAACAAACTCCCATTCACTTTAAGCATTTACAATGGTGATTATTTCCATAGTTATCACATATGGGAAAATCATTATAACCCCTCTTCACTTTATCCATCTTTCTCTCTTCCATTATTTTATTCTCTTTCTTCCCTTCATATCCTAAGGACTCAGAGAATTATTTACTTATCTTATTAAAACATTATACATTTTCATTATATGATGAGAATACGTAGGAGACTATTTCCCTTCTAATTGTTGGATTAAGACCATTAATGATGTGATCCTTCTTACTATTGGGATCATTACTTTAATTGGAGTTCTCATTCATACTACTAGGCTCCATTTCTAAATAATTTCATACACTCTATTAGTTTAGGAATCAGAATGCATAATTCCAAACATGTTAAATACCAAATTTAAATTGAATAGTTTGTGCATATAATCCATAATCATAATTTTTATTATTTTAGGATGTATTTACTCATAAATCCTTTATAATGGTTTTTAATGAAAATGTGATTATCCTAATGATATCCCTCGATAGTGTCATAACCAAGAGTGCAGAAATGCTTATTGTTGTGTACCTAGATACCCTGGGTCAAGCGCAAAACTCCTTGCAAAAATTTTCAATCCTATGTACATTTATGCCAGAGCCGCCTCTACTTGCTCATATCCATATAGAGATGTATTTCATGGAAAATAAACAAAATCTCTACATTACCAAAATTCTAAGATATTCTCATATACTAATCCTCAAAGTCTAAATTAGGGTAATTTTGTATAAACAATGTTTTTCTAAATCTAGTTTCTAAGGATTGTACTAAGCTTACTATGATACCAACGACAACACCCCAACCCCAGAAGCCTAGAGCCGGTTAATTTTTTTTATTACATTGGCATTATTACAAAGAATCAAGTCTTAAAGGACTGATCAGTTTAGCACTCTTGGAAAATAGATTACATACATGAACATTATATTAGACTTTCTTACATACAACACAACATAAATAATCCATTGAGAAGTCCGTTGTTCACTTAGCATAACACTGTATATCAATCATATAACACATATTGGGATCCTAGGAAGATAAAACATATTAAAGGGGTCACTACTAGAATTTGGACTTATAGCTACGGATCTACAGCCACGAACAATAAAAATGGTGCCTATAGATCGCTTATACACACGGCTATTTTTGATGTCCATGGAAATAGCGCCCCACGCGATCCCTTTCCCCCCGCCCTCACGAATTTCCCATCCCCACTGCCCCGTGATCCTCCTCCCTCTCGTGATCCTCCTCCTCTCCTGACGCCTCTGACACGACCACCCCACCTCCCCGCAACTCTCCATCTCCGACTGGGCTCTGGCACGGTTCTGATGCCGCTCTGGCATGGTCTCATTGCTCCCTCCTTGAATTTCAAAACCACCATACCAGGGGAGGCTGCTTCGCTGCATGCCTCCACTGCATCGCCTCTCCACCTGCCCGCCTCACCTCCTCCCTGCCAACCCGATCCTCGTCGTTCCCCCTAGCCATGTTTCCCTATCTCCTCCACCCCACTTCACCTTCTCCATTATGATATCACTTATCCACACCTTGATTCTATGACATTCATCTCTGCTAACGCATCACCCTGCCATGCCTCCTTGCCTCCTTCCTTTTAACCTCCTTAAGAATTGGTTTTTCCAGGGTTCTTTCCCTTGATTCACATATAGCTGCAGCGGAGTCCATTTCCTCTATAAGTACTTTAATTTTCTGAATTCTCCATTTTCCAGAAATTTTTGATGAGGGGTATTTGTCTGATCTCATCTAGATATGTTGATTTGATTTTAATTCATAAATATTTTGTTATTTGGACTGTTTATCACTAATTTTAATTTTAATTGAGTCATTTTCTTTATTTTGATATACAAAACATTAATTTAAGACATATTATAAAGTCTCTTAGAAAGTCATGCAAGTCATAGAGTTCAGTCTAATCAGAAGGAATGTGATAACCAAAAGGGGTTTTTGAATCCATAAGTATTTTAAAACCTTTAAAATTAGGGAAATAACTTGTGTCATTTAAATTATATAATGATAAAATGCATTTTGGTAGACTGGGATAATCACAAACTATATTTAAAATGGTGTGTCTATTACCATACATATGAAAAATCATACCAAGGATTGATGTTGTCCAAACATGAATTATAGGTTCTACTGTATTGTTATTGAAAAAATATAAGATTATTGGGTCTTATCTTTCAGGGAAAGTGCATGCCTTTGGTTGGTTATAGGTAGGTTAGATACATAGTGTATTTACCATCTCCTGTTAGAGGTGTCTGTCAAGATTTTATGTACACATTACCAGTATACATGGAAAATTTTTGGCGACTCAAATGCTCAAGTTAAAAATTATGTTACAAAGGAAAATGATATTTTGAAGCTAGTTTCTAGTTCATATCTTATAGGTATTTTGTCCTTGAGGAATATTATGGAGGAGTTTGAGTGGATTAAAATTTAAAATTTGGACCAAGAAAGGTTATCTGGATGTCATTATATATCCTAAAATAATAGTAATCAAACTATAGATATCTCTTAGAAGGTATAAGAATTACTATCTTAGTCTAGGGTTGATGAAGGAAAATCCTATAAGAATAAGTAAACTTTAGTGTCAGAATATTGATGGGAAATGGGATGGAAATGGAATTACTAGATGGATCTTAGATAAAAAAAATCTTGAGGTTACAACATATCTTATAATAACAAGAGTAAAGAAACAAATAGTTCTTGTTTAAATGGTCACTATACTGATATGGATTAAACACAAAATAAAATGAAAATATTTCATCCAAATGAAGGGTTATTGGAGAAGACATTATGTGAATAAACGAGGGACCACATACCAAAATAAGATATGAAATTGGTGGGAATGATAGTTGTGGTTGGCTCCAAGATAGAGTGTCCTGGTTTCACTGTATATCCTATGACAATAGTAATCAAGCCACATATATTTCTTGAAAAAGTATATATATATATATATGGATTATACATAGTGGAAAGGGTAATGAAATATATGAGTGTCATGGTGATAAAATGAAGGAAAAATTATGTGAATAAGGTCTCATCACAAGGATAAATTTAAATAGTTCTATCATTATGTAGGGCCAATGGAAGACCTTGTATTAATGAGGTAAATATCCAAATCACTTGGATAGATGGGGTTGTTTGAATAAGATAAGAATTTTGGTTGACCCTAAGATAAGTGTTTTGGTATTCACTGCATATATCATGATAATATTAATTAATTAATATGTGGTTATTGAACATGAGGGTATTTTTATCTAGAAATTGGTTCATAGATAGGGGAAACCATATTTGTAGAATCATTTATTGATCGCAATCTCATGTAAGTAAACCTTTTCATATGAGAAAAACCACTCCTTGTAGTTTAAGGGTCATGTGGGGTGGATATGTTGTTGTTTAGTACAACACCATGTGATAAAGATTATATACTATGCAATTTGACATCATGAAAAAAAGGACATTTAGTGCCATAAATTTAAATCTTATATGACATGGATCATATCCAAGTAGTTTAAATTCACGTGAAACTCACTTTTAGCTAAGGCTATGTAATTTATTTCATTATAAAAATTATGTTGGTGGAAGGTTTGATATTCTATCTATCCATTGTGATTAGGGAATAATCCCATTAGGGTGGACCTTATGGATGATGTAGGGTCATTACCATTTCTATTATAGAATTGGAGGCTTTGTTCCTTGTATCATTGGCGTTCTCATGGAAAATACTAATTCTCCATGAATGAATTAGCAGATGTGAACCTTCTAGTTAAATTCTCACGTGACATGCTTTTAATAGACTCCATGGTTATATAGTATGAATAAAATTTTCTCATAAACTCATTATAGCTCATCAATATATGTCTAGGACATCCCATATTCTGAAAATTGAAGGATACTTATCTCCTATATACTAGACAATATGGGGTTTCTTTTTTACCAGTATGTTTTGTGTTTCAATATTCCCCCAAAGCATGAATGATATTATTAAAATAAGATCTATTATCCTTGCTCACAACCATATGATGGATATTATATAGGGTCGTATTAAAGTCCATTATTTATCCATTTATAGTTTCATGATAGGAGGACAATTTTTTGTATTGAATATTATAAATATGGCATTCATTCTTCAGTTTTAATGCATAGAAGTTAGTGTTGTTGATCCCACATTGTCTGTGTTTTATTTTTTACAATGGTTTTGAAGTTTCAATGAATATTACTGTCAATATGAAATAAATAAGCATTTATGGATAAGAATGTGTTGGAATTTGGTTAGAGAACATAGTTTTGTTGAGAAGAATGATTCCTAAGAGGGGTATGACATTATATTAATTAAATGAGATTTAGAGACACATATTTTATGTTTGAACTTTGATAATGAAATACTTTTAATTCCTCATATGAAAAGGGAATACCTTACCTTTGGAGTTTTAGAGATTCATTTATATAAAGTAAAAAATGTTTTATGTGTTCTTAAATTACTGCCAAGATTATTTTTTCTCGGAATATTCTAGTTTTAAAAAGTGAAATTAAAAAGGAAATTTCAATAAGGATTTTTGTTTCATGGAGAATTTATAATGATGAATCATATATGTTTATTTTTAAGGATTTTTAGTTGTTCCTTTATTATGTATATAATCTTGGAAAGTAAAAAACTATTCGGGAAAATACATAGATGAAGTCGAGGAAGATTCAAAAAATGTTGATATTATTGGAGTATAGGATATTGTTATATTTAAAAAGGAATGTTTATGTTTGAGTTGTTTTTTAACATGGATTATGAGTGAATTTTTTCTGAGTTGACCCTTATGAATTTTCTATTTGTTTAAAATTTTAGAGAAGGATTTATAAAAAATTCCATAATACAGCACTACCCAAGAAGCTAATACATCAAACACAGGTGGCCAAGAATAAATCCATTCCAATTATGATGGAATGTATAAAAGCCTGTGTTGGTTAAAAACGACCTGAGGAGAGTGCACCAATTTTTTATTGGTGGAGAGTGATGGTTAGAACCACTGTACAAGAAATCATGATAGAACAGTGACCATAATGGATTTGAATGACAGACTAAGGAGTTTTATAGGTACTAAATAAGAGGTCTCACAAACAGAAGTCTGGTGTGGGGCACATCAAATAGAACTATTGTTCATCATTTAAGAACTCAGGCATTGGTAAGTGATATGATATATTATAGGTTTTCTTATTAAATTATATAGTTTGTGTCATGATTATAGTTTATCCGCACTATATATTAAAGAGTGATCCATAATGTCAGATCATTAGAAACTCATGCCATATTCAAGAATCATAGGAATTATAAGGTATGTGAAAAGATCTTCATAGGTTATATTTTTTATATGAAAATGGATGAATATAGGGTTAAAAGACTTCTGAATAAATTTTATAATACTCGAACATCATATGAATTTTGAGGGAATTATGTAAGCCTTTATAAATTATAATACTTCTCTGAAAGTCTAATAAAATTATTCTTATAAAATTAAAATGAAATATGATAAACTAAATATGATGATGCACAATGATATATTCTTCATCTACATAAATATCTTAAAGAAATATTGTAATTCATGCTTCTATTTCATAACTTCATGTTTTACAGAAATCATTTGACCATGAAATGAGTATATGAAACCTTGAATATTTTTATATATAATTTATGCATACATGGAGTTTTTAATGAAGTGGTGTATACATGTCTGTATATAGTTACAAACAAATTTGAAGAGAAGTAGTGGGAGTTTTGAAATGTGAAGATATTAGGAATTTTGAATTATTGAGAATTATATTAATAAAAAATATAGTATTCATGTGGTATAATGTTTACAGATAAGAGAGAAAGAACAGAATTAATATATTGGATATTGTTTCATGTATCACATATATATATATATATATATATATTTCATGTCAATGAAATTGTCAGTTTGAAACTGTCATTCCAAGAAAAAAAATCTTGTATCAAGAAGAGTTAATTGATATTTAATCTTATAGAAAAATTTCTTGAGTATTGAAGGAGAGAATAGATCCAAAACATAATATATTCTGAATAAGTTTTATGGATTAAGGATAATGTAAATAGGATATCTAGCGCAGATTGGTTTCACTAAATAAGTAGAAGAATAAGAAGAGGGAAGAGGATTTATGTGAAGTCGAATTTTCAAAGAAAGAGGTGTATTTTATTTGTGAAAGAGATGAAGAAAATGGATTTTTCATTTTAGTTTTATATGGTTACAACTAAGAAGAGAGTTAAAAAAGAGTTTTAGTTATTTAGAGTAGATTAATATTTGAAAAGAAAAAAATATTTCCTAATAGGAATAATATAAATAGTTGAGAAAATTTTCAAAAGCATTCTGTTCACATTGAGGAATAAGAAGTTTTATCTTATTCCCTATCACATGTGTTGTACATATGTGATTATAGTGTTAGTAATTGAATTTTTAGCATGTTTTCAAGGAGAGAACTAAATAAGGGTTGTAAGAGATCAAAAACTATAAAATAAAATGAATAATGCTCCATTCTGAAATGATCTATCAACTGGTATTCTAAAGAACATATGATGAAATAATCATCCTTAATGAGGATGAAAAAGATATCAAAGTTGTAATGTAAGGTGGATATATCCATCTTGAAATTTATAGAACATTTAGTACTATTCAAAATTGGATCATTATTAATTTTGAAAACTGTAGTGTCTCCTTGAAGGTTAGAAAAGTAGAAAAGGTTTTGGAGAATATTCTATAATTATCACTTCATCAAAATCTGAATTTTGGAAGGTGATTTAAAAGGTATTATTGAAAGGTTATGATTTCATGATATCTAATTATTGATTTAAACAATAAAATACTACTATATGGGGGTATGATGATATTAAATTAGTGGAATTTATATGAAATATTGAATATGTTTCAGGGCTGTTTTCTGAAATTAAAACATGGTACTTAATTTGAATGTTTTCACCTATGTGTTATAGTGGATAAAAAAATAAGTTTGAAATTTTCCATGAGAATCATTATAACATTTTGTATCAATCAATTTTCCCAGCCTAAAAAAATAGTTTGGTGACTCTTGAAAAATGTGATGAGTTGTTTCATATCATATTGGAAACATATTATTTGTTAAATGGAGAGCTTTGATGTCTAAATCAAACCCACCTTATTATGCATCGATTAGGAATCATGTAGACATAGAGTGGAATAATTGATGTCACATTACTTTTGTATGAAATGATACCATTATATATTCTATAAATTGTATTATTTAACAATAATGGTGAGATAAAAGAATGAGATATTAAAATTTCTAGGTACGGATGCTCGTGCCGGCACTGTTGGTACCCTATCTAGGATTTATCCCACACTTAGAAATGTTTCTAGGTACGGTTGACCATGGGGATTAAAATATGGAATACCCAAAAATAGAAATAGACATCCTAAAATCAATTCCCTATCCTGCTATTCAGAAAAATTGTGGAGAGGATCCCACACTTGGTGTGCTGGTTTGCGGGTGGGGTGACATCAATTTTGGCATCTGGCATCCATGTGGATCCTGAGTCGGTTGGTAATAATTCTTCCATATTCCATTATCGAAGATTTAAATGAGTTTTGCATGTTATTTTAAAACCACACGTTGGAAATCATAGCCATGTAGCTTCTCACAGATTACAACCACTCACTACTTGAAAACTCGTGTAACATTAGTGGCCTTTTCTGGGAGATCACATTTCTTCTCTTCCTTGTCTAATTTTTATGAATATTTAGATGATTCTGCTGTTGCTGATGCATACATTGATCTCTTGATAATTTCATTATCCAATGACTTGATTGGTATGGATGCCAATGATCCTCCTAAAACATTGGCAACCATGAAATTGATTGGTTCCATATTTTCCAATGTAAGAACTAGGTTTCATAAAAAAACATGATATATGTGCTTTTACATGGAGAATAAAACTTCTGTTTCATTTGATCATTGTTGCATATAGCTGCCCTACAAGATGAAAATGATGGTTCATCATTCATGCTAATGATATAGTTTTTTGAATGGCTGGTAGAGTTCGCATGTCATCTATTTTCATTACTTCTACACTTGGAACCAAACAATGTTATGTAAGTGTTTATGCCTCTTTTTTCATATCTTTCTACAATTGTTCATGTATTATTCTAATATTCAGTTATGAATTGTCTAGTTATTATGTAATTTATGGTATTGAAGAATTGAAGGGCTACACTCGTCATTGGTTTTAGGAATGTTCCTGATTGAGGATGGACCCTAATATTTTTTCATGCTGCAAATCCTGCTTGGGAAGCTCTCTCAATGTCTCTATAGTCAGGTATCTCCTGTAATTGTAGGCTGTTCAATGCAGTAGCTTCAAGAATCCTTTTTTCTTCATTTATTATGATGATTTATCTTTGGAAAATTTGTAATTGTAGGCTTTTCAATGCAGTAGCTTCAAGAATCCTTTTTTCTGTCAAATATAATTTATAGTTTTCGCACCATATTAAACATGATAATAGAGGTAGGTGTCCACCTTATTGAATCTATATTGTTTACTATTAGTTTCTCTTTTAAAGGATCACCTATTACTAGATTTGGTGGAAGAGGAATTTCCGATGCTTCTGTCTTGATGAACAGGATGAGTTTTTGTTTTCTTCCAGTTTCTGAGCTCAAGGTGGAGCGGATTGGATTTGTTTTTCTATGGCAGTAGGCAAGAGGCAGGGGTCCAGTCCGGGTGGGGAGGGTTTGCAGGGCATAAGGGAGGGGTTCAGGAGGGAGGGCGGTCGGCAGGGGAGTGGGGGGGGGGTCCAGGGTCTGGGGGGGATTTTCAAGGGCAGGGGGATCTGTAGGGAAGTGGGGAGGAGGGCAGGGGGGAGGGTTCATGGGGTGGGGTCTACTAGTAATAGGGGAGGGGTGCAGGAGGGTAGGGGGTCTGCAGGGTAGTGGAGAGGGGTGCAAGGGGGAGGGTCTTCAGGGCATTGTGGAGGTGCAGGAGGGCATGGGGGGTCTGCACGGGAGAGGTGCTGGAGGACAAGGGGGGAGTGGGGGTGTCCAGGGTCTAGAGGGGGGGGGGACTGGAGGGGGAAATTTTCAGGGGCAGGGGGGACTGGTGCAGGAGGGACAAGGGGGGGGGGGTGTCTGTAGGGCAGTGGGGAGGAGGGCGGGGGGGGGGGGGGGTCTGCAGGGCATAGGGGAGGGGTGCAGGAGGGCAGGGGGGTCTGCAGGGTATTGGGGAGGGGTACAAGGGGGAGGGTCTGCAGGGAATATGGGAGGGGTGCAGGAGGGGGGGGGTCTGCAGGGCATAGTAGTTTTCATGTGCTTTTGTTTGATTTATGATATCTTAATCATGTTTATATAGTAGATGAAAACCTTTAGTTGGATTGTTTGGATATTAGATTCCTAGTAGTTTTTCTAATCATATTAGAAACTAGTTTGAAAAATCCAACCATATTGAGTAAGAATAAAAGAAGGAAAATTATCTAGTTTATAAAATTGATAAACTTATATAAACTAAGAATAAAGGTGAATTCCAGAAAAAGAACATGCTAAAAAATGAGGTTTCAATCTAGAAAATTATGAAGGATATATGCATGAAGAGTTTTAGGTATTTTATACATTCAAGGAATGGATTTTCTAGGTTAAGAATAATGTATAATCCCTACTTCTCGCTTTTAGGAAATTGAAGGTGATGTTTGAAAAATAAAGAGCTTTATTAATGATTGTGTTATTCAGTATTATGATGTACATATCAATTGTAATATTATTTGTTCATTATTGGTTATCGATTCATGTATCATTTATCATGTACAGCTGACACACTGATCACATATATATATAAAAATTTGTTATATCTCATTTATTTTCCCACTATTTTCTTATAGGTGTTTTCTTATGATAAGACCGGTTCTATCCACCACCATAGAAGAAAATGAGTTCAAGATTTGAGTAAGGTTTATTCCATTTTTATTATTTGGTCCAATTTTAATTAAGGCCTTTTTAATTTTTGTGTTCCTTATATTTTTGTTGTGTGTTTTGAATTTCATTGTGGTGTATTCGATTCACCGTTGATGAAGGCTTACATGTGTACGCATAGGTAGTCATATGCATATATAAGTTCCCCCTTTATATATATTCACTCATGGATGTATGAACATATGTATTGGGGCTAGGTGTGCTTATATATAGATATGAAAAATGCATACATGTGTATGTGTAAACGGGTATATGCAAGTATAAACATATATCTAAGGACCCCCTTGTGCATATTTGTCCATGCAAATATGTACATATGGGCTAGATTTCATTATATATATGTTAAGTTTCATATGCGTGCAATCAGAAAAAAGGAAGATTCGAGTTGTCGCCGTCAAAAGAAAACGTGCCTTGAGGTTGAGGTAGGGTCCCTCTCCTAGCCTATTTAATTCAAGAATGTTTTAAATTGAATTTAGATGCCTTCTTGATTTTGCATGTTTATATTAAATTGAAATTCTTGAATAAGTGTTAGTTGTGATAATTGTTTCGTTTGATAAATAAGTCGCAGTTTTTAATAAAACCCCTTCAACGGAAGTGCGCTATCTACGAAAACTCACAGTGGTATATGTTGCTTAACATTATTGCATTGATGTTTTCCTTATAATTGATGTCGTTGTTAGTCCTAAAGAACACATCGTACTTGACACATTTCATATCCCTATGGTGGGTTTCCCTCTTTTTATTAAAAGAGTTGTTTGATCAAAGACACTCATTAAGTGACGTTAGACTTATAAGATGGGTCCCATGTTGTGTGACCATGTCACATGGTATGTGATATTTAAATCCAACCAAAAGACCAGTTCCACAGCACATGGGTCCCACAATACTAGTACTGTCAGATTACTTGTTGTGTAACCTGTGATTTTCCTGATCCCGTGGGGTATTCTTCTAGGTATTCCTACACATTTCTAGATCTCCAAACCTCACCGAATTAGGTATATCAGGGTTCATCCAATCCTTTAGTCATCACAGATTACCATTCATTTCTTTAAATCTTCTGAGAAAACATCCTCTCATTCCATCCGTATCATTCTATTTGAAACTAAGTGGAAGATGTTGCCCCGTGGATGTCGTTGGACCGAGCCAACACACTGCGGTCACACCGCGGTCATGCCACCGTCACACTGTGGTCACGCTGCGGTCACGCCGCGGTAATGTCGTGATTTGGACCTGCTGCAGCCACATCCATCCCACACAGCCCCTTCCACCTTCATATCAGCCAACTTCCACCAGCTTTATAGCCCACAACAGCCCCCCTTCCACCTTCGAATCAGCTTGCACCATCCCCCCATCACATGAAACCCGCCACCTTCACCAGCATTCCAGCTCCCTTCCAACTGCATTCGATCCCTCACCAAATTAGGTATATCAGGGGCCATCCAATCCTTTAGTCATCACATATTAGCATTCATTTATTTAAATCATATGAGAAAAAATCCTCTCATGCCATTTATATCATCCAATTTGAAACTAAGTGGAAGATGTTTCCCCACGAATGTTACTGGATCGGGCCAACACACTGCGGTCACGCGGCTGTCAAGCCACGGTCACGCCGCGGTCATGCCGCGGTCACGTCGTGATTTGGCCCTGCTCTCGAACGACACCCTACGTCGGTTCGCAGTGATAGTATTCCATAAGTCTTGTGATCAATTTTGAGACTGACTAATCACAATTTTTTCCAGTGGGGCGATGACCCGAATGTTTCCCCTCTTCCTCTCGTTCCCTTCACTCATGGCCGGAATATGCTTCCCCACGGATGTCGTTGGACTGGGCCAACACGTTGTGGTCACACCGCGGTCACTCCGCAGTCACGCCGCGGTCACGCCGCGGTAATGCCGTGATTTATCCCTACTCCAGCCACATCCAGCCCACACCAGCCCCCTTACACCATCATTTCAGCCCGCTGCCACCACCATTCCAGCCCGCAACAGCCCCCCTAACAACTTCAAATTAGCCCGCACCATCCCCCCAGCACCTGCAACAAGCCCCCTTCCACAATCATTCCAGCCCACTTCCACCTGCATTCAATCCCACACCAGCCCCCAACCACCTGCAATCCAGCCCGCACCATTTAGGCCATTCCCTTAGGATTAAATAATGATGACATTGCATACGAACACTAAACACATTATATCATTAATACCTTATTAGAAAGAATAGATGAATGATTTTTTTAATGACATTGTTATCAAATCTCAATAGAGATGTGTTTTTATCATAGATCTTTAAACAATATTAAACAAGTTGCAGTACAACAACCTAAAAATTAATCTGGTAAAATGCGTTTTTAGGGTAATGCTAGGGAAATTCGATAGATTTGTGGTGTGATACCATGAAATTGAGTTTGAATCTGTAAAAAAGTTTAGTTTTATCAATTTCACTCCCTCAGATTCTTAAAAAAATTGAGGGGCCTCTAAGGGAACCTTTCTTACATTTATAACTTCATAGATAACCTGGATGACATGTCTCTACGCTCCTATGAGATGTTGTTTGAAATGGGGAATAATAAAGGGGGGATATTGTTTTTTAGAAAACGGATCTGCTGTGCAGATATAGGGGCAGCAGCCATCAGCCTCGCGGTGCGACCACAGGGAGTCCTTTCTGGTAATCAGTGGTATCCATCTGATATACTTAAGAATCTGAGGTCTGCATGGTCAGCCTGAAACTCCAAGAAACCTTAGAGTTTGCAGGTCAAGAATGGTGTTAGACGTCTCACCATCCGGGACCACTGACACAGCATACATGTCCCTGTGGATGGAGATCATTCCCTTCCGGACAGCATCATGCACACCATCAAATAGAGCCATGATCCTCGAATCCCATAATGACACAATGACCGCCACAATTGCAGTAGCGGGGAGGTTTCCCAACTACTCACTACAGCGCATATGCAGTAAACCGGGCATCAGATCCGTAAACAGAATGACATAGTCCACCACAAGCCCAAACAACACTCCCAGATAACTCAAGAGTTGTCGGGCCTGGCCGTACTCCATAAAAACATGTTGTGTGGTGTCTTCTACAGCCCTACATAAGGTACCCCTAGAGGCCATCTGAAATCAAACTCACATAAAATTTTAAGAGTTTGGAAGTCTATTTTTCAAGATTATTCGAAGAAGGAGAAATCGGGATGGCCGAATGAATGGAGCCTTGAACTTTATAAGCTTGGTTGGGGTGTGGTCAGTACAGCCACATCCAATCAGGTAAAAATATTCGGGGTCAGAAATCCCAATCCTTCTATAAACCTAGATCAGTTTTTCACAATCCATAAATGCATAATTATTAATTTCAGATGGGACATCCATAAAATGCAAGGGTCGATCCTTCCAGATGGTGTTCCAGCAACTATTAGTGGAGTCTCTACTGACCAACCATTTAGTATCCTGCATTATCATTAGAGAGGCCTTCTTAAGGGAAGCCCATACCGAGGATTCAAGGTAGTGTTTATATCCATTATATAGATGTTTTTTGAACCTTCTCAATAGAAACTCATCATCAAGATCATTTGAGATCAGCCTCCAAGGGAATTTCCCATTCAGGCCATCATTAATGGTATGAAGATCCTTGACCCCTAATCCTCCTATTTCCATAGGATTTATGAATTCTTTCCACTTCACTCTGACAAAATTCCTTTCAAAGATTGATCCTTTCCATATAAAGTTTCTCACCAGGATTTGATGTTCCTTAATAAGCCATCACGACCATTTGTATCAAGTGAAATGAAAAGGATCCCTTCTTCACACCATGATTTTGAAAGGGCAAGGATCCCCTCTTCACTCCAAGGTATCAATTGATCCTGTTATTTTTTCCAACATGAATTCCATTGCCAAAAACAATTGAAGATTTGTCCCAGCTTATGGCATGTCCAGCCACATCCTCATAGTGAGTGAAAAGAGCCTTTATATAGGATACGGTTCACTTTGAAGCCTGCCCCTACAATACAATGTCATCAGCATTGAAAAGAAGGGGTGGGGAATTATCATTAAAACCAGCTCTAATCCACTTATAAATACCCATATGAGCAATCTCATTGATGTATCAGCTTATGTAATCCACTGCAATTGCAAACAGTATACCCGATAACTCAAATAACACCATCCAATCACACATGTACTAGAGAAAACCCCAATAACAACAAGAGTTTTAGCAGTAACCCACTCAACAGTAATAGAACCAACACCTATAAGCCAACAAAAATGTACATCCACTAGTAATGTACTCAAATTTACATCCCAAGTCACCAGCACCAACCCATGCCACTCCTGCAACACACCCCATCAATGTCCAACCACTAGGAACCCCATATTCCCAATGTTCAATGGATACATGGACAAGACAAAACATCAAATAAAAATTGAATACTACTTTGACCCAATGATGGGAACCCCAGAATAACATGATGTTGTGAATCTCAGATACTTTGTGTGAGCACTATAGGGTTCAGCCTTTTTGTGGTATACCATCTTTCCTGCAAATTCACTAATAGGCCGGGAGGATCTCGTATTCTAGTTACTATTCCCATTCATCTTGATGTTGGGAAAAAAATATTCATTTACATAATGAACTAAAAACCGTGAGAGAATGTAATATTTTCAGACATAATTTATAGATGCAAATGTCTCACCTATTTCGTTAACCATCCACTCCCCCAAGATGATATATTTTCCATGTGCATTGACATTATCTGAGATGAGCTACCAACACCCCTTATCCTGATGAAATATAAATGTGGGTTCCCGGATTTATCCACCATCATTAAAAAGATATAATATTCATGTTTTAGATTAATATCAAGTCTTGAAATTCTCCATCATACCTAGAAAAAAGTGTAGGAAGATCATAAATCACTTCTATCACGCTTAAGCCACCCACTACACTGACTTTAGCTTCAATTCCTATAAAAAACCACAAAGGCCACTATAGAGGTCATCAACCACCCCCACCTCAACAATATGAGTTAAGGGACGCTAAGAGAAATCAATTAATGGATCGAATTAATAATGTTTACTCATTATGGGATGACCAAGTTTGTACCTACTTTTAGCCTCCATGAATTGAATTTGGATCAGACGTCCAGAGCTGAAGAGGGATGATGGAGTAGGTTTTGATGAAAATATGGATTACCATCCCTTCCACCTAATATTGGTAAAAAACATCCAAGAGCGCTTTGTCTTTATGGACCACCTGCAAATGATGATATAATCCAGACATGTCATGTTGGGACCACCACCAATGCATGTGGAATGTGGTCCAACCATGGACCCAGTTGAAGGAGGGGAGTGGAAAAAAGTTGTAAACAAAAAGGAGATAAATTTTGATAGATGTATGACACTGAAATAAATCAAATGAGACCATTTTATCATCCAAGAATAGTTAAGACAACTGAATGTTCTTTAGATAGATCCTGATGCAACACAACTAAAATCCTAGACCTCACAATCATCCCAATGTCGACTGACCAAAAAATTGCTCAATCAGATGGATATAAATAATGTCAAAGAATAATATCTTTCACTAAATCTGAATCCAATTATTAAACTCTCATATTTCATTCTAATATATCTACAAATATGGGAACTGTTGGTCGGAGTGGATACTCAAGAGGGGGGTGAATTGAGTTCCAATTAAAATTTCTGTTAAAATATTGTCTATTTAAAATCTCCCAATTTATAAAACAAGTTAAACTGTAGTGAATTTATACAGATTGTAGATGTTCACTTAGCTTCTCATAGAATGATTAGGTCTCAGTTAATTTAACCACAATATTAAACTAACTTTTGAAACTAACCTACTGATTTACAATAAGTATAAACACTTTCTAATTTAACTATAAAAGTAGCTCTAAAATAGTTTTGTATTTCAAAGTAATAGAAGTGGAATATAAAAGATATATGTAGTATTCTTTAAACATAATCTAAAGATTCACAGAATATATAGCAAGAGGTTCAGTATCATGCGAGACTTAGTCCTCTCAAATTTGTATAAATTTTATCCACACCCTGGATCGGGGTTAACAAAAGTTTACAAAACTGTCCTGGCCACGCAGGGACCTCTACCATAGTTTTTTGTGGGAAACAAAACATAGACCAGGCCACACATGGACCTCTTCCCTAGTTGACATGGGTAAACAAGAGTTAAGAGTTTTCGAGTGAGGATTTTGATATCCTCCGGTTCACTGTAGGACACAATGTGTATGTAAGATATACATAGTACACCACACTACTCGAAAGTAAATAAACAAATCACTTAGAGAGAACATATAAGAGTTTAGAAATCTATAGTGATTAGCAATGTTGTTTTGGACTCATTGGATTCAGCAGGAATGCTTCTGAGTCCCTCTCTAGGTATTCAGTTGAAAAACAGAGTGTTGTAGTTCAGCTTGTGTTCTACAGGAGTGAAAATGATCTCTTGATTCATCATGTGTTCTTCAGTGGTGTTGGATTGCACTCATGAGAGTTCTTTGAAAGTCTTTCAATCCCTTTCTTTCTCGAGATTTTTCTTCTTTTTCAGCACAGTTCTCTTGGGTGTATGTAAGTTCTTCTTGTTGTATCGTCACACTTGCACATGTGTACTACATCTCAATCATCCATATATTCCACGAGTTCTAGTAGTAGGAATGATTCCCTTTTCATAGGTACGAGATATAGTTTCCTAACATGCCAACAAATATCATTAAATAACATTAATTGCATTAAAACATAATACATGATTGTTAGAATTATATAAATAATATTGAAAAAATGTTAAGAAATGGTGTCGCAATGATTATGTAAACAATGTCTTCTTCACAGTATAGTCTTCACGGTATGTGGTTCGCGGTATCTACTTCACGGTATGTGCTTCACGGTATGTTCTTCATGGTGTCTGGGTCACAGTTTTTCCTTCATGGTGTCTGGGTCACGATTTGTCCTTCACTGTGTCTGGGTCACGGTTTTTCCTTCACGGTGCCTCGGTCACGATTTGTCCTTCACGGTGTCTGGGTCACGTTTTGTCTTTCACGGTGTCTGGGTCACGGTGTGTCCTTCACAGTGTCTGTATGACTGTGACTGTGTCTTGTACACAGTATGTCTTACTGTGTCAAACATCATGGTGTCTCTATACTTAGACAAATATCTATATTTAGATTTAGACAGTAATATGCAGAATATGGATTAATCTTAATCATTACAGAGTAAGCGAATGTGAGTCATAATGTCTTGATAATATAAGTGAGATTTGTGATCATGCAAAAGACTTGTAAATACTAAAAAGAGTATTAACATAAATAAGATTTACTATCATTAAAACATGATATGTAGTTATTATTGAGATTTAAGAGCATTAGCAAGATGTGAAATTAATATTGAGATTAATTAACATTAATAGGATTTGTGATCATTAAAACATTATTAATACATGAGGAGTCCAACAATCTCCCCCTTTTGATGATCACAAATCATATATAGTCAAAACATAAATGAAATATAACATTAAACACACTAGCATATTAGAATAGAAAATATTAGAGAATAATAGATTCGATAATAACATATCTCATTATAGTACTGATACATGAAGTTTTTATTCCCCTTTTAGGATTATCAAAAATTAGAGATAAATGAAGGGAAACACAACATTTGTCATTGAAAAGGTTAAGAATAATACATACAGGAGAAATAAAAACATTAAACAACAAATGAAATCCCATCAAAAATGAAAACAAAAACAGTCTCTGGACTCTTCAGGGATCCACCTTTTCCTTGCCTTTATCAGCAGTAGGAGCCAATTCTGATGAAGAAGAAGGCATATATGTAGTAGACAAAGATGGTAAGGGTAGTCCTTAAAAAATATTTGGATCCAAAGTAGGAGCAGTAGAAGATCTAGGCTGCGGTTGGTCAAGAATGGCTGGCTAGATCTAAGAAAGTGCTTGGCTGACTGACATGGTAGTTGAGGCTAAGGCAGGTAGACCAGGTATAAGGGGTGCAGCAGCTGGAGCAACTATAGCAGTAATCTGCACATGATGATATGGGTTCAAAATATTGATGAAATCAGTAATTATTTCTCCACCATATTCAATAACCTTTTCAAAATCGTCCTTATTCTTCATGAATTTTTTCAATAATATAGTGAACTTTGTAACCTTCCGAACTTGAGCTTTCAAAGCTTGAGTTACCAAATGGATTTTCAGGTTTTCCACAAGATATCTAAAGTGATATGTCATATCACTTTTGGAGAAAATCTGAGTGAGATAAAAATTTATTTTCTTGTTGATCTCCTATTGAGAATCATTGGCTATCTTAGAATGAATTCTAACCAAATCCAATGCTCAATCACTGTTCATAACCACTTCTGACAAAGAAGGCAGATCCAAGCCACTGAAGGCATTCTAAAGTTCTTCCTTGATTATGGATCTCAGCAAGTAATCATCCAAAGGAGGAACAAAAGGTTTATCAGAATCAGGAGAAGCTTTTACATATTTGGTTAGAACATTGAGCTGTTTCATAACTTTTTGAAGGCATCCAGTGTATTCATATGTAAGCTTATTCAAATTTTCCAGAAGCTCCCTCATGCGTTCCAGCATTTTTGTGTGTCATTTATCATTATTCTCATCAAAATACAGTAGATATGGATGAACATGAGAAACAATTTACCTAGCAATGGTGGAATCAGTTGGCTTAGGAGAAGTAGCAACAGGTGCAGGGGGAGAAATAGGAGCAGGATCTGATCTCAAAGACAACTCATTCTGCAAGTTTGCTGCTAAACAATTTAGGTTTTCCACACCAGCACTCAATAGCTTATTTTCTACTCTGACTTCTTGAAATTCTCTGATCATCCTTGGTTGAATATGCAATATAATATTTTCCAAGAGAATTGATGAATAATCTTGACTCAGTTGAGTTACTGGATGAGTATGAGTGGATAATATTTTTTCAACTCCAGATAACAGAGTCTCTCAAAAAACATTCAGATCATCTTTAGTCACAAAGGAGTTTATCTCGGGTAAGAGTGCAGGTGAAGGTAATAGAGCAGGTTCTGATTGCGCTTCAGAGTCATCTTCAGACTCAGATTCCGATTCAGATTGAGAATGGGGCTCTGGTTCTGTTTCTTGTTCTGGATGACCTACAGATATTAGTTGAAACACACAAGAGAGATTTATTCCAGTTGTAGTCACTTTCCCCGACTCATTCACATCACAAATGCTTGGGAAAACATAACAGGTTTACACATAATATCTGACAGTAGGATGAGAAGGTTCAACAGATCCAGCTTCTATAATATCATGTTTTGAGGATCATCCCCCTCAAATTGTGCTTCCATTTCAAAGACTATAGGCTCAAAAACATGGTCAAGATCCACATGATCATCTTTAATCTCTTTTGCAAACTCTTTCCTTGCTAGCTGAATTGAAATTTCTATCCTCTCTTCAGTAGAGGGAATTATCTCCGGAACAGATTGTTACACTGGTTGTGCTTCCAGATTGACTTCGTTCTCAATAGGGAGATCCTCTTCAACAAGATTTATCTCTATGGTTTCATGCTGCTCTAAATCAGGAAATATCAGTTTTCTTGCAGCCGTAGGATGAATTTCTTGATTGATATCCTCACTAGAAGCAAGATCGTATTGTTCTCTCAAACAAACATCAACTTCCTCTCCTTGAGGTATTTCAGCAGGGACAACAGTAGGGACATCGCTCCTTTCTTTTTCAACAGGAGCTGTTTCCATTGGAGGTATTCTAGCTTCTTCTCTAGGTGATACTTCAGCTGTCACTTCTTCTTCTTCTTCTTCTTCTTCTTCTGAATGCTCATCCACTTCATCTGGTTCCAAACTAGGATCATCTAGATTCTTCGGCCTTCTTGGATAATCAACAGGATTAAACTTCTTATACAATTAATCATTATCCTCAACCCACTACTTCTTCTAGGGGTTCCAGAAAATCTTCATCCTTCTGATGATAGGCTTGGATAAGCAGAAATCATAGTCCCCTAACTCTTCTTTATTTGGTCCAACCATCCCTTTGGCAACTAGCATGGCTGGAATCATCCTTGAGTAAAACATGGTGGTGGATTTGGAAGTGACTTTAATCAGATCACAGATATGGTTAATAACATACTTGCATAGGTTGATCTTATGTCCATTCTTCAAAAGATGAAACAGGAACACGTCCTGATACATCATTACAGAAAAATCCATTTTTTTCGGACTGATCAAATTCTGAACAAATTTGAAGAAAAGTCTACTTTCTCCATCTAACTCTGCAGCAATAGCCCTTCTCTTGGTTCCATTACCAGTTAGAATTTCCAAGGCATTTTCCAGATCGAATATATCATATGATGGAGGAGGGTCTCTCTAGTAGTCATCACTGACTTCTTCATGAGGAATTTGTAGGCATGCAGCCCACATCCTCGAAGAGAATGAAAACTTCTGACCATTGATCCTGCTAGTCACCATAAAGTTTTTTCCAAAATCAAAGGAAAACTTAAAAAATTGATAGAAATGAGATACCAGCCTCTGGTAAATCGGTCTATTTTGTCCAGAGAACCATTCCATCCATCGTTGTTCTCATAAAAAAATCAAAACTAGCGACTTTTAGATAGCAGCCACTCAGGGAAAATGTCTTTTTCAGGTACAACAGTACGGCTTACCAAGTATTGGTTTAGAGGTCCTTCGGGAGCTATCCTCGTTATTCTCTTTTGTTTTGTAGAGCGGCGCTTCTCAGACGAGGGTGAAGACGGACGCTTCATCCTAGGCATCCACTAATGGTTCAGGCGAGAGAAGAGAAGGTTTTCAAGAGTGATAAAATTCAAGAGAGAGTTCAGGTAAGGAATCGAATGAAACCCTTATGTTTTATTAGTTGGGAATGTCAAACTTCATAAAAAAATGCTAGAAATAAAATAGAGGTGAAAGAAAAATTACCACGATACAGGTTAAAATAAGAGTATAAATAATCTTCACGGTGAGACCGTGAGTAAGAATTATGGTGTGATGAAAACCAGTCATCACGGTGAGACAGTTGGTGGTTGTCACGGATAGATGGTGACCATTCTATACAGTCATGGTGAGACAGTGAGTTGACAGACCGTGAGCATGAAGCAGAAACTTTAAAACAGCGAGCATGAAACCGTAATGTAAAATACAGTAATGTATTAAACATTAAGATCAGTAAGTTATCTATTTATGATTAAGCATTCCACGATCATGTATGATGTAGTCTAATCTTTCATAATTTAATGGTTTAGTGAATATATCAGCAAGTTGATATTCAGTACCAATGAATTCCAAAGTGATATAACCTTTTTGATAATGATGCCTAAAAAAGTGATGTATTACATCAATATTTTTTATCCTAGAATGAGAAATAGGATTCCTAGAAATATTAACAGCACTTGTGTTTTCACAATTTATTGGGACATGTCTGAAATGATATCCATAGTCTAGTAATGTTTGTTTCATCCACAATATTTGCGCACAACAACTTCCATCGGCTATGTATTCAGCTTCTGCAGAAGATAATGCGACAGAATGTTGTTTCTTACTACACCATGATACTAGTGACTTGCCTAAAAGGTGAAATGTTCCAGAGCTACTTTTTCTATCTAACTTACATCCAACAAAATCAGCGTCAGAATAACTAACTAGTTCAAATGATTATCCTTTGGGATAGAACATACCTAAATTTGGAGTATACTTGTGGTATTTAAAAATTCTCTTTACAGCATTTAAATGTGACTCTTTAGGGTTTGCTTGAAAATGAGAACACATAAACACACTAAACATAATATCAGGATGACTAAAAATCAGGTAGAGTATACTTCCAATCATTCCTCTATAAGTGGTTTGATCAACTAATTTACCATCTTCATCAAGATCCAAATTACAGGTGGTACTCATGGGAGTGTCAATACTTTTTGTTCAATCTAATCAAAAACGTTTTAAAAGATCTGTAGTATATTCACATCGAGTTAAAATAATTCCATCATCATTTTGAAAGATTTTAAATCCAAGAATGATTTTTAGTTCACCCACTAAACTCATTTCAAATACATTTTGCATCATTTTAGAAAAATCAGTACATAGGGAATTTTTTGAAGATCAAAAAACAATATCATCTACATAAATTTGTACAACTAAAACATCTTTAGAAATTCATTATATAAAAATAGTAGGATCATCTATTCCTTTTGTATAACCTTTAGAAATTTAAAAAGTACTTAATCTATCATACCAAGATCTTGGAGATTTCTTAAAACCATATAAAGCTTTTGATATTTTTAAAATAGGATTTGGAAAATGAAGGTTTGAAAAATCCAGGTGGTTGTTCAACAAAAACATCCTCAGAAATATATCCATTTAAAAATGAACTATTGACATCCATTTGATATAGTTTGAAATATAGATTTGTAGAATAAGAAAGTAAAATTCTAATGGGTTCTAATCTGGCTACTGGAGCAAAAGTCTCATCATAGTCAATTACTTCCTCTTGACTATAGCCTTGTGCAACTAGCCTAGCTTTGTTTCTAACTATGTTTCCAGATTCATCTACTTTAATTCAGAACACCCATTTAGTGCCTATGGGAAAAGTCTCCTCACGTCTTTCAACAAGATTACAAACATTATTTCTTTCAAACTGATTGAGTTCTTCATGCATAGAAATTACCCAAAATTCATCATTAATAGAATCATCAATGTTTTTAGGTTCAAGATGTGACAAGAAGGCTTGATGTTCGACCTGACTTCTAAGAGAAGCTCTAGTTTGTGTCCCTCTATCAAGATTTCCTGCAACAGCATCTAAAATATGATTCTATATAATTCTAGTTGTTCTAGTAAAGGTAAGGCTAGAAATTTCAGGTTCTTCTCTAGGTTCGGGTTCATTAGGAGGATATTCTAGAATAATCCCACAACTGGTTGCCTTTATAACAGGTTCTTTAGATTTTTCATTAAGGTCCAGATCACTCAAATCTTATTTAAGATTTTCAAGAGAGGTTTTAAGCTCATGTGGATCAGTTTCATCAAACTTGATGTGAATAGATTCTTCCACACACTTGATTGTTTTATTGAAAACTCTTTAGGCTTACAGCTGGTTAAAGAATATCCTAAAAATATTCCTTCATCACTCTTAGAAGCAAACTTATCAAGATTATCTTTTGTATTGAGAATAAATACATTACTGCCAAAGACTCTAAAGTTACTAACATTGGGGTTTCTATTGTTCCAAAGTTCATAAGGAGTCTTCTTAAGAACAGGTCTAATTAAGACTCTATTAATTATATAACAAGCTGTATTCACAGCTTCAGCCCAAAAGTAAATAGGCAGGTCATACTCATTAAGCATGGTTCTAGCTATTTCTTGAAGAGTTCTATTTCTTCGTTCTACTACACCATTCCGCTGAGGTGTCCTAGGTGCAGAAAATTTATGACTATATCCATTGTGTGGGAAATAGGATTCAAATTCATGATTTTCAAACTCACGACCATTATCAATTCTTAGAGTTTTAATCTTAAGTCCACTACGATTTTCTACAGACTTGGAGTATTTAACAAAATGAGAACAAGATTCACTTTTGTGAGCTAAGAAGTATACCCAAGTATATCTAGAAAAGTCATATATTAGGACATAGACATAGTGCTTCCCATTTATGCTAGAAACTCTAGATGGTCCAAACAGATCCAGGTGAACCAACTCGAGAGGTTGAGAAGTTGAGACTTCTTTCTTTGGTTTAAAAGAGATTTTGTGTTGCTTTCCTTTTTGACAGGGATTACAAATTTTGTCATTTGGAAACTCAAGTTTGGGTAAGTCTCTAACTATGTTCTTCCATGTTAGTTTTCTAAGTGAGTGTATATTGCAGTGTCCTAAATCTCTATGCCATAACCAGGACTCGTTATGAAAGGCATTTAAATAGGTAACATTTTTCTTGGCTAAGGAATTTAAATCAACAACATAAAAATTTTCATTTCGTAAAGGAGAAAATACTAAAACATTTTTACAGTTAAAAACGTTAAAATGCTCATTTTCAAATTTGAAATTAAAACCATCACCACACAATTCATAAATACTTAACAGATTATATTTTAGTCCATCAACAAATAAAACATTGGTAATTAAAATTGAATCAGTGATACCAATTTGTCCTAGGCCAATGATCTCTCCTTTAGAATGATCACCAAAGGTGACATACCCTCCATCAACATTTATTAAACTCTTGAAGCATGAGTAATCCCCAGACATATGTGTTGAACATCCACTATCCAAATACCATGTCTTCTTGTGGGAACTCTTCTAGCAGGTTTCCTTCAAAATAGTTTGAGATAGAATATGATTTTGGTACCCAGATCTTCTTCAGTCCACACAGGTTAGGAATCAATTATTTTGGTACACAAATTTGTCTTATAGGTCACATATAATTTGTAGAGTCAAAATATTTTGAGAGATAAAGTCTATTTGATTGATAACTAAGTGAATAACTAGTTGAAGCATATGAATGTCCAGAACTAGAACTAGCAGTATTCTGTCCAGATTTAGGAATAAATATATTCTTAGTAAACTGTCTCTGTCCAGGTTTGTATCCTATTCTAGTAGTGTATTATGTTTCCACTTGGTTTCCTAGAATTTGAGTTAGTGTATTATTTCCATTTGTAAACTTCTCTATATATTTTATAAATTTCTAATTAGACATTTTCAGTTCAGTGTTCTCTTTTAATAGTTGAGCATTTTTCTATTTTTCAATAGTAAGTTCAGTTTTAATAGTTGAAGTGAGAGCATGATGTTTCTTCAATGATTTGAATTTGTCCTTAAGCTCATTTCATTTCTCTTCCAGCATATTACAATATTCAGATAATTCAGCTGTAGTCATGTTTTCAGAATCCGAATCAGATTCTACATCATCTCCAGAATAATAGGAATTTAAAACATGAGTATCTAAAGCTACCTCAGATGTGTTGGTCATGAAATACATGTTGTCATGATTTCTTTCAGAAACAGTTGCTTCTGATTCACTTGTGCTGTCTTCAGAAGCACTCGAGGTAGCCTTCATAACATTCTTGTACTTACTGTCCTTGTAATAATATTTCTTCTTGACTTTTAGCTTTGAGTAGTCTGCTTTAATGTGTCCTTTTCTTTTTCCCTCATAGGAAACAACTTCATCACTTTTATCTGGATTTTTCCAGTCCTTCTTCCAATGTCCTTTATTGTCATACTTAAACTTGTAATTTGTTTTTCTGAAAAATTTATTCTTCCAATAAAATTTCATAAACCGTCTGGCTATCTGAGCCATTTCAGTATCACTGTCAGAGTCTGTGCTTTCACTTGTTGAACTGTCAGTTTGTATTTGATATTTTTCTTTGTCCTTGTTCTTTAAAGCAGTAGTCTTAAAAACAACAGATTTCATGTTTGGGTTATCCTCTTCCTCTTTATTCACCTCGAGTTCTTTCTCATACATCATAAACATACCAATGAGTTATTGTATAGGTAGATCAGAAATGTCACTTTACTCTCTGATTGAAACAAATGTGCCTCTCCATTGGTCTGGTAGACACCTCAATATCCTAATAATTTGTTCCTTTGCTGGAATAACCTTTCCGAGTGAATTCATTGTATTGACTATCTCATTGAACCTGAAATACATATCAGATATTGGTTCATCCATCATCATGTTAAAAGTATCATATTTAATAGTATAATTATTTAATCTCATTTCTTTAACCTTAGTTGTTCCTTCATGAGAAACACCCAAAGTATCCCAAATTTCAAAAGCAGTTTTATAGGCAGAAATTATGTTAAATTCCTCATCTCCTAGAGCATAGTACAAAGCATTCATAGCTTTACAATTATTATTATAAGAAGTCATTTTAGGTTCATCCCAAGTTTTTCTTTTAGTTTCTGGAATTTTATATTGAGATTCTATAGCAGTCCAGATACAAAACCCATAATTTCCAAATGAATTTTAATTTTAAGCTTCCACTGAGCATAGTTTGTACCACTGAAGAAAGGTGTCCTGTTAGTAGCAACACCCTCTAGTCTATTATCCATAACTAGATTTTAGAATGTAAATTTAAATAGATAAAGATTTATAACTAACAAAAAATTTTGATATTTAAAGATGCAACTCAAATCATTGTTGAAAAACAGAGTATTTCAAAAATCCTTAAACAAAAACAAATCCTTTGATACCAAATGTTGGTTGGAGTGGATACTCAAGAGGGGGGGGGGTGACTTGAGTTCTAATTAAAATGTCTGTTAAAATATTGTCTATTTAAAATACCCCAATTTATAAAACAAGTTAAACTGTAGTGAATTTATACAGATTGTAGATGTTCACTTAGCTTCTCAAATATTGATTAGGTCTCAGTTAATTTAACCACTAGATTAAACTAACATTTGAAACTAACCTACTGATTTTCCATAAGTATAAACACTTACTAATTTAACTATCCAAGTAGATTTAAAATAGTTTTTTATTTCAAATTAATAGCATCAGAATATAAAATATATATGTAGTATAATTTAAACTTTAACTAATGATGCACAACAGATATAATAAGAGGTTCTGTCTTAAGTTGAGACTTAGTCCTATCAAATTTATATAAATTTGATCCACACCCTGGATTGGGGTTAACAACAGTTTACAAAACTGTCCAGGCCACGCAGGGACCTCTACCACAGTTCTTTGTGGGAAACAAAACACAGACTAGGCCACACAAGGACCTCTTACACAGTTGACGTGGGTAAACAAGAGTTAAGAGTTTTGGAGTGATGATTTTGATATCCTCCAGTTCAGTGCAGGAGACAGTGTGCATGTAAGATATATAGAGTACACCACACTGCTCTAAAGTAAATAATCAAATCACATAGAGAGAAAAGATTACAGTTTAGAAAGATCTAGTGATTAGCAATGTTGTTCTTCCATCGTTGGATTCAGCAGGAATGCTTATGAGTCCTTTTCTGGTTTTTTTAGTTGAAAATAGAGGGTCGTAGTTAATCTTGTGTTCTATAAGAGTGAAAATGATCTCTTGATTAATCGTGTGTTATTCAGTGGTGTTGGATTTCACTCATGAGAGTTATTTGAAAGTCTTTTAATCTCTTTCTTGCTCGGGATTGTTCTTCTGGTTCAGCACAGTGCGCTCGGGTGTATGTAAGTTCTTCTTGTTGTATCGTCACACTTGCACACGTGTACTGCATCTCAATCTTCCTTATATTCCACGAGTTCTGGCAGAAGGAATGATTACATTTTCATAGGTACGAGATACTATTTCTTGACATGCCAACAACTATCATTAAATAACATTAATTTCATTAAAAACATCAAATATGACCTTTAGAATTATTTAAATAATATTGACAAAAAGTTAAGAAATGGTGTCATAGTGATTATGTAAACAGTGTCTTCTTCATGGTATAGTCTACACAGTATGTGTTTCATGGTATGTGGTCACAGTACGTGATTCATGGTATGTGCTTCACGGTGTCTGGGTCGCGGTTTGTCCTTCATGGTGTCTGGGTCACGGTTTGTCCTTCACGATGACTGGGTCACGGTTTCTCCTTCACAGTGTCTGGGTCACGGTTTGTCCTTCACGGTGTCTGGGTCACCGTTTTTCCTTCACGGTGTCTGGGTCACGGTTTTTCCTTCACAGTGTCTGGGTCACGGTTTGTCCTTCACGGTGTCTGGGTCATGGTTTGTCCTTCACGGTGTCTAGGTCACGGTGTGTCCTTCACGGTGTCTGTCTGACGTTGACTGTGTCTTGTACACAGTCTCTCTTACTATGTCAAACATCACAGTGTCTCTATACATAGAAAAATATATTTATTTATATTTAGATAGTAATATGTAGAATATAGATTAAGCTTAAGGATTAGAGAGTAAGAGAAATTGAATCATAAAGGCTTGATAATATATGTGAGATTTGTGATCATGTATTAGACTTCTAAATACTAAAGAGATTAATTAACATCAATATGATTTTCTATCATTAAAACATGATGTGTAGTTATTATTATGATTTAAGAGAATTAGCAATATGTGAAATTAAGATTGAGATTAATAAACATTAATATGCTTTGTGATCATTAAAACATGATTAATACATGAGGAGTCCAACAGGAACCACCACACCAAATGGAATAATGGGAACCTCCCCACCAAATGGAATTACCAGAAGAAGTTGATTACGAAAGGTAATCATTAAAAGAGGATATTATTTTTTGGCTCCATAACGGCCATCATATTAATGGATCCCTTCTCTGATGATGAATATATTTATCAACCAAAATTCCCCACACCAAATTGGGTGGGAGGAGGATGAAACCACAAATGATGGGACATCAAGGGAGATTCATCCATGGATGAAATCAAGCTTATGGCCACACCCCAAATCAAACCGTTATTGTTGAAGAAACCCAAAGAAGGACCCTCTAGTAGATCTGACATGGAAATTAAAATTCTACAACCTCCATAAGAATCCACCTAATTCCAATCCATCTGAAATATCCATCAGAGGAAGAATATGTGACTAATTTTCTTTTAAAGGTGAGAATACTTGCTTGTCCAAATCCACAAAGGAAAGAAACTCCTCCAACTCTG
Organism: Viscum album; assembly: GCA_963277665.1. Taxonomy (NCBI): domain Eukaryota; kingdom Viridiplantae; phylum Streptophyta; class Magnoliopsida; order Santalales; family Viscaceae; genus Viscum; species Viscum album. Next base: position 1,412,361,077 of record OY728138.1, read on the forward strand.
ATCCTAAGGGTCGACCCACCTTTATAAAATGATTAACCCCTAAAGATATTTTGAAAGAGATTCTCCTAGTTGGGAAGTACCAACCCTTAGCTAAAAAATGTTAAATTCTGAAATAAGTAGCTTAGGTAGTATCTATGCTGTCAATCATGGATGCACTAAATCCATCATATGTTCATAGAGAGCCACTCATAAAAACCATTCAATGTCCCTAGGATTTTTAAGAAGCGGTAGTTTCCAATGAAGTCATCCATATGGTGACCAGTCCTGCAGAATGGCACACAATAATCTCCTTCACAAATAAATATGAAGACGCCATCATCCATGGACACATAAAACCCTTATATGTGTCTGACATGATTTATGGTATCGATATCAGAAATTTCTTCATCAACACTGACTCTACAGTTAATCTCCTCCCACTATGGACACTTTGTTGGTTGGCCTACAATAAGTATTATCTGACACCTTGCACTACTACTCTATTGGGTTACAATAAAAGCCAGTAGATTTCATTATGCCAAATCATGAATGAAACACAGTTTGGTGACCTTGTAGGTCTCCCCAAATTTACAGTGGTCTGAAAGAATTTTTCCTTCTACACCCTACTAGGAAGGCCATATCATCATCAAAACATAGAAATACTCTACTGTAACCATTTTTCCTCAAATATTGAATAAATTTATAGATTGGGACACTTAATGCTGTTATCATTCCATTAAACCTCTATGAATCACAGTATATTGATGCAGGGTTCTACAAGACAAAAGGGGAGCATCTTATGGATGGTGGTCTTGATTGGATTGCAGGACCAAATGATTTGTAAATGTTTCCCTCTAGTCCCTCATGGTTCTCAAGGAATATTACATACTTCCAAATAATCACATTGAGTGAAAAATCCCAAATTCATATGCATACATTGTAGTCCTCATGATTTCGTTCATGGATGTTGAGCAAGATGAGGTTTAAAAGTTCACTTACACCAAAGTAATTGTGAGTTCTTGGATTCAAATGACCCGAAAAAATCATCAAATCTCTAAAAAAATTTCTGCCTCACCTTCTATGGAATGAGTAATGTCTCATCACTCAAATAAGATGAGGAAAATATTTTTCCCTACACTAAAATTTCTCTAAAGTATCCCCCACCAATGGGCTAGGTAAAATAGATAGCTTCACCTCCCAAACACCAAAATTGAAACTCATCCATCAACTATGGAAAAATCATTTCAAGATTTTTTTCCCCATCATAAGATTAAGTGGAATATGAAGAAAATAAAGAGTAGGATGAATACCTAAGGGATCCCCTCAAACATTTGAGGATGGATTCTCTACCACCATTGATGAACTCAATAAAATTAACTAGGGTACATAATATGACCTGCAAACCACTCAAATTAGTTTGGGAATTCCTCCCAAAGAGAAAGTCGTATATACCTCCTTAAAAAAGTATAATTGATTTTTTTACAAGGAAATATATTGAAATTATAGGAAACAATCTAGATGTGACCACATGCCACTTGGGCCCCATAGAAGAAAAATGTGGTTACAAGAAAGCTTCCAGAATGACACACCCAAACCATGCTACAAAAATAGATGTTGAAGTTGAAAAAAATAATCAGATGCAACTTCATTACAGAATTACAATACCCTGTCATGATATAAAACATTATCCCAGTAATCAAATAAGAATGGGAAGATCTGACTTTTCATTGACTTTGGGGGTCTCAATCGAAACTTCCCAAAATATGAATTCCTTGTCCTGATCACAAGAATGATGATCTATGTAGATTTCAGATTTGAGCCTCTTTATTGCATAGAAAGTTATTCAGGATATAACCAAATCTGAATGGCCTTAAAAGAAGAAGGACCCACCATCATCAGAGCTCCCTAAAGGCGATTTTATATAATGTTATGCCTTTTAGTTTGAATCATGTTGTCTCCACATATCATCACTATATGTATCACATTTTCAAACCGCTGTTGGGAATGCATGTCCATTGATATGTGCATGACCTGGTGGTTAAGTTTAAATAATTCTAAAACCACTATGATGATCTTGAAACTGTCTTCAATAAACTATAATATCATATTGTGAAAATGAACCTCCTAAATTGTGTATTTTGTGGTACCTCGTGAAAATTTCTCAGCATTGGTGTACACCATCGTGGCATCAAATATGTCCCTGAGAAAGAAACTTTTCATCCTTGAAATATCACCTCCTCATAATGTCACTACGTTGAGAGGACTCTAAGGACACATTTCCTATATTTGGAGATTTATAGAAAACCTTGTAGGAAAATGATTTCCCATTACCAAGTAGAAAAAAGGGGTAGAATATCAATGATTTATTGATTTTTAGGAAGCATTCAAAAATCTCAAGAGATTTATCATAAAACCACTTGTTTAAATGACATATATAAAAAGAAGACTACTCATTCTATATGTAACCACTTTAGAGTGATCCATCAGTGCCTTCCTCACAGAGAATAATGATGTCGGTAGCTAGAATAGTCTCAATTATTTCATCCAAACCATTATTAATGTTGAGACTCATTATTAAAATACTGAGAAGAGAGTCCTTGAATTAATATTTGTTGTCCATAAGCATAGACATTACTTTCAGCACCACGAAGATCGTTTCATCTCACATTGTAACCTCTTCAAGTATATTCTATTTCATCCAATGTTAACTGGATCGATGTCATAATGGGTGGGCATTATATAGTAGTTTGAAATACATTTTATACTGTAGAATGTCTTCATAGGCTTGGTATTAGTAGATTTTCTGGAAGAGAATCCCTCAAGAGAGGTGGCTTAATTAGATGTATGATTACCTAATGAAAAAGTGTTCTCTATTCAATATAAATAACAGATGTATAAAATTAACATTGACGGTGCCTCCAGAATCCCGATAGGAAAAAGGATAGAAGACCCTAGACACTACAAAGTAGGGACGGGGTCATACTCATATCCCAAGGAAAAAAGGTTTTCCTTGTTCCATAATACTATCATATGGATGTAAAAATAATGATGAAGAATACAAGTACCTTATCATAGGCTTGGAGTTAACACTCTAAGAGAAATACAAACACAAGGAGACTGAAGGAATTTCAGATCTATAAATCAATAAAGTCAATGATGACTATGCTATCAAGAAAGAGGATCTGATCCCTTTGATGAACCATGTCTAATAACTGATGGAATAATTCTCATCAGATCCAACATTTACATAAGTCCCCCTATTGCAATATTTGCAAGCTGATGTATTTAAAAATGCATCCAAGAATATGGACAATTCATATTGGAATGAAACAACCACCAATATTACTTGATGACATATGTTCTTACCATTCATTCAAGAAAACATAAAATAAATAAACTAATTTATTCCCATCATTGAGTTGTATTATATTCCCACTTACTGGATGCATCCTATTGCAGAATACCTTCAAAGTGGAGAGCTCCCACTAGATAGGGCTGGAAGGGAATAGATTCAGAGATGGGAAACTATCATACTCTTATTTTAGGGTGAAAATAGAAAAATGTTCTTTATAAGAGTTTCCTTTATGGAGTACATCTCATGATCATTTATGGGGAAGATATAGACACTATCATAAAATATGTGTATGAAAAAACCTCTGAATCATGTCAATAAACATCCATACTCTCATAGAAGTTTCAAAGGATTGGTTAAAATTAGACCACCATGACACATGATTGCGTAAAATTTACAAGGTAGTGTAATTCCTACCATCTTCATGAAAATTTCATCAACCAGTCAATATTGTTACGTCACACGAACCGGTACTCTTGGCCATTTACACAGTGGGTAATAGACGTCATGGTTCTATTCCCTCTTTCCACGAAAAGAAAATTCAAATAAACTCTCATAGAAACAAGATTATTTTACAAATGGGAAAAATCAACACCTTAAAATAAGTGGAGAAGAATCATTGGAAGCTTTGTGAAAGCCAACGTCATCAACGGATTTGGTGTCCCTCATAAAATACTGATGGAAAATGACACCAATTTCTACGTTGTTTAACTGGAAAAGCTCTATCAAAATTATAGAATCAAATCTAACCTTCTTCTCACTACCATGAAGCAGCCAATGAGAATATAGAGGGATTAAAAAAAATTATCCAACATTGCTCAAAAGATAGTAGGCAAAGATAATAAATCATGACTGGAAAATATTTATCATGCTCTATGGGATTACCAGACCCTAACACAAACTGCCACTCCAATGCCCCCATACTCATTAGTATACGGGGAAGAGATGGTTCTACCCATTGAAGATCAATTACCATCACTCTACGTTGACATATATCATAATCTATTCATAGATGAGCAATGCTAGAAACATTTCGGTGAGCTGGAGTGGTTGGAGGATAAAGGGTTTCACATTATGCACCATTTGGACGTTTAACTGAATCAGATCTCATGAGCCTTCAACAAAAAATTTCATCTTCAATATTTTCTTGAAGGATGGATTGTGTTGGTTCAAATAATTCTTATGACACTCAGAAAGTAACCTATGAAATTGTAGCCAAAATGTGAAGAATAATACGACATGTACAAGGTCTACTACAACAAAGAATATTTCAAAATTTTAATGGATGGATAGCTCACCACATCTCCCACCGATGTGAGGTCCCAGATGAAATAATTTTTTGTAATTATACAATTCTCATCTTAGTGACATTACTTTAAACTACATAGTTCTACCTATGTTCATTCTACATGACGTTAAACTATACAGAAATCGTCATTATAGCACGACGTCAAACTGCATGGCCAAATAAGTCATTACCAAAGGACATTAAACTGTAAGATATTTCATGACCTACATGTAGATTAATTCTCATTCATTAATGTGATAAATAGTGACAAATAGACTATTCATCCTTTTATATCTATCATTCCAGGATAAAAATGACCCCTTTTGTGTATGGATCATACCAGCAAAGGGTGTGTATCATAGAACGAATTCGGTCATTATTCCCATTATCAAATTCTTCATCCGGTTCCTGCCACCAACATTAGGGAAAAAATATAACCCCCCCCCCCTCCATGTACACTAGTTAGACCAGTATAGAGAAAATGTTTTCTAGAACTACGTATGGCTTGATTCCTATTCATCAATGGGATACGTAGTGATGCCCGGATACTATATCCGGGTCCATCCACTAGACAAATTAATGAATTATCCATTCCCAATGTATATGTCAGAATTTCTTAGGGGAACCCATACAAATTTCAAACCATACCATTATAAACTACAAGGTCTGTCATGAACTATGTATAACCTGATTCTTACCCTCATAAGATGCGGAGAGACAATGAAACCATAAGTCTTAGTCCATCCACCAAATGTTACAAATTCACACATCTCTATTAATAGGTTATACTATAACAAGGAGTTTTCATGAACTCCATGTGTCTTGATTCCTGCCCTCGAAAGATAAATAATGACACCCGGATGCTTCATCCTAGTTCAGCATCTATTCAAAAAAATTACTCCTTTCGTATCCATCGGTTAAAATGGAATAGGGAATATGTTTTTAGAACTATGTGGAATTTTAATCCCAAGAAAATTTGATACATATTAAATTCATTATGAGTATTAATCCTAACACTTCACTCACCTCATCCTTTTCACATCGGTTTACTCTCATCCATACCATATGACTTTAAACTACATGTTATACCAGAACTATGTGAGACTTGATTCCAGCCTTTAAATGATATGTAGTGAATCTAGGATGTAATATCGTAGTCCATATGCCAGGAAACAATTCCTCACCCATATTATAAGTCAAACTTGAATAGGCAAATTCATGATTCTTAACTGTGTAATGGTAAACTCCATTTCCCAAGAAGACCTAACCACAAAACAATAAATTGTATAGTAACCCGAGAAATACATGTGGCTTGATTCTATACATGAATATATATGTAGCGAAGTCTTTGGTTTTCCTAGTTCTAGTCATGATGTAAAAAATGCTCTCATCTCAAGCGTGAAAATGGTATTATATGTAGAGGATCCCTAACCTTGATTCTCGCAAATTAGGATTAGTAAAAAGATCATTCACCCTTTACATACAAGTGATATCAATATAGACTATTCATTACATTATAATGTGATCCCTATCTTAATGTTTCTTTCACGAACATATATCCCCTTACATCCATCAAACTCTATGCCTCGGGGAATCTTTCATTTCTACAATCACCCATGGCTATCAGAAATGGGCAGTTGGGGTCTAGCAGAATCATTTGTTTGACTATGAACACAATGCCTCGAGAGCTCTTCAAATATTTCCAAAAAAATGGACTATCTACAAAAGGAACATTATTCCTTATGAGATGATTTTACAAATTCTTCATGACCATTAGATCCTAAGACTTGCATTATCCTTCCTAATTCGAAGGCTCCTGGAATCATGATTTACACTTTCTTCCCTCGCTCATGTCTCATGCATACCATTGATATACTTTTATGATTAGACCATATTTACAATTCATTACTTTGATATTTCATCCATGTAACATAATGATAAATTATATTGTAAAAGTCCTTTTTAGGAGACTTAAAACTACATGGACCCACAATAATTAGCTCTTTCACGTCATGTCACCCATGTCCTCAGCACAAGTCATCAAACTGCATGGCCAAATACTTATCTTTTCTTTTTTATCCTTCCATCCCTATGCGGTGGAGTGAAAACCTTTCCTCCACCTGTTTCTCATAATGATCATAGCTTAGGTGGGATTATAAATGTCGGCAGGGGATTCCTCACCAAACCAAGGAAAACCAATGTACTGGTCCAATTTTCATGAAATTAAAAGGAATGTTATTATTTTCTATTCTATACGAAGAAACGAAGTGATAACTATAATATGTTAAATGTAAAGGCACACCACATGTGGCTAATATTCCCCAATCCCTTTGTTTGGGATTGATCTATGTAGGGATCCTTATTTTGGGGAACCTAGATATTTCAAATAGGACCATGCCCCAACAAGATAATTAATTTGTCTCACCCCACAGGTGAGCTAAATCTGTGTAGGAGAGATCAATACTCTCTGGCTGATCATGGTCTGGAAATTCATATCATGTCCAAAAACGTCTTTTACACATATCATAATTCGCAATTCTTGTTCTTTCAAATCATAATATACCTCTAATTCCATCGGAAAAGGAAGGAAAGTGTTCAGAGGAGACCTTTTATTGAATATTCACATTATGCCTCTCTGTCTCTATTTATGTTCCCCAAAACAATGGAATGCTAGTTGAAGGAAAATTCACCCATGGGACGGTCATTTCCTATTTACGTACACTTAATAGCTTCCACACCCCATATCATTTCTTCTAATATAATACCACCTATAATTGAGCCATACACATTCATTCTTATACGCATATTGGACATGTTGGAACTCCTCATACCAATAATCCTCTAGTTATTTAAATACTATACCTAAATTTCCAAATCACATGAAAATAAAACTACATGATACCTGGAAATAAATGTTCATTCATGGGTCCTAGAACACCATGAAGTGCCTTACCCCATGTTCATATTCATGAAATTATTCCACACATGAAATTCCAAAAAAATTCCAACCTCTTTGGTGACCTAATACACACCACAAAGATGCCTCATTATTATATGGGAACCAAATCCACATAATGATAAAACTCTAATGATTCATGTAAAACATGATTCTTACCATCATAGGATACATAGTGAAATGTAAATATCATATTATGGGACTATTCATTAAACAAAATTGTCCCATCCTTGCCTGCACTGGGGTCATACCTGTGTATAGAGACAACTCACATGGATATAATAAAAATTCCTCCATTAATTCTCAATATTCCAAGTAATGTTCATCCAGAAATTCTAAATTTTCAAGATTGGGAATATCTATTCACAGACCATACTCCGTGTCTATGAAGTACTAAATCTCCATAACTATCCATGGCCATAAAAAATGCACGAATTGTGTTTGGCGGAAACCATTGTTTGATTTTACACCCAATGGATCGACATCTTTGTATATGGTGCTGATAAAAATGGTTAGTGATCCAAAGGAAAATTAATTCTCAAGAGAAGATTTTCCTATCCCAGTATTCCCCAATTAAATTTACATCTCACTTCATTCCTCGATTTTGGAAACCTGCTAGTTTACAATTTACATTGTTTTCCCGTTCCTCATACCTAATGGTGAGAGATCATTGTTGGTCAAACTATCTGGAAAAAAAAAATGTTTACTCCCTCGAGTTATTGGAAATAAGATTCTAAATAATAAGTCTTAAAAATATTGGTTGTACAATGTTAAACTACACCATTAATTATCCATATTTTTCACAAGTCAAATTTACGTGGGGGAAGATTCTAGACCAGAACCAATGAAAATTCATGCATACATTCAAACATTTTCTCTTAATAGGACAGCCACTATTGTCTTTAATGGCGAAACGAACATGAATATCCATAAATATTCATGGCAATTAGAAATGGTAGGCCAGTTTCTTAAGGACCCCTTTGTTTTATTATGCACGCAATTCCCCAACGGCTCTTCATAAATGGCCCACAAAAATGGAATATTAACTAAAGTCAAATTCGTCTTTAAGAAAAAAATTTCTTATTTCTATACACTCAATAGTTTCCATTCCCCATATCATGTTCCATGTCAATGAAAACCTATTCCAGGATCAATAAAAAATTGCTAATGATCATTTAATGGTTCTTGGGACATTCTCAGTTAATGAGTCTTAAATTGGGGACATTTCCCTACAACTATGGGTCTATTCTATTCGGCCAAAAAATCATTAATTATAGTTCATTATGTAAGTCATTAAACTATCCATGAAAGAGACAACACAAAAAAACGAAAATACTCAGAGGGAGTATTGGACAAAATTTAATTACCTAATCGATAAACCTATGACATGTCTGGTTTACGAGAAAATATCATGCAACCAAAAAAGATCAAGAGATTAAAATATAGTAATATTTAAAACTCATTAAGTGAAGCCTATGAAAAATTAAAATAATTATCATTAGGACAACACCACATGGGGAATAGAAAAAAATAGGGAAATAATATAACATGTGCAATCATTTTAGTGTTTACATGAAACCCTAGAAATAGTCAAACTATGCTCGTTGATCCCCTCATCTATAAAAAATTAGACCATGATTTTTTTATTTTATTCATCTCGGATAGTTATTAAAATTGACATATTGTTGATGTTTCAATTTAAATGCAGTCCCTAATAAATCATTGACACTACAAGAAAGGGTAAAATAGAAGCATTGGGGAAAAATTTATTCATTTAATTAAACGCAGATAATGAGGATGTATATAAACTGAAGCCACTCCTTAATTGAAATGTAAAACAATGGAACGACACAATTTAAAAACAAAATAATGAATCTTACCAAGATCTTTCCGATGGATCCATAACTGTATGGCATGGACCATCTAGATCATTCCCTAAAGTAATCCTCTATGTAGCTTCAACTTCAACGAACGAACAAACATTCTTTAATATGGACCAATATCCCACCTTTTCTATTGGATGGATCTGAGGTTGGCACTCATTGATCATAGTTAATTCATTATCTTGTTCACATGAGCTTCATACTAGTATAAATCATCCCTTTGGGAATTCACTTGGTCATGGGAATATGCCTATTTATCCATTAAGTGATGTAGCTATCAGTAAAATCCTAAAGAGTCTTAATCTGATGGAGGAAATCATTGAACTAAGAAAGGTTTTATCCACAAGTGGCTAGATCATCTAGAACTATAACATTATGGTGTGCAAGATGGTGTAGATGTCAATAGTCAATGAAACTTGAACCCATGTTATTAAATAGTTTCCAAGGGTGTCCTCCTCATCTGCAAACTATAGAAAATGAGATTCAGCAACAACAGCATATATTTGATGCCATTATCATCCTGAAATGGCTCAGGGTCTCTTGATTTTATTGGAACCCTGAATCTATTCCTTTTCCACAATAGTTATGTAGTAAAGAAATAACACCATGGTAGACGGATCCACCCTAGGTCAGGTCACTCATGTGGGGAGCCCTACTTACTAATAGGTGATTTGATATCTAGAACCAAGATTAGGGGGTTGACATAAAATTTTAAGGTATTCAATGATGTTCCACTCAAACCATGTTTAGTAGGACACTAGATGGTATCAGCAAGAGTTTTGGGGACTAAATCACTATCCATAAAGATATGATGGGTAGAAGAATCCTCAGACAAACTAATGTGGAGACGAACAGATCACCTTATGGCTATCAGAATGGAGGTACATGATGCATCCAACATAGGTAACATTGGACTAGAAGTAGTAAAGGGACTTTTCACCCTTCGGACTAGCCTAGATAATATAATTTTAGGATTAAACACTACACATTATTGGGAATTATCCAATGATAATTAAGTTAATGCTTCTTTCGGAGGAATAAAATCATAAATGCTATACTTCTCCCTCATGATCATCAACAATAGATGATGAAGGATTTTCACGTGATATTCCATCTTATCTAGGGTAACCAGATGGATTGAAACTCACTACAGACAATCAAAATGAGTGGAAAACTGGAAGGGAATATAATTTTCACAAATGATCATCCTACCTATTTGAGCAGTTAAGATTCCATCCTGATTTTCCATGTGGTATGAATGTGCCTTCGAAGAAAACAACCCATCACCCACAATTATTACAAAACGATTGAGATAAGCTTCAAAAGAAAAATGAGAAACATCACTCAGTTGTTTCACAACTACATCGACATTAAAAGATATGTGGAGAACATTAGAAATACTAAGAAGGTTTAGGTTGTAGTAAGAATGAGGAACCATTATGGTGTGATGATACTCGTAGTAGGAAAAATAAACTACTATCCAACCATAAAAAAATTTAAATGTACCACTGAGATGACATAGAGGACTCCCTTCCTATATCTGCCCTAGTAGCTCATAGATTCGGGCAAGGGTAGGTATGCATAAGTTAATAAGATTACCTTCTTTCATTTTGTCCCCCATCATCAAAGTACTGGATCCATGACAAGTGTATACATCATGAGTGTGGAAGAGCCATCCACTCTTAAGAATATAAAGGATCCCCACTAATCATAGATTTGGTGATACGTCTGACTGCATCTTGTATCCCCAGGTGGTGTACCAACCTTCCTCAATCTTATCAAAATATAATCCTGTTATTTTAAAGACTGTTTAGTTGGATGAGTTCGACTACTTCACACATTCAACTCTATCCCTGTCACCTACATGGAAAATCATATTAAATAGTCAAATGAAATCAATGGGCATGCATGAGGAGGAGGATCAAGTATTCTCGTGTATAGTACTAAGATATCACTCACCAATGCAGATACTAGTTCAGCATTCCCTTAGGTATTGGACATAGAAGAAATTCATTGTACATGTCATCGAGGATTGAAGCCCCCCTGTATAATATACATCCCATAAATTGATCACCACTTCACTGTAGGACAAGTGAAAGTGATAGTTCTAAAACACCAGTGGAAATGTAGCTCATGCAATATTTTACCCAGTGAATAAATGGAATACAGGGAGACCCATAATTTTAGATGCAGACTAATTGATTCCAACTGATTTGAGAACTCTAGGACATTTTGGTTCTCCCATAAGGCTCAATCCCACTCGTCAGAAAAGAACCCTCAATATTAGAGATCCAATTTGGATCTCCACATTCGATTAGAGTTTATTTGTGATAGGTTAACATGAGTCTGTCAATCCTAAACAACTAATTCTGAATATGTATTGCGGTGATGTTGAGTGCTCTATGTCAAAATTTTTCTATTTAGAACATATATGTCGTTCTTTCTCGAGGCAGTCGTGATTTCCCTCAAGGAAAACATATTAATCCATTCATGCTGTCGACACAACTCAAATTGAATTGTGAGCCCACTCCGGTCAACCGATGGAAATGGAATGTTATCTTCACGGTCAAAGTTGTAAATCTGCAATTGGATAGATTGTGGATAAGCGGTAAGATCTGGTGAGAGTAGATCTATGAGTATACCTTCTTGTTTAACGATGTAGGAATTAAGTTTTACTTCGGTATTCCCAACCATTGAAAGCATCCTCTTGGCCACTTCCATTGAGTTAAGGGGAAGATACAACTCTTTTCTACACAAAAGGACAATACAAAAGGTCAGTCCAATAAAATATTTTAGGAGAAGACCAAAAAATTGTTAATGGACTAAAAAGAAGACCAAAAAACGAAGCCCCACGTATATAACTCATGAGGAACTGGCCTGTTGTATTTTTTACAGTGAACTAAATAGTTCGCATAGTAAGAGAACCACGCAAGAACCTCACTATGTTGAAGTCCAAACTCCCAGTTTGGAAATTTAATGTTTGGTTTGTGACATCAAAATTATATCCATTGATGGAGATAAACCATGTACGACACTCGCTATGTTGAATCTCAAACTCACCATTCACATAATTGATGTTTAGTTCAAAGATTTAAAACATAGTTTGTGGATGAGAGTGACCATGAAGGGTCTATTCGTGGAATGCATAGAACCATTTGTGTTAGAAGGATTTTGCAAAGGTAGAGGTATACAAATTTAGATTAGCAAAGAGGAAAATTGAGAGCATGGAGTTTGCTGAGAATCTAGTAAAAAAATGACTTGGTCCCTCCTATATATAGTCATCGTCCCCCACTAGTTCCACCATTCTACCACAAACAAGTTCAGTTCAGGCCTACCTTCTATATCAGAATAGAACAATTTTCACCCTGATCGAAACCCATTCTGATTAGGGGAATTTTTAGGATCCAGAAAACAATGAAAAGGAGAAGTAAATACTCCCATAATTTTAGTAATGTAATGATATAAATTTGAATGATGGATTTAGAGAAAATTGTCAAAGATGAAAAATGTGTAGAAAGACCCAAATTGCTCTCTATACTAAAATCCTATGAACTATTTGTAGAAGGAATTCCCCATGAACTGCAAAGTATGCGGATAAGAAAGATGCTTGTAGATCCACCATGAATGGTGTTATTGGGGAAAATGAGATGGATTGGAATGCCAATACAAGCCTCCCACAATAAGAAAAATGGTTCATAGGGGAGGCAAAGATGAAGGTATCTTGTGGACCAGAATATTCCATTCACGAGATTGAGACATTGATTATCGCCAACAAGAACAACTGCCACCAAGAACCACAACTATCTTAAACCTCATCCCTGCAAACATTGTTAGATCAAGTCATCCAAATGGTAGATTATTTCCCCATGGGATTATAAACAATGTGTTTGGTGCCATATATATTTAGCCTCCTTGGAACTATATAAAAGGACCCCAAGGAAAGTTGAGAAAGGGGTTTGTATTTTTGGGAAGATTGGAGTTTACTGAAGGAAGACTTCAATGAAAAATGATAAAAAAATGTACAGTATAGTGAAAGGTTTCAGACAGGTATAAACAGATGCCTACCATGATAAGAACAAATAATAATAATAATAATAATGAACCGGTCGTAAAACTAATTGGCATACTGTAAAATATATTACCTTCAATGATTAACATCCCATAAACCACAAGATCAATTCCCCTTCTCAAATATGTGGTACCACATAGTACATAACTATACGAAAGATAACCTTCACCATGTAGCGCTTCGCTACACGGATGGAATCTTGCACATTGTGGCACCACCATATGTGGACAGCACCTGAGGCCATATACCACTATGGTAAATGGACCGCAATGGGTTCGTGTATCACCTCGGTATGGATATGACCCCTCCACCCACATAGAAATACTCCATGCAAAGGGTACCTCATCCTGCATAAACAAATGGTATGTGAAATAGGGTACCTTTGGGCTTTCCACCATCTGGTCCCCATCATGACCTCATATTTCTATACCATCCTCCATGACCCCTCTACAATACAATCCAATAGAATCAGGACAAACCCTATACCAAGCCCACCATACCGAGAAGGTAAAACCAACATGTACATTACCACGCCCTGTTAAGTTTACACACCCATGGTATGTGGAATCCTATAAGTAATCCAGGAAATGGTGCAGACCCCCAGAATGTCCAATAGTCAAAATTCCATTGGTAACCTAGGGACCAACCATGGGATAATGGCATGAACATTCCAAGTATAGTGATCATGGGTAATAATTAACTTTTCCATTCAATGAGGGACAGTGAAAATTTGAAGGGGACATTATTTTTTTTCTTTTTAATGATGTGTGATGCTTCTCCCATTTCCCAGAACTCATTTCAAAAAATTACTCCTAAGGCAAGTCCATAACCATACCATAAGAGGGGATCTATTAATATTATTATGATTATCCCATGACATGTGATTATAGATTTCCAAATGTGACTATCCAAGGTATCATCTCAGGAGAAGAAATTGACACATTCAAACCCCCTCTCTCTCCAGTTGATTTGTCACCCCATCTTCTTATGTCTTCATCCACATTTTCCATCATGAGATATGGGAAGTTGTGTTGGTTTCTAGATCTACTGTTTCTTATTATTTCTCAAACCAATCATGAATCTTTTGGTCTTATTGGTTGGCGATGGTCATAAGATCCATACCATCTCTTAATGAACTACATTAAATCTAATTCATGACTAAAAAATTATACATTGGATTCTTGTCAAAAGGCCCAAGATCAAAGGGTGTCTTTTTCAATGGTTAAAACCCAATCATGATCCCAAAAATAAATCCTCATCTTTGTTAAAAACCCAAAAATAAATTGAAATATGAGGGTTCGATTCCCAACTAACAGTGATGCGTAGGACGCCTCTCGGAGGTACAAGTCTGACACATAAATCAATATAGTGTTTTCAAAATCATATCTCCAGTTGTTCTATAAACACCCAAGAGAGAATTATTCTTCTTAGAATCGTAGTCCACTTTGGAAAAAGTCTCACAAAAAATATTGACTAAGAATAATCTGACTAAATGTCTTAGCTATATAACGATAAACAGTATGGATGGGTCATCATCGAATGAACTTAAAAGATAATGTTTCCAGTTAAGAGACACCTATCTATGTGGGATCTGATTCCTCTCATGAGTATACGTTGGAAGCCCATATTCTAATTTTGATCCTAATGAAGAAACAAATTATGTCCCCTCTGGATGACGATAAACTTCATACCACCTCATCAGTTGTCATAAACATGCGTTTTCACAATTATTCCTGATCCATGTATATCCATGGTTGATTTTGATTCCTAGGAATAATATCTGGATACTTTTTGGGAATGAACATAGGATTCACGAATATATGAAAGTATCTAAAATAAATAATAGAGTCATGGAGTATGTAATAATTTCTCCCTAAAAGGGGGTGATGAGCACGACCTCCCATCCTCTCGACCAATGATGTCTTTAAGTGTTATCAGCCAAATCGCCTTCCAACGAGTAGATGCTTATAGGATATTGGTCCATGAATCATTGATAAAAGGGTTATTGGGTGTTTATGGATCAGTTAATAAACCTATTGGATACCATATGATGACATCATACCCGTTGTGGGTTGATTACATAAAACACATAGCCCCCTAAAATCTCTTATAAGGATCAGTCAACTGTGGCACCTCCTTTGTGACATAAAAAGGGATATACTATCTAGTCCTAGTGTGACTTATTATGTCCAAATAAAAATGGTGAACCTTACTTGAAACCCTTATAATAATAGACAATTGGTTACTATCTCTCAGAGAAATATGTCTACCCTGGCATGACATGAATCGGGTTGAAAAATAATTCTTGGTATCAACCATTTGCATTGTAGAGATAATATTTTGTGACACCATTTGGAAAGGATATGAAACCCAATTTCTTTCTATTTTTTCACGAATCTATGACCTCATATTATTTTTTTGTGAGGAAAACATTAGTATGGGTATTAATTAAGAGACAATTTTGTCTAATACATCCCTATGACTGTTTGGGCCCTATAAATCCCTAATATGATTTAGTCTAAATAAAACCATGAGACCATTTGGGTCAAATAAAAACCTATGATAGATTGAGTTTGAAAAAAACCTGACATAGATTAGGTTTGGTTAAAACTTAATGTAATTTGGTTTAGATAAATTATTGAGATGGTTTGGGTCTGGAAAATCCTAGAGGTAGTCTGGATCCAATAAATACCGGAGATAGAATGGGACCATTAATTGTATATAATGCATTGGTTTATGTTTATTTCTCATGGAATAAAAATTATAATCATATAAATATTATTTTTCAAAATAGAATGTGTGGAATTTTTTTGACCATGTCATGAAGTGTTAACAGTTTTTTCCCAAGTAGATGTGAGGAATGTTTTTTTCTTCACAAATTAAAGCATGAATATTTTGTTTGTTCAAAATAAAAAAATGTAGAAAATTATTTTCATAACATTATGAGTGGGAATTTATTTAGTCACAATGTTATAAATTTTATATTTTAATGTTTTTTTTCAAATTTCCTTGTTATTCTATATTTTGACGTATTAGTTTATTTTCTTGATATATGCCTAGGATTATAAAGAATGGATAATTTTTATCATCTCATTAATCCACACTTTTATGTCATTGTATATGTTTCTTTATATAAAAATTCATGTCCATCAATCATAATTAATGAATAATATTATTATTAAATATTATTTTAAATATAAAATCTCTCCAATTCCTATGTTTTTTCTATTCTTATGAAGTAAATCTTAATGACATATTGATTAGTTTTCCCTTACTAACATTTTATTTTCACCCCATTTTAATGTTTCATTTACCTATGTTATGAATATATGAATAACATGTTGAACGTTTACAAGGTAGTTTAAAGGAATTTGATGATGGAGAGATGATCACATTTTTTGTCAAATAAACTTCATGTGTAGATGTACGTCAAATATAATAAACCAAAACATTCCCCAAGTTGTGTGTGATTAATTAGAGACAGAATACAAAGGTTAAAATTTCTAAAATTTATATTGAATTTTCTCATATGTTTTCAAATTTTATTTGAAAATGAATGTGTTTTTTGACACCAATCTCGAGTGTGTGGGTACAAGGAGCCTCACTTCATCTTTGAATTTTATGGTGATTTTATTATATATTAGTTTTTTATCTCCCACTCTAATATTTCTTGAAATAATCATCTTTCATTTCAAAAAAAATTAATTTTGTTTTCAAATAGTAAATTCTTGAAATATTAGTTTTGAAATTATATTTTGTGTTTTATTTGGAAATAGAGCTTGTCTTCAAATACAACATCCTTTTTAATATGATTCTAAATTAAATTTTTATTTTAAAAATAAAAAAATTGTGACCATGAAGATGGTATATATGGGTTGAGTATGTTTTTTATGAATAATAGATGACTTTTTTGATAAGAATTGTCAATCAGTGCTAGTGTTGGGGAACACTGTATTACACCACTAAGTGATGACATATGTCATGATGACTGATCACTTATCATGAATATAAACTAAAATGGTGAAAATTATTATTGATGAACTCATTAGATGGAATCATTCATGGATATGTGAATTGATGACATGGAAGTCCCTCATGCGTGGGTTTCTTTGACTCTTCTTCTTGTATATGACTGATATGTTAAATATAATTTTGTTTATATACATACTTATTATTATTATCTAAAACATTATAGTCTTACTCTAGTGTGTGGGAAGTCTCAAATATAGAGAACTATATTGTATACTCTCCCCCTTGATATGCAATTTGGTGCATATTAAATACTAATTTCTATGAAACAGGTAATGGGAAAATTTCATACATTTATAATGGATAATCTGGATGCTATAGTCATGTCAATTCAAAATTGGATCATGGATATTGTCTTGTGGTGGATTATTTGTGGTTCCACATTTGTGATCCAGATTCTTTTTTATATTGGGATGTATAGACCTTCTATATTCTATTTTCTTGATGTATCTTTATTTATATTCATATATTATCATTAGTATATTTTTTGGTATTTATTTCATGAAACATGTTTAATTTTTTAAAATATATTATATTTTGTATCATTTATTTGTGGTAAAATGAACCCCCATGATTTTCTAAATAACATTAAATTTATTTACTATATTTTATGTCTAGTGGAAAACACTTCAGGCTGTGGCACTATGGACCTTCCAATGTCAATGGGTTTGGTTAGGGTTTCCATGTTACAAATGGTATCAGTTTTTTATTGTCTTTCATATGGAACATTATGAGTAGATATATAATTTTTAGTGAATTAAAATATAGATTATAAAAATGCATAAAAATGTTTTTATATTTTACTTCATGTTAATATGTTAGTCAAGGTATATTATTTTTTAAGCACTTATAGATCTATTGTCACCTCATGTTCATGGGATTAATCGGTGAGGGTTATGTATGATGAATTAATAAAGATAAGTATGACTACAACTATTACATTAATTAATCTTTTTTATCTATCATTTTATATTTTGGTATATATTAGATAATATGTTCTCAACGTATTTGGGTGTTACTTCATAACAGTGTAGTTAAGAAAAAAAAATATATTTCTAGTCAACAAACATAGAAAACATTAAGAGGGTGCTTCTGGGGTCATTTTTTCTCCCAACGCCCAAGTAAATAAAAATATTTAAAGATGCGTTTTGTAAGGATTATATTTTGCTATATATATAAATTTTCCTCTATAACGACATCATGTGAATCAGTCAATAGAATTCCAAAGGAATAAACCATTAATTATTAATAGTGACTGAGGATCCACGCAAGTGGAATCATGCCTAGGGTGAATGTATATAATATTTGATATATTAGGTACCCCATAAGAATTCAATGTGATTATCACTTTTTATATGCTAAAGGATCAAGCATAGATACTAATAGTCATTTTTATGATAATGTCATCCAAGGCCTCACTTGGGATGGATTTGAGTGATAATTTAATAAAAATTTACACCTGGATTCCATATGTCTTTTTCAAATAGTGTCTTTCATCAAAATGATGAAAAAAATATCAATTATAAATTATGGAGACATATTTACATACCATGATTTTTTTCACTAGATGTTTTAGCCAGGGACTCACCCATGGAAAGGATCTTCGAAGCGGGCATGTGATTGGGAATTCTACTAGTTTTTATGTTATAAATTGATAATTACAATGACATGATAAACAAGTTTATAGTGGTATATAATGACATTACTGGTTACCTAAATGTAGGAACCTCCTTTTTTACCCAAGAAATTAGTGCTAACTATGATGAGAGAAACAATAATACATGTTAGAGATAATCACATGATTATATATCACTCAAAAACTAGTACACATGATCAATTTAATTTCTTCCTCACCATAGTAACCGTTATATATTAATATAATGTTATTTATTTTATTACATAAATAGGGATTGTATGACATTGAATCATGAGTGTTTTATTAATGGTTTTATAGGAAAAAAAGAGGTAATTATATGGATCCTTCGAAATCAACTACTTGTGATGGTTCAACCATGATTCAGGATTTCCATGCCTTACTAAAATAATCTCTTTAGATTAGTTCTATCCCTAAGAATAAATGAACATTGTGTGATTCTAGGACCAACCTATAACATCAGTAGTGACCACCATTGTTTGGGAGTAGGAATATATTAGGGGGAATAGAAACCCATCTTTTTTGAGATGAATAGAGTTTGTAAAATGAATAAATATATCCCTCAATATTGAAAGCTACCATTCATATGGAATCTAATTTATTGAATATTTTATTTAAGAGTAGTTCTTCCAATTCATAATTATATTTTAGGTGGAAAAAAAGTTCCAATTATATATGGAATTGATGCCTTAGGTTATGTACCTAAAAGAACCTCACAGACAATGAGTGTGCAAAGGTTTTATTTTTTCATTATCATTAATCACCATTCAATCAACCCAATTTTTATGGATTATATTATCTAATAAATGTAAATTTTTTATCTCATATTGGAAATTTATTTGTAGGTCTGGTTTCAAGATAATATTGAATGCTACACTCTATGGGTGGCTTATAAATATCATAAAGTAGTTATTATATTATTAAAAGGCGAATAGTACATTAATGCATGTATAAAAGATATGTTAGTGGTAGTTGTTGGGACCATCTCATATCAACTAGAATTGATATCATTAGGGGATATTGATGAATCTAAATAATAGAATTATCATTGAATAGTAGACTGAAATGCTAATAACATCATAGATAACTTCTCTTGACTATAACCTGAAAGAGGAGTATAATTTTTTATCTAACTACTCTCATGAAAAATACTATTTCACTTTCATCATATAAAATGATTCTGATATCTTATTAAGAGATAAAATTACAACTATAATAATTGTAAATCAAGGGTTTTATAAGATAACGTAATAACAAAAGGGAATCTATGTTTCTATTAGTATAGAATGTGAATAGAATAATCCAACATTGTGTTTACTATCAAATTATCAATCAATTTATATTAAATAATTTAAATCATCTCACTCAAATTTTTGATATATCAAATTAGTGGAGGGGAGAATTAGTTCCCCACAATTGAACTCTGATTGGGGTACCACTTAATCCCTTTCAAGAAAAATAAAATTCATAAAATTATTTTTAGAAGAATTAATACAAAAATTAATACATTTTATTACATTTTGGATTCACTAATTCTCTAGTAGTATTCAAGGAATTTAGGATTTGTAGAATTCAAAGACACAAATATTCTTTTTATAAGGTATTCAATGATGACAACTTAGAATATTCTTGTATGAAATATTACTAGGAAAGGAAGATGGAGATCATATCTGGAACACTAAAAAACAATATTCATGATCAAATTTGTTTCACTTTGATATTCTTAGTGATATTGATTTTATATGATCAACATGATATTATCATCTATTTGTCCCTGATTTATCATGTATCCATTATTAGATAAATGAATTAATAAGAAACCACACTGAATTCAATTTGATCGATGAGTATATAAAAAATAATTTTGAATTTAATGTTCACTCACATTAATAAAAATTCATATATTTACAGAACTCGTGATGGAAATGTTGAATTTTGTGTTATATATAAATTTATATTAGTATTGGTTCTCATGAAAATAAATAATGTTATATCTTATAGCTCTTTGAAGTTGAGGAAACTTGAAAATAAATTTTTAATCAATGATCTTGAATTTGTATAATTTTTTTATTCCTAAAAAACATGCTTCCACTACCACATTAGTGGAAATTTTACTATAATTACATATCACAAAAGAATGAAACATATCTTCTCAAAAAGGGACTTGAATATAAAACAATATTGTTGGATGGAATACTGCTAGATATTTCACATTAACAAGGTTCACACACCCATGAATACAAGTTCATTAGACTATAATATATTTCTTATATCTCATAACTTTGTGGTCATAGAATCTATGTGATAACATCATCTAATGGGAGTAGTTATTGATATTCACCTACAATTTGTTATGTAGAAGGATTTTATTGTTTACGTTTCATTCAATCTTAATCCTTAATTGGTTGAACAATTCAAGGAGTTTAAACATCCAAAACTTTTTTTATAGGATGAGGTCAAGCCCTAATGATGGGAAGGCCATTGATGGATGGATATAATATTATAATTTAGTGTTTTACTACTGATATAATATCATATTTACTCCATTGATCCAAAAACATCCACTTTATACTTATAACAATTCTAAGTGTTCTATCCACAAATGTACTCAAAAAATATAGGTAAATGAAAGAACAATTCTTTTAGTCGGTTATGAAGTAAAATATGTTCGAGTAAGTTATGTGATATCTAAACTTTCAAAGTTTCTATAATAAATGTTAGATGTTATCAAAGATTTTTAGTCATTATATATTGAATCATTCTAAACATAAAAAACTATTACATTGATTCAATGTTTTTTATTGTACATCACACAAACAATCGCACATCTTGAGGACTGATAGGTTTTTTTCTTGGATCCTAACAACATTAAAATCCTATTTTAAAACATTTTTTATTTATTGAAAAATATTAAAATCTAGAACCCAATATAGACATATCATAATATATAATGAACATCGAAACATTTGAATAGAAACACAATAAGGGAATGATATTGATTGCTCGTTAATAGAAATTTATCATCTAGTCATAATGGTTAGATCATAAACATTAGGGAAAACATGAGTAATAGATAAGTATGATATAATAAGATTATGGTATAATGAGTGACTTGAATAAAAGTATTTTTATCATTATGTATCATAAAAAAACATAATTCTAATGACACGTAATATAAAACTGGAATAAATTAATTTAATGATAACAAGCTAAAGCAGAAATTCTATCATTGAAATATTGAATAAAATTAAAAAATTTAATATAAAGAAAATTCATATCATATAAATGATTTATATTTTAGGAAAAAATGTGGTACAACCCATAAAATAGTTGAAATTTTCATTGTGGGAAATTCATCGCTACCCAATTACTATAGGAGTAAGAATGTCTACCAAATTCAATATTGTAGAGAAAGAATTCCAATCTTAAATCCCATAATCGAGCGATAATTCCACAATAGATTCCTATAGTGATATCATGAGATATAAAAGAATAATAAATTAATTGTAGGGAGATATAAGACCCCACACATCATCATCCATGCAAAATACTGCTATATAAATTCAAATCATTCACATTATCATAAATAACCCATTGAATGAAAATGGGTTTCATAACTTTTCAAAATGTTATAAAATAATAATAAATAATCACTAGATATTAAATATATGATCACTAAAAACTATTATCTTAAATAAGAATATATGTGTTGATTTAAGAACCACATCATAATTGGATAATCATACATTACAAATTCAATAGAAATTATATAAAATTATTTTCTTAAAAAGAGTTCATTAATATCACCTTAGAAAGACAAGATTTTTATGTCACATTCAAAAAAAATAATTTATTTATGAAGAAGGAGAGTATTTTAAATGTATTAATAAATAAATCAATAATGACGAATTGATAATAAATAAGTCATATTCTAAAATGTTAAGTATAAGGGAAGAATGTATAATCATAAAAGTGGAAATCCTTAAAAATATTTCAAAATTCCTCTATCAAAAAACCCATATTGTTAATTGGATATTAAAAATTTTGATTTAAAAAACAATGTGGATAAAAATGATCATTAGAGATAAAAACAATATGTGTTTTTAATTGGTAAAATATGAAAATTGGTGAAGAGTAAAAATATGGATATGGTTAAAATAATCCAATAAAATAAATTATAATAATTTATAACAAAAATGTTGTTTAACAAAAAAAGGAATCATGAAGGAATAGAAGTTTTTATTTGAAAAATTATTTCTATTTAAATGGAAATTTAAATACAAAATTACATCTAAATATATTACAACTAATCGATATTTAAAAATAATAGTAAAAGAGAAGTGGCTATAATCCAAATAAAAAAGTTGAGACATGAAAATACCTTAAAACATGAGAAGAATTTAAATAAAATCCTCCTCAAAGAGACATATTTAAATTTAATACAAATTAATATAAATAAAATATATTTCATGAAAAAATATCTAAAATATATATATTATTTTCAACATAAAAATTTAATCAAGTGCATAATAAAAAAATGTCTTAAAGAGTGTAATATTAAATAAAAACCCTTACAGTTCAAGAATCGATCATATAAAAAACAATTAATGGATTGAATGATCGAAAATGATGTTAAAATACAATGAATAGTTATTATTCCTAATATTAAAAATCCATCTATAGTATACCCACTGTTTAAATAAAATTTGGTGAACAAAATAAAATGAGTCTCGTTGAAGAAATTGTTTAAAAGAAAGCCTTACATAGTATTTACACTTACTCAACTATCTTATAACATCCTTTAAAATGAATATAAAATTCATTGTATCATATCATAGAAACATAATATAGACATTATAACAATTTTATGATTATTTTATAACAAAATATTATTAATATATTAACTGGTTATAATTTATTTTTATAATTTCATTTCAGAACTATTGGTAATGTTTTTCATAAACACATCAAGATAAAAATATGTATTTTATCTACATGATTTCAAGATAATAATTCCCATATAATTAAATATATAATATTTAATGTTTTTAAATAATTACATTACTTTTTAATTAGGTAAAAAATAATAATATGGATTGTGAAAATAGAAATAGTTTTAATCATTTTTCAATGTGTTTAATGATCAAAATGTGATATATTAGTAATAAATTTAAATATTAGAAAAAAATTCAATAATTATTAAAAAAATAATAAATGTATAATTATTAAATTATATTAACATTATACGAAATCCCATGAAAATTTATGACATATTCCTTTTAACATTGTTCACAAAGGTGGTAAAACTAAACAAAATGATATCGTACTATAATGATCTCACGAGTAAGGGAATGTATTTAGATCATTATAAAAATGATAATATAGAATCATAAACATGTAATTTTATCATATTTCCTCATTAAATCAATTACTTTAACTATCCTTGATGGTTGGGGATAATAAACAAAATTCATTATTCTTATAGTAGGTAGTCCACCGTACGCTTAATTAATGATACCATTTTTTCAATGAATTGATGGATTTATAGTATATGAATTTTTTTTCAGAATTTTTTGGTGACATATAAACTAAATTTATTCATCAAATCCATCCTTGATACCATATTTTAGAGTTGGTGATGAAAAATGAACAAAATGACTTTGTTGAGGAGATAGTCCACTTGTACTAATGATTGATGTTATCAAGTTTTCTTGGTTGATTGAACGATTTAATAATTTGTGTGAAATTAATATAATAAAATTTTTGTATTATAAATATACATGCTTCGTTATATTATTATGTTAGATAAGATTAATATAGTAAAAATTAATAATGAGTTTCTTAGAATACATGGATTCACATGTTTGGGGCATTAATTTTTTTTATGAATATTCCGTTTAAATGAATTGATTTTTCTTAATAATGGTGACAATATTATTTATAAATATGGAGAAGATTATATGAGGAGAAATTTGTTTTAGTATAATGGATAAATTCAAAGGGAATGTTAGCCATGGAGTGGTGAATGTTTTGGATTTTTGAATGTGAAGAGAAGGGAGGTTTTTTATAGGACACATAAATTTTAAATAATATGAATACAGTACAATAGATTGATTGGAAGATAAATTGAAATAATTTAAGTGGAATGGAATTTTCAAAAACAAAATCATCAAGATTTCATTTTTAAAAGAAACCTAAATAGTTTATTGAATTTTTTAATTAAATTTTTAACTGTTTACCTAATTTAATTTCACCATGGTAATTATCGTTACCCAAAATAATTATTTTTAATGAAAAAATTAGAGTAAAACATTGGAAAAAAAAATTAAATTTCTAATTTTAAATTTGCAAGTAATTTTTTTTCTATTAAAGTTTCAATATGTATGAAATTTAAATTTAAAAATAAACACACTTAGTCATGTTAAAATTTATTCTTAAGAGAACTATGTTTTTAAGTATAAAATTCATTTGTAATAAAAATTTATAAAAACTATAAATTCCATTAGAATATATAGTATTATTATAAAAAATGTATAAGGATTTTATGGAAATCCATAACCGAATCTGGCCTTGAGAATTCATGATTGAAATAAATTACTGAAAACAATTTTTACTAAACTATTATTTTAATTTATTTCTAAAATTTTTGACCATAGGATTTATGTGATCAAATCATATGTTGAAATTATTAATTTTTTCCCTTAAATAAATATTTTGTTACTTAAAATTTATTTTAAACTTCTAGTATACTATTACATAATGATAAATATATAAAAATATAACTTATTCAAAAATCATATTTTTCTACAAATTGACAACATTTTCAGAAAACAATAAAAAAAGTCAAACTAAAAAATTCATTTTTGAGAAATTAAAAAACTAATATCATTTTATAAAATTCTTGTTCCAAAATTCATATAAATTCATTAAAAATATAAATTAATCAAACAATTTATTTTGAAGAAGCATATTTTCAATTATTATATGAATATAATCTAATTATTATCCAGAAATCTTTATTTAATGGATGATAAATTACTTTTTTCTATATTAATATCTCAATGTTATATAAATATTATTTTTATATATCTAAGTATATCTTGAACAAAAATATTATGATTCAGATGGATTTTATATTTATAGGACAAGTTGATTATATAGATAAAAATTATATATTGATATCCTACTAATTTCTAGTTACAAACCCATTATAATGTCTATATAAGATATAAGTTTTATATATCTATTATTGTAAGTATTATTTTGAAAAATTATCTCACATGGATCTTACAATGACTTCTATAAGATTAATAATTACATGAAAATGATGTCGCTCAGAACATAATTTCATGGGTTTGGCTTTGGATTTTTCTAGGGTAGACCATAGATAAGCTGCTTCCATTTTAAGAAAAGTCATATAGGCTTCATATGGTTGAATCCTGATTCTAAATGGAATTTCTTCCTTCTTTCATTATTTATTTTTTGATAGGGTTACTTATATTTATACCAAATTATTTGAGGTCCTTGTTTTAATTGTCATTTTTCAAAAAATCCAAGTGCTTTTTTGAAGTTGGAATTATATTGATGTTTAATTTTTTTCAATAATATGTGGTGTAAAAAATCAATATATATTTATTTAGATGATTTTTAACCATTATTAATGTCATTGACATGTTCAAGAGATGTTTGAAGATTCTATATAGTTTCACTATTTGAAGAAAAATAGTAGAAGTTTAGAATTGAATTTGTGAAATTTGGTTTTTGGAATTTAAATAACGCCATAAATATTTTTTTTTGAAATGTAGATGTTTAGAATTATGGGTTTTTGGTTTGTTGAGTATATTAAGTTTGAAAATGTATTTTGATTTTGAAAATTTTGGTTTGGCATATTTACTAAAATATATTCCAACCACATAGTGAGCTAATGGGACCCCATACATCCACTGATTATGTTGAAAATAGGGTGATCAAAACTAGATAATGAGTTGGTTGTGTATACCGATGGACAAGACTTCATGTAGGAATGGGTGAAGTTATATCATGTAATAATGTGTTTGTAGTGTATAATATATTATGGGATGAGAATGAGTGGATCATGGGGGGGATGTAGGTGTGATCCCCTCCTGTGGGTGTGTGAAGTGTGTTCTAGTGTTTACCACAGTTATAGATCATGTGGTGTAAATAATTATTTTTATTATTAAGAAGTGACCAAAAAATATGTAATTAATGTAAAAATCTCAAAAAACAAACAATGTTCCTCCATTTAAAAAATTATTTATCTAGTAGTGAAAATATTATTTGTTCAATATTAGTCATCTAATCATTATTTTCATCCTCTTCTACCAACATCGAAGAAAATGGATTTCTATATGATAATGAATTACTTCATATCATTTTGTTACTTTGATTGAGTAGAGTATTTTATCTCCATTTTTTTACTTTGATATTTTAAAATAATGGATACACGCATGAAACATCAATTTTATAAATGAGTGAAGTTGAATCCAAGATTGAGATACATTTTCACGGTGGTAATAATGATTTTACTAATCCCTGTAATAGAAGGGTGGTGGTGACTTAAGATGGAGTATAATAGTTCCCATGTTGGTTTAGTTCGTAGGGTTTGTTGGTGGGAGTGCTCTATAAATACCACAACCCTCATCATTTGTAAAATGAAGAATACATAATGAGTATATAGAGAGATTGTGAGAAGTAAAAATAGATACATGAGTGTACTCTATATTAATATATGGGATCAATGAAATTTTTGTGCAATTCTTGATAATGATTTCATGATCTCATGTTGTTTTATTGAATCTAAAATCCATCATATACAACTTATCAATATTATCTGAAGGATAAACAATAAATATTTCTACATATATAGATATGCAAAGAAGAATACTAAATAGTTCTTGGAATCACGAGCATCACATGCATGAGGATGTTTTTAGAACAATAAATCATGAAGGAGTTCCTCATATTGATTTCTATATAGTGATTAATATGTGTAATTTAATGTTGTATTAGTTATCTGGTATAGTTCATGCACTTATGTGTAGGAGAAAGAAGAAAACGATACATTTATTTTACTGATATGTGAAATAAATGAGAAACAACATTCATGTTATGATATTCATGTGTAATGTTAGTGATCCAGTACTATGAGAATGAGGGTTTCATTACAATCCATGAAGCATTCAATAATAAGAACTAAGGCACTACAAATCCAAAAATAAAAAGAAATTAATACACTGAAGGTTGTAATGTGATAAATAGTATGAATCCTATAAAATGGTTTATTGAAAAAATTAAAATGAATATAAAATTATAATACCATGCATGGTATAATACACAATTTATTTCAAACAAAACACATTGATTACGTTTTTCTTAAATAGTGCACTAGAAAATATTGAAACATAAGTTAATAATTTTTCTAATATCATCCATGCCTATGTATTCTATGTCCTGAGAAATGTTTAAATCATTTTAAGATCAATTGATAGTGAGAAAGATCAAGATGTTATTAGTTTATTTCTGATGTTATTTACTTTATATGAAAATAGTTCATGTGATCCTGTTTGTTTGGAGAGCAGTATTTTATCATGAGGATGTTCAATAGAAAAAAATCCAACAACAACATTTCTTATGAACATATAACACTTTTATAATAATGTTAAGACTCTAGTGGGACTCTTGAACAAGATAATATATAGTAGGAATCTGTGTCAATGGATTTTATATGGTTGAACATTGGATCAATAGTGACTATCTAGAGTGACAACACTGTGGGACTCAGTTTTCATGTGAGTTGGAATATCCCTAGTTATAACCACCTCCATATATTGAAGAATCTATACCTACGTAGAATAACTAGTTGCATCATAGATGAGGCGTTTTGGTTGATGCTTTTAAGCATATTGTGCGATGTGTTTTATATACATTTTGTATTCTATGTGGTATGAATGTGATTGAGAATTAATATTACCCAATCATCCTAACATTTTAGATATGTTTGGATTAAATAATGGTAATATAAAGAAGAAACTAATTTATTAAAATAATTATCACTTGATTCAACCTCTCTCAATGTAACAAAATGATTCATGGGGTACACAATAGGTATCATAGGAAATGTTTCAACTATGGTTGGATATAATTTATTAACATAGTTTTTCATATAATGAACATATGAAGTGCATATATGAGTATGATAAAGGTACATAAAGGTGTCCAATGGATAATTATACCTTTAATTCGTATGTAAGAAATGGTTATGTTTTAGTCATGCCATAAAAATTAAGAAAAAAATAGTTAAAAAAGATTATAATATGAATCCATAGATGGAAAAAGTGAAAATACTTGTTGAAGGCACCTTGATTGGTATTTTTTTTATGGAAATTAGTTGATTATAAATCATTTGAATCATGTTTATGATATTATGATGATGTTTTCAATTATGAAATCCAAGGGAATTTGGAGAATATTTCCAAATATGTGGTAAATTGTGTATATTGAGATTCAAGGATCTACATGATGAAAAATAAAAAATTTAAGATGAAGCTTCTAAAATTGAATAAGTTTTAGATAATAATGTTCATATCTGCAAAACTCTCATAAAACATGATTGAGTTAATAAAGTGAATCTGTTTTTATATTACGAATGATTCATCGTGGTAGAAGAAGTAAATAGACAAAGTATTTTACAATTGTAACAAAATGATTTATTTGATTGAAGGATAATTTAAAATTAGTTTATATTGGGAGGATTTTAAATGTGTGGTTAATATAGAAGTTATCCATGAATTGAAAAATATTATAATTCAACTATTAAAATTAAAGATAAACATATAGTGGTTAAAATAAAAAATAATTTATTTTTTTGAAAAAAATTTACTCAAGACCATTCAAGTGCAGAAAAAATATTAAGATTAATATTCAAAGGGTATAAATACTAAAGCGGTTAATGATGATAATATTACTCTCTATTCAAATGAAATTAATTATAATTGAAACAGAGAAATATTGAAGATAAAAAATATGAGTCGTAACAAACTCTCGAGAAAAAATATGTTCCCAAAAATACTTTAGATGAGATTAAAATTTTTAAAAAATTAAATCTTTAGGAAAGAAGAGAGGGATAATATCTATTTATAAATGTAATACAAGATCATCAAATAATATAACCCATTGTATTGATAAATGTATTCATGTTAATGTGGTTCTGATGACCAATGTAGATTCAATTATAAGATCTGGAAGTGAGTTGGGGAAAATAAATTCAATTTAATCAACTATATCTTCAATATATGATATATATAAGTATTATAATTCACATTCCTTAATTAATTCACAAAATAAGAACTAGGTTATCAAAAAATTTTATGGTTTCAATGGTTATAGAAATATGATACGAAAGATGAAACCAATATTTATTATTTAGGGTTTGTATTATTGGAGGATTGGGCATCAAGAAATAAATTACTAGCACATTATGTCCAAATATGATCATTATATAATTCTGATATTTAGGTGGATCATATATAAAAAAGGATAATTATACAATAGTAGCAGAAATAATAGACAAGTATTAATTATATCATGAATAGAAATGAATACATTGATGATTTATATGAGTAATGTAATAGAAGTATTCACTATCTTGATGATTTATAATATTTATCAGTCATTCAAAAATCATTTTTTATATGAATTTGACACTAAACAATTATAGTGGAAGGTAATAAAAGAATATGGTTTGTGGGCCTTGTGATATTAATAAAATAATAGTATTATTAACCAAACAAAATCCAATGATTTAGTAAATAATTATGTGAATGGTGTCACACCAAATAAATGATTCTTCTATTGTGGTAGGAAATTCCATATCATAGACCACAAAAAATTGGCTATGAACATCAGTACTAAATGAAAAACTATATAATAAAAAAAATTAACTCATAAATGAAACAAATGGATTATTTTAGTGAAATATATATCTGATTAAGAGTATAAATATTTATCTAAAAATTTTAACCGGATGAATGATAACAATTTGTATGCATGTTGTAATATATCATGGAATTTAGTTGAAAATTATTCACATGGATACCTTTATAAATGAATTCTGGAAGAAGAAATAAAAAACTATGAAATCATTTAATAAATATATTATTTTGAAAAAGGGTTCCATTCAAAAAAATTGAGTCTATGAATGTACCTAAACAATGCTCAATCAAATAGATTGAATATCTAGAATAGGATATAAATATGGGGAAAACAAAAAAAAAATTGAAAGCTATTTGTTATAAAATCTAAATAATCTTACTTCATCAAAGAATATATACATGTTAAGAAGAAACTATCAGACATGATTATTTGATAATGTAACATTAAAGATCAATCTCATTCCCATTTATATATTGAGTATATTTTTTATAGATAATTTATGGTGAAAATTGTATTCAATGGGAGACATAAATATGATAAAAATTTTGACCATCTTACACCGATAATGGGGTCCATCAAAGATTACTACTGAAATCATGTTACATATTTCAAAAAATTAAATTATTATCAAAATAGGCATGGATTTTATTCTTGAATAAATCTAATCATGATGAAGAAGTATACTTATAATCTCCTAATGGAGAACACAAAAATAACCACCATAAGATTTATATATCTCAGTTCTCATGAATATCTTAAATACTGATGAAGGATCAATCTGATAATATTGGATATTCAAATATTATAGATTTAATATTTTCATCATATATGTATTTAATTAATATTCTCATTGTGTTATGATGAAAAATAAACCAATAAAGACAATGACTTATTACATGATGAGAAAGGTAATGTAAATTTTAAAATAGATGTTTATTCATGAATTTGAATGATTTAAATCTATTATTAAGATAAATGTTAAAGGTTTGTTGAAAATATTCTTGAATAAATTCTTAATGAATTTTTGGTGTCGGTTAAAATGAAAAAGTTTACTGGAATCATTAATTTTATATTTAGTCGATTTTGTTTTCTACACTGATCATGGATCAAAGACTTCGAGTTGGTTAATTCTATATCATGGATAATATTATAATGATTAAATTCTTATATCAAGAGAATAAAGTGATAAATATTTTTTTATAGGAAGATTATATCATGAAAAATTGATGATAAAGATGAAAATTCCATCCCATAATTATATCATTGGATTATTTTCAATAAGGTGGAGAAAAGAGAATTTAATTAATAAATGAAATTGTTAATGAAAAAAATGGGGGTATTGAATAACACAAGTGGTGTATTGATGCAAGAATTATAATGATTTTGACTTTGTTGTTAATAACTTATAAATGTAAAAATACAATTTGTTTTAGTTATTACTATTTTTGAACAATTATTAATGTAACATATAAGATTATGAGATATTAGGATAATCAACATTGTTAAATAATTTGAATAATATGATTAGTTGTTGTGAATTATATTTGAGAAAATGTGGTTTTAATATTTACATGATTCAATAAATTTAAAAAAATATTGCAAATACTAATATTTTGAATTGTGGTTTGGTTTTGATGTTGAGTATTTTTTCTTGGTGCTTGTTTGTAGATTTTGAGAATTATAGTTTGGTATGGTTTCTAAAACATACTCTAACCACCTGTCCATCTAAAGAGACCATGTACAAAAACTACATAGGTGGGAAACATGGTTGATCAAGCCATCCAATGTAGAATGTGAGCATAGTAATGGACATGTCATTGCTGAGGCATTGGTGAAGCTCCCAAACGTGGCAAATCATGGGGTATTCATTGCACCCATAGGAATGTGCACAATTGGAGTACAGGGTGTATGAACGTACTCTAAACCCATCTGGGTGTGTGAATTATGTTTGGTTTCTGATCATGTGATGGATTGAGTAGTTGAAAAAATATTCTATATTATGTAAAGTAATGAAAATTAGTGATCTGATGTGGGGATTACCAAATACCATCATTTTTCCTCCATTTAAAAACATTAATAAATATAATGGATCATCCACTTTGATCAATTCAATATGTTTGATAAATATATTGATCATATTCTTCATACAGTCTTGATGAAGGGTTTCAATATCATCCAGGGCCACCTAAACTTCATATTTTCATCTGATCAAGCCAATTATTTGATCTTCATTTGATCGACTTAAAGAATATAACAATTTTGAAAGAGGTATGAAACATCATTTTCTTGAATATTAAATATACAATATAAGGGGGGGATATTTTAGCAAGGTGTTAGTGGTGATTTATTGAGACACATAAGTGAAGTGGGTCCATGTGCGAAGGAAGAGTCAGAAGGTGCACATAGCATTTTAGCTGGTAGAGTAGGTTGGTGGATGTTCTTTATAAATACCCCATACCTCTACATTTTTTAATGGTTGAATGTGAAATAAGATTATAGATAGAGAGTGAGAAACTAAAATAGAGACTTCAGTGTCCCCTATATCCACATACATGATCCATATTAAGATCTTTGTATGCTTTCTAATCCATTTACAATCATATGATGTTTGATAGATTTTATCATCCAGTGTACAAAACCTCACTATGTTAGATAAATGATAAATAAAAAGTGTTTATATATAAATTAATATATGAAGAATTAGATTAATAAATATTTACATGAATTTTTCTTGTCATATGCATGATGATTTTTCACAAACTATAAATCGTGAATGATTTGGGTGTACTGAAAATTAGTACATGATGAAAACTATAATTTTATGAAATATAGGTTGTCATATACGGTGATTACAATTACAAGAAATTGAATTAATAAATGGATACATGTATTCATTTTACAGGTTGGGAAATTGGAAAACAACTATAATGTGAAAAAATGAATGCATGAGGTTGACTGAAATAGTAGCATGTGCTTTAGGGTGTGTGAAAAGGCATGAATATTTTCCAAAGAAGAAGTCTTGCATTACAAAACAAGAAATATAAAAATAAAAAAACTAAAGGTTGTTAATTAGTAAAAATTTTAAATATTGTGGATATCTTTTTTACCAATGTTCACTAAAAAACTATGAATTCCATGCATGGTATTATATATTCACGATGTTTGAGAAAAGAACATGCAATATATTTTAAGTGAATAGTGAGCAGTGAAGTGTGAGAATAAATTAATGAAATGATATCAAGTAATTCACACTCAAGTATTCAATGTGATGAGATAATTCTAGATCATTTAATGATCAGTGGATATTGAGAATGATCAGATAGTTGTTAATCAGTATCGTATGTTCATGAATTTTTACCAGAACGGATCAGGCGATGCTATTTTGTTTATTGTATAAGATTCAATCATGAGGAAATGAAAAAGATATTATAAGTTGATATAGATTTTTCTAATTTGTGGATCTTATTATTAAAATAATTGTATGTCACAAGTGGGACTCTGAAGTAGGATAAGACACTTATGGACTCGGTTTTAGTCACTTCTGTTGGTGGTAAATTTTGATCACATGTGGGTATATAAAGTGGGAACACCATGGGGCACAATATTAATTGGAATGGGACATTCCTTTTTAATAACCACTATAATATAGTGATAAATTTGTAACTATGGGGAATGATCTACCAGAGCAAGGATTTTATCTTCTAACAAAACCATTTAAAAAATATTTTGTGATGGGTTTCATTTACTTTATACATTACTTGAGGTATGAAAGTTATTTTGAATATATTGGAACCACTCATCCTAACATGTGACAAATGTTTGAATTAAAATGGGAAAAATTCTCAATAAAACATGTCACATTAGATTCACCCCTAATGTTACTGCATGGTAAATTGGGTACATTAAATATTATTTTCAAAAAGATATCAATATTTTTTTACATTAGTTTTTAATAGAGTGTGAAACATGCTATATATTATATAACTTATTTAAGAAGAATATATAGTGAATCTATTTTTCATTACATCCCCCCTAATTAAATTTCATCCCTACAATTTTATGTATCTCTTAATAAAAAATTTAATTAATGTTATCTACAATATTATGAGAGAATTAATTATTAAAATGATGTATCAATCGCATATATTCATATCTTATTAGAATAGTCCATATATTTTTTTCTTCCTAACCATTAGTGTTAAATATATA
Organism: Viscum album; assembly: GCA_963277665.1. Lineage (NCBI taxonomy): Eukaryota > Viridiplantae > Streptophyta > Magnoliopsida > Santalales > Viscaceae > Viscum > Viscum album. Next base: position 1,412,396,448 of record OY728138.1, read on the forward strand.
TCATTGTTTAGTGTTAAGTCCTTTTTTATTTTCTTTTATGTAAATATTTTATACATACAGTGATATATTAAAAATAATTGGTTTATGGTATGAAATTTTATTCATAGTTTTTATAAAAGCTATAACATACACACTTACCTCTCACCACACTTGTTTCTACATCTTGGAAATGGTGGTGGATAATTGATGTATAATAATGAATTAAATAATGAAACATCCTTTTACATATAGGTCTCATTTAAATAAAAATTTAGACCATTCCTAGAGAATCATCTTTAGTTTTATCACTGCATTATCCTTTGTTCTCTTGTTTTACCCATTTTCTTCATCCCCATGTTCAACAGATTACCACCCATGTAATTTCCCACTATTTCCACTAGTTCTTACATTGTATTCTAAATGAAACATACATGACATTTGTTTTTAGGGGAATAGATCAACTTATATGTTCACTTCAAGTGGATGTTCATTTTCCCAATCATGTCCATCCATGTCCGGAACTATTTTCTGCACATGGTGCATGGGCTCAATTAGTCTAGGGAATCAAACCTGATTCTGAATTTGATCCAACCCTATGGTCACTAAGTAGAATTCTCATTTATTCTTATACATAATCTAATATTTCACTAGTGGTAGAGGGTTGTATTTTATATTCAACATTTCCAAGGTGATTTTAATATCTCTGGTAACATCAACGCCTTCATGTTGTTATGGTCCACCGATGGATAATGATGAAGATGATTTGTTGTAGTAATCCATTTTTTAAGTAACGTTAAAATTTATTATAAATAGATATAGTGGTAGCTAATTGTTGTTTCATACTCCATCCATTTTTTAAATATTAAGGATGGTGTGGATAATCTGATCGTAATTACTGAATTTGGAGTCTATGTTGAAATAGTTCATCCATAACTAGAAATATGTTAAATTTATATAATAGACCAATAATATGATTTAAATTTTCATAAACAAACATTACAAAATAAGACTATCATACAACTCGATATCATATTTAATAAAAAACATTAGTGTGGTACACTATGAAATGAATATTTAAAATAAGTGGATAGAACAGTGATATCATATTTAAAATTATGAATCATAAGATTTACTTATCCAAATCTATCTCATCGATAGTCATTGAACATGCTACTCTTATTTCCCTCATTTATGATGAATTTTCATTCCCATATTCCTTATAATATTCTATATTATTAAATTAACTTAGATAATGATCATTTTTTCTACACATAATGAATTATATAGTTAGTGGTGCTTTTTGGATACATGTTTTACACTACCTTTATGTTAACTATCCTCTATGTTAACTATCCTATTTGTTTTCCTATGTAAGTTTGATACTATATTACACCATTATCAACTAGTAAAGCATATTTTAGACCCCTTGAGGAAATTTACATAGTTCTTATTTCAACATTTTTGAAATAGAAATAATTTAACAAATTTTAATCATTATATTAATCACTTAATCTTTTATCAGACTTCATCATTCACATATTTGGTGTTTTTGGGACTTCAAACCCGTTCACATTGTTCATAAGATTTCATGATATCTATTTTGGAATATTTATGAGGTTTTTTAATTCAAATCCCATTATAATGGGTTGTTGTTTGAGGTGATATATTCATTTCCCTCATCCAAATGGATCCATTGTGTTTTTAAAATTACTAATACCAATAGGATAAACCTGAATGTAAAAAAATTAACAACATAGGGTATTTATAATAATAATAATAATAATTCAATAATAAAATGACTTATTATTTTTTATTAGCACATTAGCCTATAGTTCTATTAGGTCCACCTATATCTATATTAGATTAAACTCGATTTATTAAAGTGGTGTTATCTTATACTTCCAAACCTAATCACACTATGTAACTTAAAAATTAATCCATCCGAGTATATTGTTTATAAAATATGATTATAGTATTAATATGCCCACGAGTTTCTAGACATGTTATATATATTAGGATCACACATCATCCATCAGTGTGATGAATGAGCCAATCCTCCAACACCCCTTTTTTAAGTTACTACCCATAGGTTCTCTTGTGCCCCATCCACATCGACTTTTGTGTGTCAAGATAGAGATTTATTTCTTGGAAACCAACGTTCTCATGATATTGAAAATATTTCATGATATTTTCTTATATATTGTATCATTTATATGGATTCCACTATGGTGGATTAACCTTGATATTATAGGTAACTGACTAATTAATAAAAATTACTAAATAATACTCTGACAAAAAATGTATACACAAGCTAATTTCACATAAATATTGCATTTATTCATTTCTTTTGTTAATATATTTCACAAATATTTTCACAACACAATGGCCTGTAGGTTTATTTTCATATAGACTAGATACATAAAAATATTAGTATACGACACTTGTTCAAATTTCTCAACAAGCATACACCTACATAACCTCCTCTATTGATCTTATATGATATAATCTTTTTTATAAATATGGAATGGAAACATATGATGGGGGTGATATGTAACACTCAATTGGGAAACATGTCAAGTAGTCATAATATTTAGATCATAAACAGGAGAAAAAACATGAGTAATGGAGAAATATCATATAATAAGATTCTAGGATCACTAATGAAAATTGTAAAAAACTATTCATAATTTGGGATAATTGAATAGAAACGTATTACTAAATAATTTCCATAAAATATAAAATAGAATCATATAATAAAAATTAATAAAACATGATATCATAACATAATAATATGGATTATATTTTGAACATTAATTGTCATAAAAGTGTTCCATAACATGGAAATTAAAATATTTGAAGAAACCTCAAGTTGATAAACATAACCTTGAGTAAACATTTAATTATAGACTATGAATTACCTCATAATTCTTATATTGTATTGTGTATCCCTACCTGATTCCAATCATGGAGAAAGCATTCCACACACAATTACAATAGTGGATTAATGATTCCATACTCGATTCCCATAGTTATCTAATGAGATAAAACAACCTTAACCAATAAAAATGGGGGGCTATAGAGAAACCCTCCAATCATCATCGATATATATGGGTTCCATATAAAATCCAGTCATTCAACTTTACATAAATAACTCATAAAAATTAAAATGGTTTCATTTTAAATTTAAATGGAATCACATAAAATACATGACCATTTGATTCCGAAAACAACATCACCCAAATAGAGTATTTAAATATGGAAAGTGTATTTTTATTTTAGAACCATTTATTCATCTGAGAATAACCTTTTAAAAAAGGAAGAGAAATCACAAAAATGATTTTTAAATAGTTCTTTTTAATATCACCATTAAATAATCAAATTTCCTATTAATTTCTATAAAATCATTATTTAAGAAGAAGATAAATTATTTTAAAATAATAATTCAAATAATTAAAATAATAATATTTTTTATGATTTAAAGTATATATAAAAATTTTAAGTATAAGGGAAGAATATAATTTGATGTTATAGAGAAGCCATTTTAATATTCTAAAATTCCATTATTTAAAACTCACATTATTAAAATGATAATGAAAATATTGTATTAAAATTAAATAAATATAAGAAATGTATAATTAGAGAAAAAACAATTTGACTTTCCATCAAGGGGAACTAGATCATTTTTGAGAAGTAAAAAATATGGATATTGAATAAAAATTCTATAAATGAAGGGAGATTTATTTGCTGTGAAACATTATTTCTGAAAAATAAGGTGTAAATTTTATATAACATAATCATTGGATATAATTTATCAATTTTGAAGTATTAGTTAAAGACAAGTTTTTATGACCATTGTAAAAGAATTGATTCATGAAAACCCATTACAACATGAGGATAATTTAAATAAAATCATATAGAAAGAGGTATATTCAAATAAAACATAAATTACGTTGAATAAAATTTAATTTATGTTATATTACATCAAATTTTATGTATAAAACCCCATAAATTTCATAATTTCATATTACAATAACTGTCAGAATGAGGTAATGTTGAGATGAAAACCCTTAAGGTATATGAAACATTCAAATAAAACCCCATTAAATGAGACTAATAATGAATATAATGTTTAAAATTCTTGAAAAAAGTTAATTAATTATATTATATATAAATTTTTTGGTATAAACACCATTGAAATGAAATTAGGTTTAGAAAAAAAATATTTTTCAATGAAGTAATTCTTGAGATGAAAAACTATCCTTATATTTCTCTTAAATATATTACTCTCTAACCTACTTATCATGAAAATAACTATATTAGTCTGTTATATAACTACATTAATTTAATAATTCTACTCTTTTATAATTATTTTAAAACCATATATTACCAATATATTAACCTTTTAATGTTAATTTTTATTATTGAGTGTTAAAATATTTTGTTATTTATTTCTTACAAAAATCATGAATATGAGATAAATTCTCAATAAGATGTTTAAATATCATAAATACCATGTCATCTAATATAAAATAATTTTTATTTATTTTTATTTATTTCTCATTTTCTTTAATTCAAATACATGAATACGACTTCTTAAAATGGAATAATGATAACTCATTTTGGACGAGTTTAATGATAAAAAGGTGATATATTAATAAATATTTTAAATATAAACAAACCCACTGCATACTAATTAAAAACTCATTAATATAATATTATTAAGTTATATTACCATTGTGTTAAATAAAATATCATTTGATAAATATTTTTAATAACATTGGTTCTATAGGTTGTAAAACCTACAAAAACGGTAACGTATTAATGTGTTTTGAAAGGTAAGGGAATCTATTTAGATAGTCATAATATTTTGTATTAATCTTCCTATAATTTTTTTTTAAAAAATTTATATTCATAAAACCCATTATTTTAATGATCTATAATGATTCATAATGAAAAACAAATTAATTTTTTCATGGAGGAAGTACTCTGTTGTATGAACTATTAATGATCTCATTACTTAATAAATGTAAACAATGACAATATATGAAAAAAAATATTGGAACATTATTTATATTATAATAAAGATATTTATCAATCAAATCCACCCTTTATACATTCCTTAAGAGGCGGTGGAGAAAAATGAACACCATCACATCATTTAGGTATCAATCCTTACATTCCACAATCAATGTAATCTTGTTTTCTTGGTGGATGGAAAGGATTATATATTTGATGTAAAATTAATATAATCAATTTAATTATAATTATTATATTGATATAGTTATATTATTTATGTTAGTGAAAGTTAGGACAATAAAAATTTGGATGTAGTCAATAATAAGAAGTGGACACTCACATTGAAGATTGAAATTTTCTTGGAGTAATCCTTTACCATTAAGGAATTATACATAATAATATTGACCATATGATTTTATAGATGGGATAGGATTATATGATAATAATAATTTTTGTTGTTCTAATGAGAAATTACAATGGAAGTTATGTTTTCAAGTAGCGTATTTTTTTGGATTTTTATAAGTGAAGTGAAGGATAGTTTTAATAGTAATCCCTATATTTTCAATAATGTAAAGTTACTATTGATGATTAAATATCTAAGAAATAGGTAAAAGTAAAATTTAATTATATTTTGGGCCCAAATCCCCTCAACCACCCATTTTTTAGAAAAAATATTACTATTTTAGTGATATTTATTTTTACTTTTTCACTTTTCCCTAAATTACTTTTACCATGTTAATTATTTTTTAACATTAGTAACTAATTATAATGAAAAAATATGAATTAAGATTTTACCTAAGTTTAATCATAATATTTCAAATATAAAATTATATTCATCAAATAAATTTTATTAGTGTATGAACAATTAATTTTCAAATAAACACACATAAATATGATAAGATATATTTTAAGAATATTGTTTTTTAAGTTTAAAATTAATGTGTATTCCATAGTTATTAAAATAAAAAAGTCCCATGACATTAATTATTATATTATTAGTTAAAAAATTATGAGGCCCTAATGTAATTCTAAAACTAAATCTCACCTTGAAATTATTTAATTCAATAAAAAGACTGAATGTAATTATTATTAAAACAACCTTTTAATAAATTTCTAAAATATTTTGAAATAGGATTTATAAGATCAAAATATATATTAAAAAAGATAATTTTTTTTAATTTATATATTATTAATTAAAAGGTCTTTAAAAATTATAGTATATGCTTAAATAATTATACAATCATAACAAATATAATTTTCAAAAAACCCATATTTTATTCACTAAATATTGATCTTTTTAGAATAAATTTCAAAATTTCATTCTGAGAAATATCATTTATGTGAGAAATTAGAAAATGTTTTTCATTTTATTAACTTAAAATCACATTATTCATTAAAGTTATTTATAATATTAATGTGTAAGTAGTGGAACTATAATTTTAAGAAATTGTATTTTTATGAATAATATAAATATATTATTATTTCTTTTTAATAAATATATAATGGTTGATTGAAACATTTTTTTTATATTCAAGTCTAAATGTTTTATAAATTCATTTTAATATTGGAATTTATAACTCAGAAAACAAAAGGTATTAATGTTAAAATAGATTTTACACTGATATACACAGTCAATTCTATAGATAATAATTAAATATTGATATTATAATAATTTATATATACGAAAAACATCATAATTTTTTAATAATACCTAGGGGAATTTTATCTTTACTGTATGTAACCAGAGGTTGTTTTGGTTTGATTTTTTAGTGAGATCTAAATGGTTGGGATTTTCCCATAGAGGGGTTTTTTAAAAGTAATTTATTGAGTTTAGATTGGTCTTGGTCCATGGAAAACCATAATAAAGATACTTGATTTATGAGCATATAAAAATGGAATTCATATTGAAGACACCAAATTTTGAATTATATTTTTTCAACTCTCTTTATTGATTTTGATATAAAATTACCTCAATTTGTACTTAGATAATGACAACATTATCATTTTCATATTTTATATTCAAAAAATATCAGATATTATTTAGTTTATTTTTATATGTGAGCCATTTTTTAAATTTATTATTTAACTTAGAAGTATATATAGTGAAATATCATATCTTTACAAGTTACCTAAACATATATATAAAAGGTAACAAATTTCCATGGACTTTGTAACAGGCCAATTGATTACACTTTGGAACCATGAAACTATATTTATTGTTGTGGACTGAATCAAGGATTAAAAAAATAATTCTAATCAAGGAATTTAATTTAGTCTATAGGTAAGAAAAGTATTATCTTTTTAAAGTAGTGATGTTCAAATGGGTAATAGTTTCTATTTTCACTAAATGAGATCCTAGATTTACCTCACTACTTTTCTGGACTTCAAAATATGACTATGTAACTATGTTGATCTTGGAAAATGACACACCATGTTCAAATGGATGGAAATTTGGATAATATGATTCAGAATTTAGAGAAAATGGTTGGGCCTTGTGTCATGGACTTCAGTGTCTTGAAGGTAGACCTTTAAGATTTGGTGTTTGTTTCAATTGAAATAGTTATCAGGCCATAATATACATGGCCTCATAAAAAGGGAATTGTGTGTTCATACCACTTTCTCTAGAATTCATTGTGATTTGGTTTGAAAAAAAATCAATGATTAGACCAAGTCTTGTCTAGTAGACATCAGAAAAGATACCGATAATCATATAACAGATGAAAATATCATAAATCCATTAGAAATCACATGAAAATCATAGCTATTTCAATTTCTATTTTGAGGTATGTGACCATATATTCCATAAACTATAACCAATATTGGGGTATCATTTATTACGTAATAATGTGAAGTTAGATCATTAATATTTGGGGAAATACAAAATTCTAATGCATATTGATCAAGAAGAATGTCACATAGAAATACAACTGAAATTCAATTTGGTTCATCCTGTTTTTTGCATATCCCAATTTAATAAATACTTCTTAGATCCATATTCTATGATTACATGGGAGCATGTGACCCTTTAGTTTAATGGTTAATTCATTTTCACACTGATTCACATTATGGATATAATATATATGTTCTTTTGAGTTAAATTTATTTCTTCATGAATGGTGTGATATAAACATGGACACATCCATGGAAGAAACATAGTAATTAGATAACCTTCTGTTAAGTAATGGTTGAGGATTTTTAAAAACACTACCACCCATAGCTTTATGAGAATGGAAATCCCAATGGCGGGGATAGAGTGAAACATTGAATATGAGTTATGTGATTTATCATGATAGGGTTTAAAAGTTAGGATGGTTCATTATTTTATTTAGAAAGTATTAGTGGGATGGGGTATTGAAGGATGTATTATTTTGGTTTTCTATCCTACATGATATTGTGGGACTGGTCATTATGAAGGATGTGGCCTCAATGGTTTTTTTACACTCTTGGTATGGAATTTTGTTATACAATAAGGATTACACAACGCCTAGGTGCCTAAAATTTTATTTGGAATTATCATATAAATTTTTTACATTCATGTTTAACCATATACTTATTTTTTCACATTATTCTTATTTATCATTTGGAGTTTGTAGTTTGTTTTAGTTATTGTTGAGGGTCAGGGGAATTTCTAAAAAATTTGGAGTAACTGGGGACCTAATTCCATTTCTCTAACTACTATATAAGATAAATAAGATTGTCAGTGGGGACCAGTAACTAGTTAGTGGACAATCCTAGGATATGATATGTTACATGAATTCCATCATCTCACAAGTTACTAGTCATTGCTTAAATAGTGGATGTTTTGGGGTTTAATGTATTCAAACTATAACTATATGATCTCTACTAACCAACCATCATCAAATAAGAGGTCACTGGTCTACCATTAAGATATTATCGACTAGCTAGTGACACTGATTAGGTGAGGAAATTCAAGGTTAATGTCAAATATTTTATGTTAGAACCCCCTTTTTTATTCCATCCTCCTCCCATTTCCAAAACATGAACCATGTGATTTTCGGGGCTCTCTATGTCTGATTTTGTATCTCATAACTTAAATCCTTGGGGGGTCATGGTGATGATTAGTGTTGTGATCCTCTTTTTGGACCTTCCACAAACATCTTATATAATTCTATCTATTCCGTTCATTGATCCCTTTTGGTAGTATAATTCTAATTTTTTCAGGTCGATCATTTATTAAAATACATTTATTACTCAATCATTCATTTATTTCTCTTTTAAATTGGTTTCTAAAATATGATTATTGTATGATTTATTTTTTGGTCATTATTGGATTTTTCTTTGGAATGGTTTGGAATGGTTTTATAAGCACTATTTGAGGAAAATTTTATTTTTAAGAAAACATATAAAAATGGATTTTCCAATTTATATTTTTTATAAAATAGATTTAAATTTATATTTTTCACATATCAAGATGTTTTTTGATTAAAATTATGTGAAATATAGTTTATTTGGTTTAGTTTTGAAAATTATGATCCAAGTGTGGTCATTATTGTGGTGAGGATCCAATATTATGAAATACATCCTACCTCGTAGGCTCATTGTTCAAGGGTAATGTGTGTACCAATTGTCCTTTGGTTATCTTGGTAAATAGAAACAGATGATATTGCACAAATACTCCCTATTCCCATTACTAAAGCGTAATATGTTCACCATATATCCTTTTATAGCATAAAACATATGATTATTATTCTTTATCTATATTGAGTTACCCTAGGGATGATTGTTATGTGTTTTTCATTGAATTTATTAGACAAATTTTTTTAATGAAATTCAGTGGAAATTTGATTTTTGGAAATGTTTTTTATACTAATAAAAAGGGTGGGTTCCCATGTTTTTAAAACGATTATAACTATTGTAATTCATGCCTTTTCTTTTTTTATTATAGGATAATTGGTTTATTTTTTAAGTACCTATTATGAATCACATAGTGGGATCCTAGAGAGATTTCTTTCACTCCCTGCATACATCATTTGGTGTAAAAATAAGTTTTTTTCAACAGCATCAATTAAAACAAAAGATCTACTGTTTTGAAGTTGTTATGTTCATTAATAAGGTGTAGGAGAATTTTGGTGATTAAATATAATATAAGGATGGGTTTATGATATGCATATATAAAGGGGTTTGTTTTATTTTTTGGAACACTTTTATCTTTATTTACATATCATTTTTGGTTATCTTATTTTGGAATACCCACATTCTCTATATATTTTTCGTATTTTTATAAGATATTTTATGGGAAAATAATTCCCAAAAGGTAGTTATTGATTCCCATGTGCATATCACTAGATTGTGGGGATCAATAATTACCTTCAAGTCATGTGATTGATTACTCATCATCATAGGTTATTGGATAATATTAGTTCATTTATGAGAAATTAGTATCATGGGGATGTTTCTATAATATCATTTTTAGTGTACATCTTTGGAAGTACTCATAGGAACGATATAGAATAATTAGTACATTAAGGTGTAGGTTGTGAGTGGTTTCCAATATATGTATCATTATTAAAATACTTAGATAACATGCATCATAGGGAATTGAGTATTTTGAGATAGAAAGTCAATTGATTTCATTCCAATTATTTCTGTTCTTCTATATTTTCAGTACTCTTTAATTATCTCAATTTGGAATTGAATCATGGTTCCATGGGCCCCCAAAGACTACAAGTGAATCTTTGGGGGGGGGGGGGGGTAGAACCATAATGATGATAAGAATATCTTTAAATTATTACTCTTTATAATCCATGCAATGTACCAAGGTGTGAAACCATCCAGTACTAAGGCTAGGGGAAAAATCTCGATGGGACGAGGAAAAAAATCGAACCACAGATTTAAATAAATATATTCCACCATTTTTGTATGGGAATAATTATCCTTAGAAAGATGAATATTGGATTTGAAAAATAAAAAGTCACATTGATTTTTAAGAGACCCTAGATTCCATCAAGGTGTGATGTATTGTGTTGAAGAATTATGTTCCATGTAGATGGTTATGGGATTTGATAGTTTTGGACCCAATTATTATGGGACTAGATGGAAAGACTTCAAGTAAATATTCATATACACAATTTCAATGACTTAGATAAAATCCATGGAGTTTATTATCCTTGATCATTGGAAATATATACTAATAGAATATATTAATCTCTTTTCCAATCGTTATCTACATTCATATGAGGATGTATCAAATGACAAGATGAATGCTTGAATGTTTCAAATGAACCTTCAACCAGATATCTATCTACATGTTTTCATGTTAAAAGATTATGCCTATGTAAGATGGTGGATAGGTGTTTCATGGAAGAGTTTGACCAGGCCGTTAATTCAGGGTTGAATGATGTTCTTACGGGCTCTAGAGATATCTTTTATGCTTCTCTTAAGTGGAAGATGAAGCAAAGTTTTCCATATAGAAGAATTTGTGGTGTTTTTTAGAAATATTATTCTACACCATTATTAGTAGTTGGATTTGTATAATGATTCCATTTTTTCTAGATGGGGAATAAGATTATTTCATGCACTACCACAGATCGTCAGACATAATCTTTTTTCTTTTATCGGCGCTAATCAAAAAGTTCAGATCAAAGGGGTGTCTTTATCAGTGCTAGATAAAATTGTTAACAAAGATATTTCTTATTTTCACTAAGAAACATCAATAAATGTATAAACGTTATCAGTGGAGCTATTCATTAATCTAATAAAACAAATTTAAAAAAAATATTATGATTATATTTATATTCAAAATTAATGTTTATATATATATATATATATATTATAACATTCATTTTTATAATTAATGTAAATATCATATTTTTTTTATAATTCTAATATATATACATATATATATATATAATTTCATAAAATTATTTATAATATTGTAAATAAATTTATATATTTAAATAGTTATAAAAATAAATTAAAATGTTTTATATATATAAATATTTTTATTATATTAATATATATATATATATATATTTATAAATATATATAAATATATATAAATATATTTATAATTATATACAATTATTTATAAATATATTTATTTATAATTGTAATTATAAATAAATATGTATTTAAATAATTATAAAAATATAATAAATATTTTTAAATAATATATTTTAATTCTCTATATAGTAATATATTATTATATATTAATATATAAATATATAATTCTATATATGAAAATAATGTAAATATATACAAGTATACAAGTATATAAATATATTTATAATTTTTAAAAAATATTTATAAAAATATTTACTTATAATTATAATTATAAATATATATATATATATATATCTATTTGTAAATATTTTTAAGTAAAAAATATCAAAATTATAATAGTCATATGTGTAATTTTTTATTTATATACAATGATTAGCAAATGTGAATATAATTTTAAATAGATAAAATATATCAATATTTTATTTATACAATTATATAATATAAAAATGAATATATTAATTTTAATATATATTTATATTGATATTAAATAATTTTAAATATATTTACATATATAACAACATGTATGTATGTGTATGTGTGTGTATATATGTATTTTTATATACATTTGTGTGTTTGGATGTGTGTGTGTACATATGGATGTTTGTAATTCACGTAAATGCTGCTAATTCATTTTTTAATCTTTTTTTATTCTATATAATTTAATTTTACCATTTATTAGTATACAATCTTAAATAATGTTAAAATAAATTTAATTGTTTTAAATATTTATGTATAAATATATTTATTTACTATATATACATGTAATATTTTCAATATAATTTATATGAATAATATATATACATTTTTATTTATTTTGGTTTATCATTTAAAATATGTTTGGAATATATATAATTATCAAATTTAAATGCTTTTTCAAATAATTTTGTAGTTTTAATATTTAATTATACTATTATAAATATATAATTTTTTTCAATAATTATTTAATAAATATGAAATAAATAAATAAATATTTAAATAATTTTAATATTTTATTAAATACAATTAAATTATAAATATATTTATTTATAATTATAAATATAATTCAATAAATGAAAATTAGATAATTATAATATTATAATAAATATATTTTTCATATTTATATTTATATATTTATAACTATATATATTTTATTTCTTAATATATTTATTTATAATTATAATTAAATATAAATATAAATATTTATAATTATAAATATAGATATTTTATTATATAATTATAATAAATATATTTATTATAATTTTATAAATATATAAATTTATATATTAATAAATTTATCTATTTATAATTATATAAAATATTTATAATTAAATAAAAATATTTCAAAAATATTTATTTATATATATATATATTTATATATTTAAATAAATATAAAAATATTGAAAATATTTTTATTATATTTACAATTTCATAAATAGATTTTTTTTAAAAAGTGAGGCTCAATGGCCCCAAAATATAAATAAATGAAATGTACAAGAAAGCGATGGTGGAACAAATAATATAAAAGTACTAACAAACATATGTTTCTCAAGAGCGAGTGATCATACTATGTCGAGTGACATATCCACCTCAGCCAGGAGGCTGTCTTCCACTCCTCTATGTTTTTACCTGCACCCATGGCCCATCTCCATCATCCGAGAGTCCATCTTGAACATCATCCCCCGTCTGTTCCACTTCCTCATCTCGATCATTGCATTGAGTAATTTCTTCACTGCAATCAGATGCAAGTAACTCAGAAGAGTTATGAGAATAGGCATTTATAATTGATTTAACCGATCTTAGTTGTCTACCAGACAAGATCTCATGCAACATATTCCCATTTTTTCTTTCCTGAACTGTGGGAAGGGGGTAACTACTTTTTTGCTCATCATAGAAGTTAAGAGGCTAGGCTCCTTCAAAAGGGTCTTTAATGATTGGGTTCTAGCTGCTGTGTTAGAAATAACAACTACAATATTTTTTATCTCCTTAACAGCTTCCATTGTGAGTGAATCTGGTTGAGCAGATTCCATCATGGGCTTCTTCATATTGTAGATAGATTTAGATGATCTTGGCTCTTTAGTACCCATATAAGCAGTAGGATTCTTAAGAGAAAAAAACATCATTTCCTACAAGCATGTATGAATTCAAATGCAGAAGCCCTATTACATTAGAGGAAGTCAAAGTGTCATAAAGAACTAGCTTATCACCAGAAAATGTATTAATAGTAGAACATGCCATTTTTAATTAAATTTTCTTCCTTTCATTCCTTTTTTTCAAGAGTTGAAACATTCTACCTTTTTCTATGATTATTTGATGAATTTTTATTCCTACCTGAAAAAACCTCAATCTTTTCTTTCCCCTTTCTATTTTAGATGAAATCATAGTTTTTTCTTTCAAAAAGTCATCATCTACTTTTTCCTGAATCTTATTCTCCATGTCCTCATGTGTGACGAACCGGATCTAGTCGCCACTATTACTAGAACCAAATCCTGCCCTTGACAAGGCCTAAATGGTGTCCCCTATCCCCATAGGCTGTCACAAGTCCCCGAGTATCAATAAATTAGGATAGGGAATAATTTACCCATGTATGAAAGCATAAATCGTAAAAAACAATCAATAATCAGAATATGAAATTTCAATTCCCAACAAGACAAAAGAAAAAATCGAGAACTGAAAACATTGTTTTAAAAAATTTACAAGATTACCAAAATATAAATAAATACATCATCATTTCATCCACAATGTCCCCACACGACAAGAGGTTATCACCCCCGAGCAGCCTCCACCACACCACACCACAAGAGGGGACTAACAACCCGAACCGCCTTCACCCGAGGATTTTCCTTTAACTAAGTAAAACATGACCAAGTCCAGTTACACCGAAGGGGTGTAACTAGTGTTCAAGCCTAATCCCAATTGGATACCACCTAATGATTCCAAATATTATGTAATACAATGTGAAAGATCATGAATTTTTAATATGTAAAGAAAATCAGTGATAAATTCCTTGAAATGAAACATTCAATTGAAAAAAAAAATCAAACTAAAAATTTCATAATTTTAAAACATTTAAATAAGAATAGTTATCTACTATAACTCACAACCAAACAAACCCTATTACAAGTGGAAATACCAAAAATCCAATGGGCACCAAAACTGGGAACACCGCAAAGAAAACATGATAGTCTTGGGCCCTACGTACCCCGTACCTCGGTGAAAAGTAACGATGTCACAATTTTATTCCCTTGCACAAGACACTAGTATGGAACATGCCCATAACCTAGTGTTCCCCAAATACCATCCATATAGTTTATTTATAGTTTTTGTTATCTATTTTCGTAGTGAAAAAGGGTCAAATACCATTCGAAAAAGTAGTCATAGTAGTTCATTTCCAACATCCTAGGTACATTGGTTTCCCCTTTGTGCTCCAATAATTTCAGCATACTGCACATATATCTTTGCATATAAAAACACAAATAATGCTCAGAAAAAAACAATAATGTATCTATACTCTCTTTATACCACTTAAAACACACAAAAAAACAATTTGACTTTCTATTAAAACAACATCTCAAAATCTCACATTATTTTGCAGCCAAAACTCATGGAAATCCGCATTTTTAACACCATTTTCATACTTAAAAGTCACCAAAATAGAAATGGAATTCCGATAGAATTCAATGAAACCAAATTATCAGTTTTTGGGTAGCCCCCTATGAACAATGATGTGATATACTTATAAAACTTCAATTTTCACACAAACATGGAACATAAAAATTAATGTGTTTCACAAACACCATAAAACCAAGTTTTCGCTGAAACTACCAAATGGGATAAACCATACAAATAGTATTTTCATCCCTAATTCACTTCAATAAAATCATCTAAGTAATTATAGGGTATCCCCATGTGAACAAACCACATATTTATATAAAAACCCATATTTTCACATCAAAGTGGAACAGAAAATTCATTTGCATTAAAAGCACCAATAAAAATAATTTTTTTCTGATATAATAAAATGATATAATCATAAAAATTATATAATCACATCAACCTAAGTCACAAGGATTTGATACACAATGGGATCACCTACCAAAACATTTAAAAATCTCAAATCCTTGTGGGAAAGTTTAACTGCACCACCTCGGCACCACATAAGAGTTAAAACTAAACTAAATATAAAATTTCAGACAATGATACACAATATCGAACCCTAGTATTGAAACTCGTCTTTCATTACATTAGAAATATCATGAATAATGGAGGAAACCCTTAGAAAATTTGTGGAAGAAGGAAGTAAACCCACTTACTTGTGAGATATTGACAAAATTTCACACAATACACCAGTAGGGGAAATTAAAAACATCCAAAAATGAATGTCAGGTTTGAAAAAGAATTATGATGTCATTTAGTAACTATAATGGGTGGAAAATAATGAGAAATTAAGGAGTTATGAAGGAAACAAATTACTCATTCAAAACATGACGATTTTGGAATACTTGAGAATATTTTCCCTATTCCGTGATGAAAATGATCTCCAAAAAGAGAGAAGAGAAGCTGGGGTTGCGCATAATGATATTCTATTCGAGTGTGATGTGGAATCACCAAAAAATGAGTAACAAATAAAAATAGTTTTAAGGGGTTTTCAATTTTTTTTAAAAAATGGGAAGGGGTTTCCCATAATTTAAAAATGGGTTTGGAGTAGCGTGAATGGTGTCCACACTTCTCCCACATCTGCTGAGGAAGTGTCAACTCCATTTAGGCTTCCTCAATGCAATTATTGAAGCATGAACCACATTCACTCTTCCTTCATAGATATTACAAAGGAGGTGTTAATGGGGTTCACACCTCCTAGATGCATAGTACAAAATAAGGTGTCACCCCCTCCATTTTACATTCATCACCCCTTTATTTTATAGTGGATCCCTGCTATAATTCATTCTCAACATATATTTCTAACATTTAAGAGGGAATTTTTTCTACTTAAAATTTAAATTATCCAAATTTTTTATTTATTTTTTTAGTATGATTTTTTATTAAATATTTATGCATATATGAATGTATGAATGTATAAAATATTTTCCATTGTATGATTTATGATCATAATGAGTTATTGGTTTTTGTATTATATAATATAAATTAAATGTTTAGGATATTTAAATATGGTATCTATATATTTGAAATGTAATGTATAAAATATAATTTATATTTCAGGAAATGATATTGTTATAAAAAATGTATATATTTTTAATTTGAATGTTGAGTAGTTAGATTTAAATTTATATATATATATATATAATATTATATTTAAAGCAACATTAATTTCAATTATAACATTATATTCTCATAGGTAATTAGTAAAATATTTTATAAATAATATAATATTAAAAATTAACTAGTTATATTTAGCATCATATTTATATTTATTAATATATATATAACTTTTTTTTGTTAACATTATAAGTAGAATTAATATAATTAATAATTTTAAAAGTTAAATTAAAATTATATTAAATATTAATAAATATTATTTCATTTAATAAAGTATTAAATATATTTACATCAATTTAGGAAAGTAAAAATGTGTCAAAAAATTTATATATACATATTTAATTTTATAAATTTTAAAATAATGTATATTATGTACTTATAAATTATATTACTTTTAATTTATATAAATAATAATTTTAAATTATATTAAATATAAATTATAAGTATTCCATGTAGTAATCTATAAAATTCAATTAGAACATGGGATGTGGGTGAGTGGTTATACAACCCCATTAAATGCATCTGGGCGGTCGAGTTTTGATACCATCTCTGTTAAATATGACCCCCAAATAAATTGGGTGTTATGATCATGTTAGTCCTCAACTAAATCCATTTAATGAAGGGGAATGCGAGGGTGAGGGTAGAAAAAATTATATTACACTCACACTTTATATTACATTTAATTTCTATATACATATACACTATCACATTTAAATTTTTACAATTTGTAAAGTAGGTGTTTTTATATAACAGATCATGTTATAGGTAAAGATTTATTATATGTATAAAATAATAAGTATACCAAAAAACATGTTAAGAGTATTGTGTGATGATTGATCTTGAGATAATAGACTAATGCATATTTGAAATTTCATTTCTTTTTTTCCTATGGTTATATAATTTGTAATAATTTCATTCTATTTTCCTATATAATGATATGTGGGTCATCCCTCTCTATTTATGTAAGGAACAATGTGTCCTGCTAAAAAATGTTGTGTATTTCAAACCCATAGACCACCTTCAATGAATTTAAGTAACTTTATAATAAAAAGGCATTCAAGAAGTAGCCTTCGACAAGAGGCCTTTCTGTTTTAATAGAGACCGATGGTTGCATAAGTATATGATAATAGAGACTCTAGGGGTATTCATCTATGTTTTGGTTATATTATTAAATAATGATAAACTAATCCATAGAATATGTCTCACGAACAAGCCATCATTTTTTATTCATATGTAATTAAAATATGTGAAACATTTTAATATGTGGTATAAAAATATATTACATTTTATTAAATTTTCATTGGTAATCACATCACCATCTATATACATCAACAACAATGTTATTTATATTGATCATGGTTTTAGTTATAGTTTTTCGCATGTAAAAAATAAAACAACTTCGTGAAAGTATTATTATAAACATATTTTTATGTATATATCTATATATATTATTTATTAAATATATTCTTAAGTAAAGTTACATGATTTAGAACATAATAAATATATCTAACAAACATGTTATATATATTTCAAGTTGATTGATCTTAAGATGATATTCGAATGTATGATAGATATTTCATGTTATATTTATTTATTTGATTATTTAATTTGTAAAAATTGGATGGTCATGAGATGCCCGAACAATGTACAATTGAAATTTAATATACTATTTTCTTCAGTTATATAAATCGTAATAACTACATTTTATTTTCTTCAATAATGACCTATGTTCCATCCCTCTCTCTATGTTTGCAATGACCTACGTGTTCTCTTAAAAAGTGTTATGTAGCTCAAAACCATAGACCCCTCACTTTAATGTGAGTATCATTATAATGAAATGTCATTCTATATGTAGTGTTGTTGTTTGAAGCTAGTTTTTTAATCCATTCCTGATAGGAGACTCATGGTTGCTTAAATCTAAGATAATAGGAGAACTAGGAGTCTGTCTAGGTTTTGGTTGGTTTATTAAATAATGATAAACCAATATAAAAAATATTTTCAGGATCATGTCAATTATTTAATCATAACCAATTTAAAAAAAATATTTCATGACGTAGAATATAATATTTTATAATTTATTTTTTTTCTAGTTAATCATGTCTATATAAATATATTGAAACATTTAGTTAATTTATACTAAGTAGGGTTTAACTATAATTCTCCACCTAAAATTGTAAAAATTATTCATGATTGTGTGAAATAGTTTTTAGTTCACATGAAGATTCTTAGCTGGTAAAAACTGAGGGTTGATCAATCAATTACATCTATTATATATTGACATATTCAATATCCAAATAAATTTGGTGCACTATGTATCCTCTAGTCAATGATGATGACTAGCTGGATGCATCATTTTTATATAGGTAGCAATATAGTAATGTTCTAGTGTAATTATATGTGGTGATTTTAGATATTGAGGTGGTGGAACAAACTATTATAGAACCATGTTTTGTGATCTTTATAGAAGTAAGTCCTTCAAAAAACACTCATTCAATGTATACTCATAGGACTCTCATGATAGAAAAAATTATTACTAAGATGATAATCATTTATAAGGGAACTTAGGGGACATCCCTATGAGTACTCTTGATTTATTGAAGGATAGTTAAATAGATGAGGAAGTATATAGGGAGGTATGAGAAGATAATGTTGGTGTGGGTGATATGGGGATTGGACCTTTTCCAGTCCCTCTAATAGATAGGAATCCACTAGTAAGTATAAATCATTATACAATATTTACTTCCTTGGTTGAAGGAATATCATGTGCACAACATTTTGATTAGGGTGTCATTACACCGACTACCGAATTTAATGTCACTATAGATAATTGATATGCATCTACTGTTAAAAAATCTATATTTTGAAGGATTATGAATTTGAAGTTTCATGGATATTTTTCATAATGTAATACCATATAGAGTGTCATTTTACATTTTTGGTTAATGAGTCTAGTAAAGAAAAAAATATCCATCTATGTGAAAAATATGATCCAGAATGTAAATATTGATCGAGGGTAATATATGATTTTTTTTATTTATGTAATATAACAAAATTAGAAGGCTCGCACACTTTTGGACATCCATGCTTTTCACATGATTACAATTCCCTTAATGTAGAGTTTATATCAACTTTATTTTGGATGAAACGAACATGAAAGGACGTTCTTGTGTCCCTTTTTGAGGAACAAATACAATAGTTTTTTGATTACACGATATCCTATGACAATTCATAGAATACAAAACAAAAGGAAATTTTATATGTTTATGGTGATTGGGATGAATCATAAGAAATATTTCCACAACAGATGTATTTTTTGTCTCTCAATAATCAGATTTGTTTTCATTTGAACATTGTTGAGTACGTCTCCCCCAATCACCAATTTGATCAATCAAAGGTGAAGTTAAAAAGGATGTTTTGGTCATTTAGGCCATGTATCACATATTTCCTCTATTATAAACAATTAATTAAATTTTATGACACATTTATTTATGGTATGTATACAGGTGTTCTACTTATTACTACCACAAAGGGTGTCAATCATGATCCTCCACCAATTAAATTATATATTTTTGAAAATGAGGATTTTGAATCATGGAGTTGGTTTTTGTCTTTAATATGCATTAATGTCACCCAAAACCAGTAAATTTTTCTTATATCTGATCACAATCGATCAAGTATAGAGGAAGGTAATAGTTATGGGGTTTCATATAGGGAAATAAATGATTATCATCGATATTTAATTATACATATTGAAAGTAAGATTCATAATATTTTTAGAGAAGAGGAAATAATTAAGGTGATCATTAAGTTTGGTTTTTTTTCCTCAAATTATATTTTTTAAAGGGATTTTAATATCCTTATAAATAAATTATTTGTCTTATGGATTAAACATAAAATTTACAATATAAAAAGATGTGATCAGTTTCTTGATTAAATTAAAATGTCTAAACAAGATGTGCATGATTTTATGAAGGATATTTAAAAGGATAAATGGTCATTAGCATATGAGGTTGGAAGGAGATATGGACATATGACCATAAATATAGTGTAGTAAAGAAATGGGGACTTAATGGGTGTGGAAATACTATTTATCACATGTTTAGTGTAGATATACATTAGATATATGTGAACTACTTTATTGAATAGTCTTAACATGCCTATCAATGGATTCAAAATTGAATGTTTTTTACTCATCATTTCCAATGTTCTATCTATCATATTATGCATGAAGAATCAGGATTACATCTTCTAACCTTTAACTATGATAAAATAATATTTTATGTAATATAATTTCATAACTGTGTTGTAGTAAATAATGGTTGAGTGATGGTGTTTATAATGAATAATAGGTAGTATGATTATGATAACAACCTGGCATCGAGATATACCTATGCACATGTTGTTGTAGATTGTGCATGGATAAACATATCATGGTAGCTTTATGTTGACTTAGTGTATCTTGTGAGGAACCCAATTAACTATTATTGTGAACCTTGGATGCATGTTGGTGACTTTCATTCTATATCCTTTCATTATGATTAGCAGAATATCACCCTTGATATTCCCAGGTTTTGTATTTTGGAGTTTTCATTTTTTTTCATATATATTATTTTTTGATTATTGGATTGATGTTACTAGGTTTTTCCACCGAGGAAGAGAAAAGTATACTCAAATCAGAAATGAGATGGGCTGGATTTGACAATGGAAAGGGGGAATACGATGCATCAATTTTCACACATTTGGGTATACTCATAATAGGTGTCTCAAAGTGGAAAGACATAGCTCCATTCGCTATCATCCATGATCGAGTCTATTTATTTTGTTATGTACGATTATTTTTTTGTATATAGTCATTTCATTAACGAATCCTTTTATTTTTGAAGTTCTCAATTTTTAACATGTTTAAACACTAGTTTGTTTCATTTATGGATTCAATTATAAATTATATTGTGATACATTAACAATTAAAAATAATAAATAGACAAAAAATGAATAAAAATAGGTTCAACCTATAAATGATTTGCCTTATAATATCTCCATCAATTTACAAGGTTAATAGAATATATATTGTATCCACATGTTCTATGCGAGATTTTCATCAAAAATAATTTACATAAAAATATTTATAAATAATGTAAACATTATTGGAGATCATGAAAAAAATAAATTTCTATATTAAACCAACCACATCGGTCACAAATATTTCATTACCATTTTTTCATCATAATAAAGAATTATTCAATCTAATTTTCTATATTTTTTTTAAAGGTTGGGGCCGAAGCCTCAATTTATTATTTGAAAGAAAATACCTCTTTAGATTGGGTAAAGGGAGACCCATTACATAGCCCGAAGGCCCAAGGCCAAGTGGCCTGAATACAATGATTGAAAGCCCATTTTTTTGGCCCAAAGGACCCCTCGGTGAACAGTACTGCTACAGTACCGCTCTACTACAGTACCGCCACCGCTACAGTATCTGCTACAGTCCCTCCGCCGCTACAGTGCTGCCGTTGCTACAGTGCCGCCGCTGCAATAGTACTGCTACTATACCTCGGAAATTCGCCCCTGCCCGGATTCGATCCTGTGTCTTTTGGATGCCAAGCAGGAGCCTGTACCACTAGGGTATAGGTTCGTTGGCCAATCTAATGTTCTATATAATTTTTTTGTACTTTATTATTATTGTTTAAAAATTTTATTGAGTAAACTATAATAAAGTAATGATGATATCAACTATAAAGATGGATGGTAGTCCATTGCTCGTATTTCAGGATAGACATGTCTAACGATTGATTTTATAGGGATGTTTTACAAGGCCATGTCCTTAAACATTACATATTATTTTGTTTTAGTAAATAATTTATGTTCTTTCATATTGATGATATGTTTAGGTTTAATGTTTTAGATAATCAAGTCATATATAATACAAAAAAACCATATAATACAATGTGGACACTTCTGAACAATATCCAATTTCCACCATATAACACTTTTAAAAAAATCATGATCTCTTTTATGAAAACTCTTTATGAAAATCAACTTGAGATATTAGATTCCCTTACCCATCGTCAAATCCTATGAAAAAAAATTAAAATAATGGGACGAGTATAAAAACATCAGTGATGGATATAAAAATATGGAAACGATTAGTCCATTAACAAAATTAAAACTCATGAAGAAACCTTCCATAAAGATGAAAAGATTACCCAAAATGGAAATATCATTCTTTAATAATTATCATTTATTTTACCTTTTGAAACAAATTATTTCCTTGAAAAATCAATAGGAAACATAGAAATTTCATTTTGGTATCTTGGGACATCATCACATAGAACCCTCATAGAACCCTTATATAACCCTTGATGATTGGGATAACCACATGAACAACATCCATTATATTTCTCTGGAGAATAAAATCATTACCCCTTACATTAGAGCACTATCAAGGCTAACCCATCAATAAATATATAACAAGATCACCTAATTATATCTAGGTGCCCAAACAATTTATCATTTCCATGAACCACAACATGAAACATAACATTATATCATTTGAAAAAAAACTTTTTAACTCACATGAAAATAACCTTCAGATAATAAAATACCATTTTATTTCAAAATTTAATTTTAAATATAAAATTAACATTTCTTTCGAAAACCCATTTTCCTTATAAGAATACAAAACAAAAAGAAATAAATTTTTTATTTAATAAAATATGTAATTATTCAATGAAATCTAAAAATAAAATAATGTCAATGGTGACAGAAAAGTCATTGTCATTGTGTACATTTGAAATAGATCATTACTTTTGTCATATTTCAATAAATTATATATAAAACGTGTAAAATGATTTATTTTGGAAAACATTTAATGGAAATTCAAAATATACATAAAATTTTATTTATAATAACCTTATATAAATAATCATATAAAATGATATCATGAATATTAAAATGGAGGAATGAATTTTGAAAATATATTTTAAGACATATAAAAATATATTTTAAATCTAAGTATCACATAACACTTTGTAATATTTGATTCAAAATCCCTATAAATAATTAAATTGATTATAAAATTTTAATTAACCATATATTATTCACAAAAAAAATCAACAATTAATTTAATAATTTCAAAATAGTTATTTACTTATTCTATGATAAAAATTTATCATATTTTCACTTATACGATACATATATTTTATTTATACTCTATTAGGTGGGGAAAATATTCTATTAGTATAGATTCATTAATTTATATTAATACAACTTATTTTATTATACATTTATAATGGGGTTACCTATATAATTAAAGAATAAAAACAAATTATTTAATAAGTATATAGGTTGTTACATTCTCCCCACCATTTTAAAATTGCATTCCTCACAATTTTTTTACATATATAAAAAGTGAGGATACCTTTACCTCATAGAATTATCATATTCACACTTTTCTTCTTATACCATATGGTTTCTCTAAAAAACCTTAACCAAGTGAAATAACTTATTCGGTAATACTTTCTCTATACGATCCAGAATTTGAATAGGTTTCTCTTAGTAAGAAAGAATCTATTCCATCCGAACAACTTCTAGGTTCAAAAAAAGGTAATTGTGATATATACTAGTATAACAATGAAACATGAAAAAATTTACTTACTTGAGTTAAACATGAAGTAAAATATACTCAGTAAAAAACTGGTCTAACTTTTACCAAGATTTGACATAGTCTAATAAACCATGGATTTAGTTTCACCTTCATACCAAAACACATAAAACTTTTCCATGGAGATACATTGATCAAGAGATAAGCACCTACCTCAAATGAAATTTTTTTCCTCCAGTTATCTGCATAGATTTTACGTCCCCTCTAAGCTGTACTCGTATTTTGATGAATCATTATTACATTATCAGCCACATCCTCTACTAATTTTGTTATTATCAACTTCCTTTCCTGAACTTCTTCTTAAAATGATGAAGTTCATCACCGTTTTCCATGTAATTCCTCAAAAGGTGGCACCTATATACTCTAATAAAAACTATTATTATAAAAAACTTCACTCAATAAAGATAATGATCCGAACATTCTTTTTAATCCCTTATACAAGCTCCAAGCATATCCTTTAATGTCTGAATTATTACTTCAGTCTTTTCATCAGATTAAGGATGAATGGCTATGAAAAAATTTAATTTTGGGCCCAATTTATTCTTAAGGACATTCCAAAAAGTTTAATGTTATCCTGAGATCATGTTCATATCCAATAAATAGAGAAACACAAGGTAGCCAGAATATCACATTGAGGTTCGGTCAAGAAAGATAATCCAAATACATAGTTTCCCGAATATGAAGAAAATGTGATGATTTAGTCAATAAATTAAAAATTACCCAAATCATGTAGTTACCCAAAGAATTCAGTGGTAGTCCCATAATGAAAGACATGGATATATTTTTACCATTTCAATTCTTTCATAGGTAAAGGATGAAATCATCCCCTTTGGTAGTTTTCATTTTCATTTAACCTATTGAAATGTTTAACATTTCATTGCAAAATAAAAAATATCACTTTTCATTCTATCCCACCAATAATACATTTTGATGACTCTGTATATTTTAGTACTTCCATGATAAACTGAAAACAGAGAACTATGAGCTTCACTTAATGACCATTTCTTTAGTTGGAAATCACAAGACACACATAACATATTTCCAAATATCAAGAAAAAATATATATCAAAATTAAATTCCGAAAATTTACCTTTATTAACAAATTAAACGTTTTCTATAAATCTTGGTCTTCCTTCTACACTTGATTAATTCTTTCTGATAGAGACGATTGCACTAACACCTAAACAAATAGTGTAATTTCCAATACCAAAAACTTCCAATCCAGAATTCCTAAAATAATTAATCAACAGGTCATGTTCTAAATATAACATGTTTAATGTTGTAGGATATTACCGACATAAAGAATTCACCACATTATTTTCTTTTTATGGATGGAAATTGATTGTGAAATCATAATCCTTTATCATTTCCTGATATCATATCTTCCTCATGTTCAATTCCTTCTAAATGAATATATACTTCCAACTATTATTGTATATATATTTATATATGTTTCACATTTATATATATATATAAACAAGGACTCTATATTTTCAAGGAGAAATCCACAACATCTAACTCAAAATCATGCATAGAATAATTTAACTCCTAAGGTTTTAGTTGTCCTGATGTATAATAAATTACCTTATTATTCTTTATCAAAACAAACCAAGTCTTTTAAATGAACCACCATTATAGATGAAAAAATCAGAATTTGTATAAGGATGATACAAAACTTGATAAGTAACTGATCATCTATTTAGTTCCTAAATACAATCATTATAGTTTTATATACAAATAAATTTAACCGATTTTTTGTTAACATAGTTAGAAATATATATAAGAATATTTTTTTTAATAATTCTTCATTAATAACTTCCTAATCAAAGAAAACTATGAATCTCAGAAACATTTCTAGGTCTTTTCAAATCATAAAACACTTTTTTTGTGGGATTAACTATTACGAAAACCTTATTTTTATTGTTCCCAATAAAAGAAATCTATTCTAAGAAAAAAACACATTTTATAAATTTTCCATATAATTTTTTTCTTTGATATTTTTTAATAAAATCCTAAAATGTTATTCATGATCATCATATCTTTTTGAAAACAACAAAATATTATTAATACAATAAAATTTATCCATATTTTATGGAATATTATATTAATAATATCCATAAATATAGAATTGGAATTTTTTATACCAATGGTCATAACATCAAACTCATAATTCCCATATCTAGTTCGGAACATGTTTTATTAATTCCACCTTTTTCACCTTCAACTGATGGTTCCTGATTCTCAAGTCAAACTAGGAAAAATATTGAGATCCCTATTGCTGATTAAACAAATCATCAATATGAGGGAGTGGATAATTATTCATAAAAGTAATGTTATTTGAAGATCTATAATAAATTAAATGGTTAATGTAACTATCGTTAGTTCTTGTGAAAAATAATAGGACCAGCTCATTGTAGAGTGTGAGGATAAAAGAAGCCTTTTTCTTATAGGACCTCTAATTGATTTTTTAATTCAATATGTTCCACTCGAGCCACTCGACAAGGGAGGAGAAAAATTAGATCAATACTAAGAACTAATTCAATAGTAAATTCAACTTCACGATCAGTTATAACACTAAGAAACTCATTAGGGAGAAATCCAAGTATTCATTTACAACTGGAATATAATTTTTCTCAACAGTTCTCTAGTTTTAAAAAATATGAGAAAGCTAACCTTAATTTCCATATATTAATAATTTCTCAACATCCTGATATATTATCAATAATATGGGATCATTCTGATATACAAATTAAACCTTTTTCTGAAAAAAAAATCTTTAGCTCCAAAATCTATCTTAACATGATAAAAAAATACAATCTATACCGATAATTACCAAAAACTCTACTAAGAGAAAAACAAAATAGTTGTAGCAGATGTATTTACAAAGACAAAAACTGGAATACTATTATAATTATGTTTTGCCTTAATATTTTACCCTTCTGTTTTAAAGATAAGTTTTGATTTCATTCCATGAGGAAAAATTCTCAACATGCTATAAAATTTATTTAAAATAAATGAATGTGTATACCCTGAATCAAACTAGAAAAAAGATTTGAGTAAACAAAAAGAGTACGTGATACCAGATCATTGGATGGACCATAATATGTTGATGTATTGGAGAATGATTTTTATTACACCTTTCACCTTCTAATCTAGCTGCATTCTATCATTCAAATATTTTTTTGGGAAAATATCTTTATAATTCCCCATCTCCTTATATTTATAGCACATTGTAGTTTTCTTATAAGAATTATCATTAAAATCATTTTCCTTGAAATCCCAGGCTGTATATCCAAAAATATGACATCTAAAATACATTTAAATTATGTTAAGTAATTCTTTGGTGTTTTTTACGACACATTTTACTAACTCGAAACTGGACATTCTTAACATCAGATTTCTTTGATTCATTCTTACCAATTGCTTATCATTTTGATATTTTCTTTTTATTATTTTCCAAGTGAATATGTTCATCCCAAAACACCATTTCTATAATATTATTACCCCAGACATCTTTTTCATATGTTTTTACTTCATGTGAGGTCTATACCCTTCGATATGTAGTATTTAATCCTAGTTAAAAATGAATGATTTTATCAACAAGTATTGGAAAAATATTTATAGCATACCTTTCCAATCAAGTGATGTTTTATTCATACAGAATCACTGAATCTTCCTCGATTATTTAAATTAAATTAATTTCTATTCCATCCTAAATCAAATCACCACAAAAAGATGTTTTCTAGGAAAATATTCATAAATCCAAATCATTCTAAGGATTCAATTTCCTTATTATATCTGCTATTCTTGACCATTGACAACCACTAGCCATATTAGCCTTTAACATAATAAATAGAATGACTACCCTTTTAATCATCTGAATACCCCATGACATAAAATATATTTTCATTGGATTTAATCTATCCTTCAGCCACCACAAGGTTATAATATCCACTAAAAGCATGTGGGTGTTTCCTCATAAAATGTTCCACTATCATCATGTTTCTTTATAGTATCTATAGTTTTTCTCTTTTATTGATTCCACCTTCATCTATTGCATATTTCAATTAATCCATCACAGTCACACACTTCTCTTTTACAATAAGAACTATTCGAGGTTGTGGATTCAGAATGATATCATCACCTCGGATCCATACCACTTCATCTTCCCTGTTTCTTCTTTGGAAAACCATTATGAACAAACATATATTGGGTGAAGAAAAACTGTAATCATAATATTCTATATCATTTGAACATAAAAATAAGTTATAAATCAGTTATGGTATTATATTTACATAATCCTAACCTAACAAGCAATATAAACAATTATGTGATAGAAACTATGAATCCCAGCCTAAAATATTACATAACCTAAAAAAATATTTTATAATTCACAGTCATACATTACCATAGATCCTTTGAATTTATATTTATATAGAATTAGGAAATAATTTATTAAAATAAACCCACAAGAATAAAAAGTGGGTACTAAAAAATAGTTTCATGTTCTTCCATAATACAGTAGATTTAAATAAAATATGAAATCTTTTAATGAAAAACCATTATTACATTCATCTTGGATTCTACTATTCTCTTATCCATCCATAATCTCGGTAAATTTTTTTAAACTTTGGATGAGAACAAAATATAAATAAGGAACATAAAAATAAGGAAGGAAACCATTACTCCATGAATACTTATAAGCATACTAAATAATTTCTACAATGACATACTTCTCACACAAGTATCATAAAGTTACTTTTTCAAAACAATATATTTTCATAATACGTATAAAAAATATAAATAAAACCATAAATGTGACTTAAGAAATTATTTAATATATATTTTAATCCTCATGGATACCACAATATTTGTAACCCTCATGGATACCTTACAATGATAGAAAAATGAAGACATTAAAATTTAACCCTTGCGGTGAGCTTATGGTGTAACCATTATAGTTACACTTGGGGTAACCATACAATCGACATCCATTATAAACATACCAAATGAATTAGAGGGAGATATAGGTCCCAGAATTTGTCATAAAAATGAATGATAATAACAACACAATCATAAATTAATAATACTTTCATCATAGAAACATTATTTTTTAATATTGTATGATTATAAATTTAAAAAAGAGTTTTTTTTAATTAAACGTTTTACAGTAATAGAAAATAATTTAAGAATGAATTAATAAAATTAATTTAATATGTATATTAACTATAAATTCAAATAAAAATAATAATATAATCATAATTAATTTCAAAAATAATCTTATCATGTAAAAATAAAAAAATTATAATTTTAAAACAAATAATGGAAATTGGGTTAAGAATTCATTTACCTCAGTTTTTTCATACTTAAAATAGAATAAAAACTTTTTTATACTGAATTAAAGAGTGTTATTAATATATTACAGAACAGTATTCATATTTATAATTCCTTATATTATCATATTATAATATATTCCCACCCATTTATTAAAAATATTTTTTTATGTTCATTATTTCGAGTGCATTTATTTCTTGGTTTCCATGGGAGGTTCATTATGGATTGTATTCTCAAATACAATAAAAACTATTGAAGTGAAATGAAATGGTATTAATATATTTTCAAATTTTTTAATGATATCGTGTATCATTTTTTTATATGAAGATGATTGATTAGATAAAACATTAATGAAAATGATTTAATTTATCTGGGAAGTTTTTACGACCATCACGAACATATATCAATTTATTCAATATCGTGTTTATATATTGGATAAAAAATATTAAATAACTTAAAATATTTATAATAAAATATTATTTATCCATAATAATGGTTTTATGACCATATTTGAATGTTGAAATGAAATATTAATGTGTATCATCCACAATGGTAGTAACTCATCACATCACAGATGATGTTATCATTTTTAGAATAAATGGAATTTGATAAAGAGTTTGATGATAAATTTTACCATAACCATGATGCAATTACAGTATATATAAGATACTCGAGTTTTCATTCCCCTAAGATAAGGGTATACGAAGAGATAATATTAAATGAAACTAAATTAAAAGGAAAATAAAAGAAAATGAAAGAGGGTTTGACCTCTTGAAATATCGTCCTTGAGAACCTCCTTAAAGAATCTAATTTGGGCCATTTGGTGAAAAAATTTGGTATATTATTGGGGAAATATTATTGGTAAGTTAATTGGGTTGATATTAAAAAAAGATACAAGGCTTTGAGGTGTGATGCGAAGAGTTTTTGAGGGGTGGAATTTTTAGTGGAAGAATGCTGGGTTTTTTTATTATTTTATTCATTAGTCTATTATTTGTGTTCAAGAATAAGAGTAGTATGCGAATTGTCAACAATTATAATATGATAATTACTTATAATTTTATATTTTGGGCATACATCATTCTTACATCATCTATGACTCAATAATTAATGGATTTATCAAATACTATAAATTACAATATTTCACTGATCATAAAAAATCAAGTATTTTAGAAAAATCACATAAAATAACCATAATTTTTTTAACATTTAGAATTAAAAAATTTATCACCATTTTATGAAATTAATTTCATAAATATGAAAAATTTAGTTTTTTAATTAAAATCATCATTTATTCCAAAAATACTAATTTTAAAATTATATCTGATTTTATAATAACTTTAATAATTAATTAAGGTCCCATAAAATTATCTTATAACCATAAGACAATAAAATATTAATATATAAATATATTCTATAAAAATATTGTTTTAAATAGGTAAATTAATTATCAAATTATAAATAAACACTTATGTTTTACCAAAAATCCAACACTGAATTTATCAATTACTACGAATTTATTTAATTATTCCATGCTATAAATATATCATATTTTTTCTAATAAGATACTTAAATTTAATTTATAATCTCATAAATGATATTTCTATTCTTTTATTATATATTTATTAATTTCTATAAAAAATACTTAATTCATTATATGTTTATAATGGTATTAACTATTTAATTCATGAATGAAATCAAATCATTTTATAAGTACCTGGGTTGTTACATTCTCCCCAACTTCTAGAAATCGGATCCTCGCAATTTTTATTCAATTATTAAACAAGTAAGGATACCATACCCTCATAACATTTTGATTTTCCCATGTTTCTTCTTCAACCATGTGGTTTCTCCACATATCCTTAACCTGGAGAATTACCTTATTCCACAATACGTTCTCTCTATATTCTAGAATATAAATAGGATTCTCTTCATAAAAAATGTTCTCTTTCAATTGTACTACTTCTGGACTCATAACATGTGATGAATCTGATACACACATTCTTAAAATCGAATCATGAAAAACATTGTGTAACTAAGATAAACTTAGTGTAAAATCTACACAAAATGAAATTGGTTGAACTGTCTCTAGGATTTGAATCGGTCCAATGAACTGTGGATGTAGTTTCCCCTTCTTACCAAAATATATCACACATATCCATATATAAGCATTGATAAATATATTACAATTTAAATCAAAAGAAAAGTTATTTCTCATGTTATCTGCATTGATTTTGTGTCTTCTCTGAGCTATCATCATATGTTATTGGATCATCTTTACATTTTAATACTCTTCCTCTACTAATTCTTATCCGATAATCATCATTTCCTTAACATGTTTGAAGAATTTTGGAGCTGAAAATCATTTTAAATATACTGCTTCAAAAGGCACTCTATGTATATTGGAACTAAAACTATTATTATAACAAAACTCAACTAAATAAATAAGTTGATAACAACTTTCATGTAATACACTGAACAAGGTCAACGCATAGACTCTAATGTCTGAATTTCTCACTTAGTATGTTCATCATATTAAGGTTGAATGTGTGGGTTGAATATTATTTTTGTGACCAACAAATTTTGAAGGACATTCCTAAAATTTTAAGTGAACATGGGATCTTGGTCAAATACAATAGAAAGGTAAACTCAATATAACTGGAAAATCTATTTGAGGTACATTCGAGAAAGATGATCCAGTGAGATAGTTTCTTGAATAATAGAAAATGGGAAGATTTAGTCAATCGATCAAAAATTACCTAAATCACATAGTTACCTAGAGAATTATTTGGTAGTCCCACCATAATATCCAAAGATATATTTTCCCATTACTACTCTCGTACTGGAAACGGATGAAGTATCCCCTTTTGGTAGCTATTGTTCTACTTTATCATGTTAACAGGTCAAAAATTTCATTTTAACATTAGAAAAATAAATTTTCATTCAATAACACAAGAAATACTCTCGAATGTCTTTTTGAATATTTTTTCCACAATGATTAACTAAAAATGAATAAAAACGAGATTCACATAACAACTCTTTCAACATATATGAATCACAAGGCATGCATAATCTCTTTCAAAATATCAGGTCATGATCCTTATCAACAATAAATTCAGGTAATTTACCTTTATTAAAAAATTCAACCATTTTCTATAACTCACAATCTTTGTTTTGTACATTCGTAATTCTGTCTTACAAGGATGACCGCAATGGAACCTAAAACAAAATAGATGATCTTTTTGAACTAAAAATATCTAATCCAAAATTCATGAAATCATCAATTAAGGGGACATGTTCTAAAGATGACATTGTTAATGTAGGATGATGTTTTCTTCCCTGGATATCGACCACATTGTTTTATTTTACCATATGAAAAATGATCATGAAATCATAATCATTTTTTAGCTTAATATATCTTCTCTACCTCATGTTTAATTCCTTTTTAGTGAATATATACTTCAAACAATTACGGTTAGTTTCTATTTCACATTTTTATCTAGAAAAATGATGTCTTTTGATTTTAAAGGTTAAAACACATCTACTAATTCAAATTCATGGGTGGGAAAATTTAACTCATTAGTTTTTAGTTTTATTAAATCTTAAGAAATTATCAGATCATTATAAATTAAAACACTACCAAGTAACGTAAATGAAAAATATTTATTGATAAAAAAATCACCATTTCTGGAAGGTAGATCCAAAACTAGAGAGTTCACCAATCTTCTTTTTTAGTTCCTGAAAACAAAAAGCACAATCTTCTATCGAAATTAATTTATCCCCTTTTCATTTTAACATAGTTACCAGGCTAGATAACCGTGAATATTTTTTAGCAAACCATTAGTAATAATCTGCCAATCTATGAAAAATATGAATATCCGTAACATTTTTAGGTTTTTTAGGGATCAATCCATCGAAATGTGAAAACAACATTTATGTATACATACGTCATGCCATCTCAATGAATTGGGTAATTAATTTTTCTATCTCTACGACTAATGGATGAATATAAATATATCAATATGTATAATGAATATATATTAAATCTATATCATGATATACATTATTGATATGATTGAACCTTGATCAATATATAAGGACCAAAACTAATGAACCAACATTCTCCTGAAAAATGAAACAATTATGACCCCTAAATTATGATTCTAATAAGGAATTATTAACAAATATGTTTTTAAAGGTTATGAGTGTATAATATATAATATTTTAAGTATGGAAATTATTCTGTTATAGAATTATAATAAATATAAATTTAAAATTTATAGGTCAAATTTCTTTTGATGAATTTTGAAACTAATGTTAGGGTTTCACGTCTCAATTTTACTTATGTGAGTCTTATTCCATATTCATTAATTATATCCTTTGTATGGTATAACTAATTAAAATTAATGTATTTATTATTCATTAATGAAAATTATATTGATTTTAAAATAAATCATTGGTTCTTGCTTTCATGATATTATTATAGAGAATATACCAAAGTAATAAGGGATTTATTTTAAAATATAATTATTTATCATGATTATTTAGGATAATGTATCTCATGATGAAATTTATGACATATAACTAAATAATCATAGGAAAATTATTATCCAAGTATTAATTCTATATATGACATTTTTACCTTTTATTTTAATCTATTTATATATTAAAGAGACTAAAAGAATATATTTTGAGAAAATTTAACTTTATTTCCGTCGTTAGCCGATATTTATTTTACTTAAATTACCTTGTTCTATTTAAAATATTTTCAAGAATGTTTTACAATTATAATTTGAATTTTTAATGTAATTATTTCCATGAATAGATTTTGATAATATTGCATCAATGGATTCTTATTTTTTTCTGAACAATTCACATTTTCTTTTTTGAAAAAACATGAAAGGAATATTTATTTTATTATAAATAGTATGAAGGATTTTCCCACCACCAAGACCACTAAAAAATTTAAATCTTTGTTTAGAATTTCCCATGGTTATTTTCAACAGAAATTATTTTTATTTTACATAATAATGTTTTATAATTTAAAGTAGAAATTTCAAAGTGGAAAGTGTATTTTCCTCATGAAATTTTCATACTAATTATTTAATGGAATTTTATCTATGTTATTTCCTTTGATGTTACATATTTTTTACTATGGATATAATCCATTAATTTTATCCTCATTATTTCATTTTATGGTTAATGTTTATGATGATAAGTTTATTGTGAAGAAGTTTTCTTTCTATTATTTATTGAACTAATTTAATATCCATAGTTTTATTATAGGGCCTTATTTCAGGTCTAAAGCTTAATAAGTGAACCAATTTTTATTTATACATGTTTTAAATTTTATAATACTATTTTTTTCAAGATTAAATTTTTTATATTGTGATCTTATTGATCATGATGGATTATTTATGATTTCACAATATTATGAATATTCTCTATTATTATGTTATTGTTTTATTCCATGAATATATTTAATATCTTTGAAAATATAGGTATGAAATTTAAAATTTACTATCATTATCTCATACCCTAAAGCATGAAATAATCTCATGTATGGGTATTGTTTGAAATTTCTTATTTTTACCGTTACATGGCATGAAAGATCAAATTATTTTTTGTTTTTCCTTCCCTTGTTAAGAAGAAAGGCTTTTTTAGGGTATACCTAAGAATCATTCTATTTGGGAAATTATGTATATATTTAAGGAAATTTGGGGATTATGTATCTAGTATCTAAATATAATAATGTATTATTATTCAACCATGGATCACAATGTTATGTATTGAATATTTATATAAAATGATGTAATATTTATTTATATAAATCTTGTTAACCATATCCAATAAATAAACATTGATAATAAAATTTAAGGAATACCCTCGATCATGTATAAAATATAGGAATGTATATTTACGTGGATAATAAATATTTTTTATGAGTTTTAGAAAAATTTCATTGGAAGTAAAAAAATCCTCACACATTGGATATTTTTTTTAAATAAAAAAACATTTATAAATAATGGATAATATTTCCTTTATTTTATATTACCAAAAAAGACTAAAAAATATGTTTGATAAAAAAAGAATAATATGGTGAAAATATTTTTTCACATAGATAATTTAAGAATGAAATTTATTTGTTAAAAAAACCATTGCATTAAAATGAAAATTAGATGTTATTTCAAAACATATAAAAGTGGATTCATGGTAATTAAAAATGATCATTTTCAATGTTAAATAAAAAATAGTTATGTTGAAAAAAATTGAGTCAATGGTAAAATATGATCATAAATGATATTAAATTTGTCACATTTCATAAATAATTTTGTAAAAAACAACACCATTTTAAAAATATTATGAATCAATTTTATTTTTTTTTAAAGAGAAAGATAAAAAAACCACAAAATATTAAACAATGGGTAATTAAATGATTATGATATTAAATAAATACTATAAAAATTACATAAATGATTTATCTATTTTGATAGATAATGAATTTAAAATGGGGCTGGGAAAATTTCATTATGGTTTGAGTAATTTTTAAATACAGAACATTAAAGAAGAAAATGGTTTAATATAAACATAAAATACTATGAATAAAATATAATTATTGATATAATATATTAAATTTTCATCATATACACCATATTAAATTAAATATTTGGATAATAAGAATTAGGTATCAAAAATAAGAATTGAGACCATGAAACCCATACAAGTAACATAATCCTTGCAGTAGAATTATGTAGTAGTAGTAGTTCATTTTTTATTCGAAAAGAAATAAAGAATGGAAGCAATAACCCTCAAGGGGGGCGGAAATGGTGAAGCCCAAGCACATCCCCCAACACAAAGGAGGCACATTCTGCAGGGAGAGAGAGGGGAGTGTTATAGAGGATGAGAGGGTCACCACTTCTACCCAAGCAGGCCAGGGAATCTGCTGAAAAATTAGCCTCCCTCCAGCTATGAGACAGACGAACTCCAAGTGGGATTCCCATTCCGCACCTTCTGATGAAGTATGTGAGTACCCACGGAACCCCACACCACCCTTTCATAATCTTCACGAGGGTCTCTGAGTCCGTTTCTATTTCGGACACGACCATCTTCTGCCTTCTGCATACCAACAAACCCGAGACCAGGGCCTTCACTTCCGCACACAAGGAGTTGCCAGGCCCATAATATGCACTGAAGGCGACGAGAACAGATCCAGAGGAATCACGTAGCACGCCTCCCCCCTCATGATCCCTCCCATGCATGACCCATCAACGTTAAGCTTAATTCCCTCAATCGGCCGATGCCATTTTACCCACTGACCACTCTTATTTTTTTCAAAAACAGGGGCGATGAAGAAGGTTGTTAATCGCAGTAGTCGTCGCTCCGCCTCTTATCTGAGTAGCAATCACAAAAATGAGAGACTTGAGGCTAACCTGTAGAAATAGCAGCATCCGACTCTAACCTCTCCATACCTGGTTATGTGCCTCCCAAAGAACCCAACACAGGGCCACAATGATGATTGTTCTAACCAGCCGTTCATGTTCAGAAGCCCCCGCACTGGAAAACCAGCACTCCACATAATCCTGTAGCGATAATTCTCCAACGCCTCTGCATGGTTTATACGTGAACAGGGACCAAAGATGGAGTGACCATTGACTCTGAAAGAACAGATGTTTCGCCGTTTCGCACATGTGATTGGTGCAACAGAAGCACCTCGAGGCCAAAGTAACACCCAGGAGTTGAACGCTATCCTCCTTAGGTAGCGCTTTGTTTCTGATCCTCCAAAGAAGGAAATTCATTCTAATTGGAATATCTTTGCACCATAGCACTGGAGCCCAAGCATTGGAGCTGCTACTTTCCTGGATGATACTCCTGAAACCTTGTGAGGAGAACCTCCCTGAGCTAGATGCCGAGAAGCAGCATTTGTTGGGTTCATCACTCATGAAAATGTTCTCGAACACAGCCATTTGGTTATCGTTCAAAGAGGTATTTATCAAGTTGAAATCCTCACATGCAGTACTGAAGTTAATATCTGGGGAAGGACAGCCGGGGTAGTGCAGGGGTTCCCCCGACCAGTTCGTATCCCAAAAATTGATATTTCCAGGACCGATGACCCACCTTGCATGACCTGACAAAGTGTCGATGAGGGAGAACATACATCTTTCCAGCCTCGTGGAGCTGTAAAGACCCCATGCTTCAATCCCCGGGTAACGTGCTTTAAAGAATTTTTCCCACAGCGATTCCCTGACGATAATATCCCAAGTGAGACGTGCCTGCAAACTTTGGAGTGTACCCTGTATATCACGTAAGCCAACACCTCCTGCATCCACTGGTCTGGAAAGACGTCTCCAAGAAGCCCAGTGAAACCTTACCTCCTCCTTGGCGTCCCACAGGAAGGAGTTGAGGATGATTTCCATCCTCTCCACCGTACCCTTAGGAGGATGGATCACTGAAAACACGTGCATGGGAATGGACGTGAGTACACTGTTAATCAACGTAATCTGTCCGCCAAAGGAGAGGAGCTAATTTTTCCAGTTGTATATTCTGCCGAGTATACGATCAAGAATCGTAGTGAAATGAATCTTCTTAACGTGGCCACATGAGATCGGAACCCCGAGATATAAAATGGGAAAAGGCCATTTGTAACAACCCAGAGTTTTCTGGAAAACCCTTAAGCTTGAAGCTGGGCATTTATCGGAAGTGAAGAAGTGACTTTTGGTGGGGTTGATGCACTGCCCGCTCCATTTACCGTAAGAGGAAAGGGAGTCCATGAGAGACTTCAACGATCTCTTCCTTCCATTAACAAAAATCAGAATATCATCCGCAAACATAAGATGAGAAATGACAACACCATTCCTCCCCCGGAAGGGAATCATGAGACCAGTGTCCATCCTATGCTTTAAGTTTCTTGAGAGTGCATCTTGGGCGATAACAAAAAGAAGTGAGGACAAGGGGTCCCCTTGACGAACACCGTGAACAGTCTTGAAGAAACCAAACGTCTTGCCCATTAATGCAATGGAAAGCCACGGGGAAGAGTAACATCTAAAGAAAATATCACAAAAAACCTCGCTGAACCCAAAGATCTGCATGACCCGTATGATGAAGCTCCATTCCAGCGTGTCATACGCCTTGTTCATATCAACTTGGAAGATGACATTATGGCCAACCAATTTCCTGTTGATGTCCTGAACCAATTCATTAGCAATGCCCACCGCACCCTGAATGTTCCTACCTTTGATGAAGCCATGCTCTTCCATTGATACTAGACGCGGGAGAACCTTATCCAGCCTACTAACAATAACAGAGACAAGAATTTTATAAGTGACGTTGCAAAGACATATAGGCATGTACTGGCTAATGAGAGTAGGATCCTTAATTTTTGGAATAAGAACCAGTATGGATGCAGAAATGCCCCTAGTGAGCGAACCACCCTTGAAAAAGTCCTGGATCGACTCCACAACAAGCGGTCCAACAATCTCCCAGGAGAAACTGAAAAAGCTGGATGGGAAACCATCAGGACCAGGTGCGCTGTCCTGGGGCATTTTCCTGACAACCATCCGGATCTCCTCAGCCGAAGGGATGGAAGAGAGAGTTGAGTTATCCTCCTGGCTAACCGTTGAGGGAATAAGGCTGAAAAAGTCCTCCGAAGTGCGAAACCCCCTCTCGAAGGGAGCCGCAGACTCCCCTACCAAGATCTTCTCAAAGTGATCTATATAAATCATCCCCGCAGAGTTCACATCTGAAGTGTAGTCTCAGTTTTCCATTCTCAGGTTGATCTTTGAACTTCTCCTCTCTTTAATGCAAGCATGGAAGAAAGCACTGTTTCGATCCCCGTCCTTAAGCCATCGGATCCGAGAACTTTGTTTGAACTCCATCTCCAAAAAAATAAGCCTCTCGCCCAAGAGATTCTTTTTGTCACACAGATCAATGAATGCATTCTCATCCCAACAGTTTTGGAGAGAATCTTCCAATCTGTTGACTTCGATCCTGAGGTTATCAAAACCTTGGGCAACATTAGGTCTCGAGCTCACCTAGCTTTTCAAGTCCAATCTAAAACATCTGGGGCGATTCACCAGGCCACCCCAAGATCTAATATTATAAACTTTGGCCCAAGACGTCTTGATAATATCTAAAAAACCATTGTCCCCATGCCATGAAGATGAGTAGGCGAAGAAGGCCCTCGCAGCCACCTCCCCCTTTATGTTGATTAAAATAGGACTGTGGTCTGAGAGCACCCGTTGAAGATGAGAAACTGACGTCTTTGGAAATAAGTCCATCCCATGAAGGTTGGATAAACAACGGTCCAGTCGGCACCAAATGTGTTCTTCTCCCTTACGTTGGTTGCACCAGGTGAACTTGTGTCCAGAGAAACCCAAGTCCAAGAGCCCTGCACTCCTCATGAAGTCATTGAAATCCATTATGCCACTAAAGTTAAAACCAACGCCCCCCTTTTTCTTAGAGATGTCTGCAATGATGTTGAAGTCACCGCCAACGAACCAGGGAAGAGAGCCCGTTTGTAGGTTCCCCAGGAGATGCCAAAGCTCCCTCCTCTTGGAAACCTCATTTGCCGCATAGAAAAAGGAAAACATCAAGACATGATTTGAGGTAGTGATCTTGGTGTTGATGCATTGAGATGAGAAACTCAAGATATCAACAGAAACATTACATTTCCAGCCTATCCAGATATGAGGGTTCTCCGCACCGCCCTGGAAGAAGTTAGGGAAGCCCATTTTCCTGAAAAGAGACAGACCATTGCTGGATACCTACTTGGGTTCCAAAATAACAATAACTTGAACCAGATAAGACCTCGCCTCAGCAGCCAGCAAGGCACGTTTTGCTGGAGCCCCCAAGCCCCGAGCATTCCAGATAAGTATAGGGATCATCGCAGCAGGCCCTTCCGGGCACAGGCAGGTGAAGACAAGGACGAGGGGGCCGGCTCAAAGCATCCAAAGACTTTGGATCTGGAACGTGTGACAGGGCCAGAAACCACTACTCTGGGGGACGCCGATTTTGGGAGTAAGGACCACCTTCTTGAATGAGAAGACCTCCTCTTCCACTGGAGCTTTCCCTTTAACAATAGCATCACCAAAAGAGAACAAACCAACCTCTCTCTGGATAGAGGGGGAGAAAGGACGATGATGCGGAGAGAGCCGCGGGATCACTATATCATTCGTCGTCCTAGAAGGGGGGATATCCTCCTTAGCTTACCCCTCCACGTCCAGAATGAGACTCCTCGCAAGTGTCTTCCGGATGATCTCTGGAGAGAGGAGGGAGGAGACCCGAAACGACGAGGACGGAGGAGAGAGAGGCCTGGGCGGGCTCCCCAGAAGATCCAGAACAAAGCCACGCTCAAAACCTGTCCTTCGATCTTGTTGGGGAGGGATCTCGGTCCCAGTACAGGGTGACCAGGAGATCAGATCCAGAGGCTCCAAGAGGGCTAGCAACCGTTCTGACACCGGAGACCGCACCCCCATGAAATCCTCTTCTAGATTCCCGTCACACAAAGGAGAATTCAAATTTGAAAATGAAGCGGGCCGAACCGGGGACCCCTCGGGTCTACAGACGGGTGAACCCTGACCCGGGCTCACCGGAGGCGGTTGACGGGATGAGCTCGCACCACCCTTCATCCTCCTACAGTCCGCAACCCAGTGCCCATGAAGCCCGCAATGCACACAGAACTTTAAAGAATGATGAAACCTGACCCTTTGTCTCCAAGAGAAACCGTCGCTGGCCTGTAAGATAACCGAGGAGGGAAGACACTTAGCCAGGTCGAGTTCCACACAGATGCGGGGGGAGCCCGTGGATAGGAGGGACATGGTAGCCACGTCCAGGCAGAGAAAGGATCCCAAAGAGTTTCCCAGAGACTGAAGGATGGTAGGATTCTCGAAAGGCAGCGGGAGTCCTGGGAAGGAGACCCAAACCGCATCTGAGGAGGACTCTCGGCCAAAATGACAAT
Organism: Viscum album; assembly: GCA_963277665.1. Lineage (NCBI taxonomy): Eukaryota > Viridiplantae > Streptophyta > Magnoliopsida > Santalales > Viscaceae > Viscum > Viscum album. Next base: position 1,412,438,657 of record OY728138.1, read on the forward strand.
CCCAGGACCAGCGAGAAAGGGAGAAACGCCAGGCGCCGCACTTTCTTCTAGCACTGGACCATACCCTCACAAAGTCAGGTCTAGAACCACAGTGAATACTGATGGCCGCACTGGAAAGCTCGGATACCGCCGGAGGGCACGAGAGGCCCCAGGAGTTCACCACATCCCGAAAAAACATCAGAGAGGGTTTGATGCGACTGAAGCGAGCCACCAAAGAGAGGTCAAGGAGGGAGGCCGCTTCCTGAAGTTCCTGAGTAGAAAGGTCCACCACCGGGCAACCCTCCACTAGTCGGATGGGCCGTGACTCCACCTGAACAGGAGCCAGGCGAGGACGGATCTCCGGGGCCGAAGAAGGGCTAGAAGCAACCACCGACGGGGGAGATACGCACAAAGCCGACTTGTAGGAAGCCTTCTCAGAAGGTTGAACAGGAGCAGAAGCCAGGGCCAGCTCAAGGAAGGGCGTCGGTGAAGGGACGAGAGCGAAAGCGGGAGAAGCCATCAGTAGAATTATGTGATAATGAGGTTATAAATAAGTATTGTATAACATATATAAATAATTTTAAATAATATATTGATTATTAACTATGTATAGTAAATAAAACAAGGAATAATATTTTCCCATAAAAAAGTTTGTAAATCAATGAATGAAATTGAATTATCACAAACTATCACTATATTTATGACTCATTCTGCGCATGCACCTAACATCCTAAATAAGAAAATTATGATTATTGGATACCTTATTAGGAACATTATTATTATATGAATAATTTAAAATATCATTTACTAATATATTTTTTTAAATAACAATATTTTTTAATGTTTGTTCGAAAATTTAATCGATGTCGACCTATTTTGATAATTTTAGAAATACGTGATGATATTTGATTAATAGGATAAATGATAAATATAACTATTAAATAACAAAAAACCAATCATTATTTTTTTTATAACATATAATATTATTATTATTTAAATTAATATTGTTATCTGTGATAGAGTTTTATAGCATTATTCATGTTGGTGGATAAACTGACAACAATATGTACACTCTATATCCAGATGGGTGAGTATGGTAAATAAGTGTATAATATCATTATAATTGAATAATAATATTTTTATTTTTATTTTTTTACTAATTTTAAAAAAAATTAGATTCATGATTATAAAATAAAAATCAGGATGAAGTATAAATAATGTTACTTTGTGGAGGTGGTTGTCGGCACAACACATTGTTAACATTTTCATTTATCAGGTTATGATATGGAATTAAGATATATGATAATTTTAAAGATCAAAATATTATTTATATTCTAGATATTATGTCTATTCATTAATATAATAATTAGATTTGAAAATGAAAAATATTATGAAAAAATAGAAGATGTTGATTCATCAATGTTCTATCCTGCACATATGCACATACGATGCTTTTATTTTTCTTAGTGGATGTGGAGGAATAAATGAAAGTTGTTCCACTCATAAAATAATATGTAAATATATTAATTTTATATATGTCATTATATAATTATGGATAGAAGAGTTTAGGAAGAGTAATATTAAGAATAAAATATTGAGAATGGGTAATGCATACAATGAGATCTTGAGTTTTCTTTTACAAATATCCTTTGAAATAGAGTACACAATATAACTAATGGTGAAAAGAGGATTAAAGATGTTGTATAGGGTTATAGTAGGAACAAAAAAAGTTCATTATAATTAATTTTGAATGAATGGGAATGAAATTACAGTGTGGATGGATCTCTTATTAAAATAAAAATTTTCTTTTTGATTATTCTGGACTTAATGTAAAAGGATTTTCATTTTCAAAGGATGGTTCTATCTAAATTGGAAAATAATAGAGAGGGTATGTTAATTTCTTTATATATTAATCATCTGATTTTTTGATGATTTTTTTATTTTTCTCATTAATTTATAATTTTAGCGTAATTTTTTTACCTCAATAACTATTTTTTTACCATTAGTAATGAAACAAACCAACATATATCGACCTGACACATCACTCAATTCATCCCACCATAATAGCTGAGGTAAATTATTGATAAAAATTATATGGAACCAATAACCTTGGTATCATTATAGAAAATATTATGAATGATTTAACCATGATCATCACTAAGATATTTCTCATAAAATAAGGGAAATATATAAAAATATAAATCTGAAACAAATTATAAAGATGAATTCTAAAAGAAACATGAAAAATAACAAGAAAAAATTCCATTTTTTCATAACATATTATAACCAATGAAACATTATATTATCATCATGTTATAATTGATAAACACCATTCCAAATAACCAAAAAATGATGTTTTCTAGGTTGAGTTACCAAAATTCATGACACCCTATACATTACATATGTTCTATAGAACCAAGTATACAATAACCCAAAGGAATATGTAGGTTGTGAAGAAAGACCCTTTAGTACACCACCATAAATCTATACAAATTCTTAACTATGAAATCAATATTTCTTGTAAAAAAACCAATTTCATAAAGTAGTTCATGTGGAAACTCATTTTCATAAAACATCCCTTTGATTATCAATTTAATAAAAAATTCACTTCCCAAAACATAAAAATATTTGAAGAAAAAATATTTTACTAAATAAAAATAAATAACTAAGAAATCCTATTATAATAAAAAAAAATGGGTAATTATGTAAACCGAATCTTAGTAATATCTACTAACGACTCGTAAATTGGAAATAATATGACAAATATTATAATAGAGAATTCAATAAATTGTATTTGGAATAGAAAATACTAGGTCCCTATAATGATATGTATCTCTATGTATTCCCAATGTTCTAATTTTATCGTTACATGTCAGATAACTTTCAAACAAAATTTCAATTTATCTTAATGACATTTCATCAAACACATACATTTAATAAAAACATTTTTAAATAAAACAACCTTTAAAACATTTATTTTCACCAGTAAAGATCAAGTACAAATCATGGATTTAAATTTATCCCATTAAAACATCAATCCAATATTTATAATAGTTCTAAAATGATAGGATTTCATATGAAAATACATGTATTCTCAATGCATGAATTCACTAGATAGAGGCATACACCTCTCTAATGGAGGAAATATCAACACTATCAAATTTGGTGATTGTAAATGAGGAGATTTGGTCCTAAAAGTTATATAACTAAAAATAAAATCATTAATTACCCATTAAGCCCTATAAATATATAAATATAAATCCAATTATGTTATAATATATCAAATGGATAATATATTGAGGATTAAACATGATAAAATATTTGACATGAAGAGGGAACCAAAAAATGCCACCAAGAGAACCAAACAATTTGATATATGATCCCTATGTAATCAAAATAAATATTCCTCTAGAGTTTTGTAGAGGGGATTTTTAATTTAATAGATGGATTAGTGGGAGATTGTAGTTAGAATATACTATGGGAATCATGATAATTTTTAATTTCAATATTTTTGAACCAAGAAATGTGATGAGAGAAACTATTTTCGAATAATGTTATAGCAAATGTACCCTAAAATACATGTCACACAGTTATTAAGGGATATAAAATTGGATAGGAAGGCATTTTTTAAGACATTATAATAACTCTAAAATTGAAATAAAATATCAATTTGGTTTTTCTAGCGACTCACATAGGTATAAATATCTTATAAAAACCATAAAAATTTCCATTAGAACTAATATAGACACATCACATAGTTATCGAATAATTACTGTTACCCATGCATCTAGCATGTTTCATAAAAAGCTTCATTTTTTAACCCAAACCCCTGGAAGCCAAAAGAACATAAATAGAGACAAACAATGCTAAAAAATAAATATTCACGAACCTTTGAGGGAGTCACAATTATCTCTACCTTGAAAAATTATTTCATTTGAATGTGATGATGATTAAAAACTCAGGAACAAAGAAGGTCAGAACTATCTCATAAACAACTCATTCTCCCATATTTGATGTCTATCTCATCCACTATACCAAAAAATAGAAACAAAATGAATTTTGTTATTCGAAAAATATTTTCTTGATGAAACATAATCATAATATATTCCTCATCCACTGAGGTATTAGGTTATATTGATAAATCCTCATTTTCATTCTTGTGGAAGGGGAATATTTGATACTACTTCAGCTGGAAAACAAGAATAATGTCATGTATTGATGATAAGAAAGACAATAAATTTAACAGATATGCCAACAGTCCATGTTTCCCTATGATTCTGAATAGATTGATATACTGCAGAGTTATCTTACAATACTTTCCCAAATGAAGACACCCCATCCAAGGACAAACATTGAGAAAAAATAAATCACAAGATCAAATTAATATTCTCTACAATATTTATTAACATATTATTTATAGAGACTCAATATTTTTCTAATCTCTTTTAGACCAACTGCAATTTTATTATTCTACAAAGAAATTCATGATCCCATGACTGACCTCTCACTGAGATACACCTAGAACAAATAAAATTTATATGGACGCCCATAGAATTCCTAAAAGGATTAAATTATAATTGGAGAATTTAAGTGTGGTTATAAGTATTTTTTTAAAAGGGTATATTCTTTTACCATGTAATACCGAAGTCATGTATACACACTTGAAGAATATATTATAGAAGCAGGATGTCTTAATCAGTCTAATGATCCATATTATGATAATAAGTTGTGCTAAACATTAGTTGGGTTCCCATAACCTCTTCCAGTACCATTCCAAACTGGGTTGTAAAGTGTCAGTCTTTTTCTTATATTTTTTTCAATGGAACAACATGAAGATTCATGATCTATAAGACAAACAAGTATTATAGATCTTATACCAACTAAAAATTATTAATTTTAACTAAATGGTTCACTTTATTGAGTTGATCAATGATCACACAAATAGAATCCCTTCAACTTAGTGTCCAAGGTAGTCTGATCATGAATTCAATCGTTATCTCAATGCATTTCAAAATTGGAATGAATAAGGGTTGCAAAAAAATAGTAGGTATATAGTGCCCCAACATAGTCTTCTATAAATTAAGGCGTCATGACATGAAGCTTGTAATAATTCACCTCATCCATGACTACCAAAATCGATATTTCAATTATGGATACATTTTTCAGCTCATGGATGCATAAACCAACTCAATAAATGAACACAATCCATCAACTACTTCCTTGGAGTTGTAATAATGACGAATATTCCTTGAAAAAGAAAAGAGACATTGGGAAAATAAGTTTAATCACCTAAATTTTCCCTAAAATAAAATATTTTAATTAAATTAAGGCAATAAATTTATGATTATTTCCCATGATGAATATTTTCATAAAATAATAAACCAGTTTCCAAAATAAGTTAGGTGACCACATTCTCATTTCATAGTGCGGATTAAATATCCAAATAACTGATCTGAAGATAATGAAAATAATTTCATTATTATAATTTCATGACTATCTCAGTGAAAATATACTTCAAAGAATTATGATCATGATACATAGAAAATTGATCAGTAATTAGATAGTGGTGAAAAATTTAGAGATCATGCAACATGAATACCAACTCAACAACATGATTATAATTGGTCCTCTCATGATGGTTAATATTTGTGATCCATAGGACACCATCAACTTTCCCTAAATTAGAATACATCCGCATGTCACACCAATGGTATCATGGTAAACAACATAGCTCATACTCATAACTAATCGAATCTAAATTGGAGAGAAAGATTATATATCCATCAATTCCATAAATGACATTTTACACTTTTCTATTTATTCAAATATAACACATTTATAGGTCAATTTTTCTTTAGAGATGTGAGTATAGAGAATTCTTGAACAAAATATCTCTAATAACTTGTTAAACCAAAGAATATCCAGATCTCAAATATATTTATGTTTTATTCCTCAAACATAACTACCTAAATCATCTCAGGATCTACTAAGATCCCACTCTAAGATATCACATTCTCTAAAAAAATAAATTATCATGTCAAAAACTCATATTTAGATATATTCTCATACATACAACATTCTTTCATTATTTTAATTATTATATATGAATAATCCTTATATTCTCCTATGACATAGATTATAAAACAATATCATTCATGAATAAAACTATGAATGATTCTATGAAATGATTAAATATCCAGTTCATCATAAACAAAAATATCATAGGAGAATTTGTATGAGAAAATAGAAAAACTAGGAAATATAAATAATCATAAAAATTTATAAATGTTAGCTTCTGTATATATACTTCTTGGAATCTCAACATATGTTACAACGATCATAGTTCAATTATAAAAAACTATTTGGATCCCTTAAATTGATAAACTATATCATTAATCCAGGGAAAAGGGTATTTTTTTATTAATGTTAACCTAATTAATCTCTCTATAATAAATAAATATTCTAGGGAATCTATCTACATTATTTATAAAGAGTAGTGGTAAATAACAATTTAATACCATAATAGGAATAATGCCCTTAACCTCATCATCCTCAAGTAGAACGTTAAGAAACAATATTTCAGTGTGATCTATAAGATAAAATGTAATAGAAATTATTCTCAACCTATAGAGTTATTTAATAAGGAACATGTCTATTATATGTGGTATAAACTAAGAAAAATCCATAGGAAAGACCTTAGGGTACTCATTCCCCACTATAAGAAGTCAAATTATCAAACAACTGACAATAGTTTCAAGAAACATCTCCAAAATCTGGCATGTGATAGGACTTTCATGAAGAACAATAGGCTCTACAATCACTGATATTTAATCCCACTAACCCTGTAAGACATGAGAAATTTCATCGGATAAACTAAACTAAACATCATAATAATAATAGCCGATATGGGAAATAAAACATATCATCCAATTAATTCCATTAGTAAGTTTCAATATATCAATATCAAGAAATGTTCAATCCCATGTGACTTTTAATTCAACCTTGATCACCTGAAACTCTATATATTTAAAACCTTTCATCTTCTTCATCACTAGAGTAATGGAATGTTCCATCCTAAGTATAATAATCATTTAAATAAAATCCAATGTATAAATAAAAATTGAAGATATAAAGTAATGATATTCACAAATATAAAACATTTACAAAACTATATAATATAAAATAAATAGTTTACCTCTCATAGTAGCAACCCTACATTAGATTCCACTATTTCAGACTATAACACATAAAGATGATCAAAATAAACTCCAATTTCTGCTTTCATAATATACTGGGCAACCACTTATTAATAAGATCGAGATCTACCTCCTTTCACATCATTATATTTTAAATTGGATCCTTTAGAAACTATGGATCCTACCATACTTCCTTGTGGTTCCTCTCCACACAATAACTTTATATGATAAGAGTTTACCTAGAAAATACCTATATTGGATTCCATATTACATAACTACCACCAAACTGACATGACTCACCCCACATCCACATATGGACAAACTATTGATCTTAGAGTCCTCAGAGAGCAGCCAAAACTCTGTTGAGACTTGTCTTTATAGATTTGTATGATTCTATCGTTGTTACATTATAAAAAATACTAAGAAAATGTTTGTATACACAGTAGAATCACCATTAACTAAATATTAGGCCTCAAACCCTTGTAGAATCAATGGTCATTTAGGTAGACATTAGATGTAATATTAGGAGAAAAGTTTATATAAAAATTAAATTTTTTAATATACTCTAAAACTGGTAATTACCCCTAATCCTAGGTAACAAATTCAAGATTATTTAAAACTCACAGTGTTTTAAGATAAATCTACTAATTGTAGAACTTTAGGAATTTATCAAGGTATTATCATCGAGTAGCAGAGAATAAACAATGATGCCTCACCATTTCCTACACATTATATCACGAATATATGTGAAAAAACATAACTTTGAGTCCTACAAATTATTAAATATATGGAAAATTCTTTTTATTTATTTGATATACTCCTTATTTTTTTAGGTTCTTCCATACCCTAAAAATATTGGTGAATTATTCATGGTAAAATATGAAACATAGTCTATAATTTGTTTAGAGTTTCTAGCGCCCACATGAATTAGAGCCTGAATTTTCCAGATAAATAATTACACCCAAGGAGAGACTATTATAGGGTCATCCAATTGAACTTGTCTCTGAAATTCCTCTCTTATATTTGGAAATGATCTTATAGGAGACATTATATTTTATTACCAAAATATAACACCTAATTTGTAATGCAACTCAACTTCAAATCAAAAAAAGAACTGAAAGAATATATATTTAATATCTTATAAAAAATTCATGGAAAAATATATATTCAATAAAGGAGATATGTTATAACACCATAATTGTTTATAAATTATTATTATTTAATGTGAATTTAACTTCATTGAGATCGTGTGATACACATAATAATAACTTTTAACAAACCATGATATACTATTAATATTATTATTTAAACATGAAGATTCTAAAATATCCATTAAACAAGGAGGTATGAATATAAATAACAACATTTTTAATTTTTTATAATGATTTTATATAATGAAAACATATTAATTAAAATGTAATTTTTTTGTAAAGCCTTTATATGCCCCGAAAATTACTATTTTCTCAAAAAATATATTTTCCTTAAAAAAATAATAAATGTATTATTTAAAACTATTATAATATTTATGTTGGATTAATAAATCTCATTCTAGAAAAATATTCCATATTTATATTTGAGTAAATTTTTGATAATTTTATGAAAAGATTAATTTTTCATTGAACTGTAAAAAATAATAATTTATTTTAAAAACAAGTTCTTCATTTAAATAATTTACAAACTATATTTTATTTCATTATTGTTTAAAAAAATGAGACCAATAATTTTTCATTAATATAATTGACATCATTTAAATCAATTTCATATTGAACTATGATAATAAAATTTTTCTACACATATGAAATGTTTTTCCTTAAAACAGGTGTTCTATCACATATGTTGGATTAAATTTAAATTAAACTACATCTTTGAATTTAATTTGGAAAAATTGATTCCAAATTTATAAATCAAAATAAATTAAATTTTATAATATATTCAACATAATAATTTTCATTAAGAATATTAAAAATAGTTAAAATTATTTATAGTGGTTAAGGTTAAATCAAGTTTACTAAGGGTTATAGTAAATTGATAAAAGTTAAAATTTTATATAAACTATCAAAATTCTTATTTACTAACCATATTTATACATTATAACTTCTAAGGATTAATAATGATTCATTTTGGATCCTTATGGAATAATTAATATGGGGTACACCATTTTATTAACAATGATTCCATGTGTGTCATATCCCTCACTCATAAAAGGGAAACTCATATCTTCTTCACTTTATAATTCCAAAAAAATTAGTTTCACCCAATACCTATCTAAATATCATCTGTAATTACCTCTTAAAATCAAATAGGCCTTAGTTTTATTATTAATCCCTCTTATGATGGTTTTAGGTTTAAACCTAAGGAGGTTGTTTGAAGAAGAGGGGGTCCAAACATGTATGAAGACTGTATGGATATAACATAAGGGATTTTAAGTGTCTATTATATTTCTCAGATACATATTCTATTTTAACCACTCTTTTATTTTTTGGGTTTTATATACTTACATATTTACATGTTATATCTTGAATATCCAGCTTTTCATGATATTTAATGTTTCATTTGATGTTATTATTTAATGAGGCTTGTGATTCAAATGTTTCCAAAGTGATTATTGATTTCTATCTCACTTATATTTCTATGAGACACATTCTATATTCACCACATTTATATTTTTTGTTGTGTATATAATTTGCATTAATATATTTTATGATTCATATTAGGAAATTTATGAGTATTTATATATCCATCTATGTGAATTTATTTCATGGGGAACAAGATTCAAATGGTGCCAAAGTGGTAATGGTTTTATGTTAAGATCTTATTTTATATTTTTATTATTTATTTTTATTCTTCTAAATAATCAATTTTATGATATACATACCTCAAATAAATCATAACATTCCTCCCCCTTTTGGTAATTCTTAGATAAAAAATTCATTATTTTATCTTATTCTATTTATTAACTAATGATACTGAAAAAATGTTTTTAATAATGATCGACTTCATTTCTCCCATGAGTCAAAAAACATTTCTATACCGTGTCCATATTTTCTAAAAAAATTAAAGTATCATTTTACTATTATATAATGTCTCCTAAAGACATTATTAAACATGTTTTAATTTTTAAAAATTTATTTAAAAGGATTATTTTTTTCAATTTCTCTTGAGGTAGATTTGAATTTATATCACAATTTTGAAAGGAAATATTTTTACGTGTACAAAATGTAAAAAAATCTACCAACATGACCACTAAATTATTTGATTCATTTTATAAAAATATTCACGGTTTCTTTAATAGAAATTGTTTTGTTTAATATTTGGGAATATATTTGATTGTAAAGATCTGATTTAAAAAATAAAATGATATTTTCCACATTAATGATTTAATTTTTTTATAATTTTTATTCATCAATGAAAACAACATTTACTGTTGCTTATCATTAAATGAGGATATAATCTAAGGATTAAATAATTATTGTTTATCTTAATTGTATATTTTTATGATTCTAATGAGGATATGATTTTGAAAATCAATTTTTTCCCTGGATTATACTATGATTGATTGCTAACATGTTAATAAAATCTGATTTTTTTGAAAACGTTATGATATGATGAATGTTTAATGTTTTTAAAAGTACACATTTATGGATTATCTGATGGTTGAGACCAATATCTCCCTTCAATTCATTGTGTAAATACTTATATCTCATGTGATAATTATGGGAAAAAATATGATGTGATTGAACTACTAAAGAAATCAGGCTGATGTGTTTAATCCAATATAGGAAAGAGGTCAATGTGATTAAACCACTATATGAATCTGGTGATGATTCCTAATATATTATGTTACGTGAAATAAGTAGGTATGTGTGATCCAATTTGATTTTATGTTATCAATATTTAACCTTGAAATTTTACATGGAATCTATACATGTGATGGTTCCACACATATATGACATCAACATATTAATCACGATTTATTTATGATGATTTATCATTCTTATGTTTCATTTCATTAAAATTTTAATGTTTTATTCCATGAATCAATTTTATGATCTATAAAAAATTGAGTATCAACTGCGTAAGTAATTTTCATGATCTCACACCCATATGTTTATATTATTTATCATTATAATCATCTATTTATGTTTCCCCTGTTTATATTTAATAAGCATTTGAGCTCACACTTTCTCATGTTTCCTTTCCCTCGGTAATTAAGAAAGGATCAAGTAGGGTATATCTATGAATTTTACTAAATTGTATGATATTTATTGGATATGTTGATGATATTTTATGAAATAATAATATTCTGTGTTTAGCCACCAAATACATTAAACCATTATAGTCTCCTAGTGTGTATTTATGAAATGTATTAAATATTCATTTAAAAAGATATAAAATTTATATAAGAAAACCATGGGTCATAAAATTTGGTGTTTGAAAATAGTTGTTCTAATTCTCACAAAAAATAATAATTATTTTTTAATTGATTTTTATGTAATTAATAGCATTTAATAATATAAGGAAATTTGGAGATATTTTTTCTATGTATATTAAAGACTCAGCATTTAGGATGAATCACCACTAAAAAGCCTCACTATAAATGATGAGTCACTTCCAGAAAAGACTCACTAATAAGGATGATTAACCCCTAGAAAATAATCACTATTGAAGATGATTCGACACACCAGAAATGTCTCACTATTGAGGATGAGTTGCTAATAAAGAAAACTCACCATCAAAGATGAGTCACCACTAGAAAAGACAATCCGTTGAAGATGAGTCACCACAAGGAAATTCTCACTGCTAGAAAAGAGTCACCACATAACTCTATATTCGACCAGAATGTAGTCACCATTTACAATGACCCACCATCAGATGGGTCACTATTGAGATGAGTCACCATTGAGACAAGTCATCATTTAGATGAGTAGACATTGAGACGAGTCATTGTAAAACATGGTTCACTGCACAACATGACCAACCATTAGATGAACTACCACTATCCTAACTCACGGTAGGCCTGACCCACCACCATACATGAGTCTCCTTTAGAATGAAATACTATCTCTATTTTGGGATATTTAAATTAAATATGTATAATGTATATACTATAAAATTTACTAATAAGGATAATTTTAATGGTTATTATTAAAGTATTTTATGGAATATCAAATGATGTCAGAACATAGTATGATGATGTCTGATAACCAGATGATTTTTCCTCTAATAGTCTCACCATCCTAAAGCACAATATATTCAAATAAGACACTCTTTTACAGAGTGGTGATGCATGATAAGAATGTTAAAACATATGATCAAGTGTGACATTTAATAGAGAGATTCACTTGCTGCATTCTTACTTACAGCTGAAGGTGGAATAGTGGATCACATAAAACATGTGATTCCCTTCAAAAAATCAGAACCAAGAGAGCATACAATTAATAGATTTATATAATTTTTATGAGATATGACCGGAGCTTCTCTATAATCTACATCTGAATAGTATCAAGCTTGAGAAGAAATCATACAGAGTAGGTCTTACATTTTTACGCTTTTATATTTTCTCTTTCTAGTTGTTGAATTTACGTTCAATAAGTGCATGATTTACCATATTTATTGATGGAAAATAGTCTAATTCAATAAAATTGGTATATAAATATAATTTATAAAGAATATTTATTTTTTTTATTCATGGTGATATAGATGAGGTCCTTGTGTGGCATGTTTTTTCTTCATTCCATCTGTTATTATAAAAGAGGCTCATGTGTGTCCTGGATAGTTTGTATATATTTTCTATTTACCTAATATTGGTTATGGATCAATAATATATGTTTATATTCGTTTAGTAATTGTGTGTCTTCCATGTGGAGGGGATTATGTCTTGTCTTGAGACAAAACATCTTGATTAAATTCCACTTTTTGTTTTAATTTTGTAACAATTTAAAACATTAATCTAATTTTGGTTAACTATAAATAAAATAACTACTTTCATAGTTAGTCTTAATAAGTGTATATATAATTTTTTTATTATGTAATTTTATATAAGAACATAGAATAATATTTTTTTTAACTAATTTGTAATCACTCCTTGATAAATATTTTAAATGATCAGAATTTATATCAATTTGTTATTTTGATTAACTATGAAATTTTATTTGTAATTGGGGGATTTTAATTAAACTATTTTTAACAAAAATTTAAGTTGGTTACTATGTTCACCCCACTCTCGAGATACTTATCCAAACCAAAAATTGATATCCATGATTCTCAAAATCTGGATAACTTGGATTTTAGATTTGTTTTAAAGATCATATATTTTCTCTCAATCCAAAATGAAGTTCTTTAAATGGATAATAGTCAAGATGATTGTTCTACAAATATACATTCATTATTTAATGGAAATAACAATGCTCATTTGAAAATTAAAAATTCATATTGAAATCATGGGTTTTGAAATATGGTCTTCTATAGAAGATAAATATGAATTACCTAATAATTTTAATCATATAAGGGATGATGCTGCTAAACATTCATATAACATTAATTCAAAATCCATAAATTCTATTTAATTTTCATTATCAGATGATGACTTTAATAGTATATCTTCAATTAAAACTACTTATGAACTATAGGACATAATATCTACTTCTCATAAAGGTACTACTAATTTTAAGGAAATACAAATAAACACTTATAGAATAAAATTTGATACATTCAAGATGAAATAAGATGAGATAATTTCAAATATGTATCTCAGGATCAATGAGATATTGAAGATATTCATGCATCTAAAGGCCAAATCAAATCAATGATGTTGATGATATTTCTGGGCGGACTGTGTGGACCCCACCTCTATAATAGAAACCCAATTCAGTCAACACACGTTTGAATTAGTCACTTATACTTATATATTCACTAGGACTCAATGTTGCATTGACACAACAAACTACATGGTGTTTTAAATCTATTATGGGGGACACTGGATTTCATAATAGTGAAGGAACCTTCCTAGAACCTGCATCCTGAAAAAAACCTCCAAATATAAATTCATTACTCCTTCTAGGGAGGTCCAATGAATTAGAAATTTGGAGGTGAAATAGAGGAGAAATTATGGAACAATATTGAGGAAGACACCTATTACAAATTTCGTAATTTAATGGATCTCCACATGGAATCATTCATATTAAATGTTTTGAGTGTGAATTCTACACCCCTTCTCCACATCAAAATGTGTCATTTCTCCCATTTTAAGATATATACATTTTCAGGGGTCGGGCAGATTTTAATTATTGTAATTGTTATTTATATTTTTAATATACATTATTATATTCTTATTCTATATATCTCTCTTTTATTCTATCTCTTTTATTTTATGTGTTTCTCCCACTGTGCTTCTTTCTAATATTGTGCTTGTGGAGAGCTAACCCTCACTATTGTTTGAGGGGGAAGTGGTGGTATTTGAGTTTTATGTTATTTATTTATTTATTATTTTTTTTGAAGTATTTATTAGTGGTTAAATGATTGTGGTGTGTTGTGGCCACACATTCAATACTATTTTCTTCCTCCTCCTTGTTTAATAATTCCCCTTCTCATTGATATCCAAT